>OZ030384.1:11644181-12244181 GCA_964023945.1 Ectemnius cavifrons | reverse complement strand
ACGCTATGGAGGATCGAGAACGCAATGGTAACAAACGAGGAGACTACATTGACTCATTGCTCCAATTGAAGCATGGAGATCAGAATCCTGACTACAGTGAGTAATTAATTAAGAAATGTGCTACTCCCTGCCCAGTCGGAATGCTCTCTGACACTTTCATACTCTCTTCCAACAGAATTCGAAGGTGAAAACCTGCTCTACCAGTCTGGAACCTTCTTCTCTGGCTTTGAATCTAGCTCTACTTGCATGTCCTTCACACTCATGGAACTGGCCAATCACACCGATCATCAGCAACTCGCTCGCGAAGATATCAACAAGGCAATCGACAAGCACGGCTGGACCTACGAGGCCTTCAATGATATGAAGTATCTCGATCAGTGCATCGCCGAGGGTCTTCGACTTCATCCACCAGTGTCGACCATCGATAGATACACCCGCCAGGACTACAAGGTAAATCTCGCCCAAGGCAATACTTACTCTCCTGAGAATCGATAAGAGTAAATCTCCTAAGAGGATTATGCTATCTCGCATTCGGAAGATAGTAACCGATCCAGCGGTAGATCATTCGGACTAAAAGCATTGTTCTTCGGTGCAGATTCCTGGTACTGATATCGTTATCGAGAAAGGCACGCCCATCTATATCTCTCTCTACGGATTGCAAGAGGACACCAAATTCTGGGACGAGCCCGAGGTGTACAACCCCGACCGATTTGCCGAGGGTAACACTATCACCGATGCCTACATTCCTTTCGGAACTGGGCCAAGAATGTGTGTCGGTACGTTCATGTCTCTTTTCCTTCATTTCTTTCAACTAATAAAGTTTCCCCCAGGAAATTATTGTAATTCCGACCACTTTCCATTATTTCATCCAGGTATGAAGGTCGGCCAATTGCACGCTAAAGTAGTACTGGCCATGTTGCTCCGGGACTACGAGATCTGGCAGACCAAGGAGAACAAATCCTATCTGGATCCACGATCGACCTTTACCGCCGCTGGCAATGGCATCAAGGTTTACTTCAAAAAGATCGAGCGATGAAGACATCCACCATCCGACTCTAATCTTATTGCTAGCCAAAGGAGGGAAGGAAGAAATTCAAAGACACGCGCATTCATCCACGATCTAACTAACGAGTCTCGACATCAGCCCGTCTGGCACAAAGTAGTTTAAACAACATTTGCTACCTTCATTTATATCTGACTAACATCTCACTTATAGTTCCTTCTTCCTTCTAATAGAACAACACTCATACCATTTTTTCTCTCCCCTCGATATCGGCTTCGGCTGATTTCTTACAAACATTGTACAAGTGTTATCAATCTTGCGATACAGATTGTATCTATAAGTGATTTTTGTACTCCGACATGTGATCAGCACCAGCTGATTCACCAGACCAGTTGTCTCCGTAGATATCCTCTGAGAAGGAGATTATTTATTGCTACAAAAACAGCCGCGTTCGGTGGAATAGATGTGTGTATAAAAGACTGGATTTTCCAATAAAGGTGTTCTACACGCTAGTCCTACTTCTATCACTTCATACCCCATGCTTTCCCCGTCTATTTGATCTCTTTTGATATTAGAGATATCTAGGACAAGTATTTAGCACCTCATTATATATGATAATGTCTATGGCTGATTGACCTTGCGCCATGGACGTTTCGAAGACACGGTTCGATTAGTTTTCGGTCCTTGATAACAGGCAACAATTGGAGTGCAGAAATTGGTCATACATCGTCGGATGTTTACTGATAGGTCGTGCTGGAATGTTGGATTCTTAATTGTATCGATAAACCAGATTGCTAGATACGGGAATCTTGAGTACTCTAGAACTCGGTTGCATCTTTACGGTCCCACCATTCAACCTTTTGGCCATCCCCGACTGAACATTGCTTTTTCCATATATCTAGTGCAATCGAAAAACTACTCCAATCAAAGCCAATGTCAATAACTTTACTAGGACAGAATTGATCTATAGTTGGCGTTTGCACGGAACTAACAATACTAAATTGCGCTTTGACAGTTGGAAAGAACAAGTCATCAACTCATCAATCTCAAGTGAGATTGGATTTGTAATACTCGATCTCATTTCAGTCGAAAGCACAAACTTTTTTCTCCGTTGTTTGCGACATATTGTTCGTGCGCACAAGAATGATAATCATGAAGCCGGTACTGTCGCACCAAATTAAGTGCAAGCGTACTGCAAAATACAAAACCGTCACCAATGCTAATTATACAACAGACGCTCAATCATTGGAGATTAAAGGATCGTGCGAATTAAACGATCGGGTTAGTGAACAAAAGCTACGGTGCAACGTGCAAAAATGCTGATACGCGTTGTTTACATGGAAATGTGGGTTGGCGAGAAAGTTTAAAATAGGTGGAGCGCGAAAAGGGAAGACCAGTCGAGAATCGGAGCTTCATCGAGCTCCATTTCTTCTTGAGTTGGAATCTTCCTAGAAACGATCCTGCAGGATGCTGTGGGCACTGGCAAGTGCTTTGCTCGCCGGCGGGCCGCTGATTCTCTACATTTATATGAAGTACCAGCAAACCTACTGGAGAAGACATGGTATACCGACAGCGCCTGGAAGCCACTGGCTCTTCGGTCACTTCAAGGATGCTGTATTCATGCGAAAATCACCTGGTTTGATCGCCACCGACCTCTATCGAATGGCCGACGATAACGATGACGTGCTGGGTATCTATTTCTTCCACAAACCCTTCCTGCTCGTGCGGAGTCCCACCATTGCCAAGCACATTCTCATCAAGGACTTCAAAGTCTTCCCGAATCACTACTTCTCCGCGAAATCGATGACAGACAAAATTACCAGCATGAATCTCTTCAATATCGAATATCCCGATTGGAAGTACCTAAGGTAAGTAGTAATATCCTGTGAGCGAAGAGAGGTTCTCTAACGCAACTTCTAATTTCTCTCTACTTGCCGATTAATCAGGACAAAATTGACGCCCGTCTTCAGCAGTGTCAAAGTGAAGAAATTGTTTGAACTAATGCTTGAGTCGGCAGAGACTATGAAGGACTATTTGGCCAGTGAATTTCCTACCGGTGTAACAACGAAAAGCATGCATCCCGTAGATCTAAATACCAAGTTTACTACTGACATCATCTCTTCCCTTGCATTTGGCTTGAAGACCAATTCCTTCTCCGATCCACCTCCCGAGTTTTACACACGAGGTATCTATCTGTGTCTATCTATTTTGGCCAAACTAAGTACTTTTTCAGCGTTCTTCCCACTAGTTGACATCTAAAATCTTTCATTGTAGCTATAGAGGGTTTAAAACTGGACTTTGGTCGGACGTGTCGATTCTTCGTCATGTTTTTCTTCCCGGGACTCGGGAAATATGTGGGTGGACAGATGCTAGGGAATACGACCGCCTACTTCCGCCAAGTTTTCTGGAGTGCCATGAACGCGAGGGAGGCCTCGGGGGCGAAGCGCGGCGATTTGATAGATTCGCTGCTCGAACTGAAAAATGCAGAGCAAGACACTCCATTTAGTCAGTAGACCTTCATTACTTGATCGTTGTGGTTGTTGCCTCCTGAGAATTGGAAATTTCTTCACGGCAAAAATGGTCTGGTTTGCTTTTGCAGAGTTCGATGGGGATGCACTTTTAGCGCAGTCCGCTATATTTTTCGTGGCCGGTCGTGAGACCAGCATAGCTAATGCGACCTTCAGCCTGTACGAGCTCGCCAAGAAACCAGAGATCCAACAAAAGGCAAGAGAAGAGATTATTAAGAAGTTGAAGGAACACGGTATGACCTATGAAGGTGTATTGGACATGAAGTATCTTTTCCAAGTGATATCGGAAGCTCAAAGGCTCTATCCAGCTGCAGCCATCGTTGATAGATGTCCTGTCTCTGATTACAAGGTAGGCAAAGTGAAAGCCCAATCGAGAATAATCTATATCCGTTGCTTTCGCTACCAGTGTATTAATTGCTAATTAATTGCACATATTACTCATATGCACGCAATCAATCGAACCTCTTCACTCCTCACAGATACCGGACACCGATATTGTTATAAAGAAAGGAACGCCCGCTTACATATCTGTACAAGGATTACATTTAGATGATAAATACTACCCAAACCCATATGAGTTTGATCCGGACCGATTCAGCGATAAACGAAAGGGCGACATCAAATCCTGTACTTTTCTACCTTTTGGGGAAGGACCAAGGACATGCATAGGTATATTAATAGTATCTTTGACAAGTTTACCGATTCCCCTGTACTCGGACTCAATGCCGTTCTTCCTTTGCGACAGGGATGCGAGTAGGATTACTGCAAACTGCTGTCTCCCTCATCACGATACTCCAAGATTACGAAGTCTCTATATATTCGGTAAACCAAACCGTTGTCAGTCCGCGTAATATATTTATTGTCCCACCCAATGAATTTAAATTAAACTTCACTAAACTCTCCAAGGCGGAGTGAATTTGAGCTGTTGTCCTCTGTAAATTTCTTAATTTATGCGATATTCTTGTTAAGTGTATGTAAATAATGTGTGATATTAATAATAATACTGTACTTTTGATAGTAATAATGTTTTCTTTAAATGCAATACCCAATTTGCAAACTCCAGCACGTTTCCTTGTTCCTCTACCGTTCCTTAGAGCAGTCGGTCATGACCTATGGCAAATTGCTGCTGCTGGTTGCACATTTTGCAATCAACACCGTGTTGTTTTGTAATTAAGAAGACAACAACGTGCCGATGCTCTGCTTGCGAGAAAGTAAAGAGTGAATATCCGAGTCACTTAGATACGAATTATCTAACTCGATAAAGTAAAAATGCGAGGATATATATACAGTAATTCATAAAGTCATATGTATGTCAGTCTCGAGTGTCAGTTCGTTCCGACACCAGTGAGTGTGAAATCAGTAAATTCTTACTGTACACCTTTTGGTTTTATTGCAAAATGCTTGTGAGACTTGCAAGCATTAGCCAAACCTTAGGGCTTCTGGTTCTTGTGCCAGTGCTTGTATACTTTTATATGAGATACAAGCATGGCTATTGGCAAAGGCTCGGAATACCTACTGCACCTGGGGGCCATTGGTTTTTCGGTCACTTCAAAGATGCGGTACTCTTCAGGAAGCAACCAGGCCTGCTTGTCGGTGATCTCTATCAAGCTACTGACAACCACGACATAATAGGCCTCTACTTCTTGCACAAGCCTTTCTTAATGATACGCAACCCCAAATTAATCAAGCGCATTCTCATCAAGGACTTTATGATCTTTCCCAATCATCACTTTTCCACGAAAAATGACTGGGATAAGGTCGGCAGTTTCAATTTATTTAGTACTCCATATCCCGATTGGAAATACCTGCGGTAAGTCATACTGATTACGAGTTTGCGACATAAATGTTAAACTCCTGAAGACAATCTCTTACAACTTAGAACGAAATTATCCCCCGTCTTCACGAGTGGAAAAATTAAAAAATTGTTTCACCTCATGGTTGAAACATCGAAGAATATGGAACAATATGTTGACAATAAATTTGTTGATGGCACGAAAACGAATTCCTTTCGAGTGACAGATATATTATATAAGTATTCAACTGATATCATATCATCCCTGGCATTTGGCTTGAAATCTGATTCTTTTACTGAGGCGAAACCCGAATTTTACATGAAAGGTATGTACAATATTGCTTCAAAAACAACTTATCTTAATTAAAACGCATTAACGATTAGCTTGCATCAACTGCCTGTAGCTAATGAAGCGTTTAACTCCGGCTGGATAAGAACGATACGATTTTTCGCCTTTTTCTTCTTTCCTCACGTTGCGAAATATTTGGGAGGACAAATGTTAGACTCCGCCACGGACTATTTTCGCAATGTTTTCTGGACCTCGATGGATTCGAGGGAAGCGTCGAAAACCAAACGTGGAGATGTAATAGATTCTCTTATCGAATTGAAGAATGAGAAACAAGATACCCCATTTAGTCAGTATAGTATCATGCCAGACTTGCCTTTCCAATGCGATAGCATTTATTGAGAATGAAAAATCGAAAAACCGGTTGATGTTTATTTACAGAATTCGAGGGCGATGCACTGTTAGCGCAATCGGCGATATTCTTTGTCGCGGGTCGCGAAACTACTGTTACAACTGCAACGTTTACCTTGTGGGAACTGGCTAAGAATCCAGAAATTCAAAAACGGACACGGCGAGAAATTTTCGATAAATTGGATAAGTATGGAATGACATACGAGGGAGTGTTGGAAATGAAGTATCTTTTTCAAATTATGTCGGAAACTATAAGACTGTATCCGTCCGTCCCTATCCTTGATAGACTTTCTGTAGCAGATTATCAGGTGATAATGAAACTGAAATTAATGTCAATCCACTTTTAATCTATTGTAAAAATGATATGTCTTCCTCGATAATCTGTCGCAGATGCCGGGTACCAATATTACCATTAAGGAGGGTACAACGATCTATATGCCCGTACAAGGATTACATTCAGATAGCAAATATCACCCCGATCCACTTCGATATGATCCTGACAGATTTAGCGATGATCGAAAGGCTGAAATAGAACCGTGTTCTTTCTTACCTTTTGGGGAAGGCCCGAGGATCTGTATAGGTAAAGGGATACTAAGCTCCACTTGTGTGCTACTAATCCTTATTATGAATTGCAACCATTATTTGCTCGTTATAGCCTCGCGGGTAGGCTTCCTACAGACCGCTGTTGCGCTAATTACCATACTGAAAGATTATGAGGTGACGCCACACGATGAAGAGTGCCAACGGGATCCGCGTAACGTCTTTACTGCACCATTGAAGACATTCACCCTAAACTTCACGAAACTATCCAAAACCGAGTAGATCAGCGTATGTAGACAAATTTCTCCATTTTTGTCTACGAATTAGTTTCTTATATACTATGCCTTATTGTATTGTAAAATAAGTGAAGATGTGGAAAGGTGGGTTACTTTCTTATCTAAAATATACTGATTTATTACAATTCATTGTCGGTGGCCAAGAAAAACAAATGCTTTCAGACTTCGTAATTCATGTATAAATAATTAGTCTAAGGAATTTCGAGTAATTAAGGCAGAAGCATTTCTCTCTCTCCGTCCGTGACGCACCTACTGTTCATGTATACATTGTACACGTGATAACCTGACAGTCATAGTCAGTAAAATTCATTTAGGTAACAAGGTCAAGTATTTTTTAAATTGTGGTATTACGCAATCTCGTGGATTGGAGGGTGCATCAGCGGTCAAATGATCATGTAGGTATTGCGGCATGAAACAAAGTATTCCCTTGCTCGCCAATCTTGCCCAATCGATTGGTTGCGTTGCTTGTTTCACACTGACAAAGCAGTGGGTGATCTTTCTTCCTGATGGACTTATATCGTAAGGTGGCCTACGATAAACAAACAAGAGTATAAAGTATCATACATATTAGCGACATGGAATAAATCCCATGAAGAAGTGTTATTACCTAGCTTGTACCACTTGTCCTCCGCCAGCTTCAATCAATCTTTTAAACTGATCGTATTTATCTGCGGAAACTAAGAGTAAAGCTACCATATCATGAAAGGGACCACGCGGATCTGATTGAATTTTAAGTCTCCACTTATATGCAGCTCGAGCAATTGCACGTTCCGTATCATTACTCGGTTTCGGTATAATATTTTCACTTTTTGGATTACCCCACTCATATGTTTCTTCCTGTTTTGAAATTAGTGGGAAAGTTATAACTAAATTGAATAGTACGTCACGTTTACCGATAATCAAAACAGCTGCTTACATCTAAGAATTTGCCTTCCTGCTCAGAGTCCCGCAAGTAGGAACAGTGAAGAACCCACTTCCCTGAAGCAATGCTACTAAGCATCTTTTCGTTTCGTAAGGGCCTTGTACATAGAAGATGTGTAGCAGTGTCATCGAAGTTAGAATCAATTGATACGTCTCCACCGAGATCTCGAATTACTTTTTCATACGCGGCTCTATCCTAGAATGGATAACTTAGGATACTAGAAGAGAATAAATCCGAACATAGATGTATACATAGTCATGTACATACTTGGATGCAAGTAAGCATAAATTTGAGTCTTTTTGGATACTCTTGTGGTTCTTCGTTATCTCCAACCCCGCTCCGACCTCCGTTAATATTTTCTTTAGCATCGTATTCCGAATCCTTCTGTTTGCTTGACTGAAGATATGAGAATCATATGACTGCTGATTCACTAGACTAAATATTTTAATTCCGCAATGTGAAGTTACCTGTTTTGTATGACTCGGATCTTCCCAGCCAATAGCTTCCACAGGCTGAGAGTCTAAAACATGGCCTACCGAAGGAAAACTACATGTATATAAGTCACGCTGACTTGTGGTCACATACATACTACAGGTGCTTACAACCTTTTGCATGATCCATATTATCAGCATTTAAATTCTGGCTTATCAAGGAGCACCTACTCTTTGGCGTAGTGGACGTTCGCTCCAGTACTTGATCCAAGTGCATTATTTCTCTGCAAGTGTGAAAATGTAACTAGTGTTCATTTAAACGAAGTTTATTCTTACTTACAAATTGATATTAGTGTATTTGGATGAACTGTTTTCGTTATCATACTCCAATTTCCTATTAATCGGGGATTCATTCGTTTCTTCATCATTGTCATTATTTTCATTAGAATTACGTGGTTGTACGTCTGCGTCACGTTGATTTACTGCTCCAAAGCTCTCATTTGCATCATTCTGTAGATGGAACGATAGCCTATAATAATATGATTGCTTGACTAACACATCACATTTCACATACCTGCATTGCGGCACGTGCCATTGCACGTGCATCTCGTACCACTTTTTCCATAAGCTGCCTCTTAAGCTCCGATAATGGCTGAAGATTAGAATAAGTTTTTAATTGAGGTCAGTATGGTCATCGATAAACTTAGGACAAATACATACTGTACTTGGTGCTCGTCGCCGTACTGGTTGTTCTTTTTCCCTTAAATCAGGCAGATTATTCGTCCATTTGAGCCACGCTTTTCTGGTAGCTGGCGATGGATTAGCTTTGAACACTTGCCCATACGGACTATCGGGCGTTGATACATGAAATGGTGATTCGGGTGTTTGATTTGTTATAAGACTCAAACGTTTGTTTATCAATGGAGAATCAGGCGTGCTTGCTTCAGATTTGTCTACAGTAGGAAAATGTCTCTTAGGTGTTCTAATAGGTTTATCAGGGAGTGCACCTGGCATGGACGATTCGTCTCCATTTAAATTAGCAATACCACTCTCAGGAATACCAGAGTGTATTCGTTCAGGAGCTGATACAGAAATATAACGGGAACAATTATGTTTAATGAAGGGAACCCAAGTTAACAAAGTACACTACCTTTACATACCTACTGTCTCGCCAACAAGGTAAGGAGTCTCATCTACTCTGCGCAATTCAACAGCACATTGTAACAACCAATCAGCTGTTACTGCAGGTAATTTCCAATTCACAGCTGCATTGTACTTATTGCCTTCGGGACTTTGACAGATAAGATGAGTAGTACCCAGTGTCATTTTTTTGGCATTTGTTCTACGCGCAAATATATCCTGGCACCTGATCAGAATCGCATGATAAAACGGATTTAGACAACTTTAAGCAGCAACGGATTCTATAAAAACGCATACTTTGCTCCCAGCTCCGAAGACAATGCTGTGAGATAGATTCTCTCACCACCTGTATATGTACTCATGGTAATGACACAATTCGAAAGAGGTTTTGAATGATTATTTAGTGATAGAGGCTTATGGTAATATTCAATATCAACAATTGCTTCTTGATTTACACAATCATCCTGCAAGAAAACAGCATCAGTCAGTTTAAATTATTTTTTTGTTTATAGAAAAATTTACAACTTACAATATATAAGTTTGTAATGATTTCATTGACAGTATGTCTCAATGGGGCACCAGTTATTGGCACTACGCCGTAATCTGGAATGCCAGTGTATGATGATGGTACTACTTTTCCACCAAATGCCATAATTGTTTGTATTACTTCAGCTTGCATATTGTCGAATCCAGTCACAACAAATGTCATTCCTAGAATTTCATACATCCCTTAATAGCCACACAGTCACATCATTAATATACATACAGGAGTGAAATCCAAATATCGCTAGTACCGTCAAACAATTTGTCGTTTAGCGCTGACAACTGACTCATTACTACTGTATTCTCAGAATCCTTTTCTTTGTCAGTAATTGTTAATTGCCTGGAATTATTTGGTTCCATTACTAGAGTTGCGTTTTTGATGTCTGATTTATTCTGTTCTACACTAGACACGCTCGAGCTCGTGACTGCCTTTGATGATGAATCATCTTCTTTAGCTGCAGTAGTTGTATCGATAAAAAATCATTTCCTCATTAACTAACAACAATCTTGGATCTGTATCCCTTACTCGTTGATTCCGCAAGGTACTGTTGGAGAAAATCTGGTTCGGGATTCTTTTGAACAGGGGCAGGCTTCTTATCGATGTTAAACGATGATATTATCGGCCTTTTGGGTCTTTGTAGCATTTGTAAGTTCTGAATAGAATATTCGAAAAGTAGCCAGTAGCCCAGTGCTTATATGACATTATTGAACATACCTTCTTGCTTAATGGAGATGGTGGTTCAACTGGTTGCTGGGATATGTTATTTTTTAGTTCAAATAAAAAATTCTCTTCAGGTGCAGGGTGCTTCAATTTCATACTTTCTTCAAGCCACTCCACACTTAATAAAACAGGACACAGTCCTTTAGATTTCATTAATTTTAAATCGCTTGTTGCTTTCACTTCGTCGCCTATAATGACATGAGTTAAAGCATCGGAAATGTCGTCAAGGCGTGTTGCACCTCCAACGTTTAATATTCTATTAAGCTTATCCTTATGATTCGGCGTGAATCCAGTAAGATAAATCTGGAAAGAAGAATGACAGACTTCAGAATGGAAAACTTTTATATCATAAACTGTTACACATACATTGCATCCATCCAAAAATGGTCCTGCCAATTTTGCTGCCCTTAATGTTAGTCTGTCCAAACTGCTTCCTTGGAGTGCTAAAAGAATAGTTAAAATTATATGTTCTTAATCCATTTGTTATTACATTACTGACTTGAACTAACCAGAAGAATTAGAGATTGATACCATGCTGGAAGAATGACTTGTTATTGTTGCTAAACTCTCCTCAACATAATTTTTTTGTTGATAATCAGAGGGAATGCAACTTATCGAGGAGCAGTCAAAAGTTTCATGAGCTGGAAAAATTGTGAGTAATATCAAATAATTCTTCAACAGATATATAAATACTAATTTATAATATAATTAATTATTGCATGTACCAGTACTCTTTTCTGGAGTTGAATAAGCTTTGAATGATTGAATAAGAAAATCCTTAAATGGCATTGCATACCCAGCTTTTATACTTTCATGTACCCAATCTGGTGTTAAACAAGCGATATTTGCTTGTTGTGCATATTTAAGTTTCTCACTCACAGGCCCATTTGCAGGTGCTAAGACTAATTTGACCTTGGAGCCATCCAGAGGTCCTGTAAAAGTCTGAAGAAATAACAACAATATTAAGATACTATATGGACATAACAAGCTTGACAAAGAAGTGAAGTTTAATTACTCCTCCGTTATCCTTTATTAATTGCTTCATTTCATCTTTTGTAGACTTTGAGAGGTTGGTTGACGTTACAACCAAATTAAGAAAAACTGGTGCTTTATATTTATCAAACATATTGTTGTTTGCTTTCACAAAATCTGTTAAGCTTGCTTCCCAAATTGCTTCTACCCATTCCTTTGTCACTATTGTTATTTTATTCTCTGCAGCAGTCTGTTAAAATCAATTAAATAATTGATTGTCAAACCAAACCAATATCGGGATAGAATGGGAGAGCAATTATAATCACTTCGTATTTAGCTGACATGACAGACTCTGTCACAAGATGTGTTACAGACGAACGTAATTGATTTGTAAAAAATCCTCCCATATAAGATACTAATTTTTTTATACGTTGCTGCAAGAAGTAAACATGGAAATATTAGGATATAGTCTACAAGCACATTCTCTACGCAGATGAGGGATACCTTAGTTTCTGCTGTCATGCCAGAAACACAAACACAAAGGTCTGACATTGCTGTTGTAAATATAGGGTTTGGCCCAAGAGGTATTCGTTGGTTTTCTAAAATACATGCTGCTAAGCATCTAGGCCCAATAATCCTATCGGTGAATGATATAGAAATAGTTAACAATTCTTGTAATAATGCAGAATATAATAAACAAATCTGGAGATACTCACGAGCATTTACTGCCAGTTAGTTTCTCAAATAAATCGCCTTCAAATTGCTCCATAACAAATACATTAGTTTTTGTTGGAGTGATTCTGTGACACTCACTCTCTGCAACCCACTTTGGAGATAATTCAATTTGGATGGATTCCTATAGAAGAATAGAGAAATAGTCTAGATTTTGAACTGCTGGCGATGCTAGAATCAAGAAAATCCAAATATTTTCATTTTACTCACTTTATATGCCATCTGCATGTCTGGAGTACATTCATCGTGAGAGCTATATTTGCTTGGCACAACAAAATAGATAGTTAGATTTAGATTTAATTGGCTCTGTTGGCTCATTATTGTATTTATATGTTCAACCCGTTTTTGTTCAACCCTCTAGAAAATGAAAATTAAACATTCGGACATTTGAATTTGACAAGAGTTACAGTTCTATTTACGCACTAACCACTTACGCATGCACGCTTGTGTCTGGCACGGGCTCGTAAGTATAGAAAAAAGTTTATGTGTAAGCAGTTAAATCCGGAGAGTAGTGAATAATTTTTACGAATAATATTTCTTATTATGCGGTGGATAAGTTGCTCGATAAATTCGATTAAACTTTAAAAATCGTACGCGGAACGGTCTAAGGATACGTTCTATCTACGAGAAAGCATCCTCCACATTTGAAACTGTCATTGAACCCGGTTTTCCCGTTGGTCGTAGGTTATAGCCTATCCATGTCTGTATGTGTATCAAAAATAAGAATAATAAGGCGAAGAGAAATAGTAATATACTGACTGAAGTAATAATCCATGTGCCCGTCAATCAGACCATTTATAATATATTTACAATAAAATATTTCACGAAGACGCATGTAATATGTTTATCAAAGTTTAAACAGTCTTGAGTGTACGTTCAGTCGGAGACTCAGCAGCACTCAGCGGCAGTCAGCAGCAGTCAGCAGTACTCCGCTGTCTATCGCACTTTATGATTTTCTGGCTAAAGGTTGGTCATCATGATTTGCGGACGACTCAACACACACAGTTCTCTAAGGAACATCATGGTGTGAAGAGAATATAAAAATTGCGAGTGCGCGGTTATTGGGAATAGAAGTGCGACATTACAGGGAAAGTGCGTCCAAAGAAAATAATAAGGCCAGGCTCCATGTTTCAAAACATCAATTTAAATGATCAATAATCCATTCGCATACAACGTGGCGTATATCCTCTCCTCAACATTAAAATTAAAATACTTATAAATCATACATATAAAAAGTGTGTATTCTTTATTCCATTATACTCCACTGCATTATACACAAAGTTCCAGGCCTCTAGGTACAGACGGGTAAAGAAAATCGTGGTTCATTAGCTTTTCTTTATTAGTCTCAACCAACACATCATCGCTTGAGCATTGGTTATCGGTCTGCCAACAAATACCGATGGATGGTCGCGTTCTCCTCTAGAAACATATGCATAGGTATGTATACGTGCGTACGTGCCTGTGCCGTCGAGATTCGAGACACGAGTGGTGTCCCTAATTATAAGATATACAGGTGGAATATTCTTTTCCATGAATTTGGCATTCGAAGCGCGCGCGTGGCTGCTCGCTTACGGGAAAACCGGCAATAGCCTTTTCGCTTAAGGACAGGCCCTTGAGAGGATGTATTGCTGTGTTTGCAGAAGGCTAAAGAAGCTGGGGAACTCTCTCTCTCTCTGACGTTAGACCGCAAGTATCCCATCCAACGATTGCTCGCTTTTTAATCTCGTTTCGTCTGTGGTCTCGCGGCCATCTCAGAGATATTCGTGAAGCACACTCTCGTTGAAAACGTAGGAACCCCTTACCAGTCAAGTTTTACGAGCTGTCCAAGGCGCCGATTAGGTTTTGGATTCAGATTCGAAATGAGGATCAAACTGTGTCTATGTGTAACTGATAGGTTTGCATTCTTGTCCCCGATTCACTTGTTTTCCACTCGCGGTCAAAGTAAAGTCGATTACTTATCATCCTCGGTAGCCACTGACGCGCGCTTACACGACACGGTAATTCAGAAGTGGTGGTGTATACTCATTGCAATCATAATGGTAATAATAATGAACCGCACAATTAGGATAATAAAAATCACCGTCTATCCCCGCCGCGTCTCATGTGTGATCGTCTTCGTTATAAGTAGTATTTATAATATTTATAGCGAGATGTGGATCGTACCATAGGTGACATCGGGTCGCCGCGATATATAATATATAATTACATTACAATCGTACTCATTATATTCACAACTTCGTCGCTCGTCGCTTGTCGCTCGTCGCTCGCCGCTCGTCGCTCGCTCAATTGCAAGTTACAGCACGCAATTATTGTTGCTGGTTTACCGTGTGTCACAATAATTAGCGATTATTATTCTGCCTTAATTGTATGTACAGAAGAGGTATATATTTCATAATATTAATGGATCCATATTTATAACAATTTAGGTGTACGTTCGGCGGCGCGCGTGGGCGCCCACCACCGCCACTACTATTACATACATACTTCTGACTCTCCTTTGCTCTCCTGTTCAACTGGCTATCTGTTTCGCTTTCGGAACACGTCTACCCCCTGTCTCCGCCTCTGCCAACTCCACAACCCACCTACATCCGCCCATTCTTACCGCTGGTGCCTTCGATTCCCCAGCGGATTATATCACCCAGTTTGCCGATACTTAGTCTATCACATGAGAGCCGCCACGAGGCCTATTATAGGATGGAGTTGAGTTGTGAACCCGGCTTGGGCAAAGTCCACCTCTTCGAGGGTGCGCTCTTCGACATGGGAAAATCGAGGGCTTTATGTTATTCGGGAGATATACGAGGGAGTTGAAAGGAAAATTTCCACGTGGGCAAAGCGTAACGAAGTTCGGAGTGCCCTCGAGAGCAACTGAAGCTCGGCTCGGAGGCACTTCGGGGTGCTCGGCTACCCCTAATACCAAGAATACCAAGGATGCCGATGACGATGGCAATGACAATGGCAATGACGATGACGATCGCGAGGACGATTACGATGATGGACAGTCTTCAGGAGTGCTTGGAAGGTTTTATTGCTCCGGCGGGCGATCGCGAAGACCGATCGCTCCAAGTGGTCTCAGAGATATGGGCTTGTGAAACCAGGCACCCAAGTGCTGGTGAGAACAGGAGAATGGGAACGAAATGCACAAGGTTTTTGCACATGTAGTGTCGAATTTTTAACGATAACTCACGTCGATGAATGCAGCATCCCATATGTAACAACCTGACACGGGGAAACTGGCTCCGCGGACATCGTCGGTCGGCAGGTATTCTCGTACTGTTGTCCCCTCCGATAAGGAAATGCAAAGGGATACTACTCGCTGGAGAAGAGCTAATGAATCTGTTGACTACTTGTTGTATCTTGCTAGGCTTGATCCCCAAGTGTCCGTGGATCGATACTTGGCAGATCTCGGTCATCTCTAGTGTTATCATCTAATAAGAAGGAACGGGCTCGATAAATCGACCTAGAAATCTAGTCTAAATTTAATCTACGCTCTACACGACTCTCGGTGTCTAGGTGTCCGTATTGGGTATGCGGGTGTATGTAAGTAAGTAGTAGGTGTTTATGTAGGAGCGTCGCGTTGGCAGACGGTCAGTGCGTGGGTGTATATACACTTTAATTCGGCTGTTCACCACACACTCGGACTCTCACTCGTTTCTCGCCCTTCAATCTTGGCCGGGCACTCGCTGTCTTTCCATCCACGGCCCAATTCACAATCAGTGTATCCTTGATTTTCCACACACGACTGCAGAACGCACCTTTCGTCTCTCAGTTGTTGAATGCTGCACTCCATTCAGTTCTCTCGTGTCTGCTATATCCCGCACGTGTCTATGTACACGCTGCTATGAACTAAGGCGTCCCTACATGCATTCTACCGCATGGCTAAGGTTCAGCAACATGGACATTACTATTTTCCTCCTGTACGTGTCAATCTCCTTCTCCTCTCCCGTTTCCGTCAACCCCTCCTCATCCGGTCGCATCTCGTCCACACTGTTATCCTAAGTATTCCTTCCCCTACTACCATTTCGCTACGCACTTACCGCACTACGAAATGGGGATTATCGTTACCTCATTCGTTAATCAATTGATCATCGAGTCACGTTGCTCTTATCCTTAATCGCTTCTTAGTCAAGTAAGATAGCTCGGTACTCTCTTATACTAATAGCATAAGCTTTGTGGAATTGGGGATTGGGATTGGTAGGTACAGCCTAATTGATTGCTCTTTTAATCTGAAGGGCCGATAATATTCAGGTTCGGCTGCCGTCCGCGAGACAGAGAGAGAGAGAGAGAGAGAGAGAGAGAGAGAGGCGGGGGGAGAGGGGGAGAGGAGAGAAAGGAAGGAAGAGAGAGTTCTTCCAATATCTTATCCATGAAATCCGCGGTCATCGGCGGGGGCATTTTCCTTAAACGCGCAATATGACTGCACTTCCGCGAGCGTCCAAACATTATAACGATTCGCCGGTTTGGCTTCGATTCGAAGAGTTGCAAAGGCACGTCACTTTGAAGGTAGCTGGATATTCACACGCTTCTCGTTTCGTTCGCGACATTACAGCTCGATTTCAGCAAGTCTGCATCTTTCTACTGGTATGTTGCTATGATCTCGATATTGCGCGTTCTCCGGTGCCCAAAGAGGTCGTATACAGTAATGCTCTAGGTATTCTCGAGAAACTTGAAGGGTGTATCGTCTCACCAATTCATTCTCAGGAGGTATTGGGCCGCGGCGTTTTCAAGTTCCCTGGGAGAGGCTGGGAGGACATGCCCGGTTAGCTGAATTAGCTCTACGACTGTGCATACGTTATTATCATGTTTACCAGTTGTAATATTTACCAATATTTTCCACTATGCCTAGTATCGTTTATCATTGTTTTAATATTATTATTTATTGTTGCTGTTATTTATTAGTAAACCATTACAATTATTATTACTATTATTACGCGTACCGTTATTATTCCTTATGTATTATTATTACTATTATTATTGTTACCTTTACCATAATCGCGCTCATAAACAGCGGTCGGGCAACGTATTATTATTAAATATTATCTAGCTCTTCCGCCTCGGCTACGGGAATAAGAAAATGCAATACGAATCGGTTAAGCTACCATGTCTCTCTGTGCAGCTCTATGTGTCTATATCTCCTCTATGCGTGTCCGCGTTCATGTGCCCGAGGAAATGCTTCTCCGTGACCGCGGTTCTAGCCATCGTTAAGTCGGCACGAGCTCGAAACCTGGGAATTTTTCACTTCGTCCTTACCTGAAGGGTGGAGTGCGGCTTGGTTCGAAATACATATGTATATAGCTAGATAATGTACATATCACTGTGACCCCGCATCGCGAGCGTATACCCAAAAATCTTTAGAAATTCGGACCGCAGTAAAAATGGACAACCGGAGTGAGTGAATGCGCGGCTTAGAAATCCTCAGGGATGCACAGGGGTCCGTTGCTTTATACAATAGGAGGATACGAGTGGGGGAAGCCGAAAAGTTGTGAGTGAACAGTAGCGGCGTTCCCTTAATAGAAACTGGTGAGATTGTGCTGCTGAGTACTGGCTCGAGGAGCTGGACGAAATTACAAGGAAACACGGTTTTCCGAGTCCTTCGCCGCGTTCACTGTGCGAAGAAAAAAGTTTCTCTCTTTTGCAATCGCGTGAAAAAATAGAGGCTTTACAGTTCTTTCTCGCGTTCTCTCCGTTGTCGCCTCCTTCAACGACCTACCTACTGTTTCCTATCCTTGTTGCCTTACGACTATAATTTTAGATGTAAGCTGCAGTTATACTTCTACTCTGCTCACCCTCTTTTCGTGTCTCTCTGGTGCCGAATGGCTCTCAATCGGTTGAAACAGTTCCAACATTTCGGCTAGTACTTCTTTAATGCTAAGTAGTGTCTGCCAGTTTACTTATAATTGACATTACTTAACGCGACCGTCTTCATCGCAGGAGAACCAACCGAGGATCCGTGGCTATGAGAGAGAGAGACAGAGATAGAGAGCTGCTGCTGCGTATCCTCGGGTATTTAGAGGTGTATCCGACACGGTAATAGCCACCGAGAACGAAAAGCAGCTCGCATGAATTTATAAAGATTTTTGGTGACTCCTTTCCCTTCCCTTTTGTATACGCAACTCTACCTGTACTCCACTCTTTCATTATTCAGTTCTTCTTAATTACCGTGTGCGATACAATTACTCGTTTTAATAGTATCACCGTTACTTTATTATAATTAGTGTTACAAAAGCTTGATTATTTGGATCGGACTGTAGCGATATATTCACATACCTATCTCTGAGGAAAATAAAGATTCACCGTTCACAATTGCTCATCTTACTCGCGACCGTCAATATGTACGTAATAAATACAATTACCCGTCTAACAACAGTCATGACAGTGACAATAATAAGAATAGTAATAATAATAATAATAATAATAAAAATATAATCGCATAATAATAATAACTACAGGAATAATAATTATAATTGTAATAATAATAATAATAATAATAATAATAATAATAATTATTATTATTAAACGCATCTACTTGTTGCTCACCCATGTACACACTGTCACAGTTTCAGTCTGTTCGCGTTCAGCTGTCGTCACACCGGTCATCGTTTTTTTGCTCTCGCAAGGGCGGTCATCGTGAACCCCTACCAGGCCAGTTACCCTCGTGGCCTATTCTTTACGTAAACTTCGGCATTCCCGTAAGCAAAAAATAACGCGGTAATATAATCGGTAATTGCTCGCTCTTACACGAACCACCCTCAACTGAGACGTTGCCCTATTTTCGTCGTTTGTATCGTGATACTTAAGCAGGGAATATAGGATTTGTATGCGCCGTCGAGCGCGATTGCACAAGGAAAAGGATATAGCCGAGGAACTAACTAGTTAAAAACGATCGAAACATTGCACCATCGTTGCTCTTCCAACAGAACGGGTCCGAGCATGACTCCGTGTAGCAAATCATTTCTCCATATTCACCTCTTTTTCTCTATGCACACCTACATTGGTGGATTTATACCTCCGCTTAATAACTCCTCTTTCGGAAGGGAGGGGTGTGCTTTTTCGGTTTTAACATTACAGATTCACAAAGTTAGCATTAAAAAATATTATTGGCGTATAAGAGCGCAAAAACGATGAGAGAAAAGCACGCGTCTCGTGTGAGTTGCATATAAAAATACACAATGTTCTCGTCGAATGCTTGACTCGATTAAAGGCGCAAATCACGGCAAATATCGAAATTCGGACTTGTTGCGATGCGGGATAGCTTGAACTTGTTTCCTCTATTGGCGACACCCTGTATGTCGGACGCTCCCGGAATTACTTACGACAATTGCCTTATCAGCCATCCATTCACTTAGTGTGATTTTGCTCTTATGTTCTTACATGTTTCCCAACCATATGCGTATCTTCTTTGAATCCAATGTTAATGATATAATCCAAACAATGGATCATAACAATTGCCATCCGGTGGCTGTAATTTATCGAGGAGAAGGGAGAGGTCTTTCAACTCCGACTGCAGTAATGAAAAATCATGCACCGAGAGAGAGAGAGAGAGAGAGAGAGAGAGAGAGAGAGAGAAAAAGATTGAAGTGTGAACTGTGATAGGTTTCGGCAGTTTCACGAGACGAGACGCTAGCCAGCCATCCTTGTTTGCCTTTGTCTTCCAGTTTCTTTTCACTAGCATTGACGGATACATAAATCGTAATGATCCATCGAAACAAAACGGGAGGCGCTGAATATACCTAACTTGTATTATCCATTCGAGAGGTTTAGTCCTGACACTTCCTCCAGCAGTTCAGAAGAGCTACCTCGAGAACGGGGAACAAGGAGATTGACGGAAAGAACGTGTCTTCCAGATACATTGTAGTGATACTACTGCAATTATTGATTTTCTTTTATCTATTATTGATCTAGATCAGCTTAGCTACTCCTCCCTAGCTATCTTCCGCTCACTGTCCAGTGTGTAAGATCTAGGCCCTCCTGTTACTCCAGTGTCTCTTCTGTTTCCCGAAGTCAAATGAGGCTGCTGCGTCTTCTACCCTCTTTCTCTTGTCATTCTTGTTCTCTCAGTGGTAACTATCACGTAGACACGCAGGCAAGTTGGTTAGGCAGGCAGGCAGGCAGACAGACAGACAGACGCAAAAACACACTGGACGCAGATATCTCTCTTCTCTTCGTTCCGGACATGTTGACTCTACAGATTTGCCTGATTTTTCTCCCCCGGCTGGTTTGCTTCGTGAATAGAAGAAAGCAAAACACTTGCACGGCACCTGGTTCATAGGTGTCGAATATTTCCTTGTCTTGCTCCCCTTCTCTACAACCCCTTGATATTTATACGATAGATCAAACCGTCAAGATGAGTGCTTGGCGGGAAAGGTAACTTCCTTTCTATCTACCGCGATCCTCCACATTCTGACGTCGGAGGTGCAACATTTGTTTGGGGATTGTGGCTCGTTTCATATTCCATGACCTCTCGGTAAATTAGCTCCTTCCACTGATCCACCGAATAGTCCCTCTCATCAACGCTGTGGTCGTATGGACCAGGTGCCGGCTGAAATCAAACCATTCGTTGGATAGAGAAACTTCCTTTATTTTTAGTTCAATTGGCATGTGTCGGCATCATTCTCTATATTGCATTTAGTGGGAAAAGGGATTCCCATTATAGGTTCGCTGGTACTCACGGCATTCACTTCGCCCTCGTCGTACCAGACATTTATGTAATTGTGCAGCAACGCGTCGTCGACGGAAATGCGTTGCTCCGGGTCGATGACGAGCATGCGCGACAATAGATCCCTGGCTTGGCTCGCTGCAAAATAAAAAGGAAGAGAAAATAAAAATAAGAGAAGCAGTGGTTGTTTCGTGTCAGATAGAGTCGCGGAAAGTGGAAAGAATTGGCGTAACCCGAGATGCAAGGAGAGTGGTTGATTAAGGCAGCGGGTGTACTGACAACAAGCCTAACCCGAGGAAGAAGATCAGCTTCGCGAGGGCTGACGACTCTTTGACCCACTCACCTTTTAATCTACTATGCTCAGAAGAGTCCGAGGGAAACAGAACGTCCGGAAATAGCCTATCGAACGGATATCCAGGATACCGTGGCCTGTTCTCCACGTAATTCCTCACCGTCGGCTGCAGTCGTAGCATGAACTCTTGCGCCGGCGTGCCCAGTTGTTCTGCAAACCAATTTATTTGATCTCTATCTTCCTTTACCAGTTGCACCAACTTATTTCCCTTCACTATGCAGCAAACCCACCTATTATTTTATTCCACTGATCGATGTGATCTGTCCCGGGAAAGAGGACACCACCACGAATCATTTCGCCCATAATACAACCGACCGACCAAATGTCCACGTTCTCCTTATATCCCATACCCAAAATCACCTGAAATGTCACCGTGCCAAAAATAGAACAATAGTTATGTAATTAATTAAATTCATTCGTAGAGAATTCGGTAGTTTACCTCAGGTGCTCGGTAGTAGCGCGTTACTACGTAGGGTGTCATCATAAAAGTCGTGCCGGCTGTTCTCGCCAGACCGAAGTCGAGGATTTTTAATGTACAATCAGACTTTACGACTATATTGCTGGGTTTCAAATCCTATTGGCAGAGAATTTAACATTAAAGAGAGATCTCTCGTATCAATAGAACAGAAGGGAGGCGGGAAGTACGAACCCTGTGAATAATTCCCGCAGAGTGTAAGTGCTTGATGCCGCAGAGCATTTGATAGAGAAGGTAGGACATGCGCTCGTGATCCAAGTCCATTTGGATCACCTGGCATAGATTCGCATCCATCAGTTCCATCACCAAGTACACGTCTTGAAACTCCATCAACGAGCGTTGTGGCGTGAATGCGTTCAACAGACCGATTATCTAAAAGAATCAGTAATTACCATCAGACACACGTACGATTGACGTCTATGTCATGTTTAGGACAGCTTACATTTTTGTGATTGACAAGTTTCATTAATTTAAATTCCCTGTAGGCCCTCTTGGCGTGTGTCACGTTTTGAAAGGGTCTCGAAAGCTTCTTAATCGCCACATTCTGGGATCTGACAGTATCGTATGCCGCGCTAAAACAGAAACCGATTCCAAATGCACTTTGACTCTGATCTCGTTCTTCCTGCGAGGCCAAGGGATTCTCTGACTAGCGGGCTAACCCATGAAATGTGTGAAAGGAGAGAGAATGTAATTGAAAAGTGACTTACCAAACGATGCCTTGCGCACCCGAGCCGATAGGCTTGAGGTTCTGGTACCGCTTGAGAATGGTGAATTTGGTGTCCCCGACTTCAACCGTGTAGAACATGGTGGACAGCCGGGTTGTCATATCAGACCCGATGTAAGGCATGCGCCTCGATGGCCGTCTCTCCTGCTGTTGCAGTTGCACCTGCACCTGCACCTGCACCTCCACCCCGCTGGAGCACTCCTGGTGCGCTCGCCGGGGACTTACGCTCTTAGCCACTTTGGACGCAAATTTCCTTGGGGCCTCGCGGAATGAAGATCAAGTCCCACTCCCGATCGGAAGGTGGTCAGAAGAGCAGGCGCCGCTCCTCTCGAGCGCTCCTCCAGCTTCTTCCGTGCCACCAAGCCTCACCGCCACTCTCTATTCTACCAACCTCGGTTTTGTCTGCGGCAAAAAACAGATTTCGTCGCCGTCAGTGGTGCATTCTACTCGCCAGATTGGGAAGATTACTATGTCCTCAGCTCGAGCCCGAGCCCGAGCCCGAGCCCGAGCCCGAGATAGATACAACCAGGAGGGGAGTCGGAGAGAAAAGGTCTCGCTCGACCGCAAAAAGAGTACGTACATTCGAAAAAGGCGTGTGGCTGCACGTAAAAAGGCGCAGAACGTGTCGGGCTCTATGAACCCCGCTGAATCTTTCATAAGGTCATTCTGGCTGATGTAAAGACAGTCGGATTGCGTTTGGCCGCCCAAGAGCTCGAGAAATCGGAGCAGACGGAAGGAAGGAAGGAAGGAAGGAAGGAAGGAAGGAAGAGAAGAGAGAGGAAATAGAAGCTTGCAGTTTAGAGTAGTAGAGGGATAGACCGGCCAAGAGACACACTGTGCCGAGCTCGAGGTACTTGTGAACACTTAGAGGTAACTACAAGGGGGTAGCGTTATAACGAACGGGAGAGGGACTATTCAGGGGGATTGCCAGGCGCATAAAAAACGTCTGGAAGCACAGCTAACTCTCTCCTCCATAGCTCGGCAAGGCCCCGATGTAGGTCAGAGGCTGTTCTCTAACGCGCCGCCACTGCGATTGGCGAATAATGGAAAAGTATCTTTGAGGAAGAGCGGCGGAAAAGCCCGGCTGGATTCTTCTGGAAATGGTACGCAGGCAAGATCGCCGGGGATACAACCGGTGTCTGGCAGCGACTTTTTACGCGAGTGCTCTTCGAGAATAGAAATTAGGGCAAAGTTGGCCGGCATGCATGCGTCGTCGTCGGGGCGAGCGAGGTGGAAAAAAAAGAAAGAAGAGGCATGTCTGGGTGTGTAGTTTGAGTGGAGCGAAGAACACTGGTCGCTAGGAAATTAGAGGGGAAGAGCAGATGGGGATATAGAGACGAATGTAGTCGGGCGGTTGGCTCTGCTAGGTGGAAGCGACGAGAGGGGCCAATATCTTCTGGTATGTCGGGATTCCCCCGATTATTTATAGCGCGACCGGTAGACAGAGGCGGCAACGCATTGGCGAGGACAGGTCGCGAGGATGCTGCGCTCGAGAAGGCGCGGCGCATAGTCCCGCGAAGGATGTCGCTGTCGGAGGGCAGAGGGGCGGAGAGGGAAGTGCCAAGAAGGAAGTCGAGGGACAGCCAGTGATGGCGCGTGTTGAGTGGCGAGTGGCGAGTGGCGAGTGGCGAGTGGCGAGCTACGCTTGCGGTTATCGTACTAGTGTTGAGCGTCTTCCACCAAGAAACCACCTTCTCCCTCGCTGCGCTCCTTTCCATCGCCACCTGCTACCAATTATGCAACCGATGGCCAGCAGCGCTCGAAAGTCTCGCCGTCCGAGCCAAATCAAAACCGAGACTTGCCCCTGCGGCTTCTACTCCAACTCACACGGGACAGAATGTCGACCGTTCAAATCAAATACGTGGACGAACAGATCTGGATAGTCACTTGCTCATTCGACTATAGTAGAGAAAAACAAAGGGATCTCCATTCAAGCGTGCGATGCGTGTCAAAGTAAAATGAGAGGCGGATAGTGTAGGTATGTGAAGTAGTAGCAAGGCTGATGTGTCCGGCAGAAAGGGAATTCGCGATAGGGAAGAAAGTTGCCGGCATTAAAAGCTGGAAGGCGTCGGCCTCTATCGATTTCTATAAATATCGCATTCCAGTAGCGTCTGCCCGCTCGCATCGCAGCTCACCGCATAGGAGAGTGGAGCTTTACGTGCGAGGGAGGAGGAGGAGAAGGAGAGAGGCGAGTGCGCGGCAATCTGAAAAAAGCCTCACTCAAGCTCAAGACCGAGCGAGTCGCAGTGCGCGGCGCTCTTCTACCTCTGCGGAGCCGCAATTAAGCGGCACGGCGGCCGCGAGCGTCCTAAGCATGCCAACTATGAAGTACCAAGGCGTACCTACTCTCATCCAGACGGAACAATGCCAATCCATTGTAACCACATACTTCTCCACTCGGTTCCCCACTGCTGCTTCCAATCCGGCCCACAGAGCCTCGCTCTCCCTCACTCTCGGATCAATCAATCCTCGAATCACTGGCTCATGACGCCTGATAACCCTCCATACACACAACACACTCTTCCCAAGCCGCAGCCACCTCGAGCACTCTCTCCAGTCTGACGTGCACCTATTCCCCACTATTTATCATTCGGATGAACTAAGTCGGTAGACTGCGCCGGCTTCTACTTCACACATTGTTGACTGGCCACGAGTGCACTCGTGCACTTGTGCACTCGTGCTTCCATCGACTTATCCAGATATAAAACTTTAGAATTGTGAAAGTTACTATAGTATCTATTTTTGCAGAGATAAAAAAAGTATTGAAATATATTTAGATCGGACTCTCATCTTTCTAATGCCTCGGGTTCTGTGCATGAAAAAGTGGGTCAACAATTGCAGTTGAATAGTGTAGGGAATCGTGTGGACGATAGAAGGGGAGGAGGAGGGTTGTTGCTCGATGCCAGGGATGTGCGGTGATGCCAATCCCGGTGATAGCTCGTGGAGAGCGTGCCGTGAGAGAATCGCGTTAAAAGGAGCTGAACGCCGGCGTAATTTAAGGCTGAGGCTCCACTGACACCGTGGAGGTGTCTAAGGCTGACAAACCGATCCCGAGGAGAGCGCAAAACGGCGCCGTGATTTAGCACCTGCCGCACATCCGCTTACTGGATCTCGAGGCTTGCCTTCCTCCCCGGCGTCGCATCGCGTCGCGTCGCGTCGCGCCGAGTCGCGCCACGTGGCGTCGCTCTAGGAATCTAAGCCACCAAGGAAAAGATCTGAGGCCGCATTCCACCCGGCTGTAACATTGGACCTCCTCCAAAGCATACAGAGGACGAGCGCCCGGTAGAAAATCTCACTTATCTCACTCGCATTCGTCAGCTGTCAAGCGCGTCGCATGTATTCCCGAAAGTTCGTTAGTCCTGGGGCTTTGCGTGCGGGCTAATACATGGGACAGGACTTAAGCCCGATCCACATTACTGACACGATAAATTCTCTTTCACGTGCGCTCTGTCACTCTAGCCTGACCCGACCACGTCACTAGTAATGCGATCGTTTCGTTTAATGTAGTTGTATGAAAAAACAATACCCCTTTAGATTTTCTCGATTTTTCGAGGGTATTCGGACTTTCCATACTTCCCGACATTCTCCGGGGCTGAAATTTGGTGGGAAATGTTTCCTTGTTTTAAGAAAGAAGTGATATAAATTTCCGAGCCTTGGCTCGAAATGACAAAAGTTTACATTTCGCCAGTGTAACTGTAATGTGGATCGGGCCTTAATCGCAATGATTGGACCTTGAGGAGAATGATTGACGGCGCACGTACTCAGAGAAGTAAGTCTGGATCACGAGAGTTACTCACCATAAACGGGCGGCCATGGTGGGTGGTTGGCGAATGCTTATACCCGGACTAAAGGGAGATCTGTAAACAAGAGGGGAAGCAAGAGGGTAAGTTGTCTGCGCACGACTAGTGAAATGCGAATAACACTAGAGTTACAGTGGACCACTCTTATGTACAGTTGGCGGCCGTTGCCGCATTAAAAGAGCGAGACGCCCCGTCGCGGCGGCAACGGCGTCGCTCCTCAGTACACTCTCCATCCGGCTAATTCCCCGTAATTCCAGCCACGTGAAATATGCCTGCGCTTGCTCAAAAGCCATTCGTTAGCCAGCGAGGGCCCGCGTCTCGGCAAGTGCCGTTCATCTCATCGTGATGGGCCATTGTACGCGCACCGCTCGTAAGGTTTAACTGGAACCCCGAAAGCCAGTCCATTCCCATAAGGATTACAAGGCAATGCACTACCCTTCGAACCACCAGATAAAACTGTCTGCACTGAGCCTCGCACTGCGCTTTGTCCCCGAGCAAGTGGGTGATTGAGAGCGCGGATGGACTGTCGTTCTTGCAGGATCGTGTCGGCACAGTTCTCGGAAATTGGCAAGGAAAATCGCTGGGGCGAATGTTTCAGGTGGCGAGCTTCCTTGGGAAGGCACGATTCTCAGCAGGAGACCCTCCCTAAATTAGATCGTCCGTAATGAAGGACCAAGTAATTAGGAGGCAAGAACACCCTTCGGACAGACGACGGACAGTTAACGAAATAAGCCTGATTCAGAGTACAGTCGATTTCGGCAAAGAGTTATACTATTATACTACTTTCATAATTGCAATATGAATAATTAGGTAACTCTGTAATTGCAAATCGGGAATTGGTAACATGAAATACCGCTGTCCGCGCATTGACAATTATTAATACGGCCATCCATGCTCGGCACTTCTGCCGGCGGGTTAATTAAGCGCCTCATTACGAGCGGCATTTAGATTGGTTAACGCGATTTCACGTACCATACTTCTTGCATGATGTCCAGCTAGTCCTATTACATTCCATGAAGCTGCGCCATCAGACTCCGCTCGGGGCTCGGTCCGACTGCGACAGTTTCCAACCGCACTGCTTGTTTCGACTACTTGATGGAATGCTTGAAAAGCGGCGCGCGTACACGCAGACACGCAGACGCGCAGACACACAAACACGCAGGAATATTCGGGCCGCTAATTCGACTGTATGTGCGTCCAAAATTAATATAAATTAGCATGGAGGGCGAAGGGGAGGCGTGTGTGCTGACGGTCCGGTGGAATGCCAGCGTCGTGGCCGTAAATTGAGACAAGTTGCCAACACGAGTCGGGAACGCCGGGCGTCGGCTGCGCCCGAATTAAGGACCGTTGGGATCGCTAACCACTTTTGCGGCTGACCACAGCTGCCCGCCCGATCTCTCCGCTCATCCATCCACACTCTACACTCTCGGCTTGCGTCTCGCTTTGAAAAGGCGGCTGTCGCTTCCCGAGGGAGATACCATTTCTCCCGAGGTCCTCATTCAATAGCGACGATCTTTCAAGGGGGTGGTTCTCCTAACCTAACCCCCAGCCCTTTCTAGGGCTGATCTCTCAGGCTCGACTAAAAGGAATATATATCTCTTCGGCGGAGAGAACGAATTGTGTATCTATGTAACACTGGAAACGAATTCAGGAGACTTTGCGGGCTCGGAAAACTTGGGAGCCTTTGATCTGGCAATTAGCTTTGCCGGTGGATCGAGCCAAGGTACCACCGGCACCGGCACCGACTCTCTGGGGAGTCCGCAGTCTTCCGGGACCTTTTCCCTTTCTTCCTCTCTCGCGATCCACTCTTCCCCGAACAGGAGCGAACGGAATCTCAACATAAATCCAACTCCGTTCGTTATCGTTGGGAGGGATCGTTTGCAAGCTGCTAGAGTTGAGAGAGAATGGAGAGCATTCGACAGGAATACCGTAAAGGAAGAGTAACGAGTAACGAGGTCGAATGCGCCCCCAGTAGCATTGGAAGGGTATACGGAGTTAGTCAAGGAAGAGAAGAATCGAAGCGCAGAAGTAGCCGGGCACGGAATGGGGTACAAAAGGCTCCCTCGTGTCAAGTGGCACGGCCGTGTCTCGTTAATGAGAATCTCCGAAATAAAAGTCCCACACCGGCGTTCTCTATTCCTGCTCTGCTCTGCTCTGCTCTGCTCTGCTCTGCTCTGCTCTGCTCTGCTTCCCTCCCTCTTCCGCTCGGCAGAGCTTTCCGCCATGAAAAGCGAATTATAGAAATAAAGCGGGACACGATTTCGCATTTGAGCGATCGCGCTTCAGCCTCTCTCACGGAGAATGGAAGCATCAGGGGAAGTGGAGGGGCTGGAAAGTTCAGCCGGGTGTATTCGATTAGTTTTAATCTCGTTGCTCTCTCCACCGGGCAGCAAGAGCCAAGGGATGAGGAAGGGCTCTCTAAAGGGCGGTAAAGAATCCGCTCGATATCCAGTCAATCCGGCTGCCACTCGTTTTTTCTCGATCACCGGGGACACCTGCTATTGATACTAGTTTCGCGAAGCAATGAACCCGCGATAAGAGCACTTCCTTTCATTCTCCAGTATTCTTCCCCCTTTGCAGAAAGCAAGCAGTAGA
Source organism: Ectemnius cavifrons (assembly GCA_964023945.1). Classification (NCBI taxonomy): domain Eukaryota; kingdom Metazoa; phylum Arthropoda; class Insecta; order Hymenoptera; family Crabronidae; genus Ectemnius; species Ectemnius cavifrons. Next base: position 12,215,265 of record OZ030384.1, on the reverse strand, counting down.
TATGAAGTGGATTTGTGCAATAATCGAATCCCTGGGTCACAAGGCAATCAAGACTATCGCATTACTGCTAATTGCAACCTTAATCCCGAAAGACTCAGATTTGCATTTGCCGTACAATCGTCACTGTATAGATTTCTCATGAGAAACTATTTACTTTCAACCATTCCTGCTGCCGGGCTTGCCAGCGAGTGAGCGAGAGGATGCGTCGGTGTCTGACCAAGCGCCGACACGTACTACTGCGACCCCGAGCTCCAGTAATCGAGCTATTTAAAGCTGCTTTCAGCGAGGAATCCTTTCCACGGGAAGAAGGGGAAATTGAGGAAGAACGCAGTCCGATTGGGATTCCATCAGATGATTAAGTAAGAACCCTCATTCGTCCGGGTGCAGGCAAGTGGAAATAAGAGGAGCAGTAAGAGGCGCATGTACCATTCAGAGCCTGAATCAGGGCGAGTCTCGGAGAGGGAAGGAGGAGAGCCGAGCTCGATTCAGATATTAAATTTCGCTGGCTGTATGCGGAGAAGGCCGAGAGATATTTCCCGAAGGAGAGTATCGCGCTTTTCGTGAGGATGCACCTGCACTTTCCAGTGTTTCCCCACTGAATATCGGTCGACATTATATCTGGAGCAGTCGGGTGGAGAGCGACTGAATTCATGCGGCCCCGATTTATACCGCACATGATCTCTTCACCTACACCATTTCGGAGGTCCAGTCGTTTATAGACCATTTCGGGATGGCATAGCATTTGTTCCGTGACTTCGATATCCGCATTCAGCAAGCAGTTGAATGCCTAGCTTATATAATGCAAGTAAATAGTGAAGTACCCGATACTTCCAATGCTGTTCGATTAGTATCTGTTCTCGAGGGACGACTCTTGAAGGTTGGGAATGGAAGCTCGGAGAAAAAAGGGAGCTAAGGGCAGGGTGAGAGTTATTAAGCTTCAATCGATGTAAGGAAGGAAGGTTCGCCGTTCTCGGGAAAGAAGCATTCCTTCCCCGGTCGAACTTAGTCCCGGGGATCCCTCGAATAAAAAGTTCCCCGTGAGAAATTTCAACTCGGCCCTCCAAAGCGAGGCCAGCCAAAGGCCGGCTTTCCCGGAGAAGGCCTTTACAGAGAAGAAAAAATGATTAAACAAATCCTTGGGATTCCCTCTGACAAGAAAAAACTTAATAAACTTGTGCGCCGTACTTTGGCTGCATAAAATTTCGCAAGGTTGAAAATAGAATGCAGTAAGGGGGCAGCAAAAATTCTGCCCATCAGGGGAGAATGAGAAAGTGGGTGTGGTACGAGCAACTAGCGATTCTACTTGTCAGAGGTGATGTACGGTTGAGGAGATAGAGCGTGAAAGTAGCGTGGGCACGATAGCGGTGTCCCATGCCTCTCCGCTTGGGTATGCCGACGGTTATCGATATCATCTTCTCGCCCTGAGAAATACGAAGGGAGGCCATCCCGATTCTCCGTACGTATCTCAAAACTCTAACTTGAACGTATTTCTTTGGTTGAATCGGCACCAAACTCCGTTGGGTCTACGAGGGAAATGCGGTATTAGATGGCGGTCGGCAGACCTTTTCCCCATAACCGGCCCCTCGCCGGATGGCTTCCTTATTGTCTTCGACATTTACTCGCTCGATTTAATAAAAGCTAGTCGGTAAATTATGCGCGGCACAGTTGCGGACACGAGCGGTATTCAATATTCCATGGCGTCCATTTATTTAATAGAGGGCAGGCATAACAGCAGGAGGCGCGTGTGAGCGTGCTTCTATGTATTTCGATTGCTCGGCAAATGCATTGCTCCGACTCGGGTGGACACAACACCCTCGGTCAATCTGACAGCGGATCGTTGCTCCGGCCAGCTACTTATCTCGTCAGCTGCCATATACTTTCGTGTCTGAGCCACTTCTCGTATCCGCCATGCTCCAATTCGGAGAAGGGGAAGAAGAGGTGAGAGTATCGGTCGGCAGGAGCTGTGTCTACGGTCGGCTTGTCGCAACAAACGAATTAACGAGCGGCGGGACTTAATTGATGACGGCCAATGAGTGCGACGACTCCCGGCCGTCGGTGGGGAAAGTCAGCCGGTGATTTAACGGATCGCTTCTTGGCAGCCGCTGCTTGGTAATCCGAGAGCGCTGTTTTGGCGCCGGCCGCCCGGAATCCGGCGAATATGTACTCCCAACAGTGAGAACCAACGCCACTATTCTACACTACATTGAAATCACTTACGTTTTCAGAAAACTCACTCGTGATTTTCGATTAGGATATCGTCCGCTTCGAATTCGTCCCTTCGGAGTCGGAAACAGACGACACAGGTATTATTTTTTGGGGAGGCTGCGAGATGAAGTTCCTGCTGGCGGACGGCAGCAGGAGGGAATCGAGAGAGCAGAAGCATCTGGTGCTTGAAAAAAGTATAAAAAGACAGGCCGACGGTACGCGAAGCAAAGGGGCCGCCAGACGCCCGGGCATTTTGCGAATCTCAAAAATCTCGCCAATGTCACTGCCAAGCAAGCTGCCTCGCTATTTATACGAGTGTACGTGCGCGAAATCGGAGGAGACTTGGCCGCGCGGTGAAAGAAATACTCTATTAAGGCTTCAGGTGTTCAGGAATCTTTTGCAGGGTTGGATCGTCCGATTAAGATTGATATTTTTGATAGGAATAAATCAATAACATTCAATCAAATAATTACGGTCGTCGGCTAGTTTGGATCTAACTTTCTTTGGGAGAGACTAACACACACGCACCTCTCCAAACTCCTCGCTTTTCCTCTTCTCGCAGCTTCTTCTTTCCCGCTGTTCATTCCCCGCCGGGTTATGCAACTGTAGGGGGCAAGCGGTGCGGAGGATATTTGCGTCCAGGAATCCCACTAATTGGCTAGAAATAAATCCCTACGTCCAAGAGGCATTCCCCCCTCTCGGTACGTCGCCAGTCACACTCTCTTATACTTGCTTAAGTAGCAATTCGATTTGGAACTCTGCTCGCTTGGAATCGCGGACCAGTGGTTATAAAGGCAGTCTTACGAAAGGATTAACCCGGCGCGACGAGGGAAAAGGGTTAACCGAGTGGGCTCGTGGAAAGCGAATGCATCGCGGGACACAAGGCGTCGCCCAATTAAACAGGAGAATTAGCAGGCGCGCGCCGGAGTTAAGAGCGAAAGCGCAGGAGGAGACATTAACGTTCGAGGGTGCGACATTAATTTATTGGTAAGGTCGTCTGCTAATCGGATTAAGCGTTGAGTGCCAGACATTCTAATACGCAGCCTATCTACCTGTCTCCGAGAAAGCGAGTTTCGCTTCGGATGGCTGACGAACTATCGCCTTTGCACAGACAGTTAACTCCACAGACTAGTCAGAACGAAATTCCTGGCGAGGGCTCTTCTTCCACCGGGTAAATAAGTTAACATTGACGGGTTCATTTTGGATTCCGATTTTTCGCTCCAGACCGCCTTGACATTCACTGCCATATACCGAACAGTGGCTGTCTCCGGTAATTACGTTAATTGTCAGGCATTCGTGGACATCCATCGAGGCGCGCAGGGCCAAGTAATGTGAGGGCTTTTCAGGCAATTGGCAATAATAAGATGGGAAAGGGGGGAAGAGTCAATAATGGCAATCCTAGGAAAAGGGCATCATTTTAGGAAAAGTGTCTGCTGGTTGTTTGCTCGCTTGCTTGGGAGAATCGAATCGACCGGCGTCCTTTCTCAACGGGATAACTGTATAGAGTTCGGTGAGGGGCAGCACCTACTTAGCCATTCCCACCAGTTCCATTTCTTTTCGCATTCGTACCAGAAATCCTGCTCCACTTCCACTTTATCCGTCAGCATTACTGGATCCGCACGCCTATTACAGGTGATAGATGGCGAATGCCTGGTAAGACGAGTATTTGCTAGCTAGTGGAACGAAAGTTTCCTGGAACTCCGATTCGCTTCCCGATGGCCTAGTTACGGGTTAATGAAAGGGGAAGAAGCGAGCGTGGGGGGATAAAGGGCTCGGCAGCGGGCAGATGTATCCTCCCGGGGTGTGATAAGGTGGCCGAGTGGAATGAGACACGAGTCTGAGCGGCACAATGCCCGTTGAAACGCGCTCTATTACAACTTACGACTGCTCGTCTGCCGGCTATGCCCTTAAAAGGGCCGCATTTCCCTGCACCCACCTTCTTCGCACAAACACTGCGAGGATGCGCGCCCCGAATCAAAGCCGTATTCATCTTCGCGTCGGCACTCTCTTCTCCCTCTTTCCTCCGGCGGATATTCACTCGCTGCTTTCTTTCCTCCCCCAAGACACCCCTCCCCCTCCACTTCCTCTCTCACCCTTCCGGCCTTAAAAGCAATTCGAGCGGGTTCCTTTGAGCGCACGTTTGTAATGGCATTTTCCCAGGTGGCGAACGAAATCCACTTATCCGGCGCGACAAGTTTCGCGTGCCACCAGTCACCAGCCACCACCTGTGCGCTCTGCTCTTTTGATCTCCAACTTCCTGGCAGAAGTGTGCCATGAAGTCGAGGGCCTCATAAAAATCCGGCAAGCCATGGGGAAAGCGGCCCTATACCTCCCGATACCCGGGAAAGGAAGAGGAACACGCCAGGATGATACGTGCGAGCCGGGGTGCTAAATGACTGGCTAGCACGCGACACACTACCTCAGGATTCGGGGCATCAACCTCTTTCGACTGCCTGACTTTCACGGCAGACTTTCCATAACTCAAACTGACATCGTTAAAGCCAGCTGCACTCCTAATGCATTCACCTCTAAATCCCTTCGCTCCTTTCTTCTCTAGCGTCGTTCCAATTTTAATGCGTGACTATAAACTCCGATCAATGATGGTAACGCGTGCACAAAGTTGGTAGCACGTGGCAAACCCAGGGGGCGGTCGATAAAAATAATAAAAAGAAGTGGGGGCACCGAAAAGAATTGTTCATTCACGTGCGCTAAGTTTGACCCTGTTTCGTGCTTGTTATCGTGCACCCTGCTGCCACCCATTTCGATACTATCTTCGTACCCATAACGATAACACTAATTCCAGTAGGTACCCCTACGCAAATCCCATTATTCCGCGTAGCACGCCTTGGGCTTGGCGAGGAACCCGTATTGGAAAATCGATCGAACACGCCACAGGAATTAGCCCGATACATACATTCTACTCTCGGCAAGTTTTTCCTGGGGTGGCGCAGGGGTCGCCGGATGCAAGCCGGCCGAGTCGAAGGGCTGATCGATTGGTCCGAATTTGCAAAGCTGGGGTTAGTGGTCAGCGATCGGCGGGATCAGGGAGTTCCCCTTATTCGGCACTCCCATTAGCATATCACTGCCATTGAGCACTAGATCTCAGCTCTGCTCGACAAATCGTAGATTACGGCCTAGATACGCCGAACTCGTGTTTACCTGCTTGCTAGGGCGCATTAGCGGCGGGCATATCTCTCGGAGAAGAGCGTTATTTATGCCCTTGAAGATCAAGCTGTCAAGCCGAAGTGGCAGAGGGCGAATGATAAAGGGCGAATATCTCGCGCCGGGGACATTTGTCGCGCGAGAGAGAAGATTTTCCTTTACGCTAGGAAAGCCGGATAACTCTATACATATATCGCTTTCTCCGTAGGCCTGAAAGCAACCCGGTCGCCTTTTCACCCTCCTCCTATCGTCATTCACGCTTCAGCCCTCGTGCCCGGGGTAATTATTCCTTTTTATCGCGGGCTGCGTGCGCGTATCAAAGGCAGAGCAGCGCAATTCATCGGGAACACAGAGGTTTCTCCACTGCGAGTACTGTCATTTGCGAGCTTGCCATCCACGTAATAAGCTCTATGGATCCCGGAAACGAGAGACGAGTCACTCGAAAAATCGCTCCCGCTTTCTGGAACGATGTCAGCATCATACATTTCCCTTCACGAGCCAATTCCTTTAAAATAATCCCCGGGATAAAGAATACTGGTATTCAAGTATTAAAAGGAAAGGAATAGATAAAAGAAGGAGTAGAAGGATTCGATGTATCAATGCCCGAAGGAGTGGAGCGATATGGGAAAGACAGTGGCCGCGGTGGAATAGGATCGCGCCCGAGGGAGTCGTTGCAAAAGGATACCATTCCCGTACTCATCTGCTAGCCCGCCGGCGTCACACCCCCCCCAACAAGTCGGCTCACCCTTCGCACGCGCCGAAATTGTTCGGCCAACTTTCCTCCCGATACCAGCGGGGCGTATTGCCGACTTTATATCATCCCGAGACATCGTTCTCCCTGCAAGGTTATTTAATTCATAAATGTCAAGTGCGAATCGAGCGAAACGACTTGCCAACTGGAGTGCAACTCCATGTTTTACGATCGGACTACCATCAAAGCCTCGAGAACTCATTAAGCGGATGGTCTGTGGTACAATTGCGGCTTTAACGAGTGCAGCTCGAGAACGCTGCTTCAATATCTATTAGGGGGGGTGATGCTGGCAATAAGATATAAAATCGGTTGGTATGGGTGAAATAATGTCAGCCCTATCGATCGGAGTGAGGGAGCGCTTCTAGGGGCGGCTTTCGGGTTCGCATAGCGAGAAACAGGAGACCGATTGCCTTGTACGGAGTAGCGATAAATCTTCCTTGGAACCGCGCAAAATTCCAGCAGAGTGCCAGCCAAGGTGGTGGTTCAATGGGGAGAATGGATTTCGGACGCGCGTCGTCGTTGAAAGTGCAAGCTGGGAAGAGCAGTGTATTAGGAGGAGGAAGAGGGATTTTCGAAAATAGAGGAAAGCCTGTGGGTTGATGGCGGTGTGGAGGTTTAACAGGGCGAAGGAAGGCAAAGCGGGACAAGAGAAACGGAGAGAGATAGCGGCTAATTCTGGTTTCTCCTCGCCAGTGGCACGCCAGGAAGTGTTGTCGGCAGTGGCTTCGCAGATTCGCAACATAAATCGTGGTGCGCGCGCCGACAGATCTGTCAGTTAGTTGGGAAAATATTCTCGATTGCGAATTATGATGTCCTGTCGCCACTAGCCAGACCTCAACCTTCCTTCAACCTAATAGGCTGCTCTACTTGGATCTCTACGGCCGACAAAGGTTAGGTCACACTGGAAACGGGAAGCCGATAGCGAAAGTGCCAGTGAAAATACAGTATTTCTCTCTTCTTATGAGAAGGAATATATCGGGAGTCCGGAGCTGATAGGGAAAAGTGGAAAACAACGGGAATCGGGACGAGGATCGCATGATAAGGGGCGAGAAATCGTCAGATTGGACGTACGGGCGACGTGCGGCGCCTAGACATCCGGATATAAATCGATTACTCGAAGCCCCGGCTCCTTCCTTCTTCCATGGGCACATAAAGCCTGGCTAAGCCCGAGATATGTGTTTGCGCGAGAGAAATACGCTCCATCTTCGAGCGGCGCGCGTTCCCCCAGTGCGTTTTGCCGCGACCTCCCATCGATAAGGACTTTTCACACTCAGCGTGAAAATCAATATCGGTGAACGGAGCTTTTGTCAGCAGAGCTTTCGTTCCTATTAAATATTTACCGATCGCGCCTTCATCTTCCCTGGGAACGCCAAGAGTCCCTTTGCCGAACCTGAAATTGCTACTCTAATCGCCACTTGTCTTCCCTCGCTCCATTCGTTATTTGTGTGACTTGCAGAGTGCTTATTTCTGTCGAACAACTACAATGTTTTCCCCTCGGCGACAGGGATTCACTGACAGTCAGTGGAGTTCAGTGGCTAGCTTAACCCGAACTCGACTAATTCGGAGTGACAATGTATTTGCATAACTATTGGGGAAATGGTGCAACCACGAAGGGGAAACATAGTCTCCCGCTGACCATTCCGGCTCCCGGAGCTTCAGAGATTTCCGTTAACTAATCCGACTTTGCTTATCCTTCTCTACGAACCCCTTGCTCCTTCGGCACGCCACCCACCTATTCCCTTGGTTTTCCCCTGAGGGATACTTCATCAGGACACTGTAGGCGCATCGCAGAAGAAAGTTCCCCGGTGAAACGCACGTATTTCGCAAGTGGGATTCGTCGCTTCGTGCCGTGCAAAACGATGGGAGTGAATTGAATCTGAGAAATCTGTCTGTCTCTGACCAGGTAGTATCTACTTGAAATTCACGTGAGAGCGAAGTCCGGGTTTGAGGTTCCAAGGCCGGTAAAGGAAGGGCTCGTAAAAGCTCGCTCGTTTCACGCCGGCTAAAAATGCCGGGCACCAAAGTGTACTCGAAAGATTTTCCAGCGTTGAGTGTCTTGTGCAAAAGTAGCGCCGGCAGCAAGAGGGAAAGAGAGAAAGAGAGAAAGAGAGAGGGAGAGAGAGAGAGAGAAGGAGGCGCCTGCATAGATAAAGGGACATAAGGGTGGAAATCCGCTTAGAGGAATTTCCGAACTCACTGGCTTATGTAAGGGAAAATGCGAGACTGGCTAATTCCGCTCGTGATCGTTTCTCAGCATTTTAGGGCACCGGCTTAAGGATATTGCAGGTGCTGCGGTTCGTTTAATTGCAAATCTAGATTTATGCTAATTACCAAAGAGCCTGCTGCTTGGAGCCAGACTCAGAGCTCGACAATCGATAACTTTACACTCCCCCTCCCTCTACGCTCTTCGTCGCTCTGCTGAACCTCCCTTTGACAGAGCTTACCAAATGTCAATGCACGCTCAAGATAAATTAGTTTACTATTGATGATAGTGGGGAATCTGATAATTCAGATGTAACAACCTAATAAGTACCGAGCAAGCTGGAAGTGTGCACTCGAGTCACGCTGGTCCAAGAACACACACAGTTTGTTCGGGGGAAACTTTATGAAAGAGAGCGACCCTTTCGCCAGCAGGAGGTCGATCGATTCAGGGACACGTGTAAGTGTTTCCCGCACGCCGCAGCAAGGGAAAACGAAGGAAGGGTGGCAGAGAGCTAGGAAATCGGGGTTCCACGTATGGCTCGACATGCTCGAACGTGTTATTCCAGACTCACGGTATAGTGTGGGAAATTTTGCATGCCGAAACAAAGCGAGTTCTACAATCCGTTAGTCCGGGACGATGAAAATTCTCTTGGCCGCATATGTGTCGTCTGCAACACGACGCCGTCAAAACATTGTCGCCTGTTTGGCTCGACGGCGGCCAGGACGCCGAGAGCCAAGCACAAAAGCAGTGCTTGGAAAAGAGCGATAATAGTGGTGAGATAAAAATAACTGGAGTAGACATTTGATGTGTCTGGCATGAGAGCGAGTGGAGGAGAAGGGGAAGAATGGGAGGGCAGTAAACGGCCAGGGTCTTAATGATAGCGGCGCGCGAAGGTCTACGCGAATCCTGGCATTCTAGCGTGTCACTCCCGAGGGTCTGACAAGCCCACCCTCCTATATTAACCCTCCTAGACGCCAGCGGAACCCTTCACGACTCCTGCTACGAAACAGGCCAATCCTTATCCGTCCACCTGCCACACACTCCTCTTTCATCCCCGACCAAAATTCGCCGTCGCTCTCTCCTTCTCAGAAAGTTCGCTCCTTCGCCGATAATCCTCCCCGCCATTACTGCTACGTACACTTTTCCCTTACCAAATTTTCGCTCCCTCTTTCCCTCTCCTCGTGATGGAACACCTGGCGTACCCAGAAATAACAAGGTTGTCCATTCGACAAAATTACGGTGTGCTATAAAAAATGTAAGTTGGTCCGCGTCTTAGGCAGAAAGTACTGGCTACTTTTAAGTCGAAATGCAAGATGGGTTGCTAATGGACCTTCAACATCTAATACTCGATGCCCGTTTGAATTCTCTAAGAGCAAAGCTTTAGCCTGGAAAGCCGATGCCCGAGAGAATAAAAGGCCAGAGTTACTCCGTCCTCCTAAGCACCACTCTCTCACTCGTTCGCTCCGGAAGGGATGCTGGAGTATCGTGGCTATTTACAGAGATGCCTTTAGCTTTCGGCGAATCATTTCGAGCGTATGACGAACAATCAAGGAAGAAAAAGCACTGACAGATGATTATGGGGGGGGGGATAAATATAAAGAGAAGTCCGACTGATCTTTCAGGCTTGTCGTGTATTTCACAAGCTTCTTTTGGAAAATCGAGCCACTAGGCAGGACATTTCGAGTCGTCGCACGTGCCAATGCCAACGAGTATCCCTCCCCACCGCCTTCCGATTTCATTCTCACCCCAACCGGAACCGATTTCCCTCTCTGGCCACTCTGGCCACTCCGGCCACTCGATTTCACTTCCTTCCGCAAGACCTATTTGCCATGCTCAAGTTTTTCCTACCTGCAAAACTCCCCTCTCTCTCCCTCAACTATTTTATTTTGCTTCAAGTTGCTCTTGAGAAAGTTCCCGGCACGAAACGGCAGTGGCAGAAGGGCGGTCTTGATGCAGCCGAGTGCATTGCGAGGGGCGACATAGATTCTCCAGTGGAAAGCCAGGGAGGCAGCTTCTTAGGGTGGCTGGATAGGCTGTCTCTCGGAAATGGGAGTGAGATTAGGGCAAGCGAGACTAATGCCTGACGCTCTCGATTATTCACGGCCGCTTAGCAATGACGTCGAGGAATACGAAGAGAGGACACGGGCACCAAGAGATAACAGCCACGAGAGATTCCCTTGCTTTTCTTCGAGGCTCAGGATCGCATCGGAGTATTTAATTTAGAAGACGGACGACTAACTGACTCACGCCTCGACCCAATCCCCAGTACTACGATACGCCTTCTTGCACCTTCCATTCGCAATAGCTTTTACGTCATTCAATTTATTTGCCAAGATCTCAACTTGGGCCGTCCGATAAATGTGGTCAATTAAATTGGAAGTATCCTGGCGGCTACGAGCTGTGGGGAAATGCCGAACGAGGACAGAGAAGCGACGGCTATTGATTTACAAGTGAGGAGATAAGCAAAGAGAGTGATCGGACGTGAAAGCCGGTGGACCGTACGAGCTCCAGCAAGCTCTTACAGCCTCTAAAACCAGCCAGTGTCGAATCCTGCCCAGTACTACCATATTCACTCTTCCGCATCCTTTCCCCGCACCCTAACAGTGTATAACCGATCATTCGAGAGCACATCATGTGAAAAAAATATAAATTTCAGAGCCTTAGCTCAAAATTAATTTTTTCACCAATTTTTGAAGGTCAGAATTGGAGAGAAAAGTTGGATATTGTTCCATAACTTCGTTCATTGGAAGAGCTATTCAGTTTTGCCTACCTTCTGCAGGCGTACCTTTATTCAAGATTGGCGAATGCAAAACTATTCTGGGAGACAGCGAGCGAACCTGAAAGAATCATCGTGGAATTCCGGGAGTGAGTGGCCCATGTATATGTGTACACGTGGGTATGGGGCTGCAGAGCCGCAATCGAGTTTCCATACGGACGTATCTCTGTAATACAATTTACGGCAGTCGGATGCGCTCCTGAATCACAAATTTTATCGGCGAGAATTTCATTGAAATTTATGTCCCAGCCCCGGGGGAGAGGCGCGCGGAGGGGATGAACGCAATGGGAGGATCGGTGCACTGGCATGCTTGCGATGTAAAATAATTGCGCTCGAAAAATGACAAAAATGATATATATCCATAACTCCCAGATGTCCCAGACGAAAATCGAATACACCAGCAATCCCTAGAGCACTAGAATACAAGTTAGACTAGTGAGAATTGCGAGTTCCCGACCTTTCTAAGTTTGAATCCTGGTCTAATTTTCCAAAGGAGTGACTCTAATTAATGGAGAAGGGTGTGCGTGAGGAATGAAAGCATCGGGCATCGAAGGAAGCTCGGTTTAATGAGTTGGTGGCGCACCAGTCTCAAGAGTACTATCGCTTACGATTATATGCCTGCGTGGCGGTGGTTATCTGCGAGTAAGGGGTGGACGCTTTTATCTGGTCTCATGGTCTGGCTGCATCTCGACACAGCCGGGCAGGCGTTAACGAAGCATTACGTCGGAAGTGGGCCGGCACAGAGAGCATTATCCGGAATCGTGTGTCCGCCGGAACACCGCTGGATTGCGGATTAACCCTTTGCGGTTCCCCGGACACTCTTTACACAGCCTCCCCCACTTTCCTCCCTCATTCTTCTTTATTAGGCGATATTATGTGCCAAGCAGCTCGGCCCTCCTCCTAACTTTCATCTGGTACAAAGGGGACGAATTTTTAGGGAGTTAACGAATGAAATATAATGCCATACTCTTCGGCGGCGTGGCGGCACCGGCACGATCGAACTGATAGCCTACTTTAATAAATCACACGAGAACGAGGAGGCACGCGAACTCATAATTTAGCTTTCGGTCGAGTTGGCTGGCTGGCATGGCGAACCAGGCGGGAAAGTTCTGATAATTAAAAGCACAGCTCCAGCCAACAATGGTACATTTGGAATGGAAGTCTGAAGGATGTCGCGGCCACGAGTACACTTTGATGGAGAAATTGCGGGGCCTCTCGATAAATCGAGCGATTTACCGAGATCAGTTCACTCGGCGGGTTTCGTCTTAATTTGGACGAGAAGCTCTAAAGATTTCCGGGAGGTTCTAGTCGTTAGTCCAGCCGGTAGTCTAGTACTTGAATCGGGCCTATCGATCCCAAGCTATTTCCGTGCGCCCGTTATGTCAGAGCGAAGCACGCCAAGGTGTGCGCTATCACTAAAAGGCTCAGCATTTCCAGGATGATTACAGTGTCCAAGACAGACCCGCCCGTTGCTGTAATACTAGTCGAACACTAGGGCCAATCATGTAAGCCAAAGAAGAATGCGCTCATCTAGAAAACGGCTGGATAATCGCATCTGTTCAATTCGCCATGTATACCTTCATCTTTTCGGCGCACTGACTCGAAAGAACCTTCCGAGGAATAGGTCGGTACATTGCAGAGAGCAGCACGCTGGAATAACCAGCTCGATAACTTATTTTAATTTCCCCCCTATAAATAGCTTTCTGAGGATTTGAAATAGAATTGCAAGTTCTTGCGACAAAGCGATCAAGATATACTTTTCTTCTTCCTTGTTTCTTCAGTTCTCCGGTAATTACTCGGGGCTGTTGCTCTCTTAAAGAGCTTCACTCATTCCGCCTTGATTGTACGAGGCGAACCTCGTCACTGAAAATCGATGACGGCAAATAGAGTGGCCGAATCACTCCCTCCACTCAAGTTTCAGGTGAAGCAGAACTTTGTTCTCGCATTTTTACTAAACGCGTATATATGTCGAGAGAAACTGGGACCACAGCTTCGACATTTTGGCGCAGTGTTCGCAATCGGGAGTGAATCGTGTTGAACTAATCGAGCCCCAGGCCAAACAACCTAACGAACCTGATATGCGCGTGACGAGACTTCCGAAACTCTCTTAGCCATGACAAAAGTTACTTTCACTCCCTTTCCCTCCTTGCCTGTAGGATCGCAATTGATGAGCCATGCCCTTTTTGAGCGTCAATTCTCCCGCTCCTTACATTTGACTAAAATCTACTGTTAATCTGAAAGACAATTTAGGGGAAAACGCATCAGTTCTTACCTCCTGGCGACGGCAACGAGTCCGGCGCTCCTTTGAGTTGTCCTGCAACATAAGAGAATCATTATTATTTAGAGTAACGTCAGGTAGAACAAGTAGAGAAAGTGTAGAGTACAATGATTCCCCCAACACCGATAATTCTGAGCGAGATTGCAAGTTATCTTTAACTTCTAGCTGCATTTTCGGGGCCACGGATTCCTGTCTCGGAACTTTGCAATGGAATTTTCTCGTTTCTGCCCGGTTCTCTTCTTAGCGAACTCGTCTCCACTGCGAAACAATACTTGGACGTTCAGAAGAGCACAGGAAAACTGCAATTGTACTTGACCTTATTTGAAAGTTGAACTTTTCCTCCGGTGGATATGAATAGTCGAATTTCAAACTTTTTTTTATCGCGCAGTATAAATATGCACACTTTTTGTTCGATTCATATTCCTGGGGGATTGAAAGATTCAGATCAAAGAAAGTTACCAATTCATTCTACACAGCAGAATCAATTGCGAATCGATTTAGGACACTGAGTGAATTGAGAGAAGAATGTGGGAAGTTGCATTGAGTCCCAAGAGTGTAGAATTCATCAATAATGACCGAAGCCTCGAGTGGCACGAAGTAGAATGCCGAGTGGGATGGCATTTTAGGAAAAAGTAAGAAACAAGAAGGAGTCCGACAATTTTTCTCGTGAGACGAAAATCAGAGGACGCGAACTTCTCGCATTACAGCCGTCCTGTCGCCGTTCCGCCACCCATCGTTTGGAATTTGTTTTCGTTGGGAAATCGAATCCCATCGAGGAAAAGCGGGTTTCCCGACGGGCCTGATCTAAATAACGCCTGCCAATTTAACTTGGCTCGGCAAGACTGTTCCACGATTACCAGGGGCGAGGATCGGAACGAAGCCGAGGCCTGCCGGTGCTCTTCTGGTGTCGAAAGCCGTTCTTCGATCGACAGCGTGTCCTTTCGCTTTTTTCGGTGTTTCGAAGCAGGGCTTTTCTCGCGGGGGAAAAAGCCATGTTGGGGAAGCTCGGAGCAAGAAGGCGGCGATAAAAGAAACGGGGAAGGAGGGAAGCATCCGAGGAAGGAGAGTGGAGGAGGAGGAGGGAGCTCTCGGCGCCAGGGTATTTATACCGAGACGACCTTTGACGAGTTGGGTACGACTAGGCTGGCGAAGACAACGAGAAGAATGACGGGCCGACGCTCAATGAAAAGCTCTTTCGCCTGGCACGAGGCAGATGCGGAAGGGCGAGAGTACGACGAGAGCATGTCTGCTCTCTGCCGCCAACAGCCTAGATACTACCCTAAATGCTATCCCCAGGCCCCGCTCTCATCCTCCTTTTAAACTTTAAACTCTACGTAGATGATTTCTCGCAAAAATGAACATCGCATTTCTAGTCTGTTCTGTAATTGTTCGAAAAACACTTGAAAAGATCCCCCTAATCATCTCACTCGGTCTGATCTAGGTGCTATTTCCCATGTTTTTCGAACTTCCCGACATCTTCAGGAACTGATATTTGATATACAAAGTGTGTAATGATGGAGGAATAAAGGGATATCGAAGTTAGGAGATTCGAAAGGGCCAGGTAGGAGGAGGAGCGCGGTTGGAACCTGCAATTGGTGTGACGGTTTCATTGCGATCTCTATGGAGGGAATCAACTGGCGCATACATATGTATGAAGCCAGTGAAGTGAATACGAATGATCGCTGACAATGAGCGTGCGCAGACACACTGTAGGAACACACGCGGGCCAATTTGCATGTAAACTGTAGGCGGACTTTCGCAAATTGCTCCTTGCGCTAGTAGTGAGCGCAGGGAGACTGCGCTGGCTCGCTCGCATTCCGGTCACGAATCGACGAGAGAACCCATCCCGCTGCTGGACCGCACGCACTCCACTTTGATCGATGCGCATTTCATCCTGAGAGGAATTCCTCTCATTCCAAGATGAATTGCGAGAGCCGATGGAAAATCGGAGTGAGATCGGAAGCAGGAGAGTGGGAGTATAAGGTGCGAAGAGGAGCGCGTGCGCGGGCTGCTCGCCGGCCGGATAAATGTCGCGTCGTTAAGAGTTAACGAGGTAAAGTCGAGGGTGTCGGGAGGGTGTGGTCGCTGGTTGGACGAGAAGACGAAGCGAGAAGGGACGAGGAAGGCAAAGGGAGAAAGAGCGCGTGCCTCGTCAGCGGAAGCTCGATACTTAATTGAAAGTGCCGAGTAAGGAGGACTTTTGCTTACGCGCTACAGCCGTGACTTCACCGGTGTTTCACCGCTCCTGCTGAACTTCCGCCCTCGACTCTACCCCACTCTGACTAACTGCAAAATCACTCCTTCATTCTTCGATAGTCAGACATAATAATGACCGGCGTCCAGTGTTCTTGCTGGTTTTCCACAAATCCAATACAACAACATAATGATCGACGAAGCGATCGCCGTTACTAATGTAGTTTTTTCATTTATAGCCTCTCATGGTGAGCCTCGCTTCCCGACGGAAGGCTCGCTCTTCCCCCGAGAATGACCATAGGTGCGTCCCTTAACGAGATCGTAAAGAAGAGCCTTGATACTTGACGATCCCCCACACCGAGAGCCAGTGATAAACGATAACAGGTGGATGACGAAAACCAGCGAAATAAAAACTTACTGTCAGTGCATGGTTACTGCTCTCCTTAAACATTTCATCGCACTTCGTTCAAGCATCGGACGATTGAAGATAAGCCGGTTCTTCCGCGAAATCCGTCGGCCCGGCGATAAATCGTCCTACTCTTCTTCTCTCTAGGATTCGCTTTTCCACTTCCCTTCTTCACCATCTCTTTCTCTCGCTCTCTTGTAGGCTATCAGCCATCGACATGCGAGTCTGTGCGTGTATTTATGTCTGCTCTCTCAGTTTCCGCGACGAGCACCATAAATTCCGACGGTTTTCCGTCTCGGCAAACTGAAACCACCAACGCCGAACCTTACCGAAGCGAACGATCTTTTGGCGCAAGCTACGTTGATGCTTCTGGACGGGCTACTTTTTTGAAACTTCATTTGGGCGATATTAATTGTTAGGGAGGTGATTTAATATCCGTCGTTCGTCAAGGTTACTCTCGACCTGACAGGAATAGCGAATGGCCAGTGCCAGCAAACATTTTGCGTTCTCCCACACGAGGATCACCTCTGGCATAACCCCTCGTCCTCACCGGGACCCTACCAATGTCACGGAAATAGGAAATGGGAGGGTCTGAACCTTCCGTATCGGATTTCCCGGAATAGGGCTCGATAAAATACAGCAGCTTCATCGATTACCGTCCAATACCGAATTTACCGGGGCGACCTTTCGGCACTGCTTCGACACTGACGAGACACTTAAATGAATATAATCAGGCGGAGACTCGATGACTTTGTGATCCTGTAGACTTGGAAAACTCGATTATTTGCCGGATAGACGTACTACCGCTCGACCATGGATTTTTCTCTCTTTTTCCACGGTCGAGCGAAGTTATCGAGGCGCGTTGTAAAGGGTGGCGAGACAAGATGATCAGCGTTTATATGAAGAAGCCGAGGGATGGAGGCGGGCACGGAGAGCTGCCGGCTGATAAATAGTCTCGACTTTGCGTCTCGCAACGTGGCAGATATTACTCAAGTGTCTGCTCCCCCCAACAGGGGGAAAACTGCACCGCTTTCTCTCTCTGATCTTCCAGCAAGCAAAGCCCGGCGAAGCGAGAAAATCACACTGCTTTTCTCCCATTTATACAAGCACCAACACTTTCTCCGCATATATCTTTGTGTTAGTTTTAATAAAAAAATTCCGAGGCATCCCCCATGTCAGGCTTGGCTCAGCTAATTATATGCCTCTGCTATTGAGATTCAGGCGATCAATTATTCGATTGCGAGAATAGTCGGCGACACGTATTAGTTTTAGCACGGGCTAGCCAGTGGTGAATGTGTCAATGCGTGATGGGGCCTCGCAAACCGATAGAATTCTAATAGAGAGTGCGGCCTTGGCGCGCCAGAAATGGAGATCTCAAGGGTGCGCGCACCCGGGTCATTGATACATTCAGCTCTGAAAGGAAGTTGGATGTTGGATGGACACGCGTGAAAGGGAGAGGATCGAGTGGAAGTAAGCGAGGAGTAATGCTGAAATGCGATCGAGTGTCAAAAAGTGCAGGCGTCCAGTCTGGACGTGATCCAAGGACGCGCAGTGGGAGGATCTTGCGAGTGTCGTCAGTTCGGGAGCGACGTGCTCGTCCTTCCGAATCCGAATCCGAAGCCGCGCCGGCCTAGCTTGCCCGATGCAGTGTGTCTTTGGGTGCTCGAGCAATACCAAGAGGTCGATAATTATGCGCGATTACGCGAGCCAGCTATCGAGAGTCGAGCCACGTATCCACGATGTCGACGATCGAATCGGTATAAAAGAGGGCTGCTCCGGCCTCCCAAGCATCAAACTACTCCCAACGTTCTTTGAAGCTTGTCAACGGCCTCTTCAACCTCGTCAGCCAACATGAAGTGCATCGCAGTGAGTAAACCTACCACCTGCTTCTCTCACCGGGCCTAGCCGTTTTCCATGGCTTGCTGGATTTTCACAATGCAGGCACCTCGCCTTCTGCTGAGTGCACTGCATAGCCCGGCCCACCTTCCAGTCTTGCGATAAGATGATATCGTTCTCTCAAATATTTATCTCGCCCTTATCCTTTCTCTTTCTCTCTCTCTCTCTCTCTCTCTCTCTCTCTCCCCCCGTACACACGCTTCTTTCTATGTAGGGAATTCTTGTTTCTTCCCTGAGAGTCCACTTGTCGCGATATTTCCACCGAAATGCCTTTTCTCAAGGTGTTTTGATATTTTGTATTGATCGAGCGCGTTTGCCTCGTCCGCATTGTAGCGTTACGGTTTAAAAGATGAAAGAGAGAATTGCTAGAGTCGGTGATTATTTTTCTCTTGACAATAGAACTCTTTTGATATTACAGGCTGTGGTTCTCCTGGCTCTCTTCGGTCTCGCTTTGGCGAAACCCTTGGAGACTGAGTCTCTGGAGCCTGTGAAGGTCGAAGTGGAAGGATCGCAGCCGGTGGAGGTGGAGGAGGGTGCGAGGAACAAGCGGGGTCTGCTGGTGGGTGCGGCTTACACCGCACCGGTGGCCTATGCCCCGTACACAGCGCCGGTCGCCTACACCTCAGCGGCATACAGCTACCCATATGCTTACACCGCCTATTCCGGCTACCCTTATTACGCCGCCGCTTATACCGCGCCATACATCTTGCCCTAGATTCGACCACCCTTTCAAACCTCCGCACGACTATCGACTCTGACCGCTCTCCACTCAACCAACTTCACCGACCTCTCCAATTCCCCTTAGGGGAGTGGACCTCGATTAACAGAGATCGAGTTATCGACGATCGCTTAATATTTGCGTGAGATTATAATTCTTGACTACTACTATAATGACGCGTACCATTGTACCAGACGGGCCGAGACTACCAATTCGCTGGTGCTCGACCCCACTTAAATCTTAAAGTTTATGTCAAGCATGTAAAACTGCATAATACAAATTCCTGCAAATGATAATGTGTATTTTGTTGCTCCGCCCTTTTCTACCATTTAGCATTCTTCGAGCGCCCGACTCTCTCGTAACCCTCGAACATCATCCTCATCCTATACATTCTGCATGGAGACCCGCCGACTTTTGCCTGGCTACTTGCACTTCTTATGCCACGCACGATTGCATAATAGCCGGAGTCTGCCATGCCGCGCATGATCGGGCAAGCGTGCTTGCCCCGGTAATTTCGGCACAATACGCAATCAGACTGTCATCGCCGATAATTTGAGGACAGCTCCGAATCACCAACAACCGATTCTTTCGGCTTTCCCCTTTGCTGGATTCGGCAATTACGAGCTGCCTCAGCTTTCTCTGCTGGGGCGGGGAATTCCGTGAGAACAAGAGTTGATAGAGAACCTTAAGAGACTTTTCTTGTGGCTTGCTTTCATTCTACTTTGGAGTCAGCACGAGAGGGATTGGCTTTTGGAGCTCTCTGCTCTGGAAACTTCTTGTGGAAGCTTGTACCGACAGCCTGACAGGTCATCGGTCATTTTCATCGAGCACAGACGCCCATTGTCGAACCATTCCCCGCAGGAGAGGCTTTCCGTGTCGGCGCGCATCTTTCTCGACGGGCTGCAAACTGCGAGCTGAACTAGCGACAAAAAGCAGCATCCGCATAATCCCAGGTCGAGTAGAAAACGATGCGACGCGACGCGACGCGACGCGACGCGCCGCTACTCGCATACAAATGCTCCTCCCGCCCGAAATGCCATCCAGGCCTTCTTCCCTGCCTTCCTGCGGCTTAAACTCCCTTCTTTCGCCTCGATCTTCCCAGAATCACACTTCTCCATCATAATAATCGCGATGATTTTAGTCCGCTTGAAATGCCCATTTCACCATGTCTCGCAAAGGAATATGTGTACTTTTCGAGTGTGGAAAAGCGATGGGAAATAGGGAGTAAGGCGTGGAGACAGCACTCAGGTATAAGGGTACGCCAAGAGATTAAAGAGAAGACGAGAAACCTCTGAGATGGAGGGTTTTCCCTCAAGAGAGAGGAGAGTGCTTTCCGGTGATAGAAATCCTTTTGTCCGAACTGCCAACACTGTCGCGTCAGCAAACCGATGCCCAGGATATCCCAGGCTGATACGAGTCAAAGGAGATTGGCAAAAAGGTGCGAATTTCCCCGCGTATGTCATAAGGTACTACGCCCGGAGAACAATGGGAAAGAGAATGGACCTCGATCACAAGAGTTCTGTGATCTAGAATTCACATAAGAAAGAGGAGTACTGTAAAGCTCGATTCCCATTATAGAAAGAGCATAGAAAAAAGCGTGTTTACAATATCCAGCGGGTTTAACATGGTGAAAGAGGGATAGTAGTGGCGATTGGGCGTTTCGTCGATCTATTTCAATTGGGTGTTGAAGGAAGAGGTGTGTGCGTCCGGCGGTAAAGAGGGGGAGGTGGGGGGGATCCGTCAAAGTGAAACGCCTGGCGGAATTCCTGATTCGATGGGGAACAGAGAAATTAAGTGCAGTCCCCGTGGGACTCCGGACGTCGGATGATTTCCAATGAGGGTGCGAGAGAGCTGTGTATCGCGTGCAGCCACGTTGCAAATTCCCTCCCCACCGCCAGCCCAGGGGAATTCGCCGAAAACATGGCGTGAAAGCATTATGAAACTACAATGACTGCGCTACGTAAACCGCTGGAATCAAGGCCCGAAGCGTGAGCACGCGCTCGAGCGCATTAATTAAAATTCACTTCGACGAGCAACCGTCCGTGAAGCGCCTCCCTAATGGAACGCCAACGTTATTTCCACCCCTTTATTTTTCCAACCACTTCGACCACGTCATCCGACTCCTACGATTAACGCCATCGCTCGACAGAGCTTTTCACTGTCGTGTCGAACACAGTGATCGATAGCTTTGCCGGATTTCAAACGTGCGCTCATTTCGATCTGCTTGGCAGCCAGGGAAGCTTCCAATCGATAAGTCTACGACATCCATTCACTCTTGTATCAGGAAATTAAGTTGTTGTACCTTGCGCGATTAATCAATGCCTACTGCCATGTCCTGGTAGAAAGAAAAACGAGCTATTCCCTGGCCGGCTCTCCTGGAAAAAACATTGGGGGGACAGTGTTAATGGGCGAACACGAGACTTGGTGACTAAAGTGAATAGATCCATTAATAAAAAAGCAACTCTCGGTGTTCTGTGTTAGTATAGAAGTAGAGTGGTTACTGTGTATTGCCGGGCCAAACGACCATCAGCCAATCTGACTGATCGATGTGACTAATTTTCGCATTTGCATATAAGCAACGGTTCGATCGGTGGTCGGACGCGCAATCGGCGGTGCTCGAAAGCACCACCAGAACTAGCCTGAATCTCTGGTTGCTCCCTGTTCACTGCTTCAGTAAGGATCCTGGCGGAGCTTCTGGTGATTGCTCGCTCCATATACAGAGAGAGACAGAGAGAACACGATGAAATTTCTCGCTGAATCCTTTCCAATCCCTTTAGTGAGCCGGTGAATCTCTTCCCGGAGAAACTGGCTGCCAGGTAATACCCGTATTTCCAGCTCGCTCGCTATCGATATTTTCAGCGAACACTACAGAACGCGCGCGCACGTGCCTGTAACTCAACTAGAAAGTGAGCTAGAAACTCGGGTGAACCACTCTGTATATTTCTGGTAGGAGACTCACTTCAATTAGAGGCTGTATTTTTATTACGTTCCAAGTGGAGGGGAAAAAATGTGGAGAGCGAGAGCGAAACGTGGGAGCCGAGCGTGCCTGGGAAGAACGCTCCAACGATTACAAATTAATCCGATTTTTCAAGGGCCGATCTGGCTCGATGCTAACTGAATAAAATGCAACGCTAAATTAACGAATTTATCGGCAGAGAGGAAAGTAAGCTGGGCGACGATACGACGTCATGTCGACTCCTGAAAGACGAAGGGTACAGTGTCACCGAATCTCTTGTTCCACTTATCAATTCGCCGGATAATGTGGAATTCCTGCGCCAGCTAATTAGGAACAGCTGGAACTCGACAGGGCTTCAACGATTAAACTGAAATTCGGGGAGAGAAAGAACGTTGTTCGTTGTGCTTGCCGGCAGCTCGTCTGCAACTCGTAAATTGGGGGAGTCGGAATGATTTGCATAGGTAGAAAAATAACGAGGGACAATGGCTTTTCCACGAGTTATCCTCTTCCCCCTCGCACACACAGCCTTTCATATCTCCAACGAGAGACAGAGAGAGAGAGAGAGAGAAAGAGAGGGTCGGGGGATGCGAACGGAAACCATTTCAGCAGTTGGAATGGCCAGCCGCTCGTACTCCCGGGATTTAGTTTTCCCGAGATAAACTGGGACGTTATTTTGTCCCTTCTTAGCGTTAATTAAGCGCCGACGCAGACACGTTCGACGATATTTAAGGGGGAATTCCGTCCCCGGCGCACCAGAGTCCTCCCTTCCGGAACGATTAATCAATCGTAACATTTCCCAACTAACTATCTCCTTATTAACGTTCGTTTCGCAGAACTCACTTATCATCATGCTTCACTCAAAATTCATGCAATTTTGCATCCTCCGGCCGGGCCAGAAACTTTTTGCGGCCAAAAAATATCAATGCTATGGGAAGCATGCTGAAAAAGTCTACTGTTCTATGGGAAGCATTTGTGATGAAATAGGATGAAGCGGCGTGCCACAAATAGAAAGCGGCGTTAAGAGTAACTATTAATTCTATGAATCTCTGTATCCCTTGGCATATATCGCTGGAAGGAAAAGTGGGACAGTGGTCCAAGTGGATCTCGGCCGGGATAAAGAGGCACTACTTAACCTCCGGTTAACAAAAAGGGCTTTACAGCGGTACGCTACCCTTGACACGTGTATCTTCTGCTGGCAACTGGGTGCCATCGCCTTACGATAAAACCGGCGGAAGTAAGCCCCGAGTAGCCCGGCAATCGACGGCCTATCCACCACCACTCGCAAATCCAAACCATTGCAAAAAGAGCAGATTGTCGAGAGCTGTCGATGCCAGAGCATTGATTCCCAGTGAAGCCGGACGTTATCAGTCCCTAGCGAAAGGGACAAAGGATCGAGTGCGTTTGATGCGAACCAGCCACTTCCTCCGACGACAGATTCACGTGCTCGAAACAAGCGTCAAAACAGGTCTGTCAGTGATATCCACTGGAGCTTGGACCTGTTCATCAAATACAACCAACACCGAGATCGAATAGAACCTCGATGCCAGAGGCGTATCTCTGCCTTTGTGGGAGGCGCGTCTCGGGTCGTCGCACGTTAGTACGAAAACGGATAAACCGGTGGATAAACGTGCGCCAGACAAATACGGAGGAGGGAAAGGTGTTGTAGCCGAGGGGGAGGCAGGGACTAACAAAAACAAGAAGGCAAAGCGTAGAAGCAGGGGCAAGAAAAAGTGAGAGGCAGAAGGAGATGCGAAGGTTGAAAGGGTGCTGGTGCATTTGGGAGGGCAAACGAGGGAGAGTGAGTAATTTGGGAGGATTGGGGTGTATCGGGGGGGAGGAGCTTTCGAGAAATTCGAGGCTCAGAAAGGAGGGAAGGTTCCCAGTTCCGCCATAAATCAAAGGACCCTCTTCAATTTCGCCAAGGTGCGCCCGCCCGCGTTTCAACCTTCAACCCCCATCCCCCATCCCCCATCCCCTCTTCCCCCGGTCTCGCCGCCCATTTCCACCCTCCTCCAGGGTCCAAGTGTTTCCCGCTTTTTCCCGGTACTTCTTGCCGCAAGCGCGCCACCGAAAACGCGAGGCCAGCTCTCTAAATCGTGGTGTTAGAAAGCCAAAGGGGCGGTGCGGCGCGGCGCGGCGCGGCACGGCGGGTCGATAAACCCGCCTATACATAATCCGCTGAATTAGTTTTTATAGTCTGCGCTCGATATTTCCAAGACTACTGGTTATTCAATATTTTTCCAATTAAAGGGGGTTAAGTACCGAAGGCCCTCACCTCCACTTGCACATAAACCGCATCTGATTTAGGAAGACCACTAAGTCCTTGTCTTCCCTAATCCTGATAGGGATATCTGGTAGACGAGTACCACGAAATCCGGCGAATCTCCATCGAATCGAACGCAAAGCAGCTTACAATCAGTATCGGCTCCTGATCCAAGAGGGATCTCTGCGGCGCGATTAATATCGAAGCGGGCCGTTCATTTCTAATGACAGTGGCTTGCCGAGTGGAACGTGGCTCGATCGGGGATAGCGGGAAGGGGAAACGATGTACCGGCTGGTTTTACCAGGCGACATGCCAGCCAAATTGGACAGGAGGACACGATACGCTATGTCGTTTCGCCGATTGCGAGTGAGACAGAGAGAGAGAGAGAGGGGGAGTACCGCGTGCCCGTCCCTTATCAGGAAAACACTGTCCAGCCAAGCGTAATATCGATTCTGGCCGTGCGGTGAACTAGATGCGAGAGAGCCTGTTTTCACAGGTGGTTGCGACAAGATTTAAAGCCAGCGCAAACTAATACGCCCTCTCGCATCGGTGGCCCGCTGCCGATCCCACCGCCTCTGATAAAGGATTCCGCATTCCAGTAGCGCACTTTATCCCCAGAAGAGAAACGCATGCCAGCAGTTTTTTTTTAGCTGGATGTCGCACCGAGCTTTCTGCACGAACTAGTACTCCCATGTTCCTGCATATCTCCAACTATCATTATTCATATTTTATTGCCGCCCGATCCTCCCCGATTCTCGTTCCCTTTTATCGTCCTGTGCAATTGGTTGTACTCTTGCACGGGTGCAATCAGCCATTACTTAAAAAGGGAAACCGAGCCTAGGAAATATGGATGAGAAATGGCGTGAAGCGATCGGGCGACTGGAATCAGCATATCTATTCGGGGAAGGTGTAAATGTACACACGCGCGCCATATGAATCGATGCAGTCGCACGAGGCACAGCTCTCCAGCCAGTGGAAAGAAGCAGTGGCAACGGCAGCAACAGCCGGCCTAATGATGCCATTAAATCAAACTCTCGGCTCATTATTAACTGCGGACAGATCTAACAGTTGAGTGCGAGGCCGAGCCGAGCCGTACGAGTGCGGTCCGTGAATCCAAGTGGCAGAATTACGTCGGCGCGTGAAAGGTTCGCACAAGTGAAACCTGGACAAATGCACGGCGAGCCGGCAGCGGGAGCCTGGCCCTAAATCATCCCGGTGGCCCACCATTAAAATATTTCGGCCCCTCGCACTTCACTGTCTACCGACTACCACACCGAATTAGAACAGGCTCGAGAATCACGAGAGCGGCCACTTCCGAGTTACGTAGTCCATACCCCGGCCTCTCTTTCGAACCGAGGACCGACCGATTCGCCCGATAAATCCCCTCTTTGAGCCATCATTACCTTCCAAATCGTAAATCCTGGGAAACGAGCATTCGGAAATTATTTAAATATTCACTGCATGAGGGAAAGACGATGTCGAGGCCGAGTGGAAAGAGGACCGGAAAGGGCTAACATTTCCCTTACGCGAGTTCTCATTGACGTGCAGTGAAGCGATTGCAAGGCCCAGGGAAAGGAAGCTAGGGCGAACAAGGGGCGAATTCGGGTGCAAAGAAGAGAGGAAGGAAAGCCCGTGGATGGGGCGAGACAGGGATCGTTGACAAACTTCTGGAGGAAGGCTAGCAACACACCACCATGGAGCCAGCCATGGAGTGCGGATTGCTGTGGGGTTGCGAAGAAAGGCCGGATGAACGAGGGCGCGTAGACCGGCGAAAATACATTCGATATAATTCTCGGGCTTGCAGACGATGTCTACGAAATCGTAAGAATCGTGAGGGGAAACTGCAAGCTCTCGCATTTCGTAGTTTTGCGAGCTTTCCCGCTGACACCATGTCCGGTTGCTATACACAACTCTCTGCCAGCACATACACACCATAAAGTAATAAGATTGAATGGGACAGTGAATGTTCGCTTGGTATTGAACGGGATAAGAAGACAACTGAGCCAAGTTCAGGGTAGCCATTCCATTAGCAGGAACTCATCGCTCGAATAAAGGCGAGCAGTATTGGTTCCATACGATACTAGTGATTGTAAGCCTGACAAGGTAGTAGGTAGGCAGAGAGCCTTCGAAACGAAAGAAAGCCGGCCGATCCATATTTAGCTCGGGGCACGCTCTACCATTTTCGAAAGAGGGAACTCTCTTACACCGGGATTTATACCGTTCGCGCTCGCAGAGTAATTGGATCGCTGCTGTTTACACGTGCGCCAACATTGCGCAAGGCTCGCCGATAATCGCGCGAGACCTATAAATCCCGAGGTACGGCCCGAATTCCTGACGCTTTCTTGTTAACGAGAGGCGAAACATTCGGCCCGGTCACAACCATTAAGCAACTTCATCTTTGCTGTGTTAAAATTAATATATGGACTATTGGGAATTATAAAGAATTTCGCACACTAGCAAGTAAAAGAACCAAGTGTAGATGCGACTATAGACTGTGAAAACTATCATAGAAGGAGGTCGATGCAGCCAGATACTGGCTCGCTTGATTCGAAACAATCATCGCGTTAAATGAAAGTGAATCGAGGGACGATAATACATATTCTCGAGCGAGTGCCTAAATCTGTGCTCGCTCGTTTTCACTCACGTTGGCAAAGGTGATTTCGCGCGCGGCCTCACTTTATTAATCCACCACTGCACTTTTTCTTTCATTCTTCGCGACAGTGTGCCTTGATGTACTGTTTTACCGAAAATGAATGAGCTCCTCCTCAACATCCGACGGGAGAATCAGATGCCCGAGAAAGTGTGTACAGTGAGAAAATGATAAAGAAGAGCCGGAGGCAGGTGTTAATTTTTGTAAGAAGCAACGAAGCGACAATGTGTTAATCAGAGGAGGTGGCAGAGAATACGGGTGCTCCCCGGCTGGCTGGCCTTTTTTCTCCACTCGTTCAATTAACCCGCGGCTAGCCAAAGGGGCCTTTGGGAATTTGAGGCCGCGTCGCTGGCTACACCCATACAAGTCACTCGCGGCCTGTGTATATCAAAGCGGCACGGTGCACGCGTACAAGCTGAGTATCCTCGTTATCAGGAGGAATCAGTGCCGATTTCCCCGGGGGCCTTCAATGTTCGATCCAACCTGTGGTTGGATTGTCGGCGGGCGGCTCTATCGGGAAGACAGAGGCGCCTAACGAAGCCGAGAACCACTGGCTGGATGGAAGATGATATCGGGTTCGTGCGGAGCTGTCCTATCTCCGGCCGATATCTCTGCTGCGATTGTCAGTCCGATTCAATGACGGCTCAATCCAGCCGGCGGCGGGGTGCACGCTCGACTTCACGGAGAAGTTGTCCTACCTCGTAAATATCGATCCTCTCTATCCTGGCAGGGGCGGTCGACGCTGGCATCGGCCAGGACTGTGCAGCCGGTGCCTATTGTATCCGCGGCACACCCGACACTGGAGCTGCTCGGCTGGTCAATGATTCTCGTGGAAGAAAACGCTGGCCCAGAAACACACAGTTGCTAGCTAGCTTCCTACGAAAGGCGTTGCTGCCTCGGGCAAACAAGAAAACAGAGAAATGTCAGGGCTCCGTGGACGGCAAGGCAGGTAAGCAGGCAAGGACGCCACTAGTCATCGGGCAGAACCTCACTCTTCTACGGCACGTGTTCTTCCACCGGTCATTTCTACTGGCTGTGCGCTACCTGGAGCAACTACTTCACTGAACGGAGATAAGCACTTTATCACTGGGACAACAGTTCCGCGAGTGCAAAGCCCAGCCTGTCGGAAGGACACGCTCGTCCTGTCGAGGTCGCGCACTCGAGGTCATCGGGGCCACCTCACTTTACAGCCTGTGAATTCCGACCCACCAACTGCCAACTGTATCACTAAACAGTCGTCCGCAGCAGACACCAATTCTGATTACTTTTTCGTTTCTTTCAAATTCTCGGCAAGCAGTGCAAACACACTGAAACGTGAGGCGTAGGCAAGGCGAAGCGCGAGGAGAATTGGCAAAAGTTGACACTGGAGAGAAGCGGAGAGGGGTTGAATAGGCGAAGTAGAAAAGGGAGTAGAAAGAAGAGATGTGGAGCGAGGTGAAGGCAGTAGAGAAATTAGTGAAGTATCCGAGAAGGAAAGAGGAGAGAGCGACACGACACGTTTAAAGGGCCACGCACGACTGGCCTGCGAGCGACTAGTCGGGGGCCGGCGTCTGCGCCGTTTCTCGCCTCCAACCGCCCCCGCGTGTCGCTCCTGCCTCACCCCGCGCGCACACCGTTCGCTCGCTCCGCTCCTCTCCTCGCCATGCCGCTTTTTCTCTCACTCCCGAGCCCGGCGAGCCCCGCCGCCCCTTTGCATCGTTCTTTCTCCCATAGCCCCTTTCTCTCCACCGCTCGTTCGCTCGCTCACTCTCATCCTCTGGCGGACAGTCTATCTCTCGCTCTGGGGGCCGCGCGTGATATGGCTATCTCGGGACGATTTGTGATATCCTGTGCCGCATGCCGCAGGCTCGAGTGCTCCCTTCAACCTTCGCGAGCGTTAACTCCGTTTACAATCATTCCCTACTTCTACTTTTCTCCGTGCGGAGCGCGCCTGCCTGTCCGCCGCCGGCACCCCCGCCCGCCCCCAAGTTCCACCCTCGCGCCCTTCCTTCCTTCCTGCCTTCTTCGCCCTCGACCTTCCACCCCTGGCGGCGCCGCCGCCGCCGCCGCCGCATATTTTCATCGACGATATACGCGCGATAGCCGGCTCTGCCTCTTCTTCCTCTTGGCGTCGTAAGAATGTTATGAGTGGCGGGCGAGGAAAGCCGATGAACCGTTATCGCGAGGCTTCCAGGGGCCAACGGCTTCGCATAGGAATTACGGGATCCGGAGAGTCGGCTTCTTTGACCAGTGGTCCGCTCTCGCAATCTTCCTCTCTCAATGATAGGAAGTTACTGATCGCACGCCTACCGAAAGAGGAATCGAAAGTGGTGGCTTCCCTCCAAGGAATATCCGTGCTATCGCAAATCGCACGCTACGGCTGACTCGCACTCGTCAGCGAGTTCCTTCTCCCTCGCTCTCTCTCATCATGCCTCCAAAAATAGACGTCGCCGTTATCACACACCGCTCGCCCGATACCGTTCTCGATTTAAAGAGCGAGCGAGTGAGCGAGCGAACGTTCCTGGGGAATTACGCGCTGGTAAAAATAGCCGTGAGGACGAACTTGACTTGTGACGTGTGAGCGACTCTCTCCGGGAAACGGGAGCGCATTGTCTCTACGCGATAAGACAAGCTGCGACGACAGCTTCTCCTCCGATACATGTCGCCCGACACCGAGGGGATTCCTAAAGTGTTGGAAAAGTAGAAAGTATCGGTGTTCGATAGGAAAAAAGTGTCGGAGTGAGGTGGGTGGGTGGTAGGGGGAAGAAAAATCGTTGTGGTAGGTCGAGTAAGGAGGCCGCTCGCCGGGCTTGTAAACCAAGTGGCACGAGGCCTCGCCAGGAAAAGGAATTGGTATCGACTATCGACATGGAGAATCAAACGGTTCCACTTCCCAAGAATGTAGTCCTGCTGTCCGAGCAGCTTACCGGCGATGTTCCGTCGTTATCGGCTTACCGGATTCGTAACAGTTCGCGGATCAAGCATACCTGCTTCCAGGCCTACTGTCGGATCACACTGATCGAGATTCGACACACGAGGAACAAGCTGACAAAGGCAGAGTGCGATCTGAGGTGGATAGTAGGACCTGGTCCCAATAAAAATAGGCATGCGAATGTCAAGTGTCGGCATAGGGTGCGCGTCAGGCCTCGCCCCGCCTTAATCTACTTGCTGTGAATCTCCGCGAAAGAGTGATCTTGGCGGCACGGATTAATTAAGTTAATTAAGTGCGCCGGGCGATACATCACGGGCGAGGATCGTCGAGGCGCATCACCTTTGACCTCAGCAGCCGGAGCGAGCAAACGTGCGCTTCTCGGTGAGGAGGAAAGCACGAGGGAGCCATCGCGCTACCACAGCCTACTAGCAAGGGCCGATTCTACTAGAGATGCTGAACAGCAGCTCCTCGTTCTCGTCCTATTTTTCCCGGGCATGCTAATTAAGAGTGGTACACGCGATTGCAAGAACGCGCCGAGTAATCACTGGAAAATGCAACGCAGCCGTTTGCCAGCTCGAAGAGAGAAAGAAGGAGGACGGCGAAATGGATCCGTCGATTTACGAGAACGATCGTTTGCCCGGTTTGCCCGGTTTGCCCGGTTTGCCCGGTGTGCCCGGCGCCGATCCGCTTGTTCTATATCGACGGGTGTACATCAGCCGCGCGTCGTCGTGTCTTTCCGATTTTATGGGGCCCACTCTTTATGGGCAACTCGCGAATCCCCGGCTGAGGAAGAGCCCGACTATCGACGCCCCGCTACCTTCAATTCTTTTCTCAGAGTCACCCTCGTAACAAAGGCATAAGCGCAATTCCGCCACGACATTCCTCCGACATCCCGATAGTTTCAGTTTCACTTTACACCGGGAATTTCGTCCTTTACTCCTCTAGTTCTTCGCCGGAAGTGGCCCAGCAAGTGCCACGAGAAAAATCTCAGCGTACTTCCCTCTAAAGGGCACGGTACCTTCCCCGAAGTGGAGTGTTCTTGTTTCTCTCAGCGGGCGGCCGAAGTGAAATTGCATACGATTTAATTACGGCTGCCATGAAACTTTGTCGTCCACTCGCAACTATAATATAGCGAAGCACAGAATGTTGCAAGGAGTTCCGAACTTTGGTACGAGTGAGAAGCGAGGAGAAAGGAGTGTCGCGTAAAGTGAGCGAGAACCGGAGTACAAGATAATCAAGTTATTAATATGAGAAACGAGTGCGGACACTCGAATGTACTCGGCGAGAATGGGGAATTACACGGGCTAAAAGCTCCGAGGCGGGTTCAGAAGTGAGAAGGGCGAAATGTAGTTTAGAGACGAGAAGAGCCACCGAACGCCCACGTGCCGTTCTCACGATCATCCCACCAAATGAGATTTCCTACTTTTATAAAAGGAAGCCAGCGGAGCCCGCCGTCTTTATTTCCCGGGTTACGCTTCTCCTATCGCCGGTCAAATAAAGAGCACCCAGACAACACAACCATTTCTCTACCAACCTCCCAGCAAACTGGCAGCGCCTGTAATGTCAGAAAAGTGGTAATCTACATTCCGCGATGGCATTCCCCTATGAATATGCAATTGAGAAGCAGCCAGAGAAGGAGGGAGAATCATCAACTTGAAAGGCCGAAGTTTACCCGCAGTAGAATAATATCGGACGTCGCTATCCGGCCGTGTACTCCCGGCTGCTGTCAAATTAGCAAGTTCAACCTACGTCAAATTAGACATTAGCCCTAGTACTTCCATGACAAGAAGACATGTATTCTCTCTCGAGTGGTCCATTGCCAAGCTGCAATCCGTCCTTAAGGTAGTTGTATCAGTACTCTATCATCCAAAACTCAACCATTGACCGAAGGAACTGTTTCGCCTCAGAAATAGTCGGGAAGATTGGAAAACATGGGATACAATGGGGTTTTTTGATACAACTACCTTAAACATCCATAAGCCAGTGAGGCATTTGCTCTTCGCATCCCGGAATACCATGAGTGTTTGAGATAGAAGAGAAATGAATACAAGGTACGAATCTCTATGCGTAGAAACCTACTAAACGATATCTCTTGGAGGAAGCTGTTTATAATCAACGATGCATAGCGCGTCTAATGATCCTCATCGCCGACGCGTCTTGTTCTCGGAGATCTGTCGAATCCCAGTGCATTCGTGGAGCACTATCCTCCAGCGTGAAGGCTGGACGTCGCCGGACAAGCTTGCTCTCACTCACTAGGACTTCTCTTGGAAGTTTGCAGACTTGGCTGGCTATCTAGTCCCCGGCGGACGTATCAAAGCGTTCTGCGAGATCTCCGTCACGGACGGACAACAGACGAGTGAAGGAGAAGCTCTATGGGAGGAGTGGAAACACTCTGCTCTTGTTGGCCCGTTGCGTATTCTAGCAATGTAGCGCGAAATTCACCTCCCCCGTCGGCCTTTCCCGTTCGTTGCCCTTCTAACTAATACGACGCTCTGGCGTCGCTCGGCTACTTCGGGATATCAAAGCGACAGGAATCATGGGAAGTGAGAAGTTCCTGGTCTTGCATAAGTTCTTCTCCTATTCTTACTGTGAATTTTTAGTATAAATTAATAGTGGGAAATAGGTGCGCGAGTTGTAGCAGGTCGAAGGTTTCGAGGCGAAGGTTGTCGAAGGGAAGGGATGTGTATCGGCTTCTGGAAAGGACGAGTGAGTCGCGAGATCGCATTACGTTCCAACGGCACACGGGAGACAATAACTCGAGCATGCACCTACCTAGCAGAGAAAGGTAGCTTTCGGAAGGACGGACAAGCGGCTCCGTGAACCGTGAAAGCGCATCGGGGGCGGCCTTCGCTCCCGCCGAGCGTAAAATTCGAGGGTGTTACCGAGTGCGGCGATCTAGATGTGAAGAAGGTGTCGGACCTGATGGAAATCGGCCATCGGCTCGTGCAATGACTCGCTGGTCATCCACACTCCTTTGCCTTCAGTTATCTCATCAATAATCGGTTAGTTCGTCCACAAAAATATCGAGAACACGTTCGGTAAGTGTCCATAAAGTATGAGAGGAGTTATAATCTCTAAACGATCCGACCGACGAGATTGCCAGGGTACATCGAAAGCCGATGTCTCGGTGAGACTGGTGAGAGAGGATACTTGTACTCTCGCAAAGCTCGAAGCCCAAACTACCGGGGCCGAAAATCCTTGGCGAAGCATGCTGGACTAACAATAAGAAGCTTACCAGGTTACATGCCCGGGGGAAGCCTCGGTTCATACTAAGCTCGATTCATAGTGCATTTACCCAGCGCAAACCAGCCGCTATCGTAATATCTTGGTTCTGAGAGGGTGGCAATTACTGATTCCTACTTAAGCGAGGCGAGACATAAGGCAGCGTGGAAATAGGAGTTCCGGATTTCCATGCCTCCCTCAAGGAAATGACGACGGTGATTCTCTTCACTGCCTCCACGATAAATCCCCTTTGAATGCGCCTTGAATGCAGTACCCCCTCACCGCAGTTATCCCCGTTACGACTTCAATCTCATTATACAATTAAATTAGTAAATTAATCAAAAGGGCTTTTCCGAGTGTTTTTGATACAATTCTGGCATTTCTGCTACTGGTTTCATGTTTTCTATCCGTTTTCATACATAAACAATCGATTTATCAAGCGTTCGCCAAAGTCCGAGAACCTTCGAAAAATCGAAAATTTTAGAAGGGGTACACCTTAAAAAATTTGCGAAAAAATGAATTTTGAGCTAGGGTTCTGGAATTTATATGACTTCTTCCTTGATGCAAGAAAACATTCCCCACCAAATTTCAGCCCCGGAAAATGTCGGGAAGTATGGAAAACATGGGAAAAACCATAAAACTTAATTATTCAGGATCTGTCTTCCATGTGTTTTCGATACAATTCCGGCACTTTGGCCACTGGTTTCATGTTTTCTATCCGTTTTCATACATAAACAATCGATTTATCAAGCGTTCGCCAAAGTCCGAGAACCTTCGAAAAATCGAAAATTTTAGAAGGGGTACACCTTAAAAAATTTGCGAAAAAATGAATTTTGAGCTAGGGCTCTGGAATTTATATGACTTCTTCCTTGATGCAAGAAAACATTCCCCACCAAATTTCAGCCCCGGAAAATGTCGGGAAGTATGGAAAACATGGGAAAAACCATAAAACTTAATTATTCAGGATCGGTTTTCCACGTGTTTTCGGTACAATTCCGGCACTTTGGCCAGTGGTTTCATGTTTTCTATCCGTTTTGATACTCAAACAATCGATTTATCAAGCGTTCGGCAAAGTCCGAGAACCTTCGAAAAATCGAAAATTTTAGAAGGGGTACACCTTAAAAAATTTGCGAAAAAATGAATTTTGAGCTAGGGCTCTGGAATTTATATCACTTCTTCCTTGATGCAAGAAAACATTCTCCATCAAATTACAGCCCCGGAGAATGTCGGGAACTATGGAAAACATGGGGAAAACCATCGGAATCAGACAAAGCTGATTTTTCAGGATCGGTTTCCCATGTGTTTTGGGTACAATTCCGGCACTTTGGCGACTGGTTCCATGCTTTCTATCCGTTTTGATACTCAAACAATCGATTTATCAAGCGTTCGACAAAGTCCGAGAACCTTCGAAAAATCGAAAATTTTAGAAGGGGTACACCTTAAAAAATTTGCGAAAAAATGAATTTTGAGCTAGGGTTCTGGAATTTATATGACTTCTTCCTTGATACAAGAAAACATTCCCCACCAAATTTCCTACTTAAGCGAGGCGAGAGAAAATGTTGTAATCGAGTAGGTTCGCTCGACAGCGGAGTAATCAAGAATCGAGGGAGAGTTACGCGCTGAATAGGCTACCGTAGCGTAGCGACATGCTACACTATTTATGCTTTGAAGATCGTAGTCATAGTAGGCGCGCGTCAGTCGATGTATGCGGTTAGTAGAGGGTTCTACTTCTCGTTGTTTGCTATTCAAGTCATGCATCTGCCGCTTCATTAATTAATAAACACCCCCGCCGGTGGCATGGCAGACCCTAGCCCGATGCGTCGAGCCCCTCGTCGCGCCAGGCGCTCCTCCTTTCCAGTTAATTGTCACTGGCATAACTTCATGATGTTGCCGGCCACATTTCTTCCAAAAGCACGCATTAATCGACCGGCCCTACCATAGAACATGGAAGACCATCGTGCGTGACTGTCACAACGTTATCATCCCTAAATGCAAAAGCTGTCCTGTGAAACGGACTTAAGAATGCAGGCAGCCGACGTGCTTTGCCACTGGCAGGTAAGTAGCACTCTCTTGGGAAAGAAGAGGGCAGCAGTCGTGGACGGAGGGACGCGTCCATGCGGAAGCGATAATGATCGTCATCGTTAAAGGGAAGACGGAAGAACTCGGCTGATCCGAAAAGAAAGAGCAAGAAGGCCAGGGAGACAGGCAGACAGGCATGCGAGGGACGCAGGCGGACGGGCGCGCGCGAGGAAGTGTAGGGCGAAGTGACGTACTAAAAGGTAGAGACGAACGAGAAAAGGAAAAGAGCGAGAGAGCGAGAGAGGGGGGGGGGGTGAAGGGAGAAAGAGGGTGGACGGCTGAGCCGAGGGTAGTAGGGGGTTGGAATCGATAAAGCAAGATGGCGGAAGGCAGTACCGCAGAGTACCGCAGCCTAGCTACCGCGAAAGAGATTATCCTCCGTATTTCGCGTCTACCTACCTACCTACCTACCTACCAACCTACCTATTCCTGCTTACCTATCTGCCTACATACTTACTCACTACCTCCCAACCGCACTACACTTTTTTCCCACCCTTACTTCCACCCCCGCAAACCGCCGAGAAAGACTTGGCATGCTGGTTCCAAGTGCCTAGGAGGGTGACGCTTTGCACCGTCACATTTCAGTCACCACTATCCCATGTCCTCCCGACCTCAAAATCAAACCACCAACTACCTATTAAATCCATCCTGCATAATTATCAGGAGGGGTCAAGGTAGTAATTCTGAACGGCACTGATCTAGACATAGATACGGACTATATGTACAGTATGTAGAGTAGCAATCTGGAATTCAGGTAGGGAGAGTCTGGTCAATGTCGTCAATGACAGGAACGGTAAGTCTCCTCTCAGACCCGAGATCAGCTGGATCTGATAGATCAGAGTGGGGAAAGCAGAGATAACGGGCGTATACCCTTCACACTTGGCCGATACTGGTGGCACGGGTATGTCCCTTTCGGGCCGACCGATACTTTCCTTGGCCTTGGTGAGAGGACTTTTATTTTTCAGCCCTTCCCACTCTTTTCCCTTGACATTCATCGAGCAATCAGCCTTGAATTTCTTGGGAAGAGGACTCGCATCTCGATGGAAGATGAACGGGAGTGCGGCGAGCGGTCAGTGTTCCCGGGGGCATCCCGAGTAATGGGGGCTCGGGTTACCAGCCGCAAAATGCCGTTTTCTCGTGGCCAGCCGTAATGGGAGATAATCGTGGCGCATCGTTTCGTTAGGGAAAGGTGGCTGGGCGGTGGGGTGCAGGGTGCAGGGTAGAGGGTGGAGGGCGCGGGGGGGTCGGGGCGGCTGGGTCAGCGTGAAAACCGATACGCGGTGCGGCTAGTCATACACGCCGGCAGACACGGGCGGACACATGCTGAAGGGAGAGACAATGCGTCGGGGAGTCGTGTGGCGTCTCGTGTCAGGTCGACGCATCCTCCAAAGTACAATACACCCGTGCTTCGTGACCAGAGCGGCTGTTTCGTCGGGCGTGACACGTCGCTAAAGAAACGAGCCGCCACCGCTGCTGCTGCTGCTCCTGTTCGCCTCTACTCGAGTTGGAAAGGCAAGCGCTGTATCGCTATTAGCCGATGGTCAGTCTGTCGGCACGTAAGCTCGATCGATCTATCAAGCGAGAGTGGAACAACCTTCCCCCACTGTCCGCTCTGCGTGCACCGTTTAATTGCTCGTGGAATTAAAGCCGTCCTCATTAAGCCTTTGCGTCTCAGTGATTTTGCAGCGAAAGCAATGTTCGATATTGCATACTTTCACTATTGATTCTCTCGGATAAATGTTAGTCTTTTAAAAAAGATGTTGGTTGCTGGCGACGACTGCAATTGAAGAGCACCGTCTTGGCCAAAGCTCGAGCTTACGAGTCAACGACTTTCGGACTGCGAGGAGAATGACTTTGCGCGCACATAGCAAACTGTGCTTGGTCACGCGACGATACGTGAATATTAAAGCAGAACTGTCTCCCTCCCCTCTCGCTCCTTTCGGTACTTCTCTCTTGCACTATTCTGCCGGAGAGAACTGTATTCTAATCTGTGGTTGGACTATGCCCGAGAGAGTAGGAGCAAGCAATCACTGGGCGAGTTGACTTATGGGATAACTTGAAATCACCAGCGATAGACTCCACGTGTTCGGCGTATCGAGAGAGAAGACCTCCCGATTCTTTATTATGGTCACGTGTTCAGGAAGAAGACTACTATCGATAGTGCAAGTGTAAGTCGTGCCATCCGCTTCAGGAGAAAAGTTGGTTTTCCCATGTGACGCTTCCCAAGTGCACGTGTTTCTATGGCCTTCGTATAAACAAGCCTACACTCACAGATCGAAAGGACATTATCGCCCGCTCGCAACAAACGCCGCTCGGCCATAGAGAAAATCCTAGAGGAATAGTTGGGGGATTCCTGAGGAAGATCGGAGGGTCCGAAGGGTAGCGGGAAAAGCGTGGGATGCGACATGTGAAGGTCGCAGAACGGCCGAAAATCCATAACCATCCCCATTAGGTTTGGCGGGTGTCGCGCTTGCGCCGGCACTCTCTGCCTCGCTCCACCGAAGAAAGGAGGACTAATGGTCCGTTCTCGTTACCACATATTTTTCGACTATTAGCACAGCTACCTGTCTCTTCGACATAGTTATGTCCCACGCACGAGGGGACGTGTGGACCGACAGATTGGTCTCCGCATACCTTCAATCTTCCATCTGTTTCTTCCCTAACTAACTAAACGAAACTCCGACGAATATGTACTTGTTCGACCAACGCAGTTCACTCTGACACGTAATCTTAAGTTGGGCACTCGATCGCGAGCTTCAAAAACACTCGTTGAAAGTTCCCTCGAAGAAGAAGTGTTTTGGATAAAAAGTGTTGGAAGGGGCGTGATCGAGTTAACGCGACTACTAGGTGTTCTCTTGATTATTGAAATGAGCCGGCAGCCTTAATTACATTCTCGACCAAGACATTCCTGGTGTCGGTCGAGGCAGCTGCGCCGCTGATTCGTGTTGTAATTAATTATTTGCAAATGATGACACACCGGCCTAGATAAGTGCGCGCGGTACGTCTCAGCGATCCCATTAGGCGAGCGAACCGCTTTAATTAACTAATATCGTATTGATTTGCCTTGAGACCCAGCGAATCCTCCCCTTTTTCATTTCGCTCCCTGTCGAACGGATCTCTGTTCGCACTCGTCTTATTCCGGTGGTAGCATTATATCGTTCTATGTACTATGCAGTATATGTATAGCATGTACTTCGGATTGGAATATACCAGGATCCAGCCGAGCCTAACAAATCCCGGCCCCGGAACGCAATACACAATATCGCCGGGCGATAATACTCGCTGCCCCACTTGTAAAAGCGAGTGGTACGAGTATCGACGCACGTACAATGTAATCGCGAGCATTCGCCGGCAAGCTATCATTAACCCAAATAAACGATCGGTGCGCACATATTATTCGCATGCGAGACTATCCGTGGCGGAGAGAGAGGACATTGCTGGCTGCCGAGAAAGCGTTGATGAGTAAGGGTTGCGTTCACTCACCGATTCAGGAGGCAGCGACAGCCACGAGTAGTAGTTCCATGTCCCTCGGCGCTCTTGATCTCGCTGCAACAAAGAAATCAAGGCGAAACAATATAATTAACGAGCTCCTCCAGCAGTTCCCGGAAGGTTATGCTGAAATCGCATAATCGCAGTTGGGGCGAGAGTGGGGAGAAGGGTGAGAGCAATGAACGGGCGGCTCGTCGTCTGCTGGTTCGTTAGCGATATGGGACTTGCTCACGGCAGGGAGGAGGGCGGACGGAGGAGGGAGGAGGGTAGACGCAGCATGATGCCTGTGGAAGGAAAGCTCACGAAGAAGAGTGCTCTCGAGGACGATCACCCTTCATCGAGAAGCGAGGCGACGCTATCGGAGAGCAAGAGACCCGTTTGTTTCGTCCCACGGCCCTTCCTTTCTGGAAGGAGCTCGAGCATCCCGATCATCCCTTGCCGTTCCATCTGGCATGATAGGAGGGGTTGGTGGCAGGCGGCAGGGATGTTGTTTTCGCGAGCGCGGTTTTCTTCGCTCGTCAGTGGGGTAGCTAGTACTCCATGGGGAGACAAGTGCTTCGAGAGAGCCCTTTCCTTTCCCTGTCTATGGGAGGAGCATGCTCGCCCTCTCTCACTCTTCCTCCAACCACGGAGGAGCGACGTACACTGGATGCTCGTGTGTCCTTGTCCGAAGGAAGGCCGATGCATCCTCTAATTGAAAGCGACATCCCCGTTCCCAGTGTTCGCACCACTCGCCCCCGGAAACACTAGCGGCGGGCAACCTGGTGACGAGGGTGCGTCGAAGGCTGCGTGTCGCCGCGCCGCGTCGCGTCGCACCGGGCCCTCGCATTGGGACTCTCCCAGGCTCTCGGCACACGCCTTCCTTCCAAATATTAACGATTACGCACACTCTCGCCGCACCTTCCGCACGATCACGCGCTTCAATCCCCGAGTGTTGGCATTGGAGGGACGTGCATGGAGTGATGAAGGTACGTGTGAGTCAGCTATGTCGATATGATCCAGTGAAAAATGTACTTCGGTTAGGTTCTGTACTTTTTACTGATTGACTCGTTACCAGGAGCGAAGCTTATCTCTTGCATTAAAGAAGCCGGCTGCCATCTTGGGACAGGAGAATTATGCATTCAGAGGGTAATGCCGGCATAACTGACTCATCTGCGCCCGCTCGATTGAATATCGGATGGCTTGGGACACAGACACACAGTGGGATGACGATACTGGTGCGGTCAGGCCGCCGTGCCGGGCGAGAAGCGAACATCGGCTTTAACCCGTTATCGAGCATGTATGGATTAACCGCATAAACGACGTTACTCTCCCGATAAGATGACGCGGCGTCGCCGGCAATTACGCGCCGCCTGCAACGAGGATCATTTCCTCGAACGTGGGCTAATGGGCAACAATGTTTCGAACCGGCGAGAGAATGCTCCTATCGCATTTCCTGCACACGCACGCCCAGCACAGCTACTTAAGCAGGAGAGTGCATCCTGTGCACCATTCTACCTCTCAATGACAATGTGACACGTAACGAGGATTTCGCAGCTTTTATTACCGTCCCCTATAAAAGCAGTGACATCGATCCCAAGTGAAAAGGGGGATGAGCTTTGGACCAAACATTAGCAAGCAGCTTTTCCGGAAGAGCGCCTGAACGCAAAGAGTGGGCGAAATTTCATCAAACGGTGTGAGAGAGGAGCCCGAAATTCCAGACGGTGCTGCGCCCTAATAAACACCGAAAAGCAGCGCATCATCCGCACCGCATTCCCCGGCAGCATTTTCCACCCGACCTTTCTCGCGTCCCGGAAAAACCGGGAGGGTTCGCGGCCCTCTCCATTTCGGAAGCCGGGAGCACTCTAATCAAGCTGCACTGCCTGAAATCCCTAGAATGCATGGAACACAACCACCTACTGCTGCACAACTTTGTCGAAGCAGCAAGCTTCTCTTTGCAAATTCCCGCAGTACCTTAGGAGCTATTAATTTCACTGCTACTATTTATGATATAAGAAATTCCAAAGTCCCGAGACTATAATAGCGTCTCATAAAAGATTGATGTAAAAAGTGGCGGGGGATGTGCAGGACGCATAATGTAGGATCGCGATTGAGGTAAGTTTCGGCCGAGGAGCTATTGAATTTGCATACGATATCATCGGGCAACCGGGGTCACGTGAATAAAGTGGGTGGAGGCGTTGGCAACAAAAATCCTATAAAACCCTCGAGGCCCTTGCCGATTACCCCCTGAAAAAGCTCGGCCGAGTGATATGAGCTAGGGTGAGAGATATTTAAATATGGATAACCAAGCCCCTGCAGAGGTTCAACCCCTTCGCTAGACCGACGATACAGATCCGCAAATAGATCGAGCTCTCCGAACCTCTCGCGCATCGAGGCAACATTAAAAATCTGGATAATTTAACTCAGCATCCCACAGATCGATGACTACCTGCTCTTTCATCTCCACCTCTCCATTCCTAACGACCGGAGGGACTTTCAGTCGTTGCCTCCTCGTTTACTTTCCACTTTTCTCGTGGATGTTTCGGATTTCAGGTCGGTGAATTGTACTGGCCGAGCTTTTACTCGACCTTTTACTGAGATTGCGAGCAGGTGAGACTTTTTCCTAGTGTATTTTTTTTATACACGGTGCGCCAATTAATTCGGCTTCTCCGGGAGTGAGGCTGATACTTCTCGACATCGAAGTGCACACTCTAGTGCCGGCAGATGAATAAATGAGTAGAATTGCTGAAGGGTGGTGGATCCTGCAGGGACACGGCCTGAGAGGGGAACGCAACATTCGAGTCTAGAGAGGACGAGTGTCCAAGATTCACGCGGCAATAAAAACTGAGCACGAACGGGATAAGACGGAATGGTCCACTTATTTTTATCCCGACATTAACACCTGTCCGCTTAGCCTTTACCTAACGCTCAGCATCGAGCTGAGAGTTATCTCGGCACCGTTTCCCACTCCGAAACTTATCCGATACTTACTGCTAGCCAATGTAAAAGATAGTTTTTCAATTGAAACTTCCGCCGACAGTATTATCACGCCCAGGAAAATGAAATTCTGAATAGCAAGATAGTCCAGTAGCATTAAACAGGACCTTATTATGTCTGTTAAGGAAGAGCGACAGGTAATTCCACCGAACCTGATTAAATTTTAATGAGGTTCCTTTTACCGCTGACCGATCCCTCGAGCAAGTAAATAAAACTCTCGCGTTTTTCCCGTGGAAACTTGGGAGCCTCCGGATGACACAGCCGAGTTTTCTGCCAGGCGGTGGTGACACGCGCG
The DNA here is from genome assembly GCA_964023945.1 of Ectemnius cavifrons. NCBI lineage: Eukaryota > Metazoa > Arthropoda > Insecta > Hymenoptera > Crabronidae > Ectemnius > Ectemnius cavifrons. The sequence continues at coordinate 12,173,836 of OZ030384.1, read as the reverse complement.
AAGAATTTCCAATCGATCGGCCCTCGATATTAGCAATTCCGATGGGAAGCAACTGCGGTCCGATGCCAGTTCGTTCCCTAAACCAAGCGATTTCGCTGAATAACTTCGCCCTTTGAATAATAACGAATGCTCCGCGAGATTTACTTCTTTCCGAGAAACCTATCGATGAAGTTCGATCTCAAGATTACACATATAAGAAAAGGGAGGAGTGCTAGTGAGAAAGGGAGAGAGAAAAGGCAAGAAAAGTGGAAAGGGAGAAGTCGCGAGCATTCGGGAGACAGCGAAGGCAGCGACCGTGAAAATCTTATGGGAAGTTTCGTGGCGTGGCTCGAATCTCTAAGCAGCGATGCGCGAAAGTCGGACCGGCAACGTCTGCTGCTAAATTTAATAGGCGAAACCTGACGGAAAATGTCCCGTGCCGGGAGATAAAGCTCGCTGAAAGCACGAATGCTCCCCGAGGATCATGTGAAGGCGCCTGATGGTGGCAGGGAGTAACCGAAGTAAGAAGGGAAGTCTTTCTCGCTTTTCCTGCCACCCCAGCCATTCTTACCCTCGTCTCTTTTCCAGGATAATGCGAGACTTCATCGAGTTAGAAAAAGATAAACCTCTCTTGATTTATTCACAAGCGCTTGAGTGAGTTGCCGCAGTCACTCAATGTCGAATTCACTAATTCCCTTTCATGGTGGGAGCGCGGACGCTCGCTGATAAACAAGAAAACATAGGGATTGGAAGGCACTCCTCCGACACGACTGGTTTCTGCGAAGAGCAAAGTCGTCGCTTTATTTTTATCGGCTCCATTATTTTTATCTGTCGTGGACAACAGGCTCGTGCGCAAAGCTGCGAATAATCGCGAGCTACGAACCAACTCACCCTGTGCAATGTGTGTATTTATTTATACGCATATCTGGGCTACATTCCTCTCGGATCAGTGTCGAGGGATGTCAAATGTCGGAACTAGTGAATACAGTTCCGGCTGCAACTATTTCTAATCCCTTTATGAGGGTAAAGTTTAATTAGACTTGGGGCACTAGTGCGCTATTCAAGTGGTCCAAGTGGATGACCAGTTTTTCTTTATCCAACTGCCTAATAACATTTTGTCTCGGAGGCAGGAAGGGAAAAGGTTCGTAATCGGAGTGGGAACGCGGTGGGAAATTGGCTGGTCCCTCGGCTCGCAATAAACTGTACACGCCGGACATTATTCTTTCACGGGAGATCGCGCGCAAGTGGCCACTCTTGGCGACGTTAAATTAAAGGTAAAAGAAAAGGGGGCATCGGATAGTAACTCACGTCTTGAGCATCACAGTATCCGCAGAGAAATTTCTTGGCCCCAAACCCCCCACAAAGTCTGTATACTATCGGCAGAAGCGTCGATACAGAGAGGACTGGAAAGATAGGATGCAGTCTGCTGGAAGTATGTAATTTCCGGGACTAAAAAGGCTGCGGAAAAAGTTGCGTACGAATAAGAGTCAGCCGAAAAGAGTCCCATGCGATTCATCGAGATCCGCAATATCGGATTATCGGAGTGGTGAGGAGCGAAATAAAAAATTAGGCTTGCCACACTTTCGCTTGGAGGTTTTCCAAACCGTCTCGGTTTGGATGATCTCGCCAATACGGCTAATAAGCAGAGATCAGTCGACAGGCTGGTACGCCTATAGGTAGACAGGGGGTGGGTATCTTTCGATCGACACCGGGATTCCATTACACAGCCATTAGCCTCCATAATTCCAATTACCTGTAGGCGATCTCAAGCCCGTCGCACATAGTTCCTGACACGCTCGAGAAGGACGAGCTAATCTCAAGGCGATGTGATTAACATGGGACTCTAGGTCGAAAATAAGGTGCGAGTTACTCGGAGCAAGTTCGCCCGACCGAGAAATCGGCGCTCCAGCTAACTCTTTAATTAAAGAGCCGCCCATCCTACACAGCCCCGGGATCGTCACCATCTCTACCACGATTATAATCCAACTGACCAAGCTGACCCATTCACAAAAAGTGAGGGCGGAAAATCTAGAAGGGAAAAGGGGGCTTCTATCCAGGAATACAAGCTGCACCGATCGAGCCAAGAATTATACTTTGGCATGTGCGATCGGCGAGCCGCCAGGCAATTCCCGATACGACCAACCCCCAAGACCCCTTGGAGCCTTCGAGGTTCCTCGATTCTAGTCCGATTCCACACTACCCCTCCTCCTCCCCATGCATCTCTCTGCTATCATCGAGAATCCTCCGGCTACCTCCGAACAATTTTAGACGGGATATCTATGAATGTCGAACCTCCTCCACACAAGGTCCGAGGATGAATGAGGACAGAAATGACTGACGCGTGCCTCGGCTTAGAGGGAAAGTCGCCAATGGAAAAGTGGAGGCAGCGATCGCGGTCGAAAAAGTGTGCGTGCGTAGTGAAGGGAAGCACACGAGGGCTGCCAATGTGGCAGAGGTATCTAGCGCCGGCCGGCGGCCGCCGGTGTGTAGAAAGCTTGCCGAGGGTGGCGTTTGCACGGGTGGTTGAAAGGGGAGCCGAAGGATGGGTGGAGGGGCGAGAGGGGGTTGAAAGCGGGAAACGAGGGTGAGCGAGCGGGGGTGGGTTGGCGGCTCGAGGCGAGGGTGGCGTGTTGGTAGCGGCTAGAGGGGCGAAAGCGGTGGATGACGTTGTCCGGGGAGCAGGGAGGGAAGGGAAATCGCAACGACGATCAATACTTCGCCACGCCTCGCGCCACCAGCCATCCACCGCCAGAGCGAAACTTGACTTTTCCGACTGCCGCCAAGTATATTTCGCAAATCGAATCCCGCCATGATGCCGATCAATCGATATTCCGGACTCCAACCTCACGGTCTATTTCGATCCCTTAATAATTAGAGTCGCAATATACGTTCGATCAACAAGCGACGAGGGAGAGTGGATTATCTACGCTTAATAAGTCGGCATTCCGGAGCACAACTTCCTGGCGATCCTCGAGACGCTGGCGTCGCCGGGAAACTTCGATAGCTGCCCTCGAAAGTGGGGTGCTTCCCGAGGAATTTGAAAAACTCCCTGGGAAGTGATGGGCTGCTGTCGTTGATTAAGAGGCGAGGTGAAAACACGCGAGGATCATTTGTTAGAGGGGAGGGGAAAAGTAAGTGCGTCCGGACTAGCCGGCTGCATAGGCGAACGCCAGGAAGTGGCCGGCTACACGTGACCCCATTCCACGGGGTCACGATACGTCGAGGTGGCAGCACGCTACGATTAAAGAAAGCGGGAGTAAACCTTCGCTAATAGTAGCATTACTTTTCGAGCTGTTCAAATCAAAATCTGTACAACCACTCCATCACAACTGTTCGCCTGGGCCGGCGATTGTGAATTGACCTTAATCCCTAGTACCGGAACTTGATGGAATAAAAAATGCATGTCTCCGAAAAATCGATCAAAAAAGCCATGCATGTATTATCAGGGAGCTTAATAAAGAACCTATTCCATTTGAGGGCTATTTCATGGATAATTGGAGATGAAAATGGATGAGGACGTCGATCGAGGTTCGAATAGGTCCACATAATGGCGTAGCTACGTAAACCATAAAGCCATCACATACCGTTCTCGAATCGATGCTCACATGGGCATACTGTAAACAGGTATTAGGCTGGTCTTAACACCATTGCAAATGAGCCTGATCGACCATCGGCTACTGACAAGATCGACAGGCTCGACAGGATCGATAGACAGAGTCAAATCGGTGGACTGTCTGAAGAGGGCAGACAAGCGAGTGGGCAGCCAGCCAAACCGGCAGATATTAATTAATCCGAGAACGATAGCCCGACGTACTCAGGCATCCTCATTTCCCCGAAAGGCGCAACGGGTTAATCGGAAATAGCGAGACTACCACTCGCCACTCTTCAAACACAGTCCGAAAGCACAAACCCATAGACAGACAGAAATTTCCCAGGCACACTGCCTTCCAGGGAAAAATAATGTTTCATGAAAACATTAGTACAACTCTCTGGTAGAACTGCGGCGTTTCCATGGCGGGAGGTCGGTGACCCGAGTCGCATCGAGAGCGACCAGAGCATCGAAGTGCGGGGAGGACGAGTCGGTGATTTAGTGAAATTGAAAGTCGATATATCGCGTGGTACTAGTCAAATGCCAACGGGGATTCGATAAATCAGACTGGCGCAGGTGCGACACGACGAACGAGTCTTCCAGATCGACGTAACGTGCGCAGTAAATTAAGGTCAGAGCCAAGAGGGCCGAGGTACCGCGCGGACTGCAACCGATATGCAAATCATATTTCCCCATTCGCTCGACTATGGGGTCTGCTGCCTGAGTTCACGGCCGATCACTAATCGCTCCGAGGCACAACGTGCTCGATACTAAAAAAAATCCTTTCCGATCCATATACATCCAACGATAAAAAAAAACTCGTGACATGGCAAAGTTTGTCTCTCAAGGTATTTGCGAAACAAGGTGTACGAAGAATAAGAGAGGCTCCATGCTCGTGGCAAATCTTGAGCGCTGTCACATAAGGTAAATGCAATTTTCTCGACACGCTTGCCACGGTTTAGTGTCACGCGCGAGAGGATGAAGGTGGCTTTTTAAATATGTTGCGGGTGGAATGAGCAGAATACAGGGGAAAAATGGCTTTCGGCATCGGGCTCAGCTTTGGCCGGTGGCCCCATCGATTTTCCCATATAAACGGAGGCCTGCTTGGATGGCCACAGGCCTGCACATGGCCTGCGCATCCACCGAGCGAAGCACGTGCTGCGACTTGGAGAAAGTATACTACACTCACTTCATCGCATCAAGCAATTTCTCCCAACATAAACTATTTCCTTCCCAATCACTGAATACTACATACGTATAAGAACGCTACGTATAATGGCTTCTACTTCCAGGCTTACCCCAGCGATTCCCTCCTAACCTTTGGCGGCCCTATCGTGTCACCGGTTTCAAGCTTCTTCATATTACTTTCACTGGGGTTCCCTTTCCTATATTAGCCGCAAAGGGTTAAATCGCTAATGTAATCCACTCTACTGTAACACCGTCGAGCAACGCCAGTGTCCAAGTATTTCAAGTCTGTTGACATTCGAGAGTCGATGCTTTATCGGGATCGTTGCTCGAGCGCGTATCAGTCTGACGCGTAAAAATACCGAGGTGCATAAACATTCTCTATTTAAGCATGGTAGGAAGGTACTGATCGAGCGATCAGATATATCGTAAGAATGACAAGTTCGCCAGGAGCAAAAGGAGCTCGAGGCCAGAAAACGGCGAGACGTTCCCCTTGACCGTGGCTCTGAAAATAAGCTATAAATTGGTGAGGGATCCGGCTCGAGCACGATCCGCCCGAAAGATCGGTGGTCGTGAACAAGTGGCTGACACGAAAATAACGTGTGCCGCGATACACTCCCGCCTCGACTCAAGGTAGACACAACCGATTGCCAGACCAGTTACTAACAGGAAAAGCCAAAGCTCGCAGGCGAATGCCAATCGACCAGATGAGACTTGGGGAAACTGGCAGGGCAAAGTGAGAGGAGACAACGAGAGAAGAAGAGAGAGGAGCGGACAGACAAGGTTGGGAGCAGTTAGGAGTGTGGCGCACGCCAGTACTCGGCAGGCAAAATGGGTGCGTGCGAGCAGGAGCCACGGGGCAACCAGCGCTCTTGGAGGTTAACCTGTCATTCGATGAAGAGCGAAGCAGGTTGGGGAAACGGTATGCGGGCGCAAAATGGAGAAAAAGGGCACATTATATAATTTGGCAGACTTACCTCGTTGCGTGGAGGTGGCCCTGCTAGCCGGGCACGCCACTTGGACTGGGGTTTTGCTGGGTTGAACGGAGACGAGCGGAGACTGAGCTCGTAGACTGAGCAGGAGCGCGGGCGAAGCGCTCGACTCGGTGAAACGTCAAAATCTATCACGAAAACATGATCGGGGAACTTTGCAGGAAGAGAGGAGCGAGCCCACTCTCGTAGCACCAACACTCGATGACGTCATTCCATCAGCAGCAACATGGAGCCCGAAACGATGGGACGCGGTGGCGGACTCGCCTTCTGTCTTCTTCTTTCCTTCGATTCCCAAACCCTTGTCTCGCCCACTACTCCCTCTCTCGTGCTTCTTCTCCCTCTGCTATTTGGACTATTGCCGTACTCTTCTCTCTCTCCCTCTCGCTCGCTGGCTCCCTCTCTCACTCAGATAGCTGCGCTCTCTTCCACGCGATCCGTACGTCGCGCAATCTCCGAATGAGCGGGCAGTCCAGGCCAGTCTGTGTCGGGATAACCTCCGGGAGCCGAGTGTCAAAGCCGAGGGCTCCTACTCTCTCTTCTATCTGCTCGTCCGTTCGACCTGCCGCTCTCCCGGCAGCGACTCGCACCTCCAACTGGACCCTCTACCTTCTCTGCTACTTGGCCCGTCTCGCTCTCCTTTTTCCACGTGATTCCTGGAGGTAGGACGGGATAGAGGGCACGCGCGCCACCAACACCGATCTGTCTCAGCGTTCCGACTATCAGGCGATTTGGAATTCTTGATGGAAGCGGCGAAGGAACAGGTTCGGTAGTTGATGCAGTGTCCTACCGGCGGACCCGGAACCCACCGGAGCCGAGCCCACTCGAGCGAGCGATACGCCACACTCACGTAACCTCACTCCTCAACACCCGCCGCGATATTCCGATCGAAACTGAACTGCCACTGAGCTATTCCCTTCACCCCTTCTTACCTCGCGCCTCGTGCCGCGCACCTACTCCTTCCTTTCTCTCTTGCACCCTTCCCAACCTGCCAATCGCCACCCTCTCACTGGCCCCCACCCACACCCGCCACCGCACTCCGACGCACTGCGCGCTCTTTCGACGCCGACTGGTACTTATATTCTCGAGCAACGCCGAATTCAACCGACTACTCTCGAATTCACCATATCATCTTTTTCTTCTATTCCACTTATTTATCCGAGGTTTTTTGGCAGATTTTTGCATAGTTAACCGTCGGCAGGATGTAAGAAGAATAATGGTGTAGTCGGTGGTTGGCTGTAATTCGCATATCTCGTGTCATTAAGTAAGTGCGTATGATGGACAGTATGAACGGTGGTAACGACTACGTGTAGAATGGACGAGTGCAGGTTGTACATACTCTTAATGACTGCTCTCCATTGTTATGACTTGCTTTTGGAGGATTACTAATGGATGTCGTAAAGCTGCTATTATCTAGTGGGCGATTGGCAATTAGTGTGAATCGAATGTGATTGCAGAGGGCAGAGAAAATGCCTGCCTCTCCGTACGTCTCCCGGGTGAATCAGATCGATGCGGCCCAATTGGACCAAGAAATATACAATGTACTGAAGGGTCAGGTGAGCGAGATCACCAAGTACCAGCCAGTGGGAAAAGTGGACAAGTGGCAGCCGGAGATCGATGCACTCCTCAAGCTTCTGATATGGAACTTTTCGTTGCGCAATGGGAAATCGACCTTTGGCCAGGAGCTGCTCAATTTGCATTACGCTAACATCGGCAAGACAAAGTCTGCATTTTATGTTCTGCTGAGCGTGCTCCCGGCTTACCTGCGCGACAAATTGGCCGATCACAGATTCTCTTCCGATCGGCCATACATGCGTCATATAAAATCGATCATCGACAAGATCGCCAGTGTTGTGAGGGTGGTGGAACTGGTGAACATCCTGATGTTCCTGAATCGGGGAACACAGCCGCAAGTTGTGGAGAGGCTGGTAGGAATTTCGAGCTCGACTATCAAGACGCATCAGCCCCGAAACATCGGCTACACTTACATGACGAGAGAACTCGTCTGGCACGGCTTGGTGGAACTGTTCACCGTCGGTCTGCCGTTGGTGAACTTCCACTACTTGAAGCAGCTGGCCAAGAGGATGTTTCAGGGCGGCAGGAGAGCCGGCATGCAAAGATCCCAGCCAGTGATGAGTTCGGCGACGAGATGCGCTTACTGCAATGAGACTCCAATTCTGCCGGCGCACGCTGGATGCGAGCACCTCTTCTGCTACTATTGTTTGAAAGCTCATTTTGTCGCGATGAATGCTTTCCAGTGCCCGGAGTGCGCCACCGAGCTGCACGCTTCAGACATGCAGGATTACCTGGCAATGCCTGGATAGGCGAAAATCCGGGAAAAATCATTCCATTACCTCCGGGAGGCGCGCGAACGCTCAATTCCTACCTGTGTAATCGCATTAGAGAATAACATGGATATTTTATTAAAAAATAGCAATACAAAATCTTCTTTATTTCCTTTCGATATAATAACATTTTCGACTTTCTCGGTGAGAAAACGGTTAGCGTTCCCTTCGAAACGAACGACAGTGTAGATCAATATGATATACGTTATTTAGTTGTAGCGGAATATTAGATTTAACCGTATAAAAATATCATGCTGCTATTACTCGTAAAACGTTTTAGCCCCTTCGTATACGCGCGGCCCTTCGCTCGATCATGCAATGACATTCGTTGATTCGACCAGTTGATCGTTAAGTGGGGCACATTGGTGCCCGAAATCAGCGAGCAACTTGGACCACTAATTGTATTGTCCTTCGATGATTCGAATTGCGATGTCGTTGGAATGTTATGTACACAGAGAACATGTATCATCCACGCGAGCGAATGGAACGTGTGGCGACGAATTCGCTGATTCGTCGATCAATCATCGCGATGACCGTACGCATCTACGAAGAGTCAGCATGCACTCGGCACAGCCCCTTCCCTCTCTAATACTAAATTCCATTAACTAATCCCAACAGCCTGGTGAGAGCCTTCTCGGCCGAATAGTAACGGGAGGCCACGCCACCAGTGATACAACTCTATCCCGAATCACACACGTATCGAACACATGCACATCATATTCCATTCGAAATTAGAGAAAGGCAACTCGCTTCTCTAGAGGGAGAGAACGAGAGAACCCGATGCAGTACCGGCGAATTCCCACTGGCATCAGTAGCCGCGATTCGGAAACATCGTCCGGAAGACGCGCGCCGTTGGCGCAGTCAAAACAGATTCTACCGTCGATTCGATGTCGTCATCTAATCTGTGTGAAGGCGTACGAACCATTTCACGTCCCCCCCGAGAAAAAAAAGAAGGAGGAACTCGTCCCATATAGGGCCCAAGAACTGAAACGTACGCGCCCGACTATTCCGTTGAAAGGATCGCTATCTGCACCCTCTCTCTCTCTCTCTCTCTCTTTCTCTCTCTGCTATGACTTGATTTCTGCTTGAGATAAAACTGTCTGTTCTGTAAAGTTAATGTGGCAGTGGAAAATGAAGGAGAGAGAGTGGTTCAGTGTCAGCATTCTAGATGTACCAGGGATTCGATGGTACGCAGGGTCTCCGAGCGATCGGAAGTATGAACTCGCAATATATCGCTTGGTGTCCACTGCACTGGATCATGCGGGTACCCAGTGCATTGCGTCCACTCACGGCTTTCTAATCCTAATTTCCGTATGAGCTAGGTTTATTCGCTAGATCGCGCAGTAGTATACATTAGATAGGAACATCGAGGGCCTTCGGAACAAGGACATACAGTATTTATCTAGGAGAACTCTCTCGGAGGTTCTAACCACTGCGCTGCCGGATATGTATCGTATTTCGCGAGGTGCCCGTGGCCGCGCTCGATCGAGCAGTCGTCGATTATCTTACTTATCTATCTAGAAGATGTGTAGAGAAAGGATAGCATGCTGTTTGATATCGCAGCGCGTTTGAAAGAGCCCGATGGAATGAGGGTGACGTTCTGAACGTCGCCGCCAAGCTATCGGCTATGCTTAGCCATTCCTGCTTCCTCGGTAGCGCACTTGATCTGGTTGCTGGTCTTAGCCGGGAGCACTCGCGAGAACTAGGCAGCGGCAATGGTTAGATCACTCGCTTAACACCGCTTTCACTTTCGAAAACAAAAACAATGATCCACTGCTTTCAGTGTACCGTGACTACCGTGGTCCGATCGTTCTGGCGAGCGGACACTGGGAAATCCATTCGAGCGGCTTTCGATTTGGCAGTAGACGACGATCATTAAACGACAGAGCGGGAATCGTGAGAGTCGGTCAGTCCGAACACACGGAATACAGCATGAGAACATACAAGGACAACAACTTCTTGGCTAATTATCCGAGAACTATACCGGTAGGTAAGGGCGTGCGATCGCGGCGCGCACTAGACAATAATTTATGCTTAAAAGAAGAGACTTCACAAGAACTTAGTCAAGAACTCTTAACAGTAAAATAGCTCGCAAAGCTTCGGCGATTTTCTGAGATCGCAATTTGATAAATGAAACAAGCTGATCGAAATTCTGCGGAATAATCTACTAGTGATCCTGCAGTACAAGTACGAAACAGAATTTTAAAATGGCAATAATTTACATCGAGTTATCTGACGTTCGTAAAATTGCTGCTGTGAATAACAGAGTGCGCTTAACAGATACTATTGTTTCTCGGATTGTTTGGACGAGCACACATTTGTTTGGATAAAAACGGAAAGGAGGGAAATGGAGCTCGGTGGAGGTCGATCGGGAATCATTGAATCACGCACGATTCATCGATTGATCCTTGATATCCAAGAGTTCCTTGGAAGAACACAGCTCGCTCGTTGAACGATCGGTCGCGGTACGTGTCACCGGAAGTAGCACGGAGTTATATAACTTCGATAATAATTAACGTCCTTTGACCTTCGTTACGAATACAGCTCTTCTAGTTCGTTGCTCGACGTGCGTCCAGCGACCCTCGCGAGTGAATAATAAATACTTCGTTATCATATAAAACTCGGAAGAACCACGGCTGCATGGAATCCAGCGCTGCTTGTGTTTGCCCTCCGACTGGCAGGTCCGTTATTGGTTTCTAGTGTTTGTACACACGTGTGTAAAGGGAGACCATGCAGTGCGCGGCGATCCGAGCTTAGTCGTAATTAAATATTTTAGAATTGCTAGGGCTCGAAAAGCCACTGAACACACGGGACATCCCTCGCCCGTCGCGTCGAGCTCGGAAGCCTCGTTTCTCGGGTAAATCTATTACGATTCTCCATTTCTTCCCTCTACCACCCTCTCACCGGTGACTTCGACTTCTCCAATTAACGAACTCTTGGCCAACACATAGAGACACACGATACAAAAGAATTCGAACGATACTCCGAGGCGCCTATCACACGCAAAACCCAATCTTCCGTCGACTGGAAGCCCGAGCGTGAGGGAGAGCGCCGTTCGTATCTACCGGAAATCCCATGCAAAAACGGTAGATGGCCGGGGTACCGCTCGACTAGAGGAGAACCTCTAGTGTAACATAGAAAACCTCTACGAAACGAAACTAGCAACGATTATCTTATCATCTAAGGCACCTTCCGAGCGCGTGAACCAGGGAGCGCGCGTGAAAAAAAAAGAAAAAGAAAAAAAGGGCTGCCAGCAATCCCTGGTCACCAAAAAAGAATGAGCGAATTATTCTTCCAATGCCTTCGTAATCGAAAACTAACGTACTAATGTACCCTTCATCCTATTGTCGAGCGATGCAGCAGGCATCGCTTTTCTTCGGCTTGGTCTTCGTCCCCTCGTTACGGGGACGCGTATGTTTAGCTTTAAGTACGATACGTCAGGGCAGCACGCGAAATTATCGCTCCCGTCGATTCTTGTGTCTTCGATCTCGCAAGATCGCGCGAGAGAGAGAGAAAGAGAGAAAGACGTGCTGTGGCCACGTCTGTCTTTTACCACTTACTATCCAGGCTGCACTTGCCGATCGACGAGGACGCCGATGTTGCGGTGGAAGTCGTCGCTTTGCGTTCCGCGCCAGGTGCAGCGCTGCCGCAGAATCGGGTGGAACGTTTGTTCATTTCTGCAACAGCGGTCAAACCAACTGTGTTTAAGTTTCACCAGTAGGGTAATGCGAGGGAGGGGAGAGTGTAAAGATTGCAGTCTGTTAATGGCTTGCGAATGAATGTCAAGAGTCATAAACGGCTCGTAACGATTTCCCAATGGGCGAGTAGCGAAGTGCGATGGTTAATGCGTTAACGTTTACATACCGGCAATTAGCAGCATTATTTTGCGCCTCGCGCCCCAAGCGTCTATGCCGATTTCGCAGAGATCCTTGTCCGTGAGCGAGGGGAAGGTGGACATGTCCACCTCGTGAGATGTGAACAGGCCTGGCCAACAGAAGAGAACATTCGCTCAAGTGCACAGGCGCACAACTTTTTCTCGGCTCTGCGAACACTCTCAAGTTGGCATTGGCACGCGCGTTACACTAGCCGGGAAGCTGTCTCTCACGTGAGAATCCTTTCCAATCAGAGAGTGTTTGTCGCGCGTTTTCTCGAAATCCGGCAAATATTTGAGATTCGAGACAGAGAGAGCGAGGGAGTAGGTAGGAGTGTGTACACGCGTGTGCAAGCCGACTTGTGTGCGCTAGAGAGATACCAAGCGAAAGCGAAATACTCTGAAAGCACTCAGAGTCCAGTGTGTCCCCAAAAGAATCTACTCACGGATATACTTTTCCAAGCCGACGCTGGTCAGCATGCTTGCCAGGTCGTTGTAATGATTCGACGTGATTTTGTTCAGTTGGCTGCTCGGGGTGTGGTCCATGTAATTCGAGGTCATGCCGATCTGACCAACGCGCTCTTTGCCAGATCCAAATCCGAAGTCCATATCCCGATTGAAGACGGATGTCGATGGGTCTTTCCATAAGTCGGATGGATGGGACGTCAAATCCTACATCCACCAATTCCAATTGTTGATATCTCCAGAGTTCCCATAATGCTCCATAGCCCATCAGTCACTTACCTTGCTGAGATCACTCGTGGTTATGGGAAGAATACTTTGACTAAGGCCATAGCCGGACCAGGCGGAGGTCGGCATACGATAGTCATTCGAGTTTGGCTTGGACTGCATGGCTTTCGCTGCCAACATTTTCTTCTGCTCGTAATCGAACGGCGTGAGATTCTGCCGCGCCGCCATCTCCAATGTTTTCTTCTCGCAGCCCGGCGCTCGTCGATCCGATGCCGACAAATCGGACAACATGCTCGACAAATCTTTCCATGGAAAAGAAAAAATCGATAAGTTGCACAATCCCGCGCAATCGCCATACTATCGCATTAATGCTGGAATTTACCTAAGTTGGGAAGAGTCTCGGTAGGATTGACTGGAGAGACATTGCGGCTGATAGCCGGACTAGATAATGAACTGGAGACGCTGCTGAGCGAAGAGTAAGCTACGAAAAAACAAGCGAGGGGTCACGAACTTTGCCCGAGTATATTAAAGCAAAGTACTGTAAGGAAATACTGACCACTGCCTTCTCTACTATCAGCCAGGCTGCTGCCATTCAGTCCATGAATACCGTGAAACGCTGACGGTACGCTCGAGTGGTTCTGGCTAACACCGCTGGCAAAATTGTGATTTTGCAGGCCATGCGAATGCGCCATCGATCCATTGCCATGCATCATGTGCTGCGTAGTCAGCAGGTGATTAATGTGCGTGTAAGGATATGACTGGGGGACAGGTAGGAGAGAGAACATCGAAGGTACGGGAGCCAAAGTCCAGTGCGGCGAGAGACCCATTGGATTCGGCGAATGGGGAACCGACGACACGCAGAACGGGGGATTCTGAGTGTTGACTGTCAGCATGTTCGAGAAGTTCTCCGACGTCCCGTTCGAGAGATTATTCGGATCTGCGTTCAATTCGATTGATTAGTCGTTGCGTAATCTCTATAATCGTTTTATTAATAGGGGAGACTCACTGCTGCCGTTAGCTGCATTATTGCCCTGAAAGACACTACTGGCATTGGGAATGTGGTAAGTCGGTGGGATCTCCGCGTGAACTCTCGGTTCCTCCAATCCAAGCAGCTGTTTCCTCGCCTCGTAAATGTTACCGGCGTTCCGCTCGATGCCCTTGATGATGATCGAGAGTGTACTCTGCTTCGGCTTGTGTCTCACGTTGATGAAGACGTCCAGAGACTGCATTAACTGGGAGATGTTCTCCGTGTCGACAGAGGACATCGAGTCCTCCGGCAGATCGAACATCAAGACCAACGGGAGGGAGCCCTGGGTCAAATGGTGATAATTAAACCTAAGTCTTGGAAGATCTATTACCAAGGAGGACCAGTTTCACTCACCACTAGTTGCTGCCGAGCTAAATAAACGCTGTGGATGGATCCGGTGATGGTAACATTGCTCTTCTTCAAGCTAGGAATGTTCGGGTCACTCGCGTCCGGGAACATGATCTGGGTCCCGGTGCGCTGCATGATCATCTTCAAATTGTTGCTTTGCTTGCCGAGAACGACGCTGTGATGCTGCGGCGAGATCTCCATCGACATTTGTACTTGAATCTGACTCTGCGCGAAAAGTTTACGGACACGCGTTAAATGATTTATTCCACGAGTGTCGTGTAGAGCTCGATCGGGGCTAACGGTACCCTCTCTTCATGCTAGCTGTACTTACAGCTAAATTTTGGCACATATGATGAATCAGTAGAACGGTTGCCTCCTTTACTTGAGACACCTCCCATTCGCAGCCTTTTACCACAACTTGGGTCGCATGTAATTTCGGTCGGGTGCGGAACATCACTTGCACATTGTATTTCTCTTGGATCATCACAACGTACGGGGAGGTGGAATCCGGGGCAGGTTGCGAGGATCCCATAATTGGCAGTTCAAAGGAGAAAATCAAAGGCGTCAAGTTCTGCAATGGGAAAAGATAGTTTCACTATGGGACCCGCAGCAGCTCCGGATGAATGAAGATCGTCATCGCAATCGGAGGATGCAAGATCGCAATCCTGCCGAGGAAGCTTACCCTAACTCGAGCTCGAGCCCGCTCAACGCCCTCCATCTCGCCAGCAATCGAGACTTGATTGCTCTTCTCCTGATGATTGCTACGGTTGCTGTCGGGGAAATGGATGTGGCAGCCAGTCTCCTCCATGACCCGCCTGATAGTCAGACCTCCTTTGCCAATAATGTGCGAATGATCGGTGTAACTTACGTCGAGCTTCATTGTCACCCTATTGCTCTGCTGCAATACAAATTAAAAACGGCGTCCTTTAAGACAAGCGCTGGTGGTGTCATCGATTTCTTGGAATGCGAGAGGAACTGATCACCCCCCGTCAACTTGCAAGGACGGGCGACGATTAGTACCTCCATCGTCACCTTGGCGAAACATTCGAATCAGCGGGGGAGAAGTTGCACGTTCCATTTGCCGGTATCGTGCTGCCGCGTTGCCGCGATCGATCAGTAACCAGATAGAAAAAAGAAGTCCAGCCTGCAAAAAGTGGCTTTGCCACGGCGGCGTGGAGATCGGAATGTAGCAAAGCGGTGCGAAATGAAATAGAAGAGGAAAGAGGGAAGAGGAAAGTGGCAGAGAAGGAGAGAACGGGGAGCCGAAATAACGGTACGGAGCAATGTGATAGATTGGGAAGTGAGGAGACGAGCGATCGAAAGAGAGGGCCTGTGCACGAAGCGGCATGAAAAGAGGCAACGTTTGACGGAACGGTACACCAGCAGCTCTATCTCTCTAGTAGCCGATTCCTGAAACGGTCGGTCGTTTCGCTTTCTCGGCTGGGAATTCGCGAGGAGACGACGACGACGACGACGACGACGACGACGACGACGACCAGACCGTATAAATAGAATGACTTCTTCCTACGTGGTTCGTCCCTCGGCCCAGTCGCTCTAGAGACTCTCTAGAGCCTTCCCTTCTCTTCCCCTCTCTTAACATGTATCACGATGAATCCCGCTCACTCTTCCAGGTAGTTTGGTCGCTAATTAAAAGGAGCGCCCGCCTCGAATGGATACAAGCACAATCTCTCGTAAGAGTAAGAGCGAAAGTTTTCCGGAAGTTCGATCTGCAAAGTCAGGTGAACCGGCAAGAACAACTGAAGCCCGGCATTTCGATCGCAGATAGTGTACGCAAGGATCCGGTTCCTCTACTAAGCCTTTCCGTGGCTTTCCTTCCTTGTTTCCTGTATATCCTGTAGATACAAGGAGAAAAAAGTCGTTCGATCACCGAGGCATTCTCGCCATAGCTAAATCCGAGTGAAAGAAGCTTAAACGGATACGTATGGATCCAGTGCGCCGGTACTGCGCTTCAAAGAATCTACTTCCTGCAGGTCGTATGCTTCTCCGAAACTAATTCCATTAATTAATTGGTGAGTGATAGTGGGCTCGGAAATGGATAGTAATTGAAGAATCTAAATATGTGAGGTGATGAGTTATTGGGGAGACGATCGAGGGTCAGGTGCGGGAGAAAATGCGCGACTGGTTTGCTTATCGGTTGGCTGGATTATCGATGATAAGTGGATCGTGGCAGCGATATGCTGCGCTCGGGCTGCCGGGCTACCGAAAGCGAGTCGAGCGAAACGATCGATCGGACAAGCCAAAAGTCGACTAGCCATCGACGAGGTCAGCGGTAATCTCGTTGCTCGATGGATGACGTAACGGCACGCGAGAGCGAAGCTCTCGCTCTCTAAATCGTCGGGTTGGGAGATGAGGCGAGGAGATCGGCCTTTGCTTATCATCCTCCCGCACGAGCACACGCGGCTTCTCGATAAAACAAGCGCGAACGTGATTGACCTTGCATCGTCGTTCTCCTTGCGCTGATATCGATGCGCAGCTGGAGCTTTTTCCTTTACCCTACACTACCAGAAACAAGTAGATGAATTTCTTACCTTGCTGTCGAGAACTTCCATTATCTTCTCTTTAGCGGTGCGCACGTCATCGGGTCGACCCGCGACCAGTATGTGCGGATCTGAAAGCAGCACCAAAATACATTATGCAGTGAGATTATTCATCTATCGCACTTGCCACGTACACGACACGAAATAACCTGCCTTGGTCACTGAATCCTTAATTTCTAACGCATTCCGCTCAACTCGTGCATAATACGCTCTAGTCTACGTTGATTTCTTATGCGCGAAAGCGTACGCCGTCAGGGAAAATGTTTTCTCACTGACGTTCTTATGGAGTGGAGGAAAACGTCAGTGGTTCGAAGTAAGACTTTGATGAGAGTGTCGTAGCTAAGTGAGAAAATCAAGGAAACCAAAGAGAAAGCCGCGGAGGGGCTAGCGACATTTAAGTGATATGAGTGGAAAAGTGTCGGCCAGTAGAAAAAGCGAGGAAGTTGCATTGTCGGGATTTCATAATCCCAGCGTTCAAGGGAAAGCCGAGGATAAGTGTGGAAAGCGTGGCTGTTATCGATGACGGATTCGCGTAGTGCAAAATTTTGCCGGGCTTCCTATCGAGGAGGGTGTTGCATCGCCAGGAATCTTCCCTTTTTCGCATCAGCGGACACATGTGCCTTAAACCCTATCATTGTACGGATGCTGTAGGGTAGAAAGACGCGGAGCGGTCCAGCGAGCATTTGGCCAGGCTCGCCCAAGAATAGTCGCGATAGAGAGAAGAAAAGTAGTGCTAGTTGCTAAGAGGAGAGAAAAGTCCCCATCGGAGCGTACTCTCCACCCGATCTAGAAATAGCCGCGTGACTAGCCGAGCAAATCGAGCGATTCAACGCGCCTCCTCGAGAGTTATCCTTATTCGCGCAGGACACCAACACATCGAACCAGAGCTCCCTCAATATATTTTTTGCACCCAGCATCTTTCGCCTGCCAATGGAATCATCGATACGAGATGATTGGGAAGTCCTCGGCCCCGAAGAAACATGAAAGCACGCGAGCACGAGTACACCAGGTGCGTGACAATGTTTATGTCAACAAGGGGATTTATGCCAGACAACACAATCGCTCCAAGCCGTTTTATTCGCTGCTGCATTTCTACAGACTTCCCATCGTCCCGTTGCGCCCTCGAGGATTTAGCCTCGACGTCTCCAAGCCCGTTTCAGCAGTATGGAAATTGCATCGAGAACGAATTCTTTTAGCGATCGGACAGTTGTTACGTAAGATTATAAACAGGGTATATTCCTGGGATTGGCCGATACAACGAGGATGGTTCGGTAATGCCGGCGACTCTCACGCACGTTCACTCGCTCGTTGACCTTCCGGAGCGATCGACACCTTGCATTTTCTATCTCGTAAAAGGCAACGACCGTCGCTCTTCCGCTGGCTCGGCTCGATTCCGCTGAACTTGACTCGAACGGGCTCCCCTTAACTCGACACCAAGTCGCGTACGGCAAGTTGGAAGAGGCAATATCGCTATCTTTCTTTCTGCGCAGCCAAGTAAGGGAAAAATCCGCCTTTCCATCGAAACAAAGACTGCCCGGCGTGTTACGTCGCTTTGTCAACGCGGTGACGCGATTTTTTCGACTTATCAGCAAGCATGTGCCGGGGCTTTACGGCAGCCAGGCAATAAAGAGATATTAGGTGCGCTCACTCCGACAGCCATGCAGGAATTCGATTCCACCGCCTAGTAGCTGAGCCCGCAATGATCGAAAAGAAGCAGGGATAAGCGCAGCCGATAAGCCAATAATGATTCACACCGGGCTAGATTCATTTTCGAGCTCGAAATCCAACATTTCTTCTCAAAAGCGAGTGTCCGAGAGTGATCGATGCTGCGCGCGACTGGAAGATTCGAGTAAACAAGAGCGAGCAGTTATTTTTGGCTGCAAACTGGCCGGCACACTTCTCGAGTGCACTATCGACAGTGACGGCAGTGATTTTCAGCCAATTCGGTGAACGACTTAAACAAATTCGGCTGCGAGCGATCGCAGAGTAATCCCTGAGAGATCATGCCCCCTAACACCCCCGAGTTAACTGGTCTTTCGCCGTTAATTATAGGTTTCCGAAACCCTTGGAGCGCGCTTGTCCTGCCTGTTTAAGCGCGTCGAGAGAAGCTTTATGATCGGGAAAGGACACGAGCGAAAGTGGAAGACCTTTTTCTGCAACCTGGGAGAAACGAGCATGACGACTACATTAAAGCGTAGTCATTCAATTCTCACTATCTCTTCACCGCAACCCATTACTTTTATCATTTCTTTTGTAATTCCCACCCATTTCACCCTACGAAGTCCCAAATCGATCTTAGTGAATGGAGCGACGATCGGTTGTTATCTCAAAAATAAAACACTGCTCCGAATGGACCAATATGTTCGAAGATATCAGTATCGATCTGTAGATCATAGAGAGAGCTGAAGAGATACATATAAATTGGGGGTGCGGAGAGGAACAGTTTCCCTACTGGTGCGGTTATTTATAGGTGGATCAGTCGCGTTGTCAGGCGTGCGATCGTTCGACGATTGAATTGTACGCAGCAGAGAGACAGCATGCGGTGGTCGGCTTTGAGTGAAAAAGCCGGCGGCCACGAGCCGAGAGCGACACGACGGAGCGACAGAGAGAGGGGCAACAGCTGTTTGGGTCACGAGGAAGGGATGAATCACCGAAAAGTTTCCACTGCAAGTGAATCGGACGTTCTAGCGGCGTATCTAGAGTGAAATGTCTGGCGCAGCCACCAAACAACGGAGCGCCAAGTAAATAAGAGAGCGGGAGTGAAAGTGACAAGAGTTCCACTTGGATTTTGGAATATCTCAATCGACTCGATGATAACAGCCAAGCCGAAGCATCAGGGAAGCTTGAAAGGCCTCGCAATCCTCAAGAGCACCAACAAGACAGATACCAGCGAAGCTCTCAGCCACTGTTTGCTGCCTCGTAAATGCTCGAGAGCAGAACTGACCGATCCTGTCATTCCGAAGACACGCTCTACTGCGCGAGATGCCAAACTGTTTCGCAATCACTTTCGATTAATCGGAACGTCCTAATTAATCTTCTATCTCGGGAGAGGTATCATCCTTCAATAAGTCTCGGGGAAGAGAAGTCTGGTAGTCCGACAATACTGGTGTCAGCCAAGGTGGAAAAGGAGTGACTTGGAGACAGGATCGGCGAATCCTTGAGTAGGCCAAATGGCATGACTCTTCTCCGAAAGAAGCGTCTGGCTCGGCCGGCCTCGAGCTCACTCGGCGAGATTGCGGATAAGCCGGACAAATAGGAGAGCGGCAATTAGCGAGAGCCTGGCTCGGTAGGTGTATGAATATACATCGGGAGAGATAGGCGGGCAACGGGAGAAGAGGATATAACCGCGAGGCAGGAGGAGAGGGAGGTGGGAGCGTAAATAGCTGGCAGAAGAAAATACAAGATACGTCAGCTGGTGACCCAAGGCGACGCGAGCGAGCTCCACGATTGACGTAATCGCGTGCCGCGTATATGTAACGAGGTACGTACGGTCGATAAACGATAAACACTCGAGGGCCGCTGTATACTCGGGCTGAATTTCCAAGCGTACGGTACCCGGTACCGCTCTCCGGGTATAGCGCGTATACGGGAAGTGCCTTCATACCGATGTCTTCCGCGAAGGACACGTCGAGGAGTCGACGAACCTACGACACCTACGGCGCGTCCTCGCTCACTTCCACGCTACCTACATTTCCGCCTTCGCCTTCCGACGCTTTTCACGTATTACCTCCACGACTCAACCACCGCTTCTTCCTCATACCATTTCCATTGCGAAGCTACTACTTGGAAATTTCGAATCGTGCCGCGTCTTTCACCATTTCAAGACTGTTGATGACTTTAGAATTTCATAACACTCACCCTTCTTCGACTTCGCTCCGATCTTGAGACGAGACGGCCACGTAACGAAGGTGTTTGTTTCCTCCATAACCTGGGAAAGAGAGAGAGAGAGAGAGGATTGTTATTGCGCGCAAAAGATGAATAAGAGAGGAAATTGCCATTGGCGAAAGAAAAATAACAAGAATAGCGGAGGATTGCCTGGGGGAAAATTATAAGGGGCTGCTGGAGATTCGGTGTTAAGATCGATAGTGATTGATTCAATATCACTAGGCATTACCACGGTCATTGTTCTCGACTGGTCCTGTTGATCTCGATCCTCGAGGCGGTTCGCTCGATTTTGATCGGATGTCTCCTGACGTTGCGGTCGAGGAATATGCCGATGAGAGAGGCTCGCTCGACTGCGGCGAGAGGATTAGGTGGAGAAGGAGAAGGTTCGGGGCGAGAGACACTTCTGTCACGATCACTACTAAAATTTCCTATGCTGGTGGGAGCGAGCGAGCGAGCGGCATGGCGAATTGGTGGCGATAACGATAAGGCGGCAGGCACTTTGCTCGGAGCGCAGGAAGCAAGGCGGTGCCAGACCGAGGTGCGGATATTCCGAGTGCTCCGATTGCCAAGTCTCTGCTAATACTGCTCGAGCAAACTCGGCGCCGAGGTTCCAGCTCAGGTTCGACGTCCTGACGGACGGGGATGACGAGGCTAGTGACGAAAGTGGTGACGAGGGCGACGGTCAGCCACGTATCGCTACCGGTAAAAGGAGACCCCACCGGCTCTGCTTTACTTTCACTGTCGCGACCACCGATACCCGCGGGACATCTCGCCGAGCTCGATCTTGTTCGACGAGCTCCACCGCCGCTCCGTTCCGTTCACTTTAGCCTCCTGACTCGCCGATTATGCTGCCCCGTGATCCAAGATCGACTCTCGATCACTTCGATCTCCTCGATCAACTTCCACCGACTCTGCTCTACTCGGCTCTTACTCCTCGACGACTCGACTCTTCTTTCCCGCGATCGACAATCACTCCTCCGTCTCTCCTTTCACTCGATTCGACACACAGCCCAGAACTCCAATCCTCCGTTGAACTTTAACACATCATCAACTGGAATACACGTCGACCGGGTGGAGCGCATTGACTGCCAAGAGAGAACGAGTGCCGGGTGAACGACACTTTGCCGTTAGTTGGTCGGGGTGAATGTTGAGTTTTGCTGGTAGCAAAGAGATTTAGCGTAGAATCGAGGAGGAGCTACATGCTCCGAGAACTAAGAAGGTATCAACTGTTTGGTGCTCGCACGATCTCGAAGAACGTCGGTT
The DNA here is from genome assembly GCA_964023945.1 of Ectemnius cavifrons. Taxonomy (NCBI): domain Eukaryota; kingdom Metazoa; phylum Arthropoda; class Insecta; order Hymenoptera; family Crabronidae; genus Ectemnius; species Ectemnius cavifrons. The sequence continues at coordinate 12,152,107 of OZ030384.1, read as the reverse complement.
GTCCCGTTTTGTTAGCACGGCGGAATCGCTGGCACGACTGACTGACTAAGAGCGGATAATATAACGGGTCGCCTCGGAGAACACCGCCTCCCACTCGTCACACCACCACCGCCGCCGTCGCCGTCGCCGTCGCCGTCGCCGACAACACTTTGCCTCTCTACTTCTGCCTCTTGGCTTCTGCCTCCGCACCGCTCCGCTCTCGCTGCCTTCCCTTGCCTTCCCTTGCCTTTCTTCCACCTAGAAGCCACCAGCCACCCCCCCCTCCACGCCATACTTCGCCACTCGGCATCGGTATGCCCGTGTATTCCCATCAAGATCGAGCCACCGATCGCCAGGGCATGAGGCGCACTGCCAATTTTAAAGAGCGAACCGGTACCCTCTTCATTCGGTGCGCCAGGTGAATCCCCTCAGCAGTCACCTGCCCTGTGCCCACCCTCCGACACGCTCACAAATCTCCGGCAGAACAAAACAGTCCTCCCTGGAAGTGACCGATCCCTAAGTCACCCTACAATCCCGATGGTTAATCCCGGAAAGAGTATTGCACTCATTGAACTTGCATACTTCATTGCTCGTGAATTGCCTAGGGTCAGGACATCTTTCTACCCAGGCCCTTTCGCCGGAAGGTGAATTCGACGAAGGTACAACTATTATAGGAGGGATTCCTCTCACAAACGTCTAGACTGCTGCCGGGAATTTAGAGCGACGGTGCATTTAACTCGGACAAGGATTCGCCGAGCGCCTCCCTCTTCTTCTTCTGGAGCCCTGCCTGCTGGCCACCTCGCCGGAAGAACGCACGTAGACGCACGCGTTTTGCCACGCGCTCGCAACTTAATTATCGAATTCGAGGCAAACAGGCTCGAAAAGTGTCGGACCGCTCGTGCTAGTCGTGAAAAAGACTACGTAAATCGAGCGTTCGAATAAGCCTCCGTAAATATCGTGGCAAAATATTTGCTTAAACGCACGCACGCGCTCTTCAGCAGAGGGTTGAAAGAATCGAGGCAACCTGGGAAGGATTGCAAGCAGGTATACATCGATGAATTGCAAGCTCCTTACTCGTGTCGATTTAACCTGCAGCTGCAAGGAAACCGGGATTTCCTCCCACTCCAGTTTTTCCGAGACGAGGGGGATCACCCGGTTTTCCTAATCCCGAACCCCTCCTTAATCTATATCCCATTTTAATGTACTAGACGCGTGGAAGAATACCATTAAGATATAAATCTGTTGAAAGATCTGTTAGTGCAAGTTTCCAGGTACCTAAAATGTTTTTAGGATCCGAGCAAGTGCCTTGAAGGTCAGACGTCAATCAAATCAAGTTAGCGGAGATGATCGTGATTCGTATACTTTAGCGATGACAATAAATAGAGGGGAGGGTCGAAGTGGTGCTGGGGAATAGGATGGAAGATCTATACATATAGGTGGGGCTATTAAACGGCGCAAAACGAAGCCTTATCAGTGGCTCACGCGAGGAACAACTGTGGCCACCGGTTGACTGGCTAAAATTATACCAGCTCCAAATGACGCCTCCCTACTCCCATACTTTCGCGAGTCGGCGAGCGCCGTTATATTTTTAGGTATGCGACGATAGCGAGCAAGAGAAAAGGCCAGATACCATGAAAATCTAGTGCGACCGCCGCCGGGCGACCCGAATTCGCCGGTATTCTCGGGACTTGGGACTCCTCCGAGAGTAAACTCGCTCCACCGGGCTACTTTTACCTACGTTTTCGACGCCACGATAATCGACAGGTAGACGAACGCGCGTCACTCACTTCACCGGGCAACGTGTTTTCCTCGGGACGTTCGTACGCTTATCCCATTTGCACTCGGTACCCAATGCCAACTAGTGCACTACAATCCAACTTTTCAATCGGGTGTTTAACCCTTCAAGGTCCCGTGTAAGAAAAACTACTATTTCAGAAGGTAATAGGAAGAAGGTGGTTTCACAGTGATACCATTGGACATCTGAGAAGCAAAGGGCCAGTCCTTGTAGGAAGACTTGGTATCCGAAGACAATTCATACGCACGAGTGAAACTTTACGGGAGATCAGCAAGGTTCAATAGAAAGCGACGCAACGGAGGAGGACACGGAGAGTCATTGCACTAATCGCCAATTGAGAGTAACAGACTCACTTTCTTTTGCGAAGCGCTCGAACTCTGCCCACAACGTTCCTACTCAATTATCGGAGATGCTTTATAATAGTTTGTGTTCTTTGATGCGATAGTTACCATTGACGTTTAATCTTTACGGGGATGCAATTCCTTTGGCATTTTCGAGATTATAGATAAAACTTGTAGTCATAAGGAGTAGGTAAATTTATCGAAGGATTTGGAACATCGGTGAATGCTTGATAAATCGATTGTTCGAGTATCAAAACGTGTATAAAACAAGGAATCAATAGGGCAGAGGCCGGAATTATATCGAAAACCTCTCCAAAAAACCCTCCTGAATAATAAAGTTGGTCTGATTTGGACGCTTTTCTTATTGACTGTTCAATGTTGACTGTTGACTACGGCCGACGCGATATCGTGCAGTTTCACTAACAATGAGGCGATATCAGTGCGTATGCGAGCGCTAAAAAGTTTCTCGCGAGCCAATGGTAGGGGAGAACGCAAGTACGTAGAGCAGCGCGAGCGCAAGTAAAGCCACTCTATAAATAATCGAGCGGTGTATTTCCAGGCCCCGTTTTACGCAACGTGTCAACGATAAGGATAACCGCGCCAGAACATTGCCTTCGAGGCTCGCCAGCCTTTGGTGAACGGCTGCATTTGCTTGCACTCTACTGCAAAACACTTTTCCAGAATGGCACAAGTCCGCATTCGAGTCCTACTCGCCCGGCTATCTCCCCTTCCTATCGTTCTCTCCAATTTTCCTTCGAGCGAATAGTTTGCTAGATCTTTCACGCGGCCCGCGATTCCATCGACCAATCGATTATGCCTCGAGGAGTGCCGGGGTTCGCTGATAAGCGGCGGACGCACTCGAAAACTACAGATAACAATTACGAGGGCACAACGGGCACTTACTCGGTACAAGCACTCATGCATTGCTAATTCTGCGATGAGAATGAAAAGTACAGTCGGCTCGAGTGGAGAGCATATGTTTTTCAGAGGATTCCAATCAGTCGTATCGAATTGCACGAGGATAGAATGACTAAGGAGATTCACGGCAAACGTACTAAAGGGCCAACGGACTAACCGAATTTCCCCGTCGAAAAGATTCCCCGAGAGAATAAGCGCGCCGCTCGTGCTCCAAGGCGAATTATCAGACGTCACTCTTGCAGGAGGGGAAAATATACGAAAATAGCTTCCTTCGACATCGCATAATCGCAAGGTCAGAACATTATCGGCTGGCGGACGCAAGACGACTATCCTTGATTTATAAGCGCCGTCAAATTGATTAGCCTGGCAACTTGTTTCCGAAATGTGTATGCTGTGCGCGACTACACGCAATGCAAATCCGTTCCTGCTCATTCTGCCGCAACTACGTACATCCGATATACCGTTTACGACAGTGAATAAGGCGAAAATTACCGCCAGTGCATTTTTTTCGGGGTATTCTGAGAATCCTGACGAATCTGTAGGTGGCGCGTTGTATTTGTTGGGAGTGACTTTTCTGGCATATCTTCGTGGAATTCGGTGGCACTTGGCAGAGTGCTGTTTAACATCTCGACGTTGTATTGAGAATGTAGTGTTAAAGAAAGTAAAAGTTGAGCTAAAGAAGCATCCGCCGTTTCTACAAAATCTGGATTTTTACACGGACTCTTTGGGCGCCGCATAAAGATCACCCGGCTCTACAATCTGATAAAAACTAGATGCATCGCGTTATAGAGTGGTGACGCGATTCCAAAGGTATCAGACTACAGACACACGCATTCTCATAATCTTTTGACATAAACATCGTAAGATACGCACTTCACTAGCCACGGTGACACATAATACTTTTCGTAATATCAATGACCAATCGATCAGAAACATGGATATTGTACGATTCGCATGAGATTGCGATAAAAGTCAAATGGGCGATAAGGATCACTTTCGGAAAGGGAAAAATCTCGAGTCGCAGCTTGGTACCGATCAATGTTATCGAGCTGATAAGCCACGAGTTTCGGCGAAGGGCGGAGACATCAATTACATTAAAATAGTCGGAATTGGGCGATTTCGGATGCTCGGGCATCACGGGCCGACTCATATTTACGTCGCCGCTCTTGTTTTGCTATCGATCACAATAGTGTACACGTTCAAGGGCGAACGTCCGACGACCGTAGTGAAAAAGAATCTGGAGACATATAGCCATGCGATTTCAGGAGGCATAAACCTCACGAACCCGCCGGATGATGCGAAACCAACCTGTTTCGACCATGTCTTAAGATTTATCTGCATGCGCAGAACGCCGCTTATCAATATCGATTATCAGTATCATTTTCACACGCTCGATCAATAAATCGATGTATCTTTGATGAGAAAAACAACTTACGCGATGGAAAAATGTGTCAGCTGGCTTGGGCGCGTCATTGTCACCTGGAAAAAGAGAGAGAGCAAGGGGTTGCAATTAGATATCGCAGAGGCAGTTGCATGTGTGTGCAGAGCAAGGTGCGCGCACGATAAACGAAGCGCTAATTATCAATCTAATCAATCTAATCGGGCGTGTTTACAAAATCGACATTAGGTTTAGGACGGGAAGCCGGGGCTCTTAGTCAAAATAATCCTTTCCCCTGATATAACCACGGTCAATGAGCACTCGCGAGAGCGTAATAACATGTCAAGTTTGACGGTTCCTATAATCTCGTTTACAAACATGCTATCTAGTTCTAGTTGCCACTCCCTTTCGAAATGCGATGGTACGACGCATATTTCCTTAGGATCGCGAGGGAGGCAAATGTCGACGATAGTGGGGCGAAGGACGAAGGAAGAAGAACCAGCCCGATACTCCAAGTATTATGGATGAACTTACCCAGAAGCATCTGCTCCAATTTTCGGCGATCAACGCGGAATCTCTCTTGGCGCAGCTCCTCCGGGTTGACGATGCCCAGGACGGCGGCAAGGTCGCGTAGCTCCTCTCGGCTCTCGAAGCCCGATCTCCCGGAGACGCTGGTCGTCGCTGTGCCCTCCGATGTCTCCGACATCGTCTCCGTCGCTCTTCGCTCCTGTTGTATCACCTCGTCGGGTCGCATCTTTCACGAGTTGTCCGGCAATTCGTTCTCTGCTCACTCTGCCGAAGTCAGAAGTCACACTATATGTACTATTAATCCGTTGACTGATTGCGCTACTTGGGAAGTAAGGGAAAGGTCTAGGAGAGTGGAAGTAAAGGGCGTATCGAGGGGGAGAAGAGAGGATAATAATCGAATCATTAAAAAGGGATCTAGAATAGTTTGGGAGGACGAACCTTAGTGAATCTAGTCCGTGGCGATTTCGATATGTCGATGTCGACGTCCCCGGCACGTCGACACGGTTAATTAGCCTTCTGTCTCGGCGAGCCGTGCGTTAGAAAAGAGAAAAAGTCAGGGGGTGGGAGTGTTAGAGAAAGAAAGAAAGAAGGAAAGAAAGTGGGAGAGAGGGAGAGATGAGATGAAATAAGGAACGACTCTTCGCAGTGGGAATGACAGTGGTAGGTAGCAGGTGGAAAGAGGCTGTCCGGAGAAAAGGGGTGTCCCGGCTCGGATCTAGCAGCGCCCTCGACTATTTCTCGGAATTTAAACGGATTACGGAGAACCGACCTGCGAGTTCCACAAATCGACCAATCAGGCACGGGGCCCGAGCTGTACCCCGCTAACAAGCCGATGGGAGCAGGAAGTTTTTTTTCATAAGCAGCGAGTCACCTCGATCCTTCGAACTTCGTCTAGCCGATATCTCGCTTTCGCTCTCCTTCGGAGGGTGCCTTCGTTCGAAGACCTTTGCCACCAAAGCTTAGCAAAAACTTGTTTTCCCGAGCACGTGCCCAGTGGCGTTTACGCGTGTATACGTGACTCCTGCGGTGTGCGACCATTTCATCAAAAACAATAGACTCGCCAAAGTACTGTCCGAATCTTCGAATCAGCCGTGGCCGGCTTTCTTTCTTTAGACCCCCGCCCACACCCCCCCCCAACAACCATCGAGCTGCTGTAAAAACAAAGGTTGCGTACAGTTCGCACTGTTTTTTCGGACGGTTCAACGAACCCACCCATCACCTATCGCTCGTTTCGTCCCCTCAAACAGTTCACGAAAGCTCCCTTTTCTACGGAGTGTACACCGGCCACTTGTTTACCTCGTGCAATGATGCGAGAGTGGGGAACAAATGGTTGCAAATACATTAAAATGACGATCGTCCAGACAACGCTTTTAACATTCAAGTGTATTTGAAAAAAAGGCGCGAGGCCACGGACTGCATAACGAGTTCTCGACTGATTTTCCTCGGCAAATGAAATATAATGAGAGGATGATCGGCACTCTGCTTCATGCGGTTATCAGACTGTATGTCAACAGCTCGACACGTCGAACGTTAATCAGGAGCCATGCCAATCCAAACAAGTTTCGATCGGTTGCACCGACTCGAAGTCGTTGCTTATACGTGGTTCAGAGACTGGAGCGCGAACTAAGCTTTTAATAAATGTAAATCAGGCTACAATGTTCTAGATTATATTGCTGTGTTGAGCTGGGAAATTTGCTAATATGGACTGACTGATCGTTAGAATTTCGAATACCTACGCACCGGCAGGCAGCTTGGGACGTTGAAGTCTCGTTCGAAAGATGGGACGTCCTGCGGCGGAATCGCTGTGGAGATCCAAGCAGGTGGGTCCAGGCGAATCCTCGGCGGGACTGGGGTGCGGATGACGAGAACGACGAGGTGACCGACGCGGAAGCGACGTGACGTCGGTTCTCTCGGTCTGACCAGCTGTTTCCGGCAATCGCTACCTTGACACCTTCACGGAAGACTGTCCTAGTCCGAAGGATCCCGTGCTCCCCTATCGCCGGCACTGTCTCTCTCTCTCTCTTCTTCACTCCCTCTTTCACTCAGGCAATCGTGTCGATTCGCATTGATCCTTACCGATTACAGACGAATTCCGATGCCGTGCTACCGACATTCCGCGCTCGGCTTACCGGCTGTGCCTTCTTACAATCATTCGGCCAGATAAAAGCCCCGAACAAACAGAAGCCCCTTTATCGGGAGATTCTTTTTATTCAAATTGATCACGCGTCAATGCAGAGAGATAAAAGCACCGTCGTCGATCGGGCGCGTGCATTGCACTGCACGAACAAGCCTTTTTTTAAAACGCCCTTGGCTTCCTTCGCACTTTTTGCCGCACTCGCTCAACCTGCGTTCAACTGCAACTCGATTGGTTCAGCGCTGCGTGCTCTAATTGAGAATTTATCAAGTGCTGTTTGTGGATGACGAAATCTCCAATAAGAAATGGTTGATGTAAGATGTACTTGCACCGGCCACTTGCGGTTTTATAAATTGACTGTCGTACTCAAGATGAATTCTGCGCACTCTGCTCCCCGACATTACCATTAAATCCCCACCAATCTCTCTGCACCCTGACCTACCTACAGGTCATTATCGAATTCCCATTCTTTATTTTTTCCTCCTTTCGTTAGCCTGTGAACTTGAGATGCGCCAGACTTCCAAAATTCATACTCGGTTTGCATTGCCCATGTAAATTTGTGGACTTGACTAACCTTGGTTATAGCAACTTCAACTTCTTCGTTGATGTGGTTTATACTTAAATTTCAGGGACATTATTACATTCTATTGAAACTAATAATAGAAATGGCAATGGGGGGAAAAAACGGAGTATTCTAATTCAAATGAATACATAGTACGTGATACGATTACGCCTCCGATAATTCGCTCCGAGTCCTGCAGGCGTCGACACTGTATGTGCCAGCCGTTCTGTGGGAGTTGGTGTGGGTGCGTGGTGCGTGTGGTGTGGTGTGGTAGAGCTAGTTATGTTTTCAAAACAATCAAATTGAACATTACACGACAATATTCGACTATGTTCGATCATCGAGAATGCCAGGGAAGATCGCTATGATGACTAGCGTTCTCGTCACAAAGAGGTGACTTGGATTTTCCGGTATCTGTTGCATGTTGTACCTGCAGATGCTCCCTTTTGCCGGACGTACTCTTTGAAACTAGTATAGACGACTTGCCTGTCCAAAAGGGGAAATCATTCTCCGAGAAATCCTGAGAAAGTATGCTTCAGAGTTTGCGTGAACGCTCTCAAAAGAGAAAGAAACTTTTGGCGCAAACGGTGAGGTGCTTTTAGAGCAGGGTATACACTGCTATAGGTTACTATCATTTCGTCTAAATGGCAAACAGCAATCCCTTGATTTCCTTTGATTTCTCACAGTTAGGTGTATCCAGTGTAGATGAACTGCGACAGATACTGGGAACTGATGTAGAGGATGTTCAAAAGAAGAAGGGGAAGTTCCCTTCCGAATGTTCTGAAAGTACAATCAAAGACTCTAAGAACGAAACTGTTCCCACCGATGAAATTGTTTACAAGGATTCATCAACATTCCTCAAAGTATGTGCTCGAGTCATGTTGGCATCCTTTGGAGATCCAACCAAGTTCTCATTATTAAAAGAAATGATTTGCTATATGACAGGGAACACAGTCGTCAAATCCACACAATGATTACTGCCAGCACTTCATTGACACTGGTCAGAGACCACAGAACTTTATCAGAGATGTGGGACTGGCAGATAGATTTGAGGAGTACCCAAAGTTAAGGGAACTCATCAAACTTAAGGATGATTTAATTGCAGAAACTGCAACCCCACCGATGTATTTGAAAACAGACCTAACCACATATAATTTAAAGGAGCTTAATTGTAAGTTTGATGTAATTTTGATCGAACCACCATTGGAGGAATATCAGAGGACTTGTGGGGCCACTAATGTACAGCTATGGAATTGGGACCAGGTATGAATTGATTCTATCAAAGTTTCGTCATTTTATGGCTTTAGATAAGGCTGAGAGTAAGAATTGATTTTTGCAGATAATGGAATTGGACATTGGTGAAGTAGCGGCGAATAGGAGTTTTGTATTCTTGTGGTGTGGTAGTAGTGATGGGTTAGACATGGGAAGGTTCTGTTTAAGAAAGTGGGGATTCCGAAGATGCGAAGATATTTGCTGGATCAGAACAAATATAAATAATCCTGGTCACAGCAAAAATTTGGATAGCAAGGCAGTTCTTCAACGAACCAAAGAACATTGTTTAATGGGTATAAAAGGAACAGTTCGAAGATCGACCGATGGCGATTTTATTCATGCGAACGTTGATATTGATCTCATTATATCAGAGGAACCAGAGTATGGCTCGATAGAAAAACCTGTAGAAATATTCCACATTATTGAACATTTCTGCCTTGGGAGACGACGGCAAGTATTGACCAGTACGAAAGTACCAATTTCACGAAAATGATACTTACATCCTAAATACTAGCCTATTTTGAATTCTACAGGCTGCATTTATTCGGCCGTGACAGCACCATTCGCCCAGGATGGCTGACAGTAGGTCCTGAGTTAACAAATACGAACTTCAACGCGGACCTTTACACAAGTTACTTTGCGAATGGCCAAATTACGACGGGTTGCACCGAGAGAATCGAGGCTCTTAGGCCAAAATCACCACCACCCAAAGGGAAGGCATCAGGCCGTGGTAGAGGAGGATTTAGCCGTGGCCGCGGAAGGGCGAGGTAAAAAGGTCACGCATTCCTCCACCGTCAAGGTACAGGTAATAAATAAAGAGAGCCTATTATTTTTGTATAATAAAATGATTATCTTTCTGAATGGTAATGCCATAGTTGACTGTCTCAATGGGACGCCGAAACTTTTTTAACTTATTAATACTTTAATTTTAGTTAAAGTACTATACCTTTTTCACGAGTAATCGCAGAGCTAAGCTAGGAACAAATTTAATCGCAATCCGTTATTTCCGATGTTACAGAATGAGTGTGTAAAGTTGGTATTAAAAATAAATTAGATAGAAACTTCCGTCGTACAGTTTTATATTGAATACTTGAAAATGAGCAATGCCTACATATAAAATTAGAAAACTTTGATTACGTTCATTTACTAACACTGAAAAATTTGTAGAATCGATATCACATTATCACATAAAAAGTGTCGCGAGTTAGCGTTCTATCAAGTGTGCTGCGGTATCTATTACCGCCAAACAGCTCTACTCCCCAAATGGAAGTCATTCGCAATAAAACATTCACATTGAGTTGTTAAAAAGCCGAGACATTATTCCCGCCCTTCCTCATTACATGTTACTTCTTATTGTAAAGTCGTTACATCGTTATTACTTGTACATCGATCTATCGCACTTCAACGCAATCTGACTGGCATGGAAACAATAGGCTAACGAAAGATCGCAAGATCCTTTAAGCGGAAAACATTGTATACATCTCGTTCTCTCGCCCAATTGTAAATCCGTGACAGTAGAGGTACATAATTCTTTATACTGCAAAGATACTATTCTGAAACATTGAGATCTTCTCTTGCGTTTTGTACTTTATACTCTGCGCGAACTATACTGAATACATATAGCATTGATAGAGAATACTCGCAGAGACTTACAATTAAATTTATTGGCCCCAGTAAAGCTTCCGGTGATGCAAAGTATATTCGATAAGTGGTTCCCTCTCTTGTTTCACATGACATCGAACTTTAATACATTATCTATAGGTCCTCAAATAATCGCGTCTTCGTGATGTCTTATTAAAACGATATTACTAGAATGTAAGTTTGCTACGTGAGTCAACAAAGTAGAGTAAAATCTTTTATACCGCGTCGCAAGAACCAGCCGCGTTGGTCTTGCTCACCGGGTCGATGTATAATATAAACGCGATATGTATCTGTAAGTCTGCAGATTTAAAATTCTTCGTAGTCAGGCCTTTCTACACTTCATACGTCATAGTTAAGCAAATAAGATTATAACAAAATGCGGTAACACATTAAATAAGTGGCTCACGTGGATAAGTTACAATTCGTTGGATTTGAGAAATAAAAATGATCGCGAACTTCTTCGAATTACATTTGAAATGTTTTTGATGTAATTCGGTGACATTGCAACTCGCTGGAGGGGGGGGACGTATTTAGTTAGTGGCTAACATAACAAAATTAAAAGAAACGTGCAGTCACGATGAATGGTCAATCCACACTACACAATTTCATGAGGAGCAGTCTGTCTACATGGGATTCTCAGACCCCTATCTTACCAACTGGCACGTTGTAGTGTTAAAAAGTATTAAATTATATAAAGTCGACATATTAAAATAATGGTAAAAAAATATTGAGATAAGAATTAAGTTAAATAAAATAAGCGAAGCCAGCTTAAAGGAAAATACGATAAGTCCTTGACGACTGGGTTGAGCAGCCAGCCACTATGATCAAAGTGGTTGATCGTTCATCGTCAGTCAAGGATACAGCGTGTCTCCCTCGAGCGCAACCCAACGCAAATTAACTAAATAATCAAACGAAGAAGGCACCAGAAGGGGTTGTACCAGAGTTGGGTGGGATGCGGATATGCATGCGTGGCATTCTAGCGGATGGCAGGCAGAATGCGATGCTTGACATATCGGTCGCTCGTTAAATCCGATATCAAGCGGTGCGTTTCCGAGGTCGATCGTCTCTGAGGAGTTTAGCTCTGATCAGGTCCACCATGAATTGTCATATTCACAAATACGTCGACTCCCCTGTAAGCAGAGTCACCGTCAGTCCAGGCTATAAGAAATCCATAGATCCGTAGAGTTCATCCCGGCGTTGGCTAACACCCCGGCTACAGAAACTTAGACATTTTTATACAAGAAATGGAGAGTCAAAGAGCGGAAGATGCTTTTCGGGCTAAGAGGACTTTTTCGCGTAGTCAAGCACAATTTGGAGGAAGCACCAACTCTGAAAGACAGCTCAGTTCGGGAGAGGATGGAGTTCGGAGAGTGTGTTAGCACATAATATATCACAGAAGAAAATAATGCATCTTATTTATATTTTGAACATTCCGCATGAATCATATAAAAGTTAATCTTAAGAGACGTCACTTATAAAACGGTATTTACCATTTTCATACGAGACAAAAAATATGTCGAGAAGCATGTATAAGTTGTACAAAGTACTAGTATCGTATGTATACTTATGCTGTGTGAGTTTCTGGTGGGTAAAAAACGTATCTCATAAGTTGGGCTTTGTTACTTTACCAAGTAGAAAAATGAGGTACTGCAAGAATCGTTAGTGAGCTAATACTAATTCGATATTCATACACTCCACTCGTGTATCTTTTTTCATCAGGAAACTCCACTCGAGATGCACTTCATTTCGCTTTTCACCGCTATCAGGGTCTATTTATTTCCCTCCTTTCCCGGTCAAGCTTGCCCGTCCTTGTTATACCTCATTTTCATCAGAAAATTAATGGAACTAGCTACGCGCACTTTCGGAATCAATGTAAAACTCTCGGGAATGCGTTTCTCTTGATACACTATGAACATTCGTACACAATCTGCCATTTAATATTCATCGTGCCGTAACTAATACTATGTAAATCGAGAACCTTAAGATAAAATGTTACGTCCGCATTCGACAAGGTACATAGAAAGAAATGGTCGGGAGCGAGGCACGAACGTCTCCTCATCACTCAAAACGCGTTTAGCATCGTTGAATATTCGAATGGAACCTCCCAGAGGAACAGCCAGACTTTACGAAAGATTAGGGATACGGGCGGCCAGATGACGACCAGGATCAGGCACATACTCGAGTGCGAATTTTAACGATGAATTCATCCAGAGTTCCGTTAACTTTCCCCTCCATCTCTCACTCGCATCCCCTGGCACTCGCGATTCCTCTAGTTCACTCTCGGTTTCAATGAAAAAATACAAAATAAACACTGTCTTCGAAACAGCAAACCTAAATGTAAGGTAGCTTTCCTTTCACCGAACGGTGTAAGGTGTCCAACTTCCATTACTAAGGCTATAATTGTTGCTTAACTTCCCCGGAAAAGTTGGCCTTGCCTAGAGGGCTTACATCCGCATTCGCAACTCTGTAACTGGCATTTTTACATATTGTACAGCTTTTGATTCCACCGACTTAAGGTCTAGAGTTTAATCTCAATCTCGCTACTTCTAGGAACATCGCATATTTCATTCTACGCTGTGTCTGCCTCTGTCTCTCTGTCTGTAGGTGTGTACATACTGTATTCGTAGGTGTGCATGTATTCTTCCAGCGTGCACATTTATCCCGGAGGATCGAGGGTTGGTGAGAGACGAGATATCGGCGCTCGTCCGTCGTAAGCGTGGAGAGGAGTGAGGGAGGAATGAAGGAGTTAAGGAAAGTGTCGCGGAAAAGCGGGAGAAGATAACGAGGGGGGCAATTCGCGCAACCGGTTATCGGAAAGCCTCGGAGTTTTATGTACATTAGGAAGGACGGCGTCGGAAATCACTCTCGCTCCCTTTCTTCTTTTCATGACACACGTAAGCCACCACACTTATCCTCTTCCCTGGGGCGGCACTCCCTCCCTCTCCTCTTCGCCATCCGGCTCGATCGGGTTTCTTCCTTACGCCTCGCCAATCGAGCACGCTACACTTCTAGTAGTCGAACGTTTGTACTTTTTTTTAGTCATGTAAACTCATTGCTAATAGACTGTCCGCTAAAGATCTGTTTGTGTGTGTGTATGTGTGTGTATCGTGGTGCCGCTCACTAGAGTATGTACTTGTAAAACCAGTGCGTTTTGCTTGTTCGCCTGCGAACAGCCTACACCTATCCGTTTCCAAGCATTCTCTGGGGATTCCGATGATAACGACGACTCAACGGTAAGAGCGGCAATACGATAAGCCCGTTCTCCCACAGTTTGCACATCAATCCCACCGAGAAATGCCACTGCCGCGAAATAAGATAGCTGCGAACCTCACGGAAATACGCGGCTAGAATGATCGCATATCTTTCCCTTCTCTGATCGGCACCGGAAGATCTACCAATGGATCCTTTCACCCGATACGACAATTCGATCGCGAACTTTAACACAGAAAGTAAAATACGACCTTCTCCTTGCTACTTCTCTCTATGTTCTCCATGTATAAACGTTTATTCGAATATTGAGACGTAAACAAAGACTACAGCAAATCCCACGACATCCATTAAATCTCAGTCGGCTAATTCTTTTACCTTGATCTATCCTACACTCTCCCGATGCTAGAGTCTATCTAGTCGAGTATTGGATCGCAGGGACAGGCTGATCAGAAGACGTTTAACTTAAATCTAGTAAAAAGTGAGACGGCGGCATCGGCCTCCCGGCTGAATCCACAACGCATTCTTTTTGGTCGACGAGTAGCAGTAGTTTGTACGAAAGAGTGAGTGCTTCAGTTCGCATGGTGAAGTTCAACGCGACTAGAGTCGACAGATGAAGGGAAGTGATTGTTGATGTGCTCACAAAAAATCTATCATTCCTCCATCTGAGAGAAGGCGGTATCGGCCGACTCGCTGGTCCATGTCGACTAAGGGGTGAACAGATACACAGAGACAATTGGTCAGTAACTGTCTATCTTTCATTGTAGCGCAATCATCTGTGTGTGTAGGTGGGCGAGTAGAAATTTATGCACAGCAAGGGACAATATCTACATTTCATTGCGAGAATTGATTTTTCCCCAAAAAATTAGGAAGCCACGTATGATTTGATGATTAAGTACCAACATGCATGGAACGCGCCCCTTTTTACACAAGAAAGAATGAATCGTCAGTGTACTGATGAGCGTTCCCAATACGGAGTAGTGCGTTGATTGGGAAAATAATTGACACTTAGTACTGGATGCATGCGGCAAGATGAAATGATTCTCCCGAACAAACGCTAAAGCAATGGGAACACTACCAAGCAGCAGTATGCATCTACAAATGAACGCATATGAAATACGTGGAGCTAACAGACACATTTTTGTAAAATTTGATACATTTAGTAAAACACATTATGCATAACGGGATAATAGATGGTTCAATTGCCATTAACGTGTTTCAAGGAGAAAGAGGTATATTACAGAACCAAAAGGATTCCTCGTGATCGTGTACTGGTATTTAAAGTATACCATGTAGGAATAGACTCATAGCATAGTATGTATTGTGTTTAAAAACCTCTAAAATTTTATTTACGCCGACAGCAGTAATAATAAAAAGTTCTTTCATGGTGGTGTCGAAAGAGTGGTTGTAACAGCAGTAGCATCCGCAATAGCAAGGACATTGATCATAATAATTATAATCACTGTAGTCGTAATAATAAAAGAATAGTATAATAATGCGATAATAATATTATTAATAATAACAACGGTACAATTAATATAGATAAGTATGATAGTATCACAAAATAATCGTTATGCGTACAATATAATAAATGTTGCGCGCGAATTCTACAAACTTGGACCGGTACTCCGGCCCTCGGGGTTTCCGTTTATAAATTACTAACATGCAACGATACAAAACTCAAAACAAAATTAAGAACGTAATTGGGCTTCGATATTCGTGTATATCCATGCCTTCAAGTTCTTAGAACTATCATGAATGTGCGTGAATGGGAAGGAAAGAGAAAATGAGAGCGTGACAGAAGGAAAAAGAGTACAGGAAGATGGTAGGAAGAAAAAGGAAAGGCGAGAAAAAAGTGTACAATTCGAAAGATGGAAGTACACCAATATCAAACTACTTGCGACACGTCATATTTACATGCACTCTAAAATAAAGATAGGTAGATAATAATGCACGAGCGAGTAATATAATCTAAGACGAAAACAGATCGAGAGAGATACTACTGAAAAGGGATAATGTCTCTAAAATCTAGTGTTGGACATCTATGCCCATTAGTACCAACACGCGTGCCTGTCGAAATACCAAATTCATAATAATATTTACATTAATATTAAACATCTTCTAGATGTACACTGTATATTCACAGTATCACTGAAGCTGGAGTGTTACACACCGCTATGACGATGCTTAATCTCGGCGCACATATCAACACAATTCACTAAATCGGAAAACCAGACCAATTCGTGCACTAACTCATCCATTCATACTTTGCCAAAGTACAGGTTCTCAAATGATACCATCATGTAGCAATCGAGATATCGAAAGTCACCTTAAAGTTCGTAACGTTCTCACTAAAAACATCTTCGAATGAAAACGCTCAAAATACTGCGTCTGCTCCCCAAGATCTTTTCTAATGCATCAAATTCTCACTGCGTTTAGCAAAAACCCACTACACTTATGTCTATCCTTATTGTATAACTCACATTTCCCCTTCTCGTTAGTCTATCTAGTACAAAGTTCCACTGGGATTGTGCAACTGCTTTTCCTCATGCTTGAACCATCGTTTATGTACACTTATGAACATTTATGTCGGCATCTTCTTACAGAGTCACAAATCTTTGTAACACCGAACTAAATCACATGTTCGGCTGAGCCGAAGACTCGAGAATTGTTTAATTCGTAATTCGTAATTCGTAATTCGTAATTCGCGTGTTCTAAATGAAGAAGCGCAACTGTTAAGTTGTTTACCTTACAGTGTTCCTCTACATACTTACAGAAACTATAAAAGAAATAGAAAGACAAACGGTGTTAATCCTATCGCTAAACTCTTTCACGCTTGCGTGAATGCAATGGTTGGTGCTTGAGCCAGGGTAATTGATGAATTTAGAATACATAAAATTTTGATTTCACATCAAACTTAACACAGTCGGTTGAAAAATCAGTCCAATTCTCTCTCGTGCTCTTCAGTGCCAGTAAAATAACAGTTTTAATACCGCTCTTTTAAAACCGAATTTTACAACCTTCTTGAACACGAGAACATGTAATACAGTGGAATAGTTGAGTGGCTCTATCGTTAATTGTCCGTGAATTTACAAGAATGCTTGAGGGTGAAAAGTCAGTGTACCTATTTCTCTTGCCGAGAATGACTCATCATGCTATGCTCAAATTTCTTTCTTTTTGGAGTTGCCACTTACTACTTTTATTTCGATCACAAACAGTCCGCCACTAGACTTTAGCTTATAAAATAGAGTAATCTATGAATTGCAGATGCATCTATCGACGTGAAGACCGCACTCGCGTGGTATTAAGAAATAAAAGTTTTGAAATTGCACAGCCTGGTAATATCTAGCGCGTCTCCTTTAAAATTCGTACAAATTCTAAATAGGTCAATAATATTTTACTCTTTCGACTGTCTATGCACGGGAAGCATTGCGTGTCCATGATACAGAGAGTTGCAACCAATGTTTCTGCTCGATGATTGATGAACATCAGTGATACTCGTGGAAAACCAACGCAGTAATAAGGCATGCAATTCCATATAGTACTCTCAACGTAGGTTTCAAATATAAAAGCTCTTGCTAAAGAAAATCTTTGAAATGATTGGGCTTCCGAAACAGAGCAACTGATGTACGTTCTATCAGTGACTATATAACTGATAATTCACATCATTGAAAGATAATTAGTAAAAATAATTCGAACACATTTCTTCGAGCCACAGTGTTCCGCAATTTTGCATGCTGAAGTAACAAAGAGAAGCGACGTCTATGCATATCAAGCCATTAATTTACTGTGTGTTCTAACACGCTCGAAAAATACGAAGCGCCATCATTGAATCCTATAAAGCTTATACAGCAGTTCGTAGAACTGAACTTTTAAGTACAAAAATATGAAGACTATACTACGTATCAAGCGTGGCCGAACGTACTAATGTTGAAGGCGGTTTAACATTACTCGTGCTTTGTCGGTGGCTACTTCTACTTTTGTTTCCACGGGAAAGTAAATTTTTAGCAGTTCCTCTGAGACTAGCGCTTTGGTGGTTGTTAACATGTGTACGGCTACTGCTGTGTGTAAGAGGATGGTGATTCACCACCAGAGATGCAGAGGACTCACCGGATTCCCCATCTTCATCTCCAGTTGTATCTCCAGTGGTATCGCTTTCGCTGCTATCCGTTTCGCTCGGTTCACTGAGAGTTTCCTGTCCAGACATCCCTAATGGTATACTCTCTCCCGTTTTATTTATTGGCGCTGGCACTGCGGGCGAAATACTATCGTCTGGCCGCTGCACAAGTAAGCTAACCTGCGATTTCAAAAGTCCTCTTTATATCCTGCCCAATATAAATGTTGTATGCAGTAGCAGTGCAGATTCAATTGTTGTTACCTACTTTAAAATCCGCACTGTACAGCTTATTCTGCTTGTCCTTATGTGCGTCATCTAAATCCCATTTGTTAATTCTAAGGACGAGTGTAGGTGGCATAGGCGCGAGACTAGCCAGAGATCCTGCCCTTGATTTCATCTGCGACATCGCCATTGGCAAGCCCATGGTCGCTCCGTCGCAACTCAATGCCCTCGTTGAACGTTCTACTGGCAGTTCGCCGTTATCGTAGTTATCATAGTTATCGTAATACTCCCGTACAAAAAACGTGTTGAACCAAAAATGAAACAACTTATCCTGTACAAACAAAGAAAACATACAGTCATAAAAACAACAGCGGGCGGCCAAGCAATTGCGAACATCTTATTAATCCTGAATACACACCTTAGGTTTCATTTTTGGCTTATTAAAAAAATCTACCCTCACATCTCCTCGTAACGAGACGATCCCTGGGACAGGAATACAAATTGTATGCATGCCCTTTCGTACTTCTACTAACTTTGAACTAAATATCCTCTCATTTGATTGCGATATTACACAGTGTAGATCTGAAAGTGTAAGTAGGTCATTCGACTGCTATTGTCTCTGGAAAAGTTAAATTAAGCTGGCACTTACATCCTTGGCCTCCATTAAGATTAGGTGCTGGCTCCAACTGTATCTCCCTTAGGAGTAACGTTACAGGTTCATAAGTAAGACCTTCCTGGACAAGAGTAGCATAATAGCCAACATATCTCCTCTGAGAAGGGATCGTTACTCCTTTCCTACACAAAAATATCATGTTTGTCAATGATATTGAAATGAAGAGGATATCACTTTTATTATTCGGTGAAGTCATTTACCTATCGTGTGTCCTTTTTGTCCCATAATAGTTGAGGGCCTCTGAGGCAGTAGGAAATTGTCTGCTATGAAGAAGGTAGCAAGAAACCATTACGCCAGTCCTTCCTTTTCCTGCCTTACAGTGAACCACTGCTACATTATCCTTATGCTCCGAAAGCCATTGGTGTACATCTTCGCAAAATGGTTTGATCATTTCAAGTGTTGGTGGATTATGATCATCAAATGCATATGTTGCTACTCTTTGCTTGAACTTATTGAAATCATAAGACCTCTCTGAACATCTGAAAGGAAGTTGTTGTCATATTTCTGATAAAATATTATCATCCTGCGAAAGCAATACTTACAGATTATAAATTTTATAATGATCTTTGTGTTTAGATTCTAACAGTTTAGCAACATCGTCTATATGATTCCTATACACTCCTTCCAGCTTCTCAGCAGGAAATCCCATAGCTATTAAGTTATCTCTTATATCTGTATAAATGTTGTAAAGGCATTATATAGAATTAATGGGAAATTAATGAAAAATAATTAAAAAGATTGAGAGAAAAGGATACATGTGAGATCAAGGTCAAAACCACCCTCTTTGAACCTCTTTCTTCTTCTGCTAACCAGCCCCTTTATAGGGTTGGACATCTTCATATTACTGATGGTATTGGCCATACTTGGCTGACTTTGTCTTAAATCTTCTGACTCAAGTGCAGAGAAGCCTGTTTCCACTTCTTCTTCAGTAACTTCTTCTGCTTCCTGATTTGCAGAGTTAATATAACACTACATAATATCAAAAAGCTTTTGCCAATGCCCGTTACATGTAAGAGACGGGACAAATATTTAAAGACAGACCTGCTGTTTGTGAGCTGAGGCTTCGCATGAGCCCAGTTCTGGTCCTCTTTGTTCCTCCAGACAAACATGGAGGGGTGTTACTGATGCTGAGATTTTATTATTTAGCCTGCTGCCTGTGGGTCTCCTGCAGGAAAAGCATATACCCATCAATTCCCAGAGCATGTGTCCTTTCTGTTATCCATCTCACAGCGTCTAGTTTTTCCTTTGGTGACAGACGCACTGTCACTCAATGAAAACTCAAAAGTAGTGACACCATAACCATTGTTGGTCAGGTATAGTCGTTAAAGCGGTGGCTTGCACTAAGGAAAGCCGTCATAAAGTTGAAGCACACTACACAACACAAGACACAAACAGACACCATGTAGATGCATGAGTTCAACAGTGAACAACGTCGAGACTTCCATAAGGGGGTTTTCAGAAGCACAGGCAAGGATAGATGTTTACCACCGTCTTGAGACTAGTCTTAACTTGACACTGTTCCACGCGAATATGAAAATTTCTAGTGATACGCTATCATTATCCATCGCCATCCCTGAGGAAACATGAATCAAAATCAAAATTAATCGCCAGCCGAAACAAGCACATCTTCCAGGCACTCATACACGGACAGTACTCGCAATTTCTTTATATACATTTAAGACTCAAGCTATGGGAACCTAGCTAACAGAAAACAAAGATCTACTGGTATATCGAGCATTAGATAGGGAAATTGGAATGAAGAAAGATGGGGTGAGCACATCTCAATGCACGTATTGCAATCATCAATAGCATCACGACGAACAGGACATAAAAGCTGAAGTGAATGTTTCCAGAGATTTGCAAGAGGGATCAGCAAGATTTCAACGAAAACGAACGTCAGAGACGTGTTGAAGTATGTAATGCGAAAATATTGAGAAGAAGCAAGGAAGACTCGGGATCCTTAGACTCTCGGGATTCGGGAGATACAAGGCATTTAGTAAACTAGTAGCTAGAACCACGCGATTCGCGTTTATTTGGTGGCGCAGGCCTCTACGAATTGAAGGAGGAGAGGCGATCACTGGTGGCGAATGTTGGCAAGAAAACGCCATGTAGAAGCGTCGATGATAAGTTAGGTTAAGCACCGTGTTACGATATCGCCGTTAAAAGCATGGTACGGTTTCCCTCGGAGTTTCTCACTGTTAGAGCAGAGAGCGTTCACGCTTCTCGAAATTTTACTGTCGCGTCTCGCTTTCGGAGCTCGAGGTTTGGAGCGAGGCTGTCTAAGGATTTTCGGCGGATCACTTGAGTTGCGTTATTAAGTTGGAGCAGTACCCAAGCTAACGATCGGATGGCCTGCATAACGTAAAGTTCCGCCGGGAAAGTTCGAAGCATGTTCGTACGCGATAAAGGAGCAATGCTGATGAGGAGCGGTGTGGAAGACGGCGGCGGCAGCGGCGGCGGCGGCGGCTGCAGCCGTGGGGCCCTGATTCTCTCTGATTTTGTTGCTTCACTTTGCCCGTTGCGCCGATCTCACGAGGAATGATGGTCCGAACGTTCAGGACCAGCGCGCACTGCCACTTACATTTAGTTTTTGCTAAGATTCGCGAGCAGCCAGATAAGTTTTGCGTCCTTGTCGTGGTCGCCGTCGTCTCTCTCGCTCTCGAAGCGCGATTTCTCAGCCGATTCCGATATTGATCTCGAAGCTAAAGTTAGAGATCCCTCGAGCGCGCTAGCTCGAGCCCACCGCTGGAACCCACGTTTCCCGAGCACGCTGATGTCATTCTATAGGACTCGTAACACTTGTTCGATCGGTTTCGACGGCACGGATGTTCGTCGCGAACGTATCATGTCGAGTCGGTTCGAGCGTTCGGGATTCGGGACGCACATATCCGCGTCTAGGTAACTGGCGGTGGCGGCGGCGGCAGTGGTGGTGGTAGAAGTGGTGGTGGTGGCGGCAGCGATGAGGATGAAGAGAAGAGACGGCGGTGGTACCGGTGTCGCGGGCAACTGTAGGTAAGAGACTGCTAGAGACACCGACAGAAACCAGAGCGACGGCGGTGGCAATGCGAGCAAGTGCACCACCAGGAGCGAAAGGAACAACGGTAATATGTATAATATTTCAGGCTTATTCGGCTGATATCGGGGCGCGCAGCACGGTAGAGGGTACATGCACGAAAACATGCATTTCAAATCCTCAGGTGCTATGTCCACTGTTGTCTAATCTACACAATACCACTCGCGCTTGAGCGGACTAGCAGAGATGAGACGACTTTGTATGTTTCAAAATTGCTTTATGCTCTTTATTCTAACCAGGTTTCAGACGTTCCTGGAACGTATGTTCTGTTTGCAGTGATTCCTCTCATATTCATTAAGCAGCAAGGGGAAAGAGTTGGGAATTGAGAATTTGGAGCGATATAAAATCAAGTCTTGCACATCCACCCATTTCATTTGCAGCGCCATTTACAAGAACGCGTTCATATACGGCCCCGGCTCCTCTTGCGAGGAAATATGACGAATCCTCGGTGCGCCACTCATTCTGCGGCCATCTGCGGCATTACAAAGGAGAAAGACCAACGGCGGAACGAAGGTAAAAGGCTTTGTCCTCCACCAAGTTTCATTCCCGGAGAGTCGTTGCCAATCGAGGCGCGATATTCTCCAGTCACGTACGCATGCGTTCTTCTTTCTACTATCTGTCCTCTACTTATTATCCCCTTATCCCTCATACTCACTCTTTCACGAATTTGGCCGGTTTTCTTGCTGTTTTATTGGTTCTTGCAAGTACATTTACGAATAGAGCACTTTTATTTACTTCTGTAATTATTATATTACATAGTTATTTTTATTACATAACGTGAATCGTGGATTTCAACAACGTATGTACATCTTTTCTTTTAGTAGCCTCACAACCAGAATCACAAATAAATGATCTTGGTAGACTGATCGCACCAACGATAGTGTTATTTGACGAAGAGAGTTACGATTTATAAGTTTTGTACAAATCAATACGAAGAACGTTAGTATTGACGTATCATGACAGCGTATGCATGATCGTAAATCGCCGGAAATGCACAAATAGAAGTCACATAGATTTTGGGGGTCTTTACTATTCTAAAAAAGAAATTGTTTCAACAAAGAATTTATCAAAACAAAAATGACGGTAAAATCGTGCATTACAAATAGTACCAGACATCATTTTTAACACGAGGAATATAAGTTACAAAAGTTTAATGTTTTTGTATGAGAAAATGCCGAGTAAGTTGTCTGATACATTTTCCCGACAGGAAAACGATGAGAATACAAGCTGCTCAATGATTAGTTAGCAAATCTTTGTCTAATCAAGATCTAATTTAGCCAGACCAATACCGCCTGTATGAAACTTTGATGTTTTCATTTTCTTTAGCGAGGTGAGCAGATCTGCCATTGTAATAGGTCGCACTGCATCATGATATTCTTCATCATCAGTACTAGTACCAGTGTCACTAAAAAAGATTAAGTTGTATTTCAATCATACTAGTCGTTCTTGTAAAATCCAAAGTGGACAAATTCTGATACTTACAATGTATGTGAACGCAGATAGTCTCTTACACGGTAAACAGAGGCATTTCTGCAAAGTTCCCGTAAATCTGAACCAGAGAAATTCTCTGTCAATCTTGACAGTTTTTGAACATCAACATTTTCCTCAATTGGTTCATGTTGCAATATCAGTTTTAAGATCTGCGTTCTCTGTAGCTCACTCTGTCGAACAGAACACGTAGCAGTAAATGATTGATGGAATATTGTAATGAAACAGAATCGATTTCACTTACTGGTAAACCAATGTGGAAAGTAGCGGGCATACGTCTAAGAATAGCTCTGTCCAAATCCTGTGGTCTGTTCGTTGCACCCATTACTATAACTGTACATGCAGGATCAGTTATCAATCCATCCCATAATGACATAAACTGTGCCTTCATCATTGCAGTTGCCTCATGGTCTTGAGCATTTCTTGCTCTAAGGAAAGAATCTGTAATATCAAGGGATAAGCTTTGCCATTGAGATTTCTAAAGCATCGAAAGTAATAAAATGCTATCAATTGCATTGTACCTATTTCATCAATGAAGATGATACAGGGTTGTAGCTTTACTGCTAATGAAAAGACTGCCGCAGTTAGTTTTTGACTCTCTCCATACCACTTATCTGTGAGGATGCTTACATCTAAGTTAATGAAACAAGTTTTTGTTTCTTTAGCAGTGGCTTTGGCGATCATTGTTTTTCCACAACCTGGTGGTCCGTGCAACAGCACACCCTATGGACAACAGACTCAATCTATTTATGTTCCGACATTGACAAGCATTAGTTCTCATACCTTCGGAGCTTGCGTCAGCTGGGAATTTTCGAAGAGTTCTTTCTTTTGAATCGGAAGAATAACAGTCTCTTTGATTTCCTGGATGATACCTTCCAAACCAGCGATATTTTCCCAGGAAACCCTGATATTCTGGGGATCCACTATGTGATTCGCGATTACCATCTCATAATCGGTCAGCTGGTCCATATCCACTGTCCAGAGGAAATTGTCGGTTTTAGCTAACTTTCTTAACTGTTCGCACGCCTAAAAGTGTTCAAGTGTACACTCTTTCCACGGAAACACGTGAGGTTATTAGCCAAGGTGGAAGGAAGAAAGTTCCGCCTTGATTAAAGTACTGGAAGATGATAGACACAAATACTTGGCGAACCTTTTTTCTCGCCTTTTTCTTCGCACTATTCGTTGGGTCTAATTGATTCATCAGCCATCTCATACTGAAAAATCCGAACGCTGCTACGAATGAGACTCTGGCCACGAGCAGCAAAACTTCGGATCGCGTGTATCCCACACCATCGGCGACGTTCATCCTTGAGTTTCTTATATGATGACACCCAGATTTACTTCAATGCTTCTTGCTTCCCTTGGACAAACATCAGTCCACGTTACCCGCGAACTTCTTCCCCACGCTGGGATTCACGGATCCTATAACCTGCTTTCTTCGTATCTAATGCTCTGCCTAGGTAGAGGAGAGGCTCGTAGTACGTGTGGGTTCGCTCAAACACGAAGGATAGAGTGAGAGGGCTTTGCAGCATGCGCAGTACCTTTTACATCCTTAGCAGAAGATATTTGCAACGTATGCGAACTGTGAAACTGCTCTGTTCATCCCCGTAGCTCAGAATTTTTAGTATTATTACGGGACAAACATGTGATGCATTGCAAGTTTCAAGTATTAGTTTTCTACTTTCGGTGTTGGAACCCTCTTGTCTTTTTTGTGACTTGCTTTCAACTTGTCATACGAAAGAAATCAATTTAAGACTATAATCAAATCATGTTTTTCGTTTGTCCAATTAAGCTTTTCAATGCGTTGATAGATACTGTTTTTCTGGTGAGGAGTTTTGCCTGTACGAATTTTCATGTGTGTGTTCAATGTGGAAAATGAATATTGCGTACTAATGCTGTGTCTGATGTAATGCAGGCATTCGAGATAGTAATTGTGGCACAGAGATATTTTAAAATTGTGCAGACCAATAGTGTCGTGTGATGTTAATTTTATGGCGTAGATTGTAAAACGTCGTTTTTCTAATGCGGCCTCGAACAAATATGCTTGTGGACAAAGAGCATTCTCGATGGAATACAGGTGATAGTATTAGAAGATTTAATGTTGCCCGCCGAGAATTTCCATCGTGTAGAAACTAATTAAGTCGACCCTGATGCAATAATGCCCGAAATGCTGATGAGGAGCTACTCTTATCCCGAAAATTAAGCGGCGGAAGACCACAACCTAGCAGGATAATATCTTTAGTGGGATCGCCGCCGCTGAAGCTTCCTAAATGAACATTTGCCGATGATATTAATCTCGTGAATTAATCTGATGAACATAGCACTGCCATTACACTGTGCGCAGCCTTCCAACTAATTAAGTAGGAGTAACTCTTGTGTTTGCATGGGCCACTTCATGTTATAGTAATTTTTGGTATAACATGCCTCGTGACTCTTGGAGTTACCCTCAAAGAATATTAAGTGCATCCGTGTATCACATAAATATCCGCCTTATCGTCGGTCGTTTGTCTCAAGGTATAGAAAAGTGGAGATACAGCCATATTACAGCAAAGTTCTATTTAGGATAAAAGATTTATTTAAGAAAGTAAACAATATCGTCGAATACGACGTACATGAGTCGATTGAACACTTTCTGGACGGACTCCGTTCTTCATTTCACATTAGTGAAACCTAAGTCTTAATTATTTTTGTTGTGTAAAGGTACTAATTTACTTAATATTATGTGTTTCAACGCCCTAGCATTTAGTCGATTATACAAACTCTAATGGAAAAAATAATCTTAGTCGCAGGAGATTCATCCTCTTACTGTACAAGTCCTTACACCAGCAAAGAATTAGTGACGGCACTATATATTGCTTATCTTAAAAATAAAGCAGAGATTGCCAGTGCCAGAAGTGAAAGGACGGACTTTGAATAAGGGAATAAAGATGATGCAGTATTGCAAGAGTCTTCAGAGCAATAGCATTCTTCCCAATAGTCTCCGTTCTCGTATACACCCCAGTTGCAAACCCCGGTGACTCCGGTACTGGCAACAGAGGCACATCGTCGGACTACCTGCCGCCATCTGCCGTTCCCTTCAAAGTTCAAAGACGACATTACATTTTATATAAACCCTATAGAACATTTTTCTAAAATTTCTACAAGAATGCGCCATTATTGGAGTGATTCGTTCTCGCGTACTTACATATGAAACCACGAGGACTCTGCTGCGTAATTTTGACACAGAAAGTCCCGGGTGTGAGAGACTCCTCGCTATTACATTCAATCGGAATATTTCTCTGCTTGTCGAATTTCTGATAGGCCCCGCATAAATCCTCGTCTTTAGCATCTGTGTCGCTACTGCATTGATAGCAACGGATTGCCCCTGATCCTGAAATTCATTGTCCATCGTAACATTCAGGCTATTTGTAGTTGGCGCGGATTGGTTCACATAACCTCGAGCTCTATAGGCTACTTGGTAGAATGATTTACTCAGAAATCATGCTCACGAAACGTGCTCTTAATATTACATTCATGGACTTGATCGAAAGAGTTTACTAGAATATCAGAGAGAGAGTTGGAGCTAGCGCAATCATTCCGATAAACAAGCCTGCGTGATTTTGACAGTAGAAAACAGTACACGCGTGAATGCATTTAATGCTTCTTACCTGCAACGAGGAGGAGTAAGCAAAGACTGCCGGCAATAACAATACTTTTCCCCATTGTTATTATTTTGTTTGATGCGTTCAGAGTGCAAGCAAGTACGTCCGAATGTTTATGCTTACACTTGCACGACGGTACAACTCACATCACTCATTGGGCGTTGGTTGGTGAGTACGGCGTGGCTCAATCGGTCAGGAATGTATCCGTTGGTGACGGAACCCCACAGATTCGTCCTTCTACCAATTAACTCGTGAAAAGTCTAAAGTTCCCAAGCCGCAATGGAGCGCAAAGTATTTGCACATTAATGACCCAGAAGAACATGTCAGAACAGTGTGACATAAGTTATGAATACAGAAATCTCGCATCGCAATGCTCTGCGAAAACTTGTAAACGAATCCTACGAGCCGTGTAATTTAAAACCACGTGGATTTGCAATATCTCAAGTTCTACGGAAACTTTTCTCGTCAGCGTCGGAGAATTACTTGTATGGGCAAAAAATATTACCGCTCGAGCTGGCAGACCAAGTTTGCAGGACAATGTTAACATTGGGTTGCTTTTGACGAAACTAGTATGCCCGGATCGCGTTAAATTATGCAAAACGAGCCCCTTGCGATCTATGGAAACAACCCCAACGTTGGCACAGGTAATCCATCCTCCGACGTTCCTCTCCAGCTGTCTGTCCGCCCGTCTTTCCTCCTTCATCGCCGTATCCCTCTTTTTTTCTTTCCGCCTTTCCCTTCGCTCTTCTCGCGAATCTCTTGAATAGACTTCAATCACTCTGATTGCAAGCGGAACTGGCCCCTCGCAGACACCATTAACAGACTTCAATCACAGTGAATATTATCAGTCGGGATTTGGTGGACCCAATATTAATTCGAGACAATCACTCGATTATGATCGGTCGTCTCCATTGTTGGCAATCTATAAATGGTTTGCCCAAGACATTCGCCGGTGGGATCCGTGAATTTCGGAAGATTTGTAACAGCCCCTTATCGAATTTCAGTCGAGTCCTCCCGAGAATGGAGGATGCCTGCATAATTTGTATGCGAGGGGACGTTTTATCGGAAAACGTTAAAGAACCCAAGTCGATTTCATATACGCGACGAATTCACAACTCTCCGGAAAGCGTATATACATATACAGCCGGGGATGCTGCAGCAGTTCGTGCATGTGGAATAGCCAAGTGCTTCGACACTCGCGGGTCAATGCGATAATGGAAAATTGTTACTTCATTTGAGTTTACGCATGTTAATGCGTGTCAATGTTAAATTCTGTTTGTCCACTACTTGTCACCCACCTTGCTCCCTCTTTTCTCTCTCTCCTTTATCCGCCTTCTCTACCTTCTTTTTGGCGACAATCTCATTAAGGTGATCTCAAGGCGGAGTAGCTCCTTTGAAGCGCACCTCCGCAAGACTGCAAGAGTACCTTCCTCCTCCGATGGATTTTCATCCGAGTTAATTTAAGATATTGCCGTACTTCTTTAAGTAACATCATTCCCTTCGGTAGCGGCAGGATAAAATCATTAGATGCCTCCTTGATTGGTCGGAGAGAGGCTGAGCCTGTAAATAGCAAATTGGCCGTCGTTTACTCTCCGGCCAATTCCCTTTGATTTGATGAGCCGCCGTTTGGGAAGTTGAAAGTCCCAGGAAGAAAGTTGTTCGGCTGGTGAAGCGTTAGGCGTAGGTTTGCGTGGTAGTTGCAATGAAAAGGATTTATTTTCCTAATCGGCGCGCTATCGGTCGCATCGCTCGTTCACCGCCCGTCTGGGATAATAGATGTTGCGCAACATTGCGGTTCGAATGTATGACTGACGGGGAATCACTTTTGCCCAGCCGCTGAGTGATAGATGAATCCGGATTCTGTGAGTGTCCGCGAAACGGCACTGTCGAAAGTATTAATGCCCCGGCGATGCGATCGCTCATGTTGACATTCGTCATTTGCGCCCTGTCGAACCTGATTCCAAATGTGTTCCCGAAAAATTCCCTCACATTTCTCTCTCTCTCTCTCCCCCTCTCTTGCGCACCGATCGATCTCGGCCCGACGCCTGATAATGAATGAAATTATAAACGCCGCGGCACTCCCGGAATACTGATTCATTTGGCTCGCTACTAGTACTCTCTTCTTCTAGTACAGAGCTGTGCAATGGTTCGTTATCACGGCCTTGCAAAAATTCGCAAGGGAGCCCAATGGCTTAACTGGCATCTCGCTTCACTGCTCCAACTATATTATATTAAGCACGTGCCGAAGAATCTATTGGACGGCTCGAAGGCGGCTCGAGTGGAAATTTAGGTGTATGCGAGTGCATCCAGTCGATATCTTCTGGCGAAATAACTTAGCGGATCAGACGGTCTATATGACACGACGTCTATACTGGCGTGTGTGCCTATTTACATCGCTTCCCTCGAGCACGGATTTCCCATTTGCCCTGAGCAAGTTGGAAAGCCGTCCCGGCGAACTTTGAATTTTCCAGTGCGCCACCTTGGCCCTGTATGAAAATCTCCTATCCCCGGGCAACAGATATCGCAACGCCATCCTTCCGTCCCATTCCGGGGCTTACCCTTTAAGCACTTCTTCAGAATTTTATTCCCTTTCAAATATCGCTCTCTACCCACTACACTTTATACCAGGATTTTGCACGATCTTGTTTTGGTACGCCACCGCAACGCCCTAATTTCTCATTATCGAGTATCGAAGTTGAGGCTGGAATACTTGCTGGGTTGATGGCGAACTCATAAATATTAGTAAGTAAGATCGGATCGATAAGTGCGCAAACTTCGGAGTCAGGAAGGATTTTAATGGATGCGTGGGCGAGGGTGCTCGTAGCGCGTCGGGTGTACATCTCCGTAGGCTTAACATCAGCTCTGCCGGGCATGGACATGAGAACGCTCTTCCAGCGACACGCAAATAAGAGCTCGCTAAAGTGCCTGAAAACAACGATATTCCAGACAGACTACCCCCTAGGAACAGAGAGAAGGAGCAAGCAGTAGTACTTGTTGTCTCTGTCATAATCGAGGCACTCACATGAGAATTCTGCCAGACAGTTCCCATCGACTAGGAGATTCCGGGACTCGACAGATTTTTATCGTGGCTGGCTCGACTACTAAAAGTAAATTCGAAACAATATCGGCTGCAAGGGGGAGAGAGAGAGAGAGAGTTGAAGACGCTCGTTGGAGTAAAAAGATCGAGGAAGAGAAAGTTCCATAAAGAGCAATCTGTGTGGTGGATCTCGCTGGGAGGAAGGGGAATGGCATATTTAAGAGAAGAGCAAGTATATACAAGGGTAAGACGCAGTCGGGCGGAGCTTTGCTGAGAGAGAATACACATTACCGAAGAAGTGACGGTAGTAAGGGAGAAAGAGTCGGGTACGCCTCTTACCGGCGACTCCTGGGCCGAAGAGATGGTAGCGAGGAGGAGATGAGGAAGACGAGAGTGAAGGAGAGCGGAGCAGAAGGAATAAAGCGTGCCTGGTAAGACGAAATAGGACGACGCGGTCTCAAGAGGGAAAGGCCACCTCTCTCGCTCCTGTTCTTTAGGCAGCTGGATTTTCTTTCGTGTTTCTCTATGAAACACTGCAAGCACGTACCTCGTTAGTGAATCATTAGCAACTCTTCTTAGGCTTGCAGCCACCGCCGCGCCGCTCTGTCGCATCCCATGCCACCTCCTTGCATCATTTCCGCCCATCAACTCCTCTTTCCTCTTACTTTTCCATTGCATCTCATCACGCCCCGCTATTCTTCTTATCGGCCCATGTATCGCCCTCCCAGATACGTGACTTCCTCACTGATCCTCCTTTTCTTTGCAAATGCATCATCCCACTCTCACTCACCGTCTCACCACCGTCTCACCACCGTCTCACCACCGTCTCACCACCCACCTCATTCTTCACTCAAGGGTTAAGTAATCTCCAATCATAAGTACATTTTTTCCTCGTTAAACTTTTCTATTCCCATGAAAATTACTGGAAGAAGTAGGTCGCACGAGCGGCTGGCGGGATGGTAAGTCGGCTCTCGGATAAGGGGTGGTGGGAATGGAGACAATGTGGAGATATGCACTTCCTCGTCATGCAATAATGGGGGCGAAACTCGGAAGCTTACTACCAGTGGCACTCGAGATCTTAGCATATAATACGCCAGCACAAACTACCTTTTCCGGCATTTGCTCGGCGCGCAGGCTTGCGGGGACATTTCCTGCTTGCCAATCTTGCGTTCCTGGCAGATATTCGCTAGACTTGTTATTATTAATTATTGTATCAAGGATATCTGCAAGTCTGTATTTGGGTCGTTTGGTTTGCCAAGCCGGCGGTGGTGCAGTGCACCTGTATGCGGAGCTTTCAAAGATTCTGGCGGTATCAGCGACTCCTCTGTCGGCGGAATAGAATTACCCGGTGTCTGCTCTTCCTTCCTCCTCTGATTTCGGGCTTGGCTTTGTGGCCGGGTTGCCAGCCTCTCGCTCGCCTAGACATTTTCGAGCGCCTCCGGGGCGAAACGTGGGCCGACTTTGCGCCAAACAACGAGACGATAACTCAGCGCTGACATTGGCACCCCGACGCCTCCAACTCTTATCGTCTTCTCAGCGAGACTATAACCGTCGCCGTCGGTGCGGCTTCTATGTATGTATCCGGCAACTTGAGAATACACCTTCTACCTCTTTCCATCCTGGCTCGAGCGCTGCTACCTGTAATAACCTGCCGAGCGGTTATAAACTTGCCGTGTAAATCACCATCATTTATCCTCCCGAGCGTTCAACACCTTTCATCTTTTGTGCGCTGCATCGAAGCTAGGCTACATCCGTTCGAGGACCTGCTTCAGGATCCTCTCAATAGATAGAATAGAAGAGGAGAGAGAGGTGTCCGAAGTCGGTTATGTGCATGTATGCTTTAATAAAAATTCACAAAGCAGGATTGCTCGCCGGCTGGAAGTTAGCCTCCGAAGATCGAGCTTTGATGCACTGAATTGGAAGGGCAGGTTTTGCGCGTGAACAAACGATAAAGCTGGTAGAAAGGCTTTGAGGGTTGGTGAGGCGTGCGAGAAAGAGAGAGAGAGAGAGAGAGAGGGGGGGGGGCACAGAGGGGGAGGGAAGGGGCGATTCGAATTTATAGAGCGCTCCATCGACTGCTAGTAAATAGAATAAATTTGCAAACTCGCGGCATTAGAGCAGAGCCGTGCGGCTCGACTTTAGCTCGGTCGAGGAAGGCAAGGCAAGACGCATAATACGATCCGGAGTCGGCAGGAGTGGCTCCGCGAAAGTTCGAGGACGGATCGAATGAAATTTGAATAAAAATACAGTCCCTCCCAGGAGAGGTTCTCCGAGAGAGAAAATAAAAGTCGGCCTTAGTCCCGATGGGTCAGCTCTCGTTCCTGGAAGGGTGGCGTGCTTTTCATAGCTAGTTAGATTTTCCAATAGCTAGTTAGATATCCTATTTCCTGCCTACTTCACTATTCCACTGACACGCACTACTCTTTCAAGCCTTTATTCAAGCTCCAACAAAATTTGTAACCTTCTCGATTTTTCTAGGGATTTCTCCGACTCTCTAATAATGCATGAATGTTGTGGCATAGTCCTTGCTCCTCCGGATGCAACTGCAGTAGAAACACGAACTGCTTTATTGGGTAGTTGCGTTGCCGGCTGATGCATACCGCCAGAGCGTTCGGGTTCCTGGCATTTGTCGCCAGGGGAATACTGCTTCTCGCAGTATTCACACTCGCCGTTCATCCTGGCAATTCGACCTTATATGTTTACATATACAAGTTAGACGTGCGCGCGGGCGCGCGCTCTGTCATAAACAAAACGAGCACAGTCCTCGTAGAATGCGGAATACAAACTCGGCAGGCACTGTTACTACACAGACCGGAAATGGTATAACTCCAAGCGCACCTCATTTCGCCACTCGTCATTGCTCGGCTGCCCCAACTTTCCTCGGATAATCGATCCCTCGCTCTCTCACTTATATGGAATAATTTCACGGGTCGCTTGCCCTAGACAACAAATTCCCTTTCTCAGCACTCAGCCCTTTCGCTCGGATCTTTTGATCTTTGCGTGATGAACTGAATCCGATGTAGCAGTCTTGACGAGACTGCACTGCGAGACGTCTCATCTCGTCACAATTCAATCTCACTCCCCTCTTTACTTTACTTGGGATGACATATACGTATGGGAGAACCTCTTCTTTGTGTGATAGTACGATTCAAGGCCTCTTGGGTCTCAAGTTGCACAAAGTCTCTATCGCACACTCGGCTAGCGGCTCGAAAGTCTACCCTCGCGCGGGCAACTTATAAATCTGTCTTCAATTTCGTCGGGAAGGATCCTCTTTATCGTAGAACGTGTTTCGCTTTCGAGTGCGAGGATGACCAAGTTCCCTGTGGTCCTTTACGAAGGATCCACCAATCACGATCTTTCTGTAGTGCTTGTACAACTGTTGAAATGAATTGTACCCTTACTGAATTCAGTCAGTATCTATTATAACCCACAGTGCCACTCGTCAGAGCCAGTTTCCGAGTGTCGATTAAATCTCGCTCGATGTTTCCCCCCGATGAAATACTTTGAGAAAGGAGTCAGCCCAAGGCAAGGCAAGCCAAGGCAAGGCGAGGTAAGGCAAAGCAAGAGGGTGCATGAGGATCGGCCTTGAAATATGAGCCCAAGAGAGCGCTCCTCCTTGCATATTCCGGCGATAACTCGCAGGAGCGTTCTCGAGGAAAGCGAGGAGCGAGGAGCGAGGAGCCAGAAGCTTTAATATACGGGGCGTCGCTCCACAAATTCTGCCAGGATGGAACGAGAGTTTAAAGTTCGACGCGGAATTATCCGGAATGGGGAAGTAAAGGCGTGTGCACCGCTCAAGCTCGTAGAAAAGGAAGGTAGAACCTCGACACTTCACCAGCTGGCCTTCGACCTGTTCTTCCTCGCGCTTCATAACAGTAGTCTCGGTCTTAGCGAAATCCACTGGCACTCTCGCCTTTTATCTTATGGGACAGCCAGAACAGAGACATCCGGAATCCCAGTGTTCCAAGTTGGAGTTCCATTCTGTAAACTGGAGTCATTCCGGGCGATGGTGCGAGGCCGCAGTGGTCTCATTCCGAAGTATACTTTCGAAAGCGATAACGCGCTCGCCAACTCGTAAGTGGAATAGCTCCGCTCTCGGCAGACATGGTCTGCCGACCGATCTTCCTCCGTATGGTGCACGGCCGGGCAGCAAAAAATCGGAGATACCGAGGAAATACGTGTACGTGTACCGAGAGTTAATAGTAGTGTTGGAGCCTTCTGAAAGAAAGCTCGTTTCCCTTTGCTCTGTTTTTCCTGCCGGAACGCCGGAAGCGTTAATTAAATTACGTCCTGGAAAAAGCTAGGACCTCCTTCCAAGCAAGTCTGGCCCAGGGCCGCCTGATTATCGCATCTCAATGAGAATAAAAATATAATTTAATTTTTCATCAAAGTATAGCAATGACTTGAAAAGAACGTGATGAGTTGCCCGTATTCCGGATGTAACGCATACGGAGGAAATTTAAAGTAGGAAGGGCTAGGTCTGATAACCGTAAAAAGAATACGGCCGTGCGTTTTCCCGGAGGAAGATCCTAGTGAAGATGTCAAGCACGTACCGACTTCCTGGTTCCGTTATTGCTGTCGAGCGGGGCGATCGAGTAACCTGCATATTTCAAGAATGCCTGCTCCTTTCAGGGGCATCTCTCATTCGCGTTTTATCGGCCGTCTCGGTTCGGAAGGTTCGGAGACTCTTCCGCATATAACAGACGGCGCCGGCGTTGTGGAAGGAGTACGGCCGGCATCGAGAACATAGAATATCTTAGCCTCCCCATTTCACGAGGGAATTGAGGCGGCCGGTAGCGCGGCACGACGCAGCGCGGCGTCCTGAGTATTCGATATCCCAGTGCTTCCCTTCCATTGGGAAAGGACTAATCCGTACAAATCGCACCGTCCACTGAGAGCCACCATTTCTCGGTCAGCTGCACCTCCCCCTAGGACTCTCTTATCTCGCAGATCGTCGCCTTTCTCGTTCCAGTCACCACCCTATCGGCCGGCGCTAGACTACTCAGCGTGCAAGCCCACCTTGGGAGGCCCGATTCCCAACGAATTATCCTCTTAATTCGTGAAACGATACGGGCAGCTGGGACAGTGAAAGCGATTAAGAAGGCTTCGGGGAGAAAAAACGCTGGAAACCGAGGCTAAATCCTCGGGGCACAACAAGTGCTGGCCAAAAAAACGCTCGAAATCCTTCGAGGGAACGTTCATCAGGGCGGAACGTAATCCGGCCCTTTTAAATGCTAACGTCGTTAACCGAGAATCTCCTCGGGTTATCGGGGTTATCAGAGACGAGTATTCGCCAGCAATGTCAAATGAAAGAGAACGATTTTACATATACTGAAGTGCAGTGATAGCAAGAATTAGAAGTCATCGTATCCGGCGGGAGGGGCAACTCCCCAGGTGTAAAAGAGGCTTTGGTATTTCTGTCTTCCGTTGCTGGCGGAAGCCATTGTCCACCGAAATCCCGAAAGGTAGGGTGAAGGGTAGAGTTTCCTTTGGCCGGTGGCGTCGTTCCCTTAGTGCGCAGCTTCTTCCCTTCGGCTCTGGCAGCGGGACTAAAGGCTCGAGTTGTCTGGATACAGGATTCCCCGGGGAAGGTGGACCTGCACTCGCAGGACTTCCAACTGGCCCGGGGCCATGCCGGGGCCGAGGCCGGGGCTGGGGCCGGGGAACGGCTAATGTTTCTCCACTAAAGCGAAAGAATTTTTCCTTCGTCCTTTTCGCTTCAATCCCCGACACAGTCGCCGCCTTTTTCTTCTGCTCCTCCCATCGAGCACCCTCCGCCTTTGTTAAGGTGTCCTTTGGGTGGCGTGCTAATGCGAGCACGAGGAACCTTAACGAGCCGAGATACAATTAGGCGCTGCCTCTCTTAGAGCGCCACGATGACGGGAATGAAGTCCTCTCTCCGACCTGGCGCCCCCGACACCCCCAACCATCCAACCCATCCAAGACCGTCTGCCTCCTTCAGTCGATCTCTGCTCCTGACGACCTACTTGTCACGTCCGTCTTCTGCCGCACGATCCTCACGCTAATCTTGAATATTCACCAGTCATTATCAGTGCCGATCCAGAAATTGCCCTTTCAGAAAATTGTAAAAAATAAATTTTGAGCTAGGGCTCTGGAATTTATATCATTTCTTCCTTGATGCAAGAAAACATTCTCCACCAAATTACAGCCCCGGAAAATGTCAGGAAGACTTGAAAACGTGGGGGTAACCGTCAGAATTGAACGAAGTTGATTATTCAAGATTGGTTTTCCATGTGTTTTCGGTAGAATTCCGGCACTTTGGCCACTGGTTTCATGTTTTCTTTTCGTTTTGATACTTAAACAATCGATTTATCAAGCGTTCGCCAAAGTCCGAGAACCTTCGAAAAATCGAAAATTTTAGAAGGGGTACACCTTAAAAAATTTGCGAAAAAATGAATTTTGAGCTAGGGCTCTGGAATTTATATCACTTCTTCCTTGATGCAAGAAAACATTCTCCACCAAATTTCAGCCCCGGAGAATGTCGGGAACTATGGAAAACATGGGGAAAACCATCGGAATCAGACAAAGCTGATTTTTCAGGATCGGTTTCCCATGTGTTTTAGGTACAATTCCGGCACTTTGGCCACTGGTTTCATGTTTTCTATCCGTTTTCATACATAAACAATCGATTTATCAAGCGTTCGTCAAAGTCCGAGAACCTTCGAAAAATCGAAAATTTTAGAAGGGGTACACCTTAAAAAATTTGCGAAAAAATGAATTTTGAGCTAGGGCTCTGGAATTTATATCACTTCTTCCTTGATGCAAGAAAACATTCTCCACCAAATTTCAGCCCCGGAGAATGTCGGGAACTATGGAA
Source organism: Ectemnius cavifrons (assembly GCA_964023945.1). Lineage (NCBI taxonomy): Eukaryota > Metazoa > Arthropoda > Insecta > Hymenoptera > Crabronidae > Ectemnius > Ectemnius cavifrons. Next base: position 12,115,263 of record OZ030384.1, on the reverse strand, counting down.
AACATGGGGAAAACCATCGGAATCAGACAAAGCTGATTTTTCAGGATCGGTTTCCCATGTGTTTTAGGTACAATTCCGGCACTTTGGCCACTGGTTTCATGTTTTCTATCCGTTTTCATACATAAACAATCGATTTATCAAGCGTTCGTCAAAGTCCGAGAACCTTCGAAAAATCGAAAATTTTAGAAGGGGTACACCTTAAAAAATTTGCGAAAAAATGAATTTTGAGCTAGGGCTCTGGAATTTATATCACTTCTTCCTTGATGCAAGAAAACATTCTCCACCAAATTACAGCCCCGGAGAATGTCGGGAAGTATGGAAAACATGGGAAAAACCATAAAACTTAATTATTCAGGATCGGTTTTCCATGTGTTTTGGGTACAATTCCGGCACTTTGGCCACTGGTTTCATGTTTTCTTTTCGTTTTGATACTTAAACAATCGATTTATCAAGCGTTCGCCAAAGTCCGAGAACCTTCGAAAAATCGAAAATTTTAGAAGGGGTACACCTTAAAAAATTTGCGAAAAAATGAATTTTGAGCTAGGGCTCTGGAATTTATATGACTTCTTCCTTGATGCAAGAAAACATTCTCCACCAAATTTCAGCCCCGGAGAATGTCGAGAAGGATGGAAAGCGTGGAAGAAACGGTTATTATATAACCGAATGTTGGTTCCAATGATGGAATTGTTGAATTATGAAGAATCGGGGACACTTAGAAAAAGTGAAAAAAGAGCAAAGCTTCGCGAAGGGCTTTTAGAAAATCCCTGGGAGCAGCAGTTGCGGGCAAATAAAAAGAGTGGCGCAATCTCCATTGGGCAATTCGATTTTGAAAACTCGGAGAGAAACTCGTGATTCAAGGTTCTTCTTTCTCGCGGTTTCGACGGAGGTATGGTAGGCGGAGGGTCGCCGAGGATCCTGTAATATAAATGGCGCGCGCGAGGGGCTTACAAGCCGGGCGGCACTGTACCGAAAGGGGGGCGAATTTCACTTACAAAGTGAAGGACGTTAAATCGAAAGAAAGCACCGTGAAATTGAAGGTTTTCCAAGGGAGGGAGCGGTACGGGCGGAGGAATAAGTGCAAGCTGGACAAACGACCAGAGCGCGTAAGAGGGAAAGCCGGCCGTTCTCTTACGTAGAAAGAATTCCTTTTACGGACACTCCTTCTATCTCTCGGCTTCCTCGTTGACGGGTTTTATCGGCATCCTCTACAGCCCTCCTCCCTCCTATCAATGTAAACTCCTTTCCCACAGCGCCTTCTTTGCCGACACTGCCTTTATTTCCCTCTCAGTACTTCACTCACCGTCACTTCGAGTATTTACACCTCAAACAACCAGTCACCCGCAGACTTATCCCCGTCATTTTATTCTCTCCTCCATTCTCACCCGCATTTCCATTGGTCTCCCTAAGCCGGCTGAACGATAAGCGGTGTCATTGTGAATCCGCTGTTTATAATTGACACGATACGTTTATTCGTAAATAAAGAGAGAGAGGATTTTTGAAGTGGGAAGCCGAGATCGTAAAGGGTGTGTGGAATCGACGATAGGCATACGTAATATTGGGTAGATTTTCTATTACTCGGAATCCTCTCTTGCGGTTAGCCTGGGGGCTTCCGGGTGCGAAACCCTGGAATACCAAATTTTCCATCGTCGCTCGTTTAGTGCGCCGTTGCGGAGTTTCCGCTCGCGCTAGAAAATTCTACCGGAAGACGAGCCGTTTTGCAGCGGGCGCCATCAGCAGAGACTCAATAATTCTGTGGAGCTAGCGATGAAAAATAAAGGTGGCAGAGTGGGTAATACGTGAGAGGGACGAAGGAGGTCGATGAGTCGCGAAATGGTACACGAAGCAAGTACAGCACACTGTACTTTTCCTCGGGGAAAAGGGTATCGAGCAACTCAGCCGTAATTACGGCTAATTAGATCTCGTTAAAGTTTTCCTCGGGTGGCGTGCGCCCTTGCAGCCCGCGATACCTTCCCCGATAGCTTCTCGCACGGCATCAACCAGTCGTTCGATCTTCGGATACCGGAAGAGAAGAGCCTCACTGGCAATCCTGTTAAGGAGGGAAGAAAGGGGGAGGGCGCGCTGGCGAGCTTTACTCCTCGATTCCAATTCTGAGACTCATCTCTCTCGCGTCTTATATCCCCCCAAGTTAAAGGGAAGGGGAACGATGGTGGTTGCTTGGTCGGAAGTGTTGCGGGTGGAGTCGAGGCAGGTCGGTGGATAATTCGAGAGCAATGCTAGGGTTATGAAAGCTAAAGGGGAGAAAGGGTTGAGGTAGTGGCTCGATGGAGCGTGCCGCTCGCCACGGAGATGTATGAGGAGACACGGTGACCCCGGACGTGCTTATGTCCGTCGTCCACCCGATCAATGGCTCCGAGTGATCCATCCAGGCTGACGAACGGGTAAACAAGCCCGTAGATATCGACCATTCCCAGAGGCTTATCGCTAAAGCGTGAACACAGCCCTAGATTATTGGTGATTCAACGGGCTCATCCGGAGCCGCTCGATTTCCGAATCGAAACCCTCGCCCCGCCTCCCCAATCTCACCGGCATCTCGCGATCCATCGGCTTACCGATCCTAACCTCACCTGTCCTCGCTCTCCTAGCCATCTAATAATATTCCTCTCGAATCTCGTCTTCCACTTGCAGCCCCGCGGCCGTGTAAGCGAGCACATCTCCCCCCCCCCCCCCCCCCCTTTCAGTCGACTCAGGGACCGACTGTCAATAAGAGACACCAGCGAGTCACTCTCGTTATTATCGTTTAGTCGGCGATGAGTCGGCTACGAAGCGAACTCAAAGGGGCCAATTTCACGTTGGCTTTCCCCCGCATCGGCTCGTCGGAAGCGCGCCTGCACTCTCAAATAAAGGATGGCAACGCTATCGAGCGAGACGCGTACATCTAAGTGGTTGTGCCTCGCGACGAGTGGAGGACTTACAACGAGAGCGAGTGCCACGCAATTTGAATAAACGGCGTCGGCGACCCGCCGATGTCGCCGTCTCCGTCGCCGTCGCCGTCGCCGTCGCGACGAATCCATTAGGCCTCGATATTCAAAACAGGCTCGCTGTAGGAGTGGAGCCTTTGCAATCCCGGCATCTCTCTGTGCTTCGATGGCATTGAGAACTTTTCCGAGCCAGCTTGGCTGGACATTAAGGGTGCTGTTGGGGATGGAGGGAGAGAGGCGGATGACGTTTAGTTTTAGCCGAGCGAATCGAAGTTCGACGTCTGGCTCTATAATTGCGATCGCTTGGATAATGCAGTTTCCGGGGCAGCGGAGACGGGGACAGAGAGCGAGAGAGGTGTACGTGCGCCGCCTACGAGAGTCGTTCCCGCTATCTGACGACGGCAACTTCGACGGAAACGTCCAACTTCCCCTAAGGAGAGTACGCTCGCGTAAGCTGCACCAGCGGCGCGGTGCGGTGCGGCGCGGTGCGGCGCGGTGCGGCGCGGCCCGGCACGCTGCGCTTGTTCTGCCCCTGCCTCTTGGATAACGCGAAAACGCGAACACGTGGAAGGAGAAGCTGCCATTCTCGCCAGCAGTTGAATTCGCAAGAGAGTCGGCTAGAGTCGCGCTAAGGAAAAAGAATGGGGCAGCCTGGATTTCATGCTTTCATGCTGAAGGAAAGGAGCAGAGAGTCGGGGGAAATGTCCAGCAGTATTTATTAAATGGAACACAGGGAATCGCGAAGCGAAGTTGGCGGCGGGAGAGAGTAGCTTTAATTGAGAACTCCTTCTCACTGTGAATGCGAGGAGTTTTCAATGCGGCCGTTCAGTTATCCGTTAATTCGTCGATTGCGAACAATCCCATGGAAGGTTGCCGCTTACACTCGCACTCTGTCTCCCGCGGAGGGGTAAGAGGGGCTTGCTAGGACGTTCATTGTAGTCGGCAAGTGAGAGAAGGGGGTGTGGATCGGTCTGAGAAATGGGGCCGGGGACCGGGAAGGCACACCGCGCCGGAGTCTCGGGACTCGGGACCGACACACTCCCGAGTCCCGAGTCCCGAGTCCCGAGTCCCAAGCCGTCCTCCTCTCAAGAGAGGGGCAGAGCGAGTGCAACTGTCGGCAAACTGTATTTACCATTGTTGCTTGCGAGGCGCGCGCTCGCGCGCGGTACATTGTGCTGCTCTCCACCTAACTTTCCTAACGATCTCGTGGCTCTCGCTCTCCGTGTTTTCCTTAAATACGACGGAACTCCGAGATAAGCCGAAACCAGTTAAAGCGTCACGTTCCTGCCGCGTCCATTGTCGCCACTTGGAATCGTTTAATCCTATCACGGGAAAAGCATCGCCCCTTCACTGACTCGGCCTTGCGCAGGTTGGCTCCGGGCATGCAAGCCGCGTCGAGCGGCCAACGAGAAGAAGGATGGGAAGGAAAAGCGTGGCAGCTGGGGTCAGAGAGGCACGGCTCGAGCGACGTCCCATGAAGATCTACACTCGAGAGTTGGCTAACTCTTACGACCAGCGGACCAAAAGCATTTCACCGGTTGCCGGCTGACCCTCTGCTAACGCGAAAAACGAAACTTTAAGGGAATTAATGTTTGTTACCAGCTACCGTGACCTCTCCTTCTGCGATTTCTTCTCGGTGGCAAGCGGCTTTGCCCCCTCCTTTTCCTCCCACTTGACCTACCTTCGTCCTGGCAGCATTCTCCCAGTGATTCCTTAAATTAATAACTCGAGAATCCCAGGGCGTCTCGTTAACTGTAAATATTATGGTTTACGCGTCCCCTTTTCACTACTTGACTTTTTTCGTTTGACGTGTATTCCGTTGCCTCTCCCCGTGGTGACCTGATCTCGGATTTGCGTCAGTCTCCACGAGACTCCGGCCGGAAGGCGCATTTGGATCGGCTCGTCTTCCTTGCCTTCCATTAGCCGGCTTCATCCATCGCTCTCGATGAAGATCGATTCGAGCCACAAATGCCTTTCGGTTATTCCGGAGTTCCCTTTGCATCCCGTTGCAGGAGAAAACGAGGAGTGCGAGATTCTGGCTAGCATCTTCGCCTAGAAAATACCGCCGCCGCTTTCGTGCAGGGTCAAAGGACTCCGGTAGGATGAAATTCCCGCGCCCGTGGAAAGTAGGCTCCTTTGCGATCCCGAATTAATTCCCGGCGAGTTGGGCGGCCCTGTCGAGAGTAGGGCTTTTCCTTCCTTCGAATAACCCGGGATTTGCCGGATAGCTTGGCCGATAGGATCGAGATATATGCGTGGGCCGAGCCCTCGAAATTTGAACAGGTGAGCTTGAAATCTTGGCGAGCCTTTAACCTCTCGGCGTTAGGGTTGGAGGAAGTGGCAGCACGCGAGTGTCGATAATAGGGCACTATCGATGCTGATACAAATTGAAATTCACGCCATGGCTCGAGATATTATCTCGAGACAATTAAATTAGCCGCTATTGAAACGAAGTTATTTCGGGCCGCCTCTCCAGCCGGCTGAATACAAAGCGGCAAAATTTCCCAGTCCGAAGAGAAGAGAAGAGAGGATCACAGGGCGCGGCAGCCAGTGCACTATCTGGCTCTCCTACACCGCGACTGCCATCGCTGTCGACGTTAATTAGATATGCGTGGCGAAGCGCTGCGCCACCGCCCGATAATTATGTGACCTGTCCTCTAATTAAATCGGAATCGTTGGAGCTACCTCGCTGTTTCGTTGGATTCGCCATCCGCCCTATCTACAATCGAACCCACCAATCTCGAAGAATTGCCATTCCCGAGCCCCAGTCCTCCTAGCGAGTCCCCCACCTATACATATACATGTACGCAGATAATCCCAAAAGACGAACGAGATTTCCCATGGAGACGTGCGGTAATGTCGCGCATTCTATTTCAATGGCTGCCTCGTTCAGCGAGTATTTACGAGGAGAGAGCGCCCGATGCGATCGTGGTTTCCTGAAAAAGTACCCGGCAGCCCTTTTCCCTCTTTCAGAGAGGAAAGGGGAATGACTGGGACTGGGAGTGAGGTGTGGATGGGATTCGCATATGCCCGGGGACATTTCCTCTTATCAGTAGCCAGTTCTCGTCGGTTCCCATCCCCAAGATAACTGTTGCAGTGCGACAAACAATTCCGTAATATCGGGCTAATCGATCCTTATCCTGCGGTCGGCTGCTGGCATCGTCGTCGTCATCGCGAATCCTCTCATTTCTAGCCGGACAGTTCAATTATCCACTGGCCATACAATTTTTGCCGGGCCAGCCGGCCTTCCTGGCCTCAGTGCCTGCCTGGCCCTCTGTCTCTCGGTCCTGGCATTGTCATTGGAAAAAAGCAGCCTGCCAAGATAGATGGGATGCGGCGCCCGATGGAATGGCATGCATACGCTGCTCACCTAGATAAATCAGGCGGTACATAGAGAGAGAGAGAGAAAAGAGTGGTGGAGGGCGGGAGGGTGAGGTTTATTTGGGCAGCAGTGGACTATTTCGAGAGAGAGTATAATCTGTATGCTTAACATTGGCCCGGTAGGGAATTGGCAGTTGAACTGGGACGACGGCGGCGGATTGATTTAGCGGGCGGCTTTCTTGGAGAAAGGATGTCCGCGTGATTATTCGAAGCCCGGGCGCACAAATTCTCGGTGTGTCGTGCGCTCTAAGCCCCCGCCGGAGAATTTATGCTTTCGGTATCGCGCCATGGAATCGCTGATTTATGGCGAGGCGCATACGTATAATCTCTAATCCTATTTCGCGTCTCGTCAGCGTCATTGAGCGCGCTTAGAGCGTCAGGAACGATTAACGCAAGCCGGAGAGCTCTCTCCACTGCCAGCCAGCGTCAGATTCTGCTCCAATTTTCACTAGCCTGCGAGTATACATAGACGCGTGAGTGCAGCACGATGTAGTTGCAGAGCGGCTTGGGTGGCAGTGGCTGCTAGTGGTGGAGGCCGATGCTAATAAAGTTCGTCGAGTGATAGCACGGCGGGTGCACGCCGTCACGCGGCTATGCACGTTAAGTTCCACCAGGACTTTTACCCGGGGAAATGCGAGTTTCGAGAACGTAAAACCCGGCGGATTCGCGAGAAACTTTGGCGAAAAATTCTACGTCGCCCGAGAACGTCGACGGCGAGCGATCGAGAAGTTGCTGGAGTTGGCTAACTCCGACCCCTGCCAACCAACCTGCCTCTCTGCCTGCCAGCTAGCCTGCCTGCCTGCCTGCCTGCCTGCCTGCTTGCCTGCCTGCCTTTCTATCGAAAATACGTTATCCGCCACTTGCCAGACGCGATACACTTTCGGAACTTTTGGCTACTTCGAGCCTTCGTTACTTTTTGCCCCATTTTTCCTCCACGCGGCTCTCTTCGAGTCGCTTCCCTCCTACCCCCAAGAGCGGCGTACTTTCCAGACCGGAGCCTGATAGTCAGCGTCGGCGTTGGGGGTAACAAATTAATCCGGGGGAAATAGATAGTTATTAGCCCGGGAGAATGGACAGATTGGATGATGAATGGGGCTTGGGGATGAAAACTAGAATAGGTAGAGGGTGAGCGTGCCACGAGCCCTTGGCAAGAAAACAGGTTGCCATGGGGACAGCCTGCGCGATCCAATGGATGGATCCAATTTACCTAATGCTAGTAAACACTCCCTTATAATAATTGCATGGAGTGCCGATTGAAGCTTAATCATTAATTAACCGGCATATTAAGTTCATTCATCGACGATATCGGAACCGCTGCCTATTGATTTCCAGGCTTCGTCGCTAACACCAATGATATGCCAGATGCCCCCTCGCATTGCCATTCTCCTATTTATCCGTTTTTATGCGCGTTTTCCGCACTGGGATAGAAAGAGTCTCAGCGGCACGCACCAAGGGGAAGTGGAATTTCCAAGTGAGAGAAGCGGCGCAGTTTCCGATAGCGATGCAGCATCCAAGAGACACTCGGGCTGTCGGTGTTCCTTCATTAGTCCGAGCCTGTTCGAGCTGCCTAATTGTCGAGGTCTGGCTTAAAAGGTATTGGATACGAGTGAAACCCAGCTCGAAACAGAGTTCTCGTTGCCACTGGTGCGCTGGCTAATTTCGCTGGGGTGCGAGTGGAAAATTAATCGCAGCCGTTGTCTTCGAGAACGACGCACATACATATATGTATACTCGTATACTCCGAACTCTAGTCGGAGAAGCACTTCTCCGAATAAGGACTCGGTTCCGCCGCCCGAGAAAGTGGCCCAACACCCGACAGATTTCAGTTCTCCGGTGAAACTTGACTCATTATTCAAGTAATACGTGCTCCCGGCATCTACCACCTAATCCGCGCGCGAATTCTACCTCCTAACAAGATGGAAAGAGAAAGAGAGAGAGAAAGAGGAAGGTTTGGCTTTGAGAAACGACAGTCTCGTTCACACGTGCGTGTGCGTAAATGTAACATTTATTCGGCATAAATTATGACGATAGATACATAGATTAAGTATAGATACAAAACGAATTGACTGTAGACAGGACTGTAGTGAAAATACGTCGATGCTCTTCTCGCGGGAGCACTCGAGCTCTCCCACTTTTCCGCTTTGCTCCCCGCTCCCCGGGACTCCTCTTCCTTGGGGGGTCAGTTTCCCGGTACGGCTTCCCTCATACCTGTTCGTACCTTACACAGTGCGGTTCCAGTCACCTGAATCCGAATCTCCTGAATATTGAGCCAGTGGTCGGATGTCGCTTCAAGCTACCCCCAATCATCCCTGCCTCCAGATAGTGAGACTTGCAGCCTTGATAAAAGGGAGTCATGGCTTGTCGGATCGTGTTCGCTGAATATTCGGACTAGCAACCATGAACGAGAGCGGAATGGTTGGCGAGAATCGCGGGTAGAACTGGACATGATGCCTACCTCGAGTGTCGGAGGTATCGGTTCATCGTCGGTGGGTTGGCTCTCTCGGTATTTTGCGGGCAAGTCGAACGTAATACGGCTACGACAACGGAGCTTATAGAAAATATAAAGTCTCAAATTTTCTGAGCAACCAGTTCTGACAGGGCGAGGGAGAACCCAACTCTTCCCGCATCCCGCTTCCCGCTTTCTGTTTCGCGAGTGGGCGGCGGGGATAGCAGGGAGGGGTGGGAATCCCTGCCGTGAACATCGACAATTTCGCGATCGGCTGGTGGAACGTGTGCTTGATCGAACGAACGATCGCTTTGCAGCATCTTCCCCGGGAGGATCGAGAGCTGGCGGAGAGATACTCAGCCTGCGGAGGATGCCTCGTGTGCTCTGCACGCCCGAGCGGAGTCCGGAAACAATTTGGCTGAAGCATATTTGGCAGTGCGGTAATGACTAGACGCAATGAGCAATAGCGCATTCCCACACGGAATCCCAATAGGAATTGCCGCTTTACACGCTGAACTCGTTCCCTCGGCGGTCGGCAGGCTCAAAGGCAGTGTCTGTGTGTATGTGTGTCAGTGTGTGCAAGCAACTCAAGAGCGACGAGATAGTTTCGAACCCATTTCGTTATCGCTTTGCGCCAACACCTTACGCACCGGAGATTTCTACGTCTATTTCTTTGATTTTTGCCCTTTCCTCGTTATTTCTCCACCATCTTCGAGGATGGAGTGGTGTGAGATTGGAACTGAGATTAATGTACACGATCAAATGTTTTGCGTCACTCGTCGCTGCTTGCCTTGTGGTGTGTTGTCTGACTTACCCACGTACGTGTGTTTTTATATTTGTATACATATATATATATTTATTTATATTTATATAATATATATATGCTTCTTTATATCGTGTCGAGTACAATATGAACCGTTTTACGATTAGTAAGGATCACAGCCATAGCTTTGAATACGAATGTTCCGTTCGTATTTTTGAAGATTGATACAATTATAATCCGTGCTCGGGTAATCATAAAGATAAGGTTTCTCCTATCCCCTAGGGATTACTATCACCTCTATACATACACGTATCTCCATCTAAGTATGTGTCTACACACGAAGAACAGCTGAGTTGGAACGACGATAGTCGCGTTCCATCTTTTCTAAACGTCGAGCTACCGATTCGACTTGAAATTCATTGAAAGCAGACTAACCCTTTACATGTTCTAATAATATTGCACATTCCTCCACCTAAAACAGCTAAGTTCTACCTAGACAAATTCGCGGAGAGCAAGCCTAACAACTAATCCGAACAATTTACGAAGACACTGCTCTAATTCAGATACATCCTAGTAATTCTTTGACTAACAATCAGCCAGTGAAGCTGGACTGTCGTATTCTAGATAGAGTTTGTCTGTCATGCGATCCAACGACACTCGGCCCTTCTCCGAGAGCGACGAATTAAGGATGACTCGTGAGAAAGGCAGTCGCCAATCTGCGTATATCTAGAAAAAATAAATTCTGCCAATCAGTGTTGGGAGCGTTAGAGCGATGACCGACTGTCGCACCAAGTCGATTCTTCCTCTCGAAGATTTGGCGCAAGTGTCATTGTTAACTACGAATTTTTTGGATAACGACAACGACATACAATTTCACTACGACCACTACGGAAGAGCTACCTTCCTAATTTCTCTACAGTTCGTTAGAGGATAAGACTCCATTCGCTCTCGTTCTGTCAGTCCGATCACCGGGTCACCCGCGGAACTTTTGGAAACTGAAATCCAGTGCCGGTCCTCTCCCTCTGTCACAGAGTATAAGCCACCACTCGAAAAATAGAGCTGCGCATTTTGATTCTGGCTTTTGATTCGGCCTTATCTCTCTCCATTCACCAATCACCATGGACGGAAGCGAAATTTGCGATCCGAATGTACCGCTTTGGTGTCGGGTGCGATCGGCCTGCCAGCCGAGAGCGAGGATTAAAAAAGACTAGAGACCCGGTCTGCAGCTTGGAGAAGGTACTCACTTCTCTCTGGGGTGGAAGGAAGCCTGCATCTGTGGGTCTAAACTACGGCTAAGTAGTCAGGAGGGACCGTGATATCGGACGTACGTTCACTTAAATCATCCTAGAATCCTACACTCTCTTTCGCACTCTTTCTAACTAACTACAAAAGCTACGCGACACCGAGAGTCTCTTTACAAGCTGCGGATAATTCATACGCACGATTTTTAGCTGCCAGCGTCTAAGTACCTACGCGAACATTTTTCTACAGCATCGAACCGACACTCGAATAAAAGTAATTCCAAGAGAGACATTCCCGGATGGGTCATCCAGCTCTCCCGAACTCATAAACCAAGAGTCATGCATTTTAACCGAAAACGGCTTCGACCTTACGATTACGACCTCCCACGTGAGCAGATGGCCCCGCATTCAATCGTAGTGGTTCAGGTAGAGCCGGGCAATAGTATCGGTCGAGAGCCGAAAACTAGGACGTCGAAAAAATTCCTCTCCCACCATTTTCGCGAATCCACTCAGAGCTCTCTGGGAAAGGCAGCGAGAGGAAGCTATGAACGAACGCGCGTACTAGTTCTAATGACTAGATTCGTCTAGACAAGCGGTCTACGCGACTTCCTAATTTACAACATTGACGAGCCTGCCAGGAAGTCGGCCCAGCAGCTTCTATGCTACCGAAGCGATTCTCTACAACTGGTTCTCGCGCACCACGAGCCGAGCGGGGCAGAAAGATTAACACAGTATGAGGGTATGATTTGGCGATCTTGTTCCAAAGGTCTGGACCGAAGGGTGAAGGGCGGACAGTGACTAGATAGTAGAGTAGGAGAGGTTTGGTTAGATCCGGGGGAGAAAAGAGTGTGCAGCTCACTCGGCTCCAAGTCGTGAAAAACCATTAAACCCTGTAACACGTAACAGCACTCGACTAAATGCCAGGCAGAATCCGATCGGGTTCGATTGGCTTCGTTTGTCCTGTGCAGCTCTCCAAGTGGAACTCTCGAGCGGAGAATGCCGCCGCTCCCTCTAACGAAGAGGCGGCCCATGAGCAATTGAACGAATTGTTTTGTTTGATAAATAGCACGGTCGCTGGCCGGACAAACGGACAAACGGACAAACGAACAGGCGACCGGAAAGATGGATGGATGAATGAATGCGCGGATGAACGCTCCGTCCCAAATTGGCACTGGCCCGATCCGAGCAGCCAAGGATACCCGACAGAGAGAGAGAGAGAGAGAGAGAGAGAGAGAGAGAGAGATAGATAGAGTTCACTGGTATCTATCCCACTAGCGCGCACAAGAAAGAAGCGTTCATCTCTTTTTCATAGGATAGCTGGGAATTCGAGAAGAGATAGCGGAACATTCGCGACCACGAAGATTCTTCGTACTAATTCACATCAGCCATCTAATCGAAGCGACCTAATCGTTAAGAAGGTGCCTTTGAGCGAAGCCGAAAAGTACTACGCACGTGGGAGAGAGATGTCGGGTACATAAGGATCCCCGGGGGATGCCGATCGCTCGTTCGACCGGGTATCGCCGTGGGTACAATTGTGTTTAGGTATATACGTAGGTCTAGATGTGTGTGTGTGGCGAAAGTGATGGGATGGGGAGATTGACGCTTGCTAGTCAATTGGCAGGCAGCGCGGATCCATTCGCGAGGTAGCTTTCTACGATTGTGCGTCGGTGAAGGCCGAGGCTGTCTTTTCTTCTTCTTCAAACTTCTTGATCCTACTTTAGCGGGACACACTCTCCGCTTGGCCGCTCGCGAGTCGTCGACAGCGCGCCCGTACTTTATTTACAAACCACAGAGGTACGTTCATCCGCAGGTTCGCTGGTTCTCCCTTTCTTTCTCCTCTCCTCGCATTAACTCCCTTATTCACTTTCTTTCGAACGAACGAACGAACGATCGAACTTCCTTGAATGGTGACGCGTCGCGATGCGGCCGCGTTCCTCTACAGATTAGCAAAAATAAGTGTCGCGCGCTGAGCCTGCTTCCCTTAACTTGGAGCATCTCCGACGGTCCACTCGGAGGATCTCCAATGGTCCGAATATGCCTTTACCTTCGGCCAAGACGCCACTTGAAATTACGGCGAAATCATTTGGCCAATTAGACTCGCTCGAGTAGGGCGATTGCCATTTCCCGATTGGGGCCAGTCGGGGAATATATCGATTAATGGAGCAGGCTCGAGCAATTAGCGAGCAATCGGTCGGCGAGAAGCAGCGTACCCCGAAAGGAACCACATAGGAAACGAATGCCATTGCACATTGTCGCCGGTGAGATTCATCCAGCCTTCTTACGAGCTAATACTTTGGTAAAAGGGTTCTTTCGATCACTCCTCCCTTTCTCTATATTCGACCGTTAGCCTTTCGTCGGCTTTTGACTTGGCTCGATTCGACACGACTCGATGTCACTCGACTTGACTTAGTCTCGCTTGACTTAGACTTCTCCTCCTCCTCCTCCTCAATCTCCTCCTTTACCAACTAGTTATATCAATCTAAATTAATCACTACCGTTGGACGTTTCACTCTTTGCGCGCGCGGGGTGCTCTCGGCCCGCAGCTTCTCGCACTGCTCTCTTCGCGTCCTGTCGCCAAAGTGCCCTCAACGACGTGGGTGCGTCCATCGGTTAACTAGGCAAACTCAAAGAGACGGATCCTGTGTGCTCAAGTTCGGAAGGAGTGAGTTACGAGAAGCGGGGACGAAGTGACGCGCTGGGGTGAGTTTAGCTTAACACATTGTTGAGCGAAATGTGCACTCCTGTTAGCCCTTTCATCAAATTATGCAATCATACGAGTAGAAAATTCTGTAAGTCGTCATTATAACGTTATGCGGTGCAAATAAATGCTTTGGAAAGAAAGTTATAAAAATGCATTGAGGTTCGGGCTTTTTCTCGATAAAATAACCGGTCAACAATGTGTTAAATCGGGCTGTGCCAAACTCGTGGAGGATGGCCCTGTTCTATCGACAAGCCTGTCTGGTGGATGAGAGGACAGGAGACAGGTGGAGAGAGGGTGGTGGGTGGTGGGTGGGGCATGGAGAATTTGCGGATAGAGGAGGATAGCCGACAAACCCGGAGGAGAGAAAGTCGTCGGCAGGCCGCAGTAGCACCCCATCTACGTATAGTGTTCGCAGTCCCCACGCTCGGAGGGCGTGGGTGTGGACGGACACTAGGTGGGATTCGGGTCCTCGTAGGCCTTCTCGTAGTCTCGTCGACGGATCACCGCGAAGTGGGTCATCTGGAAGGAGTTGGTTTTCTTGCAGCCGCGCTCCAGCGTCCCCGTCATGCTGTAACCCATGTTGAAGTCGCTCGACGAGACGTTCGACGTCAGGTACAACTGCAATCAGAGAGACGTCGATTCCCCTTTTGCTAACGATCAGCCGACACAGATGGTGGTGAACGCGTGACCCGGATTTCCCAGTTCGTCAGGATGGCACTGGCATGGAAAGCCGTACGCTCATCCGACTCGGCTCGCTTGCTCGCCTGGATAGGTGTTGTGGCTTTCGCATTTTAGTGCGCTCGTAAAGCTCGACGATGCTGGCAAGTCGGGTGGAGGTGGTGCACCCTCGTCCACGCGGAATGACATCCACTTTAACATCTCGCGCGTATATAGCTACCCGCACTTTCGGAGGAGCCCGCTGCGCCCGCTTTTTATGTCACTGCCCGACGAAAAATCTTGCCCTCGCGTCACTGTTTCCCCGGACGCACCCCTTCTCGGACCCATGTTCAAGAATCTCCTTCACGTTTTTTGTCCCCTTTTTTACCGTGAATTTATGTCGAGTCGTATTGCAGAGTTTGCGCAATTTTAGAGGGGCGCGTATGTAAAACTTTGCGGGCTCTTGGCTTCATTTCGATTTATTCATGATTTGGTTAATGGTTTTACCTTGAAGTCTGGATCGGTGGTCATTCTCTTGAAAGAACCGACGATATAGAGCGTCCCTGTACCCGTATCAACCATTTTCGCCTGCGTGCTGTACCTGCAGAAACACATGGACACCTGCATACACCATGGTATTGATTATATAAGGGAATACGTTGGACCATAACACGCATTGTCCTTGCTGCTGCTCTATGAGCAAGCGAAGATTGCATCTCGATATCGAATTCTCTCGCATAATGCGAACGACTGGTCCGTCCAGCTTTCCTCGAATGACAAGCGGACTCTCTGACACGATGGAATTTCTGTTTCCCGAATTGGCCAGCTCTATTCGCATTTTGGGCGAATGCGATCCGAGAGATAGCTTCGTTGAAATATGCTCGCCATGATATGATGGAAGCCGAGGCGGTGGAATATTTAATTGGACGCCCGGCGATCCGCAGTCACACCGAGGCTCGCGCCCCAATGCCGAGCGAGACTGGCATTGTTAAGAGGGAGGGAAATTTCAACGCTACATGAGGAGGGAAGCATCGGGGAAGGGTGGGATGGGATGGGAAGAGAATTTTGCGAGGACGGGCCGATTTTCACGGGTCAAAATTTTTCGGCTGTCATTGACAGACGCTGTGGCACGCAGCCTGGAAAGAACGGCAGGCGGTCCGACAGTTTCCACGGCCGGTTTATCACGTAAATCTGTAAATTGCTTGCGATGCGATTATCCCGCGCGCCCCTACGCTAATTGGGATTTGTTTCCTGCCCGCTCGCCGCTTTTTTCTTGCCGCTTCACGCGACGCCAGCACTCCATTAATTCGCCATTGTGATTTTCATTGGTCCCGCCCCACTGCCTTCCCTGTTCACACCGTTCACACCTGCTCCTCTCCCTATTCCCCTTTCGCCACTATCAATTTCAACTCACCCGTTCATTGCTCGCCGCATAAAGAATAATACAATTAAACCTTCGTTCCCCGAAATACGCAGTATATGTGAGATGTAGAGCATACACCCCCGGGAATCGTTTCGCTTTGACCGCCGAGAATGAAGATTTATTGTGCGCCGGTGGTTGCGCTTGGCGAACCCAATTATCCCCTTCCAGTTCTGCTCTCAGCACTGTGCGGTTTTCGAAATCATACCAAAGGCCTGCAGGTCATACAGTTTCGATATAATTCAAGTTCTTTATGCCTTTTTATGCTACAGGCAACTCTGTAAAATCCAGTCATTCCAATGGATTACAAGCATCCGAGATCTGAAGGATAAAACCGAAATCCAACCGAGTATTCAGCAGCGGCGTAGCCGAGTTCATTGCATCCCCGATTGATCGACGCAGCAGAATCCGGGCGGATCCGTCGGAACTAAAAGATTTACGGTAAGTAGCTAGCTCTCCATCCGCGCATCTCGAGAGCTGCCCAGGGGTTGGTGCGGCAGTTACGACGTCAATAAAAGCGGCGTAACATCGCAAAAGAACTCTATTATTCCGGCTGGGTGCGGGGTGGATGCTGCCGAGAGTCGGCGAGCGGAGAGGCGCAAATAAGCGAGTCTCATTAAAATGACTATGGGTGCGATTGTATTCGCGAAAGGGAGCGAATAATTAATAAAGGAGGATGAAGGTGCAAGGCGAACGGGGTTCAGGAAGGAAGGAAGGAAGGAAGGAAGGACGGAAGGAAGGAAGGAAGGAAGGAAGGAAGGTAGACGAGGAAAGGAAAGATTTTCGTAGGCAGGGTTGTGTGGGGCAAGGAGAACAGGGAGGGTTAGGGGCGGATGGGTGGGTTGCGAGGGGCTTATTCCGGCGGGCGTTCAAACCGGCGACGATCATTAAAAGTTTAAACGCCCTCCATTGAAGAGCGGCGGATCCGACACTCGCTTTAAAATCCACTACGCCTGCCGTAGACTCAAGCTTTGACTTTCGCCGGCGATCCTCGATCCCTCACAAAGGAAAGTTAGTTTGAACTCTCCACGCCAGAACCGTGCTTGCTGCCTCGACACATACCGATGCATTCGATGCTCTCTTCACTAGGCTCTGCCAGCTCATACACCACACGTCGATTCGCTTCTTGACTGGCAATGTCGAAGCTTTTGTTCCTCTCTGCACCTTCTACACTTTGGCGCGCACTGGTATTACTCGGCATTCGAGTAAAAGCCTCGCACAATGAAATTTAAATTGGTCGCCCAAAACCCACCCCCACCACCACGTCAATTTAGACCCCCTGGCCCCAACGAGTTTCGGCACGCGACGCCGACCAATTTTTTTAAAAGCGCTCTTCCGATTGTTCGGAGACACGGAATTAGAGTGCGGCGTGTGATTAGCCGTGTCAGGATTCTACATTGAGGACGGAAGGTGGTTGTAGATCCGGAATGGCTTCCCAAGGTGTCTCTATTTACTCTTCCTTTGCCGATTTAATTTTACCAGGAGGAAAGTGCCGCCTCCAAGTTACCGTTGCCTTTGCTATAACGTTGTTACCACCCTTCAACCTCTCTGACGCGCCTGGCTATATTCTTCCGTTATAATTTCAAAACGGATCTAGCAGGATAAGCCAGCAGGAAATTAATATTCTCCCCGGGAATGCGACTGTATTTTCTGCTATTACCGACCCTTAACACCTCACCAAATACATTTGTTGTTTTTTCGAAAGAGAGATCTCACTGATCAAATGAGATTTATCTATCCTGGAATGAACCTCGGTTTCAAAGACCTCGCGACTGCATTGAGCTTTCATAGCGTGTGGGAGCGTTCGGTCAACGGAGATTCACCGTCAAAGTAATTTCATGAGCTTCGCTCGGAACATACTATGTCAAACGAACGCTCCAAGCAGTCTCCCTCGGAGCTATCCAGGATGAGCGAACGGATGCTCGCTCACGTGTCGTGTTTGTCACAACCGAATACCGGAAGAGCCCTTGGCGATCGGTCCGACCATATTCAACCGAGCCCCGTGTACTAACGGGATTACCTTCCTATATTTCGAAGAGGCAGAGAGATCTGCTTCCCTTTTGCATATCGCAACAACCAGCCCTTCGGGGACTTTGCATTGGAAGCGGACGCTGATTGACGTGTAGAAAATATCTTGCAGGAATTCTCGAGTGACGAGAAAGGGGTTGTTAAATTACGATAACACACCTGACGATTAATAGATTCCCGTAGGATCGGTCATTTCTCGGGGCGTTGGGAACTATATCTGGATTGAAGGGGAAGGCACGTCACGTCCTCACGTGCCAGGGGGGCATGTAGGTCCAGGAAGGTCGTTAAAGGAATCGTTGGAGGTGGAGCGCTCGTAATCTCGACAGGTCGGTCGCTCGAGAAAAAGGAAGGAAGCTTCCGGGGAGAGGAGAAAAATCGAGCGGTCAGAGGTGCACGTTCGCCGAACGGAATAATGCATCTGGGGGAAAATCGCGTAATAAATCGAGGGATTCCTATCGAGCGCTGCTAGTTCGGGGTGTTAAAGAGAGCAGTGCGGAGAGCGGAGTCCCGTGGGAGATGAGGGCTCCTGTCGTCTACGAGTGTTGGAGCAGCTGGACCGATAGGATTATTATTACCTTCGTAGAATTCCATGAAAGGCTATGGGATGGCAGGGTGAATGAGACAAGCGCAAGGTGGAGAAACTAAAGGCGAAAATGAGGAAAGGAAGCTGCAAAATTGGGCTTGGGAGTTGGAGTCCTCGGGAGTGGTTTGTCAGGGAGGGATTAAGAGCAAAGCGAAATTTCGGGGCCACGCTCCCTGTAATTCTCGGTTAGTGGGTACAGCAAGTAGGTAATAGAGATTCCGGCCACGTAACCCGAAAGCACGAATTTCCGTCCGCGAGAGGAATACGATTATGGGGAAACGTCATAACGACATACGTGCGCCCTGCATCCTCTTTCCCCTCGACCCTCTTCCTTCCTCTACGAGACTCTACAACTAGTTAGGCCACCCTCAATATTCAAGTGACAACACGCTCTCCCTCTTCTTTTTACCTCCTGGTGCCAGCGACCTCCACGACCTTACAGCGACTCCGACTCCACCAGAAAGGCGTCAAGGTCCAGTAGGAACTACTCGCGCTCCTCGCCCAGCCCTCCTCCGGGAACAGAAGTACCTGTAACAAAAATGTTGTGGCAAATTAACAGCTGGACTTGACAATTCCAATTCTCTACCGTTGTTTGTCTAGCTTTCCGGAAAGTTTAAAGCGAGGATTTTCCAGGCATGAGAGATTATTAAAAGCCGGAAGATGGAGTGTAAGGCTCGAGTCTGATCCCGGAAGTTGGTGGCAGACTACGTTGGAATTCTCAAGGGAGGAGAGGGCTGCTCCTTAGGTGCGCGACTCCTCCCGGTTGGCTGGCTGGCTGGCTGGCTGTAGGTATGTGACCGAAATATTGGAATTCTCTCTCTCTGGAGGCGGTGAGTTGCTCTCGAGCCAGCTACTACGTAAACGAGCCGGGGAGAGAGCTGAGCTGGATGTACGTGCATGCAAATTGCAGCGCGCGCGCGCGAGAGAGAGAGTTCCTTCGCCCGTCTTTCGAGGAGGGCGGCGAGCGTTAGGCGAGCACGCCGGAGTGCGGCAATTCAGCGCATCGCGTTTCGAGTGCTCGCTCGCAAAAAGGCGGACTCCTCCTCCTCGAGTGACTCCGCGAGTGCTGGCTCTGCCACCCTTCGCCATTCCTCGCACTTTTCAGCCCTTGAGCGCAAACCGCTGCACTCCTCGCGCCAAGACGTCCTATCCACCACCAGCCACCCTTAAAATCTCGCCCTACATACTCCTCTCCGAGCCGGGCCAGAGCTTCAGCTTCGAACCTCGAGGAAATATCAATCCGCCGGAAGGAGAGTGCCACTAGTCGAAGGAAAAATAGTCCAGCAAGTCTAGACTCCAGGACGCGGTACTCTCGTCGATGAGAATGTCGATTGGACGTGTTCCCGGTTCCTGTCGCTCGTCCCGTCCTTCCGGCTCATTGAGTCCCAATCCGATTAACCCTTTACGAGGTCCGTTCCTTCTTATTTACAACGTTCCGCTAGGTAGAACAGGCTTCTCGCCTCTTATTTCTCTCCCTCTGCCAGCAATTCGTAATAAACGACCAACTGAAACGAGTGATTCCTTTTGAAAGGTCGTTTTTCGATATTTAGTCGTGCGAAAATTCATTCACTCGGACCTCCGAGAGCTGTGCACTGTGTTTTTCACTACGCACATGGTACCAGTCGAGAATGTAGCCAATGCTACTGCACACAGTACCGGTGTGGGGATTACTCTCCGATAATTCCGTGGCACGTGTGCGCTGCGTAATAAAAATCGGCCATTAAAAAGTTTCCGGGCGACCGCATCGAGATTTCACGTTTTTTCAGCCTTCGCCCTCAACCCCAACTCCGGGCTGGTTGGTTCGGGCAGGGGTGGGTTTGGAGAGAACAGTGCCCGGCGCGGCGCGGCGCGGTGCGGCGTGCCGCTCGGCCGATCGACTTCGCCGGGAATTTATCCCGCGGCAAAACCGCTAAAGTATGCAGCCAGCCGGAAACAATCGCAACGAATTTCCTGGCTGGCAATTATTTGTTGGACCAGGCTGCGCTAGCCGAGGGAAGCGATTCGCATGATTACGTCTGTATTTTGCACGCGCTCGGTCAGCCAGTGACCGCCGCGGCTTTATTCCCAGTCTAGGATGTTCCCAATCGAGCCGATCGTAGCACACCACTAGACCGGTAGGATCCATCGATCCAATATCATTTTCCCACTTGCCCTCCATTTCAATCCCCATCGGCCACTAGAGATTTCTACTGGCCTCGATGTGCACTCACCCTGATGACGCGCTCGCATTTTCCACTCGCTGCTCTATTACTTCTCTATACTCACTAAGCCCTTCTCCACTCACTTCTTTGCCTGGTCATTTTTATGCTAAATTAAACTAACATTTACTCGGGATAGTCCCGGATCGCGTACGACTCGAGCGAGCGAATGAATCGGTTGCGACTTGTAGAATGTCGGATTGCAAAATCTCTGGTAATGCTTGGAATTTTCGGTCGACCCCGTGTTAGTGCCGCGCCACTTCGGAAATTCCACCTTTGGCTTCACTTGCCATTCGGCAGGCGTGGAGCCCCGCCACTTGAACGAGAAAGGCCACTCGTCGCGCTGAAAGCCTTGGTTTCATAATCGCGGCGCTTTCAAGCTCATTAGAACATCCGACAATCAGTGGCGCCGTCGAATCTCTGTCGATTGGACACACCGCACGAGGAAGTACTTGCTCAACTAATATTTATTCGAGTTTTCGCCAGTGCGCTTAGGAACGAAACGAGTGCAATGTCTTGTTAGCAATTGGCGGTGTAGATCGTGGGGATATTTAATCGGTTTCATGTCAAAGAGAAAACTGGAGGTTCTCGAGGCGTTTGTGAAAGCGATGGCGCAGAACACTAACGAAAGGCCGAGCAAGGTGGGGTTGAAGGGGTTGAGAGAGCCGGAGGCGGTCCAGGATCGGTCGAGGGCAACTACGGTGACGTTCGATAACTGACGCATAGCTCGAGCCCACGTTTATATCAAGCCGACTGCCACTGATTGAATAAGTGGATCTCACGCGTTATCGCTACCTCCAACTCTCCTCCCCCGCGGTCCAGCCCTGCTTCCTCTTTACACGATCCTCACCCTAGCACTCCACTCGTCGGTCCACCACCTAGCATTTGCCTCTTTACACACACACTGCTTTCCCCGACTTCTTCTTCCACGCACTCTTCTCCCAAACCTCCACCCTCTAGTGATCTCGTGGTGCACGCGAACCCCAGCTATGCTTAATTACCCACTCCGGAAATTATATCGGTGCTCATTAAAATTCCGGAAATAATTTTCCTCGGCTATCGCGGGGGGTCTGAAGACGTTTAGGAGGAAGTCAAGTGCACGCGACGTATTGCGAGAAAACTGGCTGCAATGGCAGTAAGTTGTCCCGAGTGGATCTATTAAGGTAGATGCTCTTGGATAAGCAGAAGGGAGGCCTGGCTTTTCCCGAAATTTCCAAGCCTCGGCTGGTACTGCGAGGCTTCCAAAAATTTGCCGGGTTTCCCAGTTATTTGCTGAGAAGCTCCGTGGCACGAACTACAAAGACATTCCATGCCCGTTCGCTGCCGTTCGTAAACCGGCGAGCAGGGCCAATTGGAAAATATTTTCACGGATATTTCCTCACTGCTTTCCCGCTCTCCGCAGGCCCTCGCTCTTCTTTCCCAGCAGCTCTTTTCCCCAGTGTGTAATATTTACGATGTACTTGGGTTCTCGAGTCTTCCCTGCAGCTCGAATTTCGCAAATGTTCGGGCACAAGGTATTCCTGGATGCGGTGCAACACATTTACTCGATTTTATTACGAGGAACGAGCCGATAAAACTAGGTGGCTGTGGGTGTTCGCGCGTGTGTGTATGCGCGCGTGGCCGTATGTGTATGTAGAGCAGGCTGCATGGGGCACATCCGGTAAAGCGTGGAGCTAGACAGTGGGCGGTGGGATCTGCCGTGAATGATAGCTCAGCATGCTATTCGTGCGAGCGCGCGCGCGTACCTTGTCCACGTTACGCATCGGGGATACCGTTTAATCCGATAATCTGCCGCTTCGGTCCATTGCCCCGCAGTTCAACCCTCCTCTCTCATTCTCCATTTATCCGCCCGACAAACCATACCCTCTCTTTTCCGGAGCGGGCTTCTCTCTCGCTAAGTCCATCGCGAGCTTTCCCCTGTTTAAACCAGCTTACTTACCACTCTCTCACTTCTCCCTGCCCTCTCACTTGTACCAGTCCAGCCGAATTTCACGTTATCCACCAGTCAAGATGGCTAGTTGGAGTTGGCCAGTCAGCGAGAACTAACGAGAACTAACGCGGCAGATGAGCTTGCACTGCTATTGCAATTGGCGAGCGTGAACTGGCGAATTGGAGTATTCGAGACGGACATCCGGGGTATCGGAGCCCTGCGGACTCGTATCTTCGCATTAGCTCTCGCTAGCAACTATCCGGAGCTTAATCCTGTAAGCCAATAGGTAGTGCGGCGAGAGGGAGAGAGTCTCGTTCCTAAGTCGGTCGATTCGAACTGCCGACCGATAATAAGGCGTCTAGTTTGCTAAGTTCTCCGGTGCCATGGATTACCGGCGACGGCTTTGACGTTCCTCGCGCAAGCTGCGGCGAACTGCGGATCCCCGCGACCCTCGCCCTCCTCCTTCTCCTCCTTCTCGAAATTGAGTTTACTGTAACTCCTCCCTGGGCTGTGTCGGGCTGTGTCGGGCTGGGCCGGGCCAGGCCAACTATTCCCTCAGTTCAGTTATCGCTACTCGGAGTTACAGCTCGGAGAGGTCGGGGCGAATTTGCCGGATTCCGGGCTGCCGAGCGAACCGATTTCCAAGCGAAGGTGACAAGTATGGGCCGCCTCCGGAAGAATTACGGCTCGAGTATCGCCGGATAACAAAAGTTATTCGTGTCAGGAGCATCGGGGAACATGAATCTGGGGGTTCGCTCGACGGGGGAATAGGGGAATATGTTCTATCGGGTGGTAGGCGCGGCGAGGTGGGGCGAGGTGGGGCGAGGTTAGAGCAGAGAGGCTAGTAATCCGAGAGACACCTTGGCGGAAAGACGGTTTCTAGGTCAGTTGGTGGCATCGAGGACGGGATGCTGCCAGAGAGGAAACTGCCGGAACGGGTGAACGAAAACGAAAGCCAGGCAAGATATTGTCGGTGAGATGCCTTCTCTCCTCCTCTCCTTCGTTTTTGGTTAGGGCGCTTCTTTGCCCAGGGGAAAGTCGATATCGGCGAAACGACGTCCATTCGTCGAGTGTGGACTTCTCGAAGATATCGCAAACCCGCGAATTCATCAGTGGTCCGTTATCTGCCCTGAGATAAATTGCACCTGCCGAAGGAGGATACTTCGCCCTGGTAATGCGTTGGCAAAGACTTTCTTCCAGTATTTCGAACGGTACCTCGTATTTCTTCGACGAACTACACTGAACAATCGTTATAAGCTTCCAAACTCCTAGCTCACAATTCATTTTTTTGCATATTTTTGAAGAGGATAAAAGAAGGCACTGAGAAAATTTTAGCCCGCCGGCAGTATGCAAAGCGAAGTTACCAGATCCTTCGGTTAACGATTTATGGATGGTACAATACTGATAGAACTACCTTAAGCGGCATGATACGAGAGGGAGTCTGGCTATATTCGATGGAAGAAAATTGCAGTTGGTTGCTTCTCCTCGGAAACGAGGTCTTTTAAATAGGATTTCCCGGGAGGAATAATAGTCGGGGTCGAATCACTCGCGCGTGAATCCTGACTAATAGCATCTGTTTCGGGTGCTAGGTCTGAATTTCTGTGCCGGGGATTCCCTTTTTACTAATCTTCCTGGGAGCGACCTTGCCAGGGCGATTCCGAAAGCAGTGGGCTGTTCGGGTCGCCGGGAGGTGGCAAAGCACGGTGGTGGACTTTTCTGGGTTAGTCGCTTGAGAAAACGATGTGGCCGGCGGGCCTGCTGTTTCGAACGATCAGTATATATCAAGATTAAATCCGCACTCAAGGAAATCCCGGGAAATCGGGTAGCGCGCCGATTTGCAGGACTCTCGATATACTTTACACTTACAGCGACCGTGCTGGCAACCTAATTAGATGGGGTGGGAGGCGAAAGAATCCTATGACCGGAATGGAAACAGGTAAACTATGTCGAACCGAATTACAAGCCGGGCACGACACCGAGGCTCTGGGGCGAATTTTTTGCCCCGCCAACGTGATTGTCAGAAGGACTAACGAATGCGACATTTCCCGGGCGTAATTGCGAGCGTAGCAACGCAGTCTCGGAGTTTCTCCCAACGGCTCGCCCGATCTCTCCGATCGGGGTGCCGTTGCTAGCTCGATTTAATAAACTTCCGAGCCAAGATTTTACCAGATACTTTTCCCTGGCGACTGGAAAGCTGGAGAGCCACCGGGAGGAGAGCCAATCTTCCCCAGTCGGCTTTTCAAGCGACGAACCCACCACAGCGACACTGATTCCAATCGATCCCTTTGACACTGCACTTTCCCCCAAAGCGGAGAGAGTATTCTCTCCCTTTGGCCTCCCTATCAGCACGCCTTCCTTCCTTCCTTCCTTCCTTCCTTCCTTCCTTCCGTTCTCCCAGCCAGCATTCAAGGAATTGCCTCTCTCCTTAAAATCACTTATACGTCCCGGCCGTCATCCACCTTTCGACTTGAAGTCGCACTGATTTGTAGCCCTCAACCCAGTCGACCATTACCTCCGGGAGATCTTCGATTAAAGTCATGTGACGCGAAGCAATTATGAGACTCGAAGGTCTCGTTCGAGCTCCTGGGACGCACACTTTCCCACAACTTTAATAAGTTATGAAAGCCCTGGACCGCCAAGGGTTTTAGTTCAGTTTAGTGCTCGTTCTCCAATTGACGGCACACACTTCCACGCTCTATCGACCGTGACCCTCGACATTAATTGCGATACACAGTGTTCGGAAAAATGCGTGACCTCTTTCGCAGTATTGTTACGCAAACGGCGCACGGTTGGTCGGCCGTGGCGTTGGAGGGCGGTTGCGGGGTGGAAGCGGGTGGGGTTGAAGTGCGATGAAGGGGCCTAAACAAAAGAGGGTCGTTAGGAACAAGTGGCGCCGATTAAAAACGCCGACGCCACTTGCCGCAATGCATCGACAAACACGAGGTTTCGCGGCGCCTCCCCTCCTAACCAATGGCAGCCCGAGAGAGAAAGGGGATAGAATAACAGTGATCTTGGAATAAACGGTTTTCCAGGATAGAAGAGACGCCGGTCTGATTTGCGAGGAACAAGGTGGCCAGCGCCCGTTGCGGTCTTGGGACACATCGACGCCCCGATATAAATTCCACCTGTCGCTCGTAAATTCGTCCGGCGGTCTCCTCCGTTGTAACAGCGATAAAGTGTTATCGTTCTGCTTTGTGTGCCTGCACTTTAACCGCGCTACACAAACCCGTCGCTTTTTTCCCCGCTGCTATTTGCCAATCTTGCACGGCTAACTATTGAAAGCGAGATCGAGCAGGTCATAGAGTCGATAGTCCAATCCGGTTTCTCTACCACCTTTTTTATAGCCATGCGTTTTAGCGTCGCGCGTGGAAAGAAGTGCGAGGAAGAAGCATACGGTGTGTGTGTGTGTGTGTATACATGGGCGACGGCAAGGGTGGCCGGGAGGATGCAGTGACTTTTTCACGGTTCGAAGCACTCTTTGCGAACAGGATGGAGGAGAGGCGGCAAACAGGGTGCGAGGGCAAGTGGGTGGTTCGTAAAATCGCGGGTAATCGCAGGTGGCGAGGAGAGTCTGGTAGCACAGTAGCAGGACGGATACGGACACGGACAAGGACGTAGCTAGGGAGAGGAGAAGAGAGTAGAGGAGAGGAGAGTCGATTCGGATGGCCGGACTGTCGGAAGGTCGGGTCGGTGAGAATAGGCGAGAGGTCTGCTGGGTTCCTGGTATAGCGAGCTGGAGGGTCCTGCGACCTACATCAACGAAAGCGAGGATACATTATTACTACCATCGGAAAGCAAAGCTCTCTCCGATGGTGCGACGGCCGGAGGGTGTTTCAGGGTCGGTTGCCATGGCAATGCGCTGGGACAGCCACGGGGTGCAGCCTGGAATATCCACCCTCTTGCCTCTTTTCCGCGATTCCCCCTGCTCGTCCTCCCTACTACCGCCCTCCTGCCCTCCTCCTCCTCCACCTCCTCCTCCGCCACCCCGCTCCCGACCTCCCTCCTGCCCTCTCGCTCACCCTATCTACCCACATCTCGCCCTCTCCTTATCCGTCTTCATCTCGCTTCCGTTTTCACCCCCCGTCGAAAGCCAGGCTCTCCTCCCTCTTGTTTCGGCTTCCTCCGAGCTTCCATATTCCTTTCCCTTCGCAGTGGCACAGAGTTTCTCCCCTCGGCATCTCTCGTCGCTTTTGCGTCTCGTTTCCCGTCTCCTCACGTCTGGCCTGGTCTGGCTCCGGCTTGCTCCGGTCTGCTCTGCGGCTCGTTCTTCCTCCTGTTTCCTGCTCCCGCTCCCGCTCCCGCTCCCGCTCCCGCTCCCGCACTCGCACCCGGATGCCTGGCCTGCGCCTGCCTGCCACCCAGCATGCCCCCCTCCACCCCCTTTCCCCATAAGCCTCCCGCACGAACCTGTGGACCGCAGCATCCCTCGCGCCAACATGACGCTCTTCCTAGCCCGAGAGCCCTCGCAGCCACGCTCTCCAGCCAACACACACCACACACCACTTTCTCTAATCGGGGGAGCAGTGTCATTTACATTTTCAGTCGGTGCCGGATTCAATTGACGCTTTGCGCCCTGTTCCCATCGATCGAATATGCACAGCCTCTGGCGCTCTCGCCGATCGAGTTTTGAGAGGAAAAAGGCTGAAAAGCAGCAGGCGTTTGCGGGCGAAAAGGTGGGCGTTGTGTGGGCGGTGTGTGTATGTGTGGGGAAGAGAGAAAGGGAGGGAAAGAGAGAGGGAGAGAGAGAGAACGAGCTGGGCTCAAACGCGAATAAGTATCGATTGGAGGGTCGCTTTTGTGCCCAGGCTCGTTTTCAACTCGTCAAATGGCCTCGCTTTGCCTGCTCGCCCACCCAAAGTTTTCCTCTATCAGTGCGCGCGCGGCCCGCCGCTATCGTCGGCCACGTGCCACTGAAGAGGCTTGCATATTACGTCCCGGGAAATATTCCGAGCCACCCCCGCAACCATAGACACTTGCATCTCTAATTTATGCATTATTTCTGTTTGCAGCTGGCGGTGAAAGCCGCGCACGAAGAACCTGCCGATCGGCTCGTACCAACGTGATGCCAGCTTTCCGATACATTATGCAGAGCGTGCGACAGGTCGGCATAAATAATCCGATTGACCCGATGCCTCGTACAATACGTATGCAGCTGATAAACATAATAGGCGTTTGCGATGAACATCTGATAGATCTCGGCTAATTAGTCAGACTCATGAGAGAGACTCGACTCTGTCAGTTAGATGAAGAGAGCAGTATATTCCTCGAGATGCGAGAAATTAGTAAGGAAATCTGGTGAGTTAATGAGCGGGGGTGGTTATCCCGGTTTGCGCTCTGGGATACCGCAATGCCTATTGGCGGGGAGACTCCGAAAGCTTCCTTTCAGCCTGGCAGACTTTTCTATCGACGCTAGCCAGCCGTCCATTCCCTTTTATTCCCTATCGAAACCCTCCAGTCTCTCCAGTCTCGACTCGGCGATGGATCGGACCCTCCACGCTTCCATTTCAACTACCGCGATATCAGCCACCGCTCTTCTCTTCTCTCCACAACTTTCCTCCTCTTTTTCCCTAGCTCCCACAGTAGTTGGTTCTCCTCGCCCGCAGGATAGAGCTCTCGGACCGTTCGGACCTGCCTTTTTTTCCAGCCTGGAAGCTCGAACGAGAGCTGCTCGTCGTGCGCTTTCGTTTGTCACCCCCCAGCCTTTTCCCCTGTTCCGCTTGGCCTGAAAGGCTCGGCCTTTCCTATATTCGTCGCTGCTCTTTCCCTTGGCGGACGACGGACTCCTGAGTCTGGAGTCAGTCGGAGGAAGGACTACGGGCGAGCGTAATGAGAGGGTGAGCTGACTGGCCGAGCGAGCTGCGCCGAGTGCTGCAACTCTCCTGGTGTGCGCTCGTTAAAAACTAATTACTTTCGCGCGACAGTCACGAAGCCGCTCGTGATATATCCGACAAAGGGAGACGACCGCTCCGAGCGAAGAAGAGCTTTTCGAAAAATTTCGCGCGTCCTCGCACTTCGGCAAGAGTTCGTCCTTAATTACTTTACCCCGGGAGGAAAACCCGCTTCCCTCTTTGCTGCTGCCTCTTCCACCCATCGGGATTATCGATGGAACCATTCCACCATTCCACCATTCCACGGCGCTCCAACATCAATTTGTATAATTATTCACTGTATATTCTCATATAGTACAAACATGTTGTGTACAAATAAATAAAATTGTTAAGTTTCAAACTCCAGAAGCACAGACGAGAAGCAGCGAGTGTGTATAGAGTGTTGTGCCAATGACGCCGAGGATAAAAAGGGGTAAGTAAGGCAGAGGGAGAGAAGAATGCGGCCGAAGCCAGCTTGACATCGATTACGATCGGAGTTTTATCCGGCAATGCGCGCTCTCGTGCGTCCCACCTTAAACAGACAGTGAAAGAGACGAGCGTCGTCGTGGGAATCCGGACCGACGTGGATCGGAGAGTCAAAGGGAGCAAGAGTTGCTAACCGCGAGAGGGTGAATCGTTAATAACGACGCCCGCTGACGAGGGTGGATGCGAACGTATGTATGTATGTCCACCGGGAGCTCCCGACGGTAAATCCAGTTTATAAGCCGGTCTGTACGAGGCGTCCGCTGCTCGTCCCGCAGCCCGAGGACGATTAATCAAGCCGGAATACGCGCAGTCGAAGCTTTTCGCCTCGACGAAAGTACCCCGGCGCTAAAGCTCGTCTCCGACCTTTTCAGAGAAACTCGCGTCACCGCGTTAGTCGCTCCGGGATCACGATATCAGTTCGTTAATCATCCTGGCACTACAATGCCACCGATGAATTAAACCCGCCTTCAGTTTCCACCCCCCCAGGAACCGTCACTCCAAATTATCGACAAGGGTTTCCAATCTTCTTTACTCCTCCGATTCGTTCGATTGCCATTGTGATTTTTCCGACCAAGGATTCAATGGATGAAGCACGAAAACTCGTGAAGAGTTGTTGGTCGAGATAAAACTGACGTAGGATTTGTTTGAATGGTAGGTGGCGATTGGTTGAGGGTAGAGAAGAGAGCGGATGGTGGGTCGGTGGTAGGCGGTCAGCCAGAAAGTTGGAATGGCTTTTCCGGTGGCGCGTATGAGGGCCAACGTACACAGAACGTCGGTAGGATGGGGGAAGAAAGCCAGGGACCGCGAAGGTAGCAAAACCCTTTCAGGCAGATATCTTTAATCGCGCCGACATAAAGGGCGCGCACCACGGATGCTGGGAACCGAAAAGAGCCTGGTCGGGTGAGTAGCGGCCGAGCTAGCATTCAGCTTGCAAGACAATGCTCCTTTTTCCCGCGACGAGCGAGCCCAACGGAGAAAGGGACGTCGGGAGGAAGAGAGACGGAAAAAGGGAGGAGGAACGTTTCTTTTCGTAGGTACTCGCGAGACGCGAGACGCGAGACGCGACACTCGGGAGGGAAATAAGCGTGGAGGTCGAGAACAAAGCTGCATGAAGTTCGAAAATAAGCATCGTCCTAGCATCCCCTTCATTAAAGTTGCACGCGACTCCTCTCGCCCGCTCTTCCTTTCCATTGCATTGTCCTACGACGGAGGAGCAGGTTGAATCCTCCGGTGGAGACAGTGCATAGTTGGACTATATCCATATGCATGCGTCTCGGATGCAGAAAAAGAGGCATTAACGAGCGAGTGGCGTTCTATTCTTTCGAGCATGACCGCAAGGAATCAGCTGGGGAAATCGTAGCTGCGCCATGCATATTCAGGGGATTTCCCGAGACAAGAACAACCGGGGAGTCCGTGCGGATTACCGTGTGCGGACACGAGACACGGATTATCGAAGCTGTCCTGATGCATGTATACGTCTGTACGGTAGGAAGGCCTGCTTTTCCTTTTCAAAGTTTAATCCCCCGTGCGTGCTCTCCTCTGCTGTCAAAGGGTACAAATCTGCCGCGTACTATAGACACTTCCCTGCACCAGAGCACTCCTGCTTCCGGGTTCGTTGCACCGGCGAAACGATGCTCGCAATCCTATTTTCCAAAGTGGTCCAAAGAGAAAAGTCGTTTCACTGCTCGAGTGAAAGAAGAAATGGCAAAAATATAATTATTGGGCATTTTTCTACCATGAAATAATGGTGGGAGCAGTTACGAAATCGTGGGGGGTAATAAAGGGACGGGTAATGACGCGGTTATTGAAAGAAATTCGCCGGCTTTATGCGGAAAGTTTCGAAGCGCGCTGGTATTAGCCCAGTTCGGAAAGCGGCGCGGATAAGAAGGCATATCCCTTGTCACTCTTTCTTCGCCCGCTCTTAGGAGAGCTTCGTCTAGCCATTGTGCTTACCACCACCTCCTCGTAAGCAAGCTTCGCTCCTCCCCCGCATAATGGCCATTCAGATAGCGAATCGATTTATTTCCCTCGGCGTTCTCGGAAAGTTCGACTCCTACTCCCTGTCTCAGTCTCGCTCCGAGCTCCAACATCCCCTCCACCCCGCATTTTTCTAGATACTCATTCAGAAACTCCCCAAGTACCAACCTCCTTGGTAGCTCTGGCCAGTGTTTGCCTCACTGGATTCGGAACCTCCTATTTCTCGTGTGAGTCAGCCGACTAATTAATCGCAATCGCGGCAAAAAGGCCGAGTCGAAGTTTGTCAATGGCTGAATAAGTGGGGAAAAAATTGGTCCGGCAACTATATTGGATGTTATCCAGTGCGAAAGACAGTGTAAAGCCCGAAGTACGTACTCGAGTGGCGATGATCGTTCAAAGCCCTAAGTACCGTCGGTGGACGAGCTCATTTGAATTTCTCGATAGTCGTTTGCCAACGGCAGCCCGACAAGAACCTCAAAGGATCCTGGCGAGAGAGCACCGACATCACTCGCCGCCGGCTAACCATCCCCGATGCCCCCAATTTCGGACGAAATTTACCGAGATATCGGCCGCAACTTGACCACAAAGTAGTCGACAATTCCTGCGAATCTTCTCTCTCCTGGTATTGATCTATTTTTCTCTATGCTTTATTCCAACTTTCCCTGCCCGATGGCACAGCTTCCATCTAGAATTCTACTTTGCCAATGAATTTCACGCGAATGAATCTAGAGCAGAAAACATCCAGCTCGAAAAGCGAAATGATATTCCGAGGGGATTCGTGTTCCCCCTTCGGATAGGATCATTTGCGTTGCAGCCAGGCTATATTGACGCGCAGTCTCAATCCAGAGGAATGTCGAATTCCCCCTCGAGCTTCGGGGGATCCTGCTTTTCAGAGAGAACCGAGGCTTTGCACTCGATCTCTCCACCGAACAATTACCCGGATAGCCAGTTGGATAATGATCGGGTGAATATGGTGGAGGAGTGTATTTAAATAGTGGCTGGCATTAACTGTAAGAAAGTAAGCGAATGGGGAGTGGTGGATAGCTTACCTTACTCGGATATCCGTTGTATCGCAGGAGCTTCTTGCAGCACTTGCCGCGATTCTCGTAGTAGAACATTTGGACCATGTCGGCGCGGTCCGTGGCGGCGCTGACGGTGAAGGGTGCACCGTCGTGAAGGAAGCTCCTCGACGAGGAGGAGGACGAAGGAGGCGGATGTGGTTGTGGTTGCCGGCGCAGCAGCTGCTGCTGCTGCTGCTGCTGCTGCTGCTGCTGCAGTTGTTGTTGCTGCTGCTGATGCCTTTGCTGTGCCTGTTGAGGGTGAGGGTATTGCTGTTGCTGTTGCTGCTGGGCCGGTGATTCCCGACGGCCAAGTGGCACGCACGGACACCACCCTGAGACCATCACACCGATCGAGAACCGAACCCTCCTGGCCAATTCACCCTCTGCACCCAATACTACTCTGCCCCTCCTCCCGCACGTCTACAAAGATCTCCTCGCTTTCGGGAGGATCGCTTTTCTCATGGTTCTTCCTTCTCGTTTCGGCAAGTTCTCCGGCTTCCTTTTGTCGTCGCTCGTTTGCTCCTTCCGCTCGCCTCGGTGACTCTTCCTCGGCAAGCGGTCCTCCTACTCCTCCTCCACCTCTGAGGCGACGACGCAACGCGGCCAACTTTCGAGAGTTCCCCGCTAGTTTTCTTCTCGATAAACACTTCGATATAAACTTGGTTGGGGTAACGGGGTCGTCGCTTGGCCCCGACTTCGTTCCCGTCCGCACTCCTCTTCCCCTCACCCTTGGCGTCCTCGGCCTCCTCGTCCTCGTCCCACGCCTCACCGTTATCGTTGCCGTCGCCGTTGTCGCCGTTACGGCCTTCAAACTTCGTTATAAAACGAGCACGGTTACCTTCTCTACGCTCTCGAGCTCCACGTTCCTATGGATGATCGATCCTCCCTCGATCCCCTCCGTCTCCCGGCATCCTCTGCGGGCAAAGAAAGAGTCGCCTTTATTAGAATTTCCTCACTAGCCTCGTCAACAAGAAAAGCTACCATTAAACATCCCCCTATTATTCCCAACTTCTTTCCAACTGTTGGTAGTCTAAGTGCGCGCCAGATAGATATTTTGCCAACTCCTCCAAAGAAAGGGAAGTCGCAGGGGGTCGGACGCCGGAGAAAAGGGCGAGAGAGCTGGCTATTCTGGGGCGAAAAGACGTCCCGAAATCACTTTCGTTTTCTCAGTGGAGAAATGAATTCGGGAGAGCCGACTCGCCATCGGAAGGAGTACCTCTCCCTCGGATCGGTTTAATTAAAGCCAAAGCCAGAAGCTTTTCTCCTGCATTCCTGTAGCACTCGCTGGCCACTCTACTCACAGGGTGATAGAGATGAGGAGACAATCAGAGGAAACGGTCAGCACCGATCGATCCAGCAAACGGAACGCGTTCGAACTTACACTCCTTTTTGCTGAAACCGAGCGCAGTGACATTTGCCACTGACTAGTCGGACGAGTGGTAATCTCACAAATCACGATGCTCAACCCCGAATGTCGTTAGCCGAAAGAAGCGACAGTAAAGCAGCGCGAGGGTGTCAGGGAAAAACAACACCAGGATTTGCAATTCATGAGAGAGGACTCTTGCCGGCATTCGTCGACCTAATTCAAGGATGGCGCCGCGAATCTTGCGCCTTTTTTATCACCACCGGAAAGCGAGCACGCCTCGCCGATACGTCAGCTTTATTGCTCGGGATTCGCTTCACCCAGTCCGGCAATTGGATTCGCCTAAATACGTGCCATTCGCGCGCAAACCTCGTTAGTACCAAGTTCCGGTTTCCGCCTTGATTCAAGTTAATCCCTGGTGGTCCCACCGTGTCTGCCTCGATTTATCGCACTTTGTTCGTTTATTTTCCGATTAGAATTACACCGGTTTATGAAAGGGAAACTTTGAAGCAGCAATGGCTGCTTTTCATAGCGGGTTTAATGGGTGGTGGGTTGATGGGTTATGCTGAGCAAGCATCAGCACTTTATCCGATGCTCGATCTCGACATTTGCAGTCGGCTGGCCGATGGGGCGGAATGTTGGACACCCTAAACCAGCGATTATTCCGGGGGCGAGTGCTGTCACATCTCTCGCCGAGACTCCACCGTCGAAATGGTTTCCTCGGTTCGCCGATCATCCCGTTGCCCAGCAGCAGCGGTGCATTCCGCGATCGAGCGATCGAAAGGTCATGTAGGTCCGACTAATGAGGAAGAGCAGTTTCGCTGGCTATGGTGAATTCCCGCAGCTGGAATGCCGTGCTTACTCAGCTGCACCTCTTGCGAATTAGTGGCTGCTGTGAGCGCACTTATCCAGCCAAGGTGGTTTTATTCAATGGAAAGCTCGACTGGAATAGTTGCCAGGTAGATCGGTTCGGTACATCCCCTTAAACGTACTTGTCAGCCACGCTCGCGCTCTGCAGTTGGATAAGCGAACTCCGAAAAATCACACTCTCCCCGCGCCAGTCAAGATTTCTCGTTGAACATGTGTGTCCAGAGGCTTCCGCTTGTTTAAGCGAACATGTTGGCCGAAGAGCTTTCGAGGTCCGACGTGTCTTCCTGCTGGCTCTATAGGAATTCAGGTCGATCGTCTTTTTAGCACTCGCTCACCATCCCCCTCAGCTAGCGACGACGCTGTCCCGAGGCTCTTTCCCGAGGCGGACTCGAGCGAAGGTAAATTCTAACAGAGCGTAAATAAAGGGCCGCGCTTTCCCTCAACTTCTTTTCCCTACTCTCTTTCTCTCTACTTGCTTGCTTTCTCCCCTTGTCCCATTGTTCCCGAGTCCTGCGTCTTCCAGCATCTAGTTAACCAGCGCCCTTCCTAACTGCTCTACTCTCACGATGAATCCAGTTCACCCTCGCTTCATCACCAGTTCACTTCCAACATCCAACTTCCAATATCGTCCTTCAAACGCACGTTCCAATAACTAGTAGCAAACTGGGCGAACTGAATTCCCTCGTACTTTTATTCGCTTGGCACTTGCAAGGGAAAGGTAAAACAAGTTTCACCAAAGTTACTAGTCCATTTCGAAAGGATAAAGAAGTGCGCGGCTGGCATCTTCTGTCTTAATCCAATAGTTTGGCTGCTTTTGGAAAAGCCTCCCCAACGCTACTGAGTTCGGTTCCGGCCGGCGGATACTGGACTCCGGCGCAAACTCCTTTCGGAACTCGATAACCCGGCCGTCCGAAGTTGACGGGAATAAGTTACCGATGCTGAGGCGGGAAGGTACACGAGGCAGAACGGGGGCGGCGGCCCCTCACCCTCGACGAGCTCTGCAAGTTCGTGATGCAAATTCCGAAAGGCACGGACGTTAATCGTAGCCACTAGCGTTCCAGCGACGACGTACAGACGAATCGTTGATGGGAACATCGATCTTGCCGCTCGATCGGAACACTCATTTGCTCTCGCCTCGAAGACCTTTGGTTGCCCTCGCTGGCTCAATTTGCCCCAGCATTACTCACAAAATACTCATGGCTGAAGCACCGCTTCGACTGCATTTTTCATCGGTTGGCCTTGCTACTGACGTTATTAGTATTCGTCTTCCCGAACCCCTGTCTGTCCTTACGTACTCTCGTGCGCCGGAGTGACTGGAATATCCCCTGGCAGTGCGCTCGCAAAGTTAGAAGCAGTGAGTGACGCGCGAAGGGATGGGCTTTTGCGAATTCCCTGGGAAAAGCCGAATAACCGCGATAGAAAGAAGACGATGGAAGCTTGCTCGCGCGTTTCTTGACGCGTTAAACTAGCGGGATTAATGAGCGCGGGGGTATTCCAGGCTCTTAATAGCACCGGCTGCTACAAAACAGCCGTGTACTCGAAGAGATCGCGACGAGATCGGCCGGCCTCGGCCCTTTAAGGAGCTAATTGACGTTTATCGAGTTAGCGCAACTACAATGCCCGCTCTTTCTCCCTCGCTCTCACTGGCAAACTGGATACGACTTCGTGCTCTTCTTCTGTCCAGCTTTTATCTCGATCGCGTTGCTTGTTATCGCCCGACAATGCAACGTGACGGGATCGAGTCAAGTTCGAACTGCGACGGGATGGAGTTAACACTTTAAAGCCTGGTCACTCACTCTATCAAGATTTCTGGCCGCGAGCGTTTGTAGTAGGAACAGGCTGATATTCAAAGTATTCAAACACCTGCTTTTTCATGGTCCCGTGTTTCCCTAAGCGTAGCGAGAATTTGATGAACTTACCTTCCTGACGTAACTCCTAAGCGTATCCTTTGCGGGAATCGAAGTTTTCCTCCTCTTGCGAGACGAAGCGTGGATAGTCGGAGCAGTGAATGCCGGCTCCGAAACTAGTGGAGAATTTCAATGGTGTTGAGCCCGGAGAGTTCACCAACGACACATCCTTTCGGCTTCCCGGCTTCGAAGTTGTCGCGACGCGGCTCGCACCCGCGCGTCCATAAGTTAGCCTCGGCAAAAACAGGCTCGAAATTTGGTTAGCGAGTTCTTTCCGATCACGACTATTCAGCGTTGCGAAGCATAAAAATGTAGATAAGACGCGCGTGACAGTTTGTTGCGGAAAAGTGGCGCGTGCACGAGAGGAAAGTGTAGCGAGGAGGATGCGGATCTCGATGAGACGACGTGTGAGCGCGAACTAAAAGCTGCGGGCTGCGGACTCGTCGGGGCGCCTGACGCCGACGTGTCGCACTCCACGGCGGAGGAGGTGGCGGAGGCGGGGGCGGTGGCGAGCGGCGCTTGCTTCGTCCCGACGGCGGCGCAGGGCTCACTGAACCTCGCCGACGAGCATTCCGCCGACGAAGCGTCCGCCAGGCTTTCCTACCCTCCGCTTGCTTGCCACCCTTCAACCCTCCTATCAACCCTCGCGCGTTCGCTCGGCGCTCGGAGCTCGGCACTCGGGACTCGCAACGCCAGGACCCAGGACAAGATGCCGACGCCGAGGCCGAGGCCTTTTACTCGCTCCTTCCACTCTTCGCTCTGATTGCCAGTCTCTCTTGCATCGTTTTATCTTCTATCAGACTTTCCCCGATTATGCTACTGCTCCGAATAGAGAGAGGTACACGGATGCTGGCTGGACCAACGCTCGGTGAGAATCGACCACACGTCAGACGACACGAGGGATGATGCTTCCTCTTCGCGCTCCATCTGCGGATCAGCAGCGCGCACGCGCCCCCATAAATCTCATTGCGAAACGGCGCGTCAGAGAGTAGTCGCGTTAGAAATTTTCGTTCCTTCGTGTACGACTATTACACGCCACCTTTCATGCGGATCCTCGTATCTTCTTATCCTCTGCCCGACCCCCTATCCTGCCAACGTGTTCCGGACACACACACACACACACATTTCTTTCTCCCCCAACTTCATCCTACTCTGGTTTCGCGTCCTTTTCTTTTCTCCGAGCTCATCTTACCGCCCAGACAGGCACCCTTCGCCCCTACTCTGGGGGGCACACGTTGAAACATGCATGACCATCGGAAATTCCCTCTTGGAAGCCCTGATGACTGGCATCAGGAGCCAGTACTGATTTCTCGATGGACATTCCATCCTTCAAACATCGATGCTCCGTAGTCGAGGCTGTGCGACCGCCCCTGCCATTATCTCGGAGTAATTTTCCCTCGACCTCGAATTGCGCATTAGTAATAGTCTTCTGAAACACGAGGGCTTCCTGCCTCTGGACGTCCTGCTCCGTTTCCGGCAGCGTAGCCTCATTTTTCTTGTTCACGGCTCCTTTTTCTTAGGTTGCCACGTGTGAAATGCGGCGGTGTGCCAGCGAGGCTTGCATGGCTTCCACGATTTTCCTGGTGTTCCTGTTTGAAAAAGGACGACTGCCGAGTACTCGGGGATTACGAGCACCGCGCCGAGAAGCCGTTTCTTCGACGGCTATCTATCATTCCCTCCAACTCCTCCCCCTAGCCCGATTCTCCCAAACATTTGCCCGTACTCTTTGCTTTTATTCGCTCGCCTCATTGTTGTTCGGAGTTCCAAGCGAAAGGGGCCAGGGTGTTAGGGAGCTCGGCCAGATCTAGTTGTCATAGAAAGCTGCGGCATGAAAGTAGGTACGCGGTGCTCGAGAGCCAGTGCAGCCTGGAGCGTTATAACTCGTTTAGCTGCTTTTCCCGGCCTTTGTTTTTCGGCGCGCTTAATTATATAAATTGTCGCTTTTATGCATCCTCCGGCGTTTCGTGCTCCGCCCAAGGCACGGGCGAGAGCGCTGGCAAAAACTCGCCACCCCGCCGAGAATTAACTCCGACTATCCCGACTATAGGTTTTCAACGATCGCCACTCCCCCCTACCCATCTCCAACTTTTTGTCCTTCGCCGCACAGCTAGGATAGCTTTTCGAGGATAAGTGTGCGGGATAGAAAGTTGTTGCTCGAGCGACAGGAAATTCTCCTCTCGATCTCCATTCAGTATGTAGTAGGTAGGTAGAAGCACGTGCCGCGCGGGAGGATGTCTCATTTGCGAGCGGCTTCGTCCTGTAGGGTCCTGCCGTTCCAAAGTGATAGTCTTACTCTACAAGCATCTCCCCCTGCCTCTATCACGCAATCCTAAATATTTGATCGGGCCAGTTCCTCTCTCTCCCGGCAAAGTATCTCATTTTTCCCGCGTTTCCTCGCCGGCCTGCCGCGAAAGAGCGGAGCGATCGAGCAGTAACTGTTAAAAATTCAAGCCCCTCCGACGATCGACTGTGCCCACCGACTGAGCCCTCTTCAGAGACGCGGCCCTATCGGGAAAGCTTATGGTCTCGCCTCCAGACCGTTTTGCCTTTCGCAAGCGGACTTTGAAAATCCATTTATATTTTAGGGAGCGGTGGAGAGGTCGCGACAGCGATTCCATTTCGCGCAAACAAGCGTTAAAACTGCACTAGGAAAACTCGGCCTCGCCAGCCCGTTTTTCCATCTCCGCAAAGCCGCTAGTTTTGGCTGGGCGGTGCGAAATAGCTCGGCTTTTTGGAAAAGCAAGCACAGCGGGGTTTAACATTCGTCGCTCGACGACTACAGAGAGCCAGCTGCTCAACGACAAAATTCTCCCTCGCTCGCGTCATTATTCCATGAATATACAAGTTGAGGAAAGAAACGGCGTGCGAAAAAGCAGCAAAGACCTTTAGCAGTATGGCAGGAAGCTAATTTCTCTGTGGAGAACGTCGGCGATCAGGCAGAGGAAGGATAGATGGAGGTGTCAGTGGAAATGTGGCTAGTGTATTAGAGGGAGCTGGATGGGAACCGCGACGAGACGAGCTCTAATAACGAGCAGAGCGAGTAGAAGGCGAAAGTTAGCCTGGTTACGGATGTCCCTCGTATATGTACTTTGTAGCCCATGTACATACTTTGGTAGGACCAGTGGAGAGAATACATTCTCATTTGTACAAGTGGCAGTG
Organism: Ectemnius cavifrons; assembly: GCA_964023945.1. Lineage (NCBI taxonomy): Eukaryota > Metazoa > Arthropoda > Insecta > Hymenoptera > Crabronidae > Ectemnius > Ectemnius cavifrons. The sequence continues at coordinate 12,076,286 of OZ030384.1, read as the reverse complement.
TCTCGCAGGGTGATGCGATAGTGGTGCTAGTAGTAGCACCACCTTCCCCGGCAGCCCTTAGTTTTATCCGCGAGACGCTCGCAATATGCGACACGCTCCTCCAAAAGGAGGGAAAAGGAAAATTTAGAATGCACTATTGCGAATTGCACAGAGAGCCAGCTTTGGATATAATGGAGCAGGCTGTTTCCGTAAAAAGGCGGGCATGAATAGCCTCCTGATGAAGGATGGTGGCGAGTGGGAACTCGATGGTTTAACTTTCGCAGGGAATATCGCAGGATAGATAAGCGAGCGTATGATACCTCTGGCGGTAGAGCCTCCGGCACACGGCTCTCAAATATTCCCATCCATTCTGAAAGAATGCGCCCCGAATTCCACCGGCGCGTTCATAACAATATTCGCGGCACGAAACGAGGCCGAGTGCTGTTTAAACTCGACGGGAATTACTTTTATGCCGCTCGCTGGCAGAAGCCAACCAGCCGGCTCTCGGTGCTTCCGCGAGCGAAAGAGTCTCCAATCGGACAATTCGAAAATTTTAATCTCGATCGCCTCTCATATTCGCTACCAAGTAGTTTGATCGTGCAAATGCGGCGCCCAATAAGTAAGAGGAGGTGAGGAGGGGGCGGCTGACAAAACGAAGGGATTGACTCCTCGGATTTGAATGTCGAGCAAAGCCACACCGCCCAAGCGAAATCGTCGACCCAATATTGAAAGGTCTTTCGAGCTATAATTCAGGCCAGTCCGTTAACTCTCCTGACAATGGAGCCGTTCCCGGGACGTTCTCCCTGACTGCGGCCCGAAAGCTCGAAACACCGAATAATTAAAACACTGAGTTAATTCCGGCGTTCGCTCCGTGCTGCTTTCGAGCACACCATGCTGTTTCGAATATTCTACTCGATCGCCTGACTAACAGAGTTTCACCACTGGCGGGCAAGGCAACTCCCAAGCTTCTTGTCGCCTGTCTATCTTTAGTAACGCGGTGACATAGGTGCGTGGCTGCATCGAGCGAGCATATTTAGCCACTGGCTCACGAGATTCCTTCGTGTTACCGAGTTTGTTTTTGTGAAAGACATCGGCCAACGGACTTTCGTATCTTCTCTGGAACGGTTGCCGGCTCCAGCTGGCTTGGTTCGTTATCCGGAGGGTCGAGTAACTCGATCTCTCGCATTAGCCCGGTGCTGATCGATTAAATTATTTTGCAGAGATACTCGTAGGGCAGCGGAGGCGTGGTTAAGCGCCCCAGTTTTCAAGAGCCGCGGCGGAACGCTGTGCGCCGTTTCGAGTTCCTCCAGGAGAAAAAGTCCGAACTCACCGAGGAGGAGAGAACATTCGCACACCTGAAGGTGCAACTTAGCTGAAAGGCGAGTCTTTCGCGCGAGTTTACGGTAAAGAATTCCCTGGCATTCAACTCGGTCTTTTCTCAAAAAAGAGAGGAAGATCCCCTCTGCTTGGCGAGGGTAGTGCTGGATTGAGCGAGGTACGGCGAAGGAGCTCCTTGCTACGTGAGGTTTAGTCAGGAAGTGGAGGGCCGAGCCATTCGCGATAATAGATAGAGCAAGGGTCGGACCTCCTCCTTGAGGACGATCACGCGTAATTGTCCCTGCCAAGTACCGCGGCACATTAGACAAAGCCTTTCCCTCGCACGCTGCGTGACAATGGCTCGCGCGTCCTTCGGATTGAGCGGAACGCTCGAGGGTGATTGCCACTGGATCGAGCGATGTCATAGTTGGCACGTAGATGTATTAGTTTATGTCATACTCAATGCCTCCGATTGAAGGCTTGTCGATTATTACTAAATCATTGCAGTGATTTCACTGCATTTCTATCCATCGGTATGTCAATCAGAGAATATTCGAGGAAATAAAAAGGAGAAAGGTTTTGTATGGAAAAGTGTAGACTTGGGATCCCGTTTACTCGACAAAATCCTGGCACTCGATCTGGCGAGTATTAAGGGAAATCCTATCCGACGCTTTACAGGACCTCGAGGATGAGAAAGGGTTGAAAAGCGCTGACGTTCGTTGCCCGTGACTATCTGGGTGCGATACTAGCAAGCGCTCCGGAAGTTGGTATGGATGTACCTGGCTTAGGCGGGTGTCCCTGTCGTGTCGATTGTCAAGGGGGAGGTTGGCTGGGTTGGAGGTACCTTGGCAAAGAGAGGAGACAGATCCAGTCGAGATGTAGTGGCTCTCGTTGGTATTCAGCTAGAGCTAGAGCTATCTCGAGAATAGCGCATCGATAGGGAGGGCTCCAGAGCACAGTCACATTGGGCATCCGTTCCAATATGCTGCCAGCCTATCTTCCATCGGGGTTCATCAAATATCTCGTAACAAGAGAGAGATACAGCGTCGACTACGAATTACGATCGCAGACCGCCGCACTGGCTGCGATCGATTCACGTGTGAATATGATAATTTTCGGCAGCTAACTCCCCTCGTACAACTGTTGGATCCGACATTCGCGCAGGGCTATTTGCATTATCCTTTCCAAATGGAATCGACGAGAGCAGAGTTAAAGGTATTATGAAGAAGTTAATGCGACTTGACTTGTGCATGGTCGGGCATAATTGGGCCAGGGGATTTTATTAGTGAAGTAATTGTCACGCGTTGGCGAAATAATCGGGCGAACAAGGGAGCGATCAATATTAAATGGCAGCCTGTGTGTTGGCCGACGAGTTAATTTGGCAGCTCGCTGGAAAAACACATCGATCCGGCCGGGTGGCGATACCTCGCGCTTTATTACGATATAGCTCGGGACATTGAATTGTTTCCTTAATTAAATCGTCATTGCAAATCTACCTGTTGCCGGTTACGCGGCCGGTTACGTGGCCGGTTAGCGAGTCAGTTGGCCACAACGGGTGCGGAGTCGAACAGGCCGTTGTTATGATCGCTTGGCAAAATCGGCGGACGAATGGCGTTGGCGATTTCTGTGGTTCACCGATGACGCTCCCGTTCTCCCGGCTCGATTTTACGACCGCTCACGTACCCCCGGAGCTCCCGATGATTCCTGCTGTCCGCCTATCCTGTCGCAGCCACATCAAACCGGGAGCGCTCGTAATCGAAATGGAAATTCGAGTTCGTGACGCGCTCGATGGCTATCTTTTCTATCCGGCTCGGCTAGATCGACTAGATTCCAGCCGATTTCCACTGGAACACAGAGTTCCTCGATGTGTTGGCCCGACTCTGTTTGATATTCGCCTGGCCGAGCAAGTGGAGTAGGTTTTTTGCGGTGGCAGTGCTGAATACGGGGTGGCATTAGTATTCTTTCGCTCCGACTCGATCTCCCTCGGTGCTGGTTCGAAAGGGGGGTCGTGGACGAGCATGGCGAACATGGAGCACCGAATCTGTCGGTTGTGCTCTCGTGCCGCCTGCTCGAAAACGAGACCTTAACGAACCTATTTACATTCAATAATTAAAGGAACACCCCCGCGCACTCGGCTCAGTGCGCGCACTCTCGAAAGCAAAACTGCGGGACCAACGATCCGTCCTTCTCTCCGCTTACCCCGATTAATAATGCAACTTTAAAGCCCCTCGGCCCGTATCACATTGTCTTAGCAGTCTGAATGGCAGCGCATGACTCACGCCGCTCTTTGCCAGCGAGCTTAAAATACAGCCCTCATTGTCCTCGCACCCTTTGCGCCCTTTCCAACCGGCCTGCACAACCCTTTGCCTCGCCTGCCCTCCAACTCGCCCCGGGCCTCGAGTACCTTTATGCCAAAGTCACTTGATTCCACCCTTAAATACCTGTTATTCCGTGTTTGCAGACCGCCGAGCTGGCTTGGCTGATTCACGTGCCGATACTCGCCCGCATCTACCCGCCATCCCCTTTCATCTCCCACGCGTCACTCACTCTCTTTCACCCGGCCGACAGATCGCATCACTGCGCACTGACATCGACACTATTCCCCGAGAAAACTCCACCAGTCTATTACACCTCGGAAATACTTGAGCCACTCTCTACTCGCTTCATGCTAAAAAGTCACTCTCGCACTCGCCATTCTAAAGGAAGACGGATAAAAGATCGGTTCCGATACAGTGGAATGTTGTGTATCGATACGCCAGTGATGGAATGGACCAGATATTTATTTCATGGGTCAAAGGAGAAAAAGGGTCGGTGAACCTGCGGGAATAAGTAGGATTGCTTGGCTCTGCTAGTCGATATACGTCTGGTTCGAAACGAACGGGAGCACCTCTCCGGCACCCTTTGAGAGCCACTCACCCCAACAGCAATGTTTTTTCTAAACAATACCAGCGCGACCCCGGTTCGAGCAGTGTATGCACTTGCATACATCTCATATCGGCCAAAGTAAAGATTGCGCGTGCCGAGTAGTCGATTGCAAAAGCAAATGTACTCTCCCCCTCTCGATCAGACAGAGGGATAGAAAGGGAGTGGTCGATGTACACATGTACAGTATCGGGAATGGAAGTTCACGGCTCGAAGACGATTCGGTCGTGCTTCGATGAGCTCTCCGGCGCTGATGCCTCCGACATTCTCCTCGAATTCGGAAATCACGAAAGAGGAGGACAAACCGAGGATAGTTCTCTTGGGCGGCAGTTGCCTTCCCAAGCAAATAAACCTGGAAATAGTGAAAAAGCGAGGCGAATATAGGCGGACACAGTGGAAGGTAACGCGCGCTGCGCCGCGCCGCGCCGGAACACCATTGGCCGCGTTCCAGATTTCAGGCGAAATCCCCGCGAGAGCAAGAGAGAAGCCGAGCTATTTGCCGAAGTTATGGCGAACTCCTCGCCCGGTCGATACTCAGTTTCCCCATGGATATAAGCGCATTTTTTTCGACTGCCGGCCGCGTGATAATTGAAGCGCGCCCATTGTTTTTTCCCCCGGTTGTCTTTCGACCCCTTTTTATCATCACCGGCCTTCTCGCCGCACAGTTCTTTTGCCAATAGTCAGCTTGCCAATGAAGCACAGGGCTACTGCGATAATGAGGAAACGCGCGCCTAATGCTGTCCGCAATTTCGAGCATTGTTTCGATTTCCGGCATAAGCGGCTCTCACAGGCAAGAGCAATTCCGCCAGGCGCAGCGATATACACGCCTCCTACTAATTAACTGGAGATACTTCCGAGCCATCAGGCACAAACGTTCCTGGTAGATCGCTTTCCCTTCCACAGGAGGATCGAGCGAGTCACTGAGTTATGGAAACGGAGCGAGCATCTTCGGTGAATTTCATTTCTTATCGGAGACAGAGGCGATATTTTTTCTGTCCCCCAGCCTTCCCTTGCCTTCGCCGAGTTCTATCTTACTCCCGGGCAATTCTCGGTCGACGAACGGAAGGAAGAAGCGGCAGGAGGCGGAAGGGGCTCGGTGCTCCTTGGAAAATAAGGAGAAAGTACCGGCCCGAACTCGGACGATCGATCTAGGGCGGGGAGGGTCGACGACGCGAGAAAAGTACGCTTCGCTGAGTCCCGATCGAGACCTTGGCCAATCCTCATAAAGCTGGAGTCCATTGTTTGGTTATTAGGTTTCGCTTGTCCTCGACCAGTGCTCGCGGTCGCGTTCGGCTACATTCGAGTAATTGAATTCCGGACGTTCGCCCGGCCAGTTGCGTATTATTGGGTCAGGGGCTATGGAGGATGGATTCCAGTCCCTTTGCATTTCCCATGCAAATTGACCGGAGAAGGAGGTCCGTCCTCCTTCAGGCACACCGTCTTCCTCTCCTACTTCGGTATCCCCGCAATTCACTGTAGTCTTCCCGAGCTAGGGACCATTATTATTCTCGCCGGTAAAGTGTCCTGGCACCTTGGATGTGTCCCTCGCTTCCCTCCGCAAGATTAATTTCGCCCGTCAGTCTTGCAGGCATCGTCGAATCGGAATGGTGTATGTAAACACGAGCTAGCAAACGATATTCGAAACTGTGCTTCTGCTTTAATTGACGTATGGAATTGATTTATGGAAAATAATTAAGGATGTACAATTGTCCAACGTTTTTGGTCCTGTTCTCGTTCATATCAAGCTTTAGCAGCGATCCCAACGGTGGAAGTTTAGGGAATGGTGGTGGTGCCAGGACAGAATAGTCGCTCTTCATGGCCCTTGGGATTAGGATTGCACGCGTTAGAAATGTTGGTATGACCGAATCTAACAAAGGCGAGCGAGTGGCTGGTTCGGGCGAGAGGCAAGTTGGAGTATTAACAGGTTGGCGGTAGCTCGCCGCGAACAAGCGGGGAGTTGGCGAATCTGGAGAGAATATAGGGAAGCTGGGATCGGCTTCGGACGTTTACCATTTAGTTCGGGTCCGCGCGGGCCACGATATTCATTCCGCAAGATTAGAGTTACGATCCATTTCCCGAGCGGCCCACCACCACTCCTAAATCCTCAGTTCTTACGGCGCTGCTTTCCGTGAATATTGCGATGGCCGTTTCGCAGGATTAAAATGTGGCCGGCAAGCAATGTGGAAGGATTCTTCTTTCAATATAGCCGCTCTTCTTGATAAACGAGGGCCACATTCTTTGGATACTCTTATTCGGAATACACCTTAGCAGCCCTCATCATCCCAGAACGAAGAAGTCCTGAGGTGGATCCTGCGCCAAATTTCTGTCTTATCACGGGCCACTCGATGTACTTCTCATTACCGATAAAAATAATGTCTGGAAGCAATGATTCTGGAGATGCGAGCGCGTTTCCTCGGGTTGGAGCCACTTGGCTCCAATCGAATTCCGATCAGGAGAATCCGGTTGGCGCTCTTCCTGGATTACTAGGCGAGGTTGCAAGCCCTCTTTATTCTCCGGCGAGCGTCGTATCCGGAAAAGCCCTGGCGGGGCATTTCATTCCGCAGGGTACACGCGATTTATTGATCCACGCACAATTCCACCTCGTCGTCGACGTCGTCGTCGGCGGCCAACTCAAACTCCGGCGAGAACCAGTGACGCTCAGCACGCGCTCAGTCTGCCCATCCGCCGGCTATTTTCCCCTCGAACCACCGCCGCCGCAGACTTTTTGCCAGGCTGGAAAATAGCAGGCAAACTCGCGCGAACAACAAATTTAATCGACAGTGGCGAGCAAGTGAACGCGGCTTAACGCGCGTGTGTTTTCCACGTGGGGATTCAGTTTATCGCACGGGCGTTTGGAGGTCCGTCGATGGACTTGGTCGACACGTATAATTTAATGTGGATGCCCAGCGAAAGAGACTGCGATGCGACAATAATAGTTTGTTTTCCCAGGGAAGAAGGGAGGCGAACTCCCATTTTTTTCATTAGCCCGTAAATAGCGGGGCGGTAAGCGAGAGAGGAACGTGCCCAAGGGGAAAGGAGGCAATAAAAATTCGTCGAGCTTTAATGAAACCATAACTTACAATTTATTCAGATCTATGCTAACCGCGTGACGCGACTCGCTCGTCGTCGCTTTCCATTCAAATGGCCGGTAAATCGTATCAGTCGCAATTTACATGGCGGACTTCTTAATTCGGTGTCTTCATTGTCGAGCCACCGACAGTCTCGGCTAACTGAGAACTCTCGTTTTCCTCGGGAATATGAGCTCTCCCGCGGGAGAGCGAGAGAAGGAGAGAAAGGCAGGGAATAGGAGAGAGATGGCCGAATTTGGCCGGAACAGGGAACGCTGAAAACCCGGCCGGTTTATTAGGCGACTCACGTCCAGTAATTGCAGCCAGACGTTTCCATTACGAATTTAAATATTGATTTTCGCCGGCTGCCTCCCCGTAATGGAATCTCAAAAGCCTGGAAACTGGGTTTCGGCCATATCAGTTGGCCCTCCTGGAACAAACCGAGCTTCGCTCCTGCCTCCTGGGATTGCTAGTCCCTCTTCACCCGTTCGCTCCCACTCTTTCTGACTGCCCGACCATCGGAGTACTACTCTCTCCCCCTTCTCCCATCTCTCATCTCTCATCTCTCATCTCTCACCCCCCTCGCGCATTTCGAATCGCAGATCAAAGTTACCGCTAAGTGTGTTAAGTTCCGTCTATGCGGCTTAATCTGCCCTCTGAACCTCGCCAGCTCCCGCGCTTCATTATTAGAGCCAGCCAGATGATTGAGATCAGCAAGCACGATTGCCCTCAATGCACACACCGTGCTTTTAATAGAGAATGATTTTGGAAACTAAAGCTGACTTTCTAGCAGTTGGTAAGATAGACGTACATCGAGTGGGAAAGTCAGGTTGGCGACAGTTCGATTCTTCCGAAATGGTCCCGCCAGGGCCAGATCAATCTCCGGCTCACGGCAGCTGATCCGCTCGAGCGCCGGAATCGGGGATAATCCGCATAGTGGCTGCCGCGGGAATCGCAACTTGCAACTCTCGTACAACCAATTTGCAGGCTACGAATTCCGCAAGCCGCCCTCCTACGTTTTTCGGGAATGGAAGAGGCCGCGAAAGTATCCTCGAACGTGCTTCGCTTCGTTGTTATTGATATCCGATATATGCGGCCTCGGAGCCTTTTCCGCTCCCCGCTGAACGTTCAGGAAATCTCCGGGACTCGGGTTGGAAGCACGAAGTTGCGAGCGAGCGGAAAAGCCGGCGGCGGCTCATCGGATGCTGCGAGAGAGCGTCATCGGCATAGATGCTGTACCGTGGAGGCTGTCGGCCCGACAGCCCCGAGCGACGTGTGAATACACGCAGACCCACGTACCACGTAGGAGCAGGTGGCGTCTGACGACACGCACATACGCTCACTGGGCAGGAACGCTCGGTGAATGAAAGGATTACGCGTAAACACAGACTGACACACGCATAGAGAGTCGGTGCACGTCAGCGGTCGCGGCTTCATTAGCGACGCGACGGATGCGCGTGATTTAAGCCTGCATCGCGTCCCCACGAAAGCCTCAATTTCCCCCGGTTGGCGGTGCCGGCCGTTTACGAGGCGACGCGTTCGTTCATCGAACTTTCCACCAGTTAACCAGATAGAAGAGAGAGGACGTGGCGGGAGGAATATATGGTCCGAATCTCTCTGGTAGATGTGATTGCAAACGTGCGGTGGCAAAAGTAGGTGGTGCGCTTTGGCGGTGGCGGTGGCGGCGGCGGGAGAAGAGAAGGGGATGAAGTCTCTGCACGTAGAATGAGAGGACGAGTCGATATACGGACACACCGAGTGGCAGGAGGCTCGGAAGAGTGGCTTATTCCGGCTTATTCCCTTACTCGCGATCGGATCACGCGCCCCTATCAATATTTACTCACGTATTCGACGAATGACTGCCAACGCGGATCCATCCACGCCTTTTCGCATCAAGCCTGCCTCTCAACCTGGTCCCTCATGTCCCTTTTCTCAAACTTTCGACGCACCACCCACTCCGACCCGCATCTCCTTCGCCCTCTTTACTCCAACATTTCATTTCAACTTCCCCAACTATTATTTATTCAAGAACGTCACTATAAATAGGTCGCTTTATACCTGAGACTGTTTTGGGGTTAACAGGCTGTCGGGTTCGCACTCACCCCACCGTGGGGGGAGAAGAAAGCCCGAGGTGACGTCGCACCTCGACGTTGATCTCGCAGGTGGCTCGTAATCCTCCAGAGTTTCCTAATCTCTGCGAACCCTAAGGTATCACGCTATTCCAGCAGGCCGCCACTGTATTTTAGGGAAGTTTGCCGAAACTTGTCGTCGCTCGTCAAGCTCGCCCGGTTAAACGAAAGCTCTACGGAACGAGCGGCAAGAATTATCGATAAGAGGAACCTCGAAGGTACTTGTGTCGGGTATAACTCGAGATCGAACTCCGAGTGGTCGTGCTCGATTACATTTAGGCAAAGGAGAAAGAGAGAGCAAAGGCTAGGTTGCGATAACGAGCGAACGGACGAATCTCTATCGAGTTGGATAGGTAGTAGAGAGCAATAGGTCTCCCTACTCATGGTGCTCGAACCAGAGGAGACCGGTGCTGACGATTCTCCCCGGGCGATTCTGAAGCGATTATCCTTTGGCTGGGCAGCACTAATGGCCGATCTATTTCACTAAACGGCAGCCTCTTGTGCTCTCGAGATTACCCAGAAAACATATACTCCGAACATCTTGAAAAAATGAGAGGAAGAACTGTGAGAACGGAGGAAGCTCGTGATCGGGCGGACGGCTTTACATAGCAAACAGATATTTCTATGCCGCACACCGCCCACCCTCCGGCACTGCTCCGGGGAGAATTGCGAACTTCGATCGAGAGATAGAATCCGTTCGAGAATCGGTTAGTCTTGGAAGGCTGTACTTCTTTAAGCTCCTATACCTCTTTTACTGGCTAGATTACAATAGCAAACCCTTCACGAGCTCCCTCCCTCTATTACTTTTCTTCTTTATTGCCACTATTAGTAATTAAATTACATATCTTGTTATTGAGGGTCGGCATGGAATACCTCTGGGAAAGCTGATAGCTTAACTAGCATGGGTAACCAGTTTGCGAGAGTAGAAGTTTACCGAAGCATTTCAGAGGTTGGCGGTGAAAGACCAGTTCTACTTTGGCGGGTTACATTTTCTTGGGGAAGACTTTACTGTCGCACACCTTTTTTCCTCCGGGCTAGAATCCTGGGGAGAAGGTTTGCCTCTTATCTGCGGCCCATTCTCAGAATCCAGGCTCGAGCGCTGGAAAACTATGGTGATAGATCGAGTGACGACACTCGTTTAGAGTTTGCTCTGTGAATCCGGAAGGCACGTCTGCAGATCTCGATGACTGGTTTCCGATGCTCCCAGAGACTAGGCTCACTTTGCCTTCAACCTTTAGAAGAACACGTACACGCGTACGCGTAATGCGGATCGTCCTTCTCCGCTTTATCGGAATAACAGCGTCAGCGAATTCGAGATTGGCCTTCCAGGGAATTGCTGGCCTCCTATTTTCCGGCGACACCGGCCGCTCCCGCCTGACTGCTAGTGTCGCTAATCCCCTTGAAGGGGGGGGATTCTACGCTCGATATGGCACACACGAATGTCCACACATTGTTGACCCACGCTTTTATGATGATGACATCTTAAACAACTTTGTCTTTTAGCAATTGCAATAGTTGACGCATCTGACCGCATTTTGTTATGGCAAACCAATAATTTTTTGAGCATCGACCGGAATATTACTCAAGACGAATCATGAGCAGGTTATTTCATCTACTACAAAAAACATCGAGCTGTAATTCCTCCATTTAATTCACGGTGGAGAACGGCACTTTTTCCTACCGAACGCTTGGCCTGATTTTTTTCTAGCGGCCTAAAGTCCACTCCTTCAAAGTTCCTGGTGTATTATTCTGACCGGATTTCCCCGCCGCCCCTTTGCCATCGGCTCGCGGTGATTCGCAGTTTTTCGCTGTTCCCCCGGCGATATTAATTAGAGCGATAAATTAGTTGGATGAAAGCTATCAGGAAGGGTGGCGGCTGGCATTCCTCCCCGCTGAGGAGATCGAGTCCGGCAGCGGTCAGTTCCGTAAATATGTTTACGGGAAGAACACACAGAACAGGGCAGAAGGGGACGAACCCACCAACTCTCTCTCGCAGCGGCCTCGTATTTATAGGAAGAGTTTCAGCAGGGATTTGTCAGTAGAGCTGCTACATTAGCTTCCTAGAGAGGCCGCGCACGATAAACCGAGGCTGCTACCACTACGTGGCAGGGGAAGTTAGTCTTTGGCCTGCCGGAGGGAGAACGTGCGCCTTATCGAAGGATCGATCCCCAACAAAGATATCTCACCTAGGAGCAAACACCCTCTTTTCTTCGCTCTTGTTTTTGCTCCTTTTCCTCGGTACTCTGGGACACGTGTGTCTCGCTTGAGAAAGATGTGGTTGCGCTCGATGTCAAGCGCATTTTCTTTCTGCTGACATTAGAAGAATCGGAGGCCGAGAGAGATTAAATCGATCGGCAGAAATATCGAGAATGCGATCTGACGAGGGACTGGAGCGACATCACTTTCTAACCGAGGGTGGTGCTGATGTAAAAGCAGGCGGAAGGAAGATGGAAGGGAAAAAAGTGTGAGACTAACTGTAAAAGGAGTCTCTAACGAGTTCACTGCCCCGGGGGCGTCGAAGGAAGTGGCGGGCGTTAGTACGGATCTAAAAGGATAGATAAATAAAAGTAAGGAGAGTGCGACAGGAGGATTGGTAGAGAGGCATTACCGTTTGGCTAGATGCCCGGTGTATGTATATCGCATTGGATAGCGGGCCACATAGTTATTCGGCTGGTGCGAGACCTGCACGTGTGAGAGTTCCTCGATGTTTTCGGAGCGTGGGAGAATGGAGGCTGCCACCACCGCCTCCCGTAGAATCTGCCGCTCTCGAAGGCATTATTGTTCGCATCCGTTACCATTCCGGGCGAAACGCGGCCTGCCCCGCCACCATTCGGATTACCGATTCGTCAATTAGCACGGCTAATTTATTTATTGCCGCCTCCGGCCGCACGTCGGCCCGCCCGCCCGCCCGCCGCTTTCACGTAGACCACAATTCTTTCCATCTCACCACCCGCCAACTTCCGACCGCCCCATATTGCCCACGGCCAACAACGTCCCGTACAGACTCCCTAAGAACACTTAATTCGCCTGGCAAGCTTACGGGAAAATAGCAGGATCACTTGTCCCTCGGCGACCATCTACTCTTACTGTAACCTACACGACGACTTGCGCGTGTTCTCCTGCCAACATTATGCCACGAAATACCCGATTTATTAGATACCCAACTCTCTACGGCATTCTGAATTTCCCCAACTTTTAATTCTAGTATTAAGAACCAACTAGGAGGAAATCTAAAAATATAATAACTGGGGTAGCACTTCAAAAATGTTATATTTTTTTAACGTTCTCGGACTTTGGCGAACGGTGGATAAATCCAAATTTTGAGCCCTAGCTCAAAATTCATTTTTTATATTTGCCGAGAATTAGAATGGAGCTAGCAGAGCGGCGAACAAGCAAGACGTTCATGCATAAAGAGTCTGATTTCTCAAAGCGAAGGCGCCTCGAACCGATCACTTAACCCCCGGATCCTTTCTCCCTTGATTCCCTCGTGAAGCCGCAACTTTTTTCTTTCCTCCTCTCCGGTGGGGAGACTCATAACGCGCTTTCCGTTTTCCAGCCGAGTCGCTCCATCCCGAGACTCGAGACTCGAGACATAAAGTAACAGGCGGCGCAGTACGGCCGCTACGGGAAATTGCGAGCGGTCTTTGGGTACAGAGGCGAATTCAGAGGAAGCCGGAAGCTGGATGCCTCGGTTAGGGGACATTTCGATGCTAATTTGAGATACCGGTGGCGCATAATTTATGATGTTTCTCATTAGAGCTGCTCTTCTAGATGGGACATCCTCTTGCTGCCGAAAGACAGGGGACAAGGGGAAGCTGTAAAACTTTTGAGGGACTAGTGCTTTCTCCCTTGTTACCCCTCGCTCTATTACAACATCCCCTTCCACGGTCGAATGCACGTAATTTTCGACATAAAAAGAACCTAACTTTTGCTCGATATTGAAAAACCCCGATCACTTTTTTCTTCTTCTGGAAATCCGCCACTCCTTGCTCAGGAATTCGTGAGACAGATTCCTCCGGCGCACTGCAGCCTAAAAGAAATATGGGAGAGTTAGTCGATATTTCATAATACGTAGAAGCTTCGGGTCCACGTCGCAGCATTCCAAGTTAGTGCGGTGATTCGCCCTTCTTGTACGGATAGGAAAATCCTGGTTATGCTCGTGTTTTTTCCGCTTTCCATCGTCCTGCTACTGTTTTGCCTTGCTCCTGCTCTCTGTTCTCCTCCTATCGGGGATATCCAATCGGTTGTGTTTCGACGTTTCATCCTGTGGTGAGAGGGAGCAGGATAGATTACTCCTGCGAAGGGAGCGGAAGATCGCAGAGCGGCGCGACGCGGGGGAAATCGGTTCCCCAGGGGCAATTTCGCTCATCTCGCCCGATCCAAAGAGGACCTCGATATCTGATTTCTCCTGGAGCTCCCGCCGCTCGAGGAGAACGGGCAACGAGGTAAAGCAACAGACAGTGCTTTTCTTTATGAGGAGGAGAGCGGTAGATGTGGATGTAGGCAGCGGGGCCGCTCCGAGGGAAATGGAAATATTCGCTATACGAGGGAAATTGTATTTCTTCGAGAGAATAAGAGCCGCCCGCTGCGACTGGCGCGCACTCCACCGAGCCAGAGATCACGCTTGTGGACATTCTTTCTATCGGCGTAAAGAGGAATTCTGCTCGGGAATAGCTCGAAGGGGGGAGGAAAGGGATATATCGCCCGGCAGATAAAGGGGATGACGCGACCATTTGTCGCATCGAGGAGCGCTCCCCTCGGAGACGTAGCCTTCTTGCAATAAGGTATCGAGCGATTTCAATACAGGTTTACTCCTTCGATATCGGCCGAACCTATTATCGAATCGCTCCCACTCGACCGAGGGGACAGTCGACTTTTCTCCGGCCCACTCCTGCGGATAATAATGTAATTGGATAATTCATAGAAGGTAAACGCTTGTACTTGCGCCCATGAAGAGCTCCATTATCACGGGTCACCGGCTTTGTAATGCAAAACCAATTTCCACCCCTGCCCTCTCGCTGCGGCAGCCTTGCACTCTCACAATCCTCGGTAGTCCTGCATCTCATAGAAGGACTTTGCTTCTTCAATTCCTTTCGGGATAATTCATTATTCTTTGCAATTCGAAGTGATTGAGGTGTCGGCTTTCTTTTCCCAATAGAATGGTTTCGAATTCTGGTCGATCATTGCGGGATGACTTGTTGAATAAATAGAAATCTATATTAGGATGGAGTTCCGGCGTCTAGTCATGGCCTATGGCCGAGACTTCCTAGTCTGGGGCCCTCGGGGGTGTAACGTTAACGAGGGAGGAATAGAAGCGAGCCCCGGCGGCCGCGAGTAATTTCCGGGCGCGCCGCGACGTTTTGATCGACGCAAGCGACGTCGGTCGGCGTCGGCGGTTAAGAAAAAGCGCTCATAACGGTTAGCTAAGTCTAAGGGCAGTAGCCCAGGGAAGCCTCGGTGAATTATGGATGACGGCGCGCGCCGCTGGAAAGCTGCTGAGACGGCGGGCACTCCTCCACCCCTTTTCACCCTCCTCCCCCCACGGCAGCCACGCTTCTCTCTTGCCTCCAACCTCCAACCTCCAACCAACCTGGCCAAGTCTCGCTCGCAGGCCAAGAGTCGCAGGTAAAGCTTCAACTCACCGCGACTCGCCTCAATTAGCCTCGCAGGGAAATTCCGGGTTAGCTTCGCAGGAAGGCGAGCATTCCGGATCAAGGGAACAGCGTGGCGCACTCTATCTTTGTGCCATTAGCTTTTGACGCGCCGGCAAAGCCACCGGTGCTTCTCTATTTGCATACATTGATGAACCCTGGCCCAACCACCCCCCCGCTAAGAGAGCCTGCCAGCCAAATATGCAAGGCTAAAACGAGCCGCTCTTCTCTTCCCGCTTCTACACCCATCCCTCCCTATCATGCTGCTCGTACTTCCTCATCAATCTCCAGTCACGGTTAAATGAGAGAGAGAGATAGAGAGAGCCAACTATATATGAATCAGTCGCATTGATTCTCCGGCTCATTAAATCTCTGGCCGATAAATTTCAATAAGTTTATATTGGAATAACTGGGTGTGAGATAGGACAGTCTATATAGTTAGTAAGGATTATTCAGAGTTGTTCATGTTCATTTGGGATAATCAGACTGTGAGGTTAAATGAAACTGTAATAACTCACTGTCAGCGTGTTGGAAAAACTGTTGGAGATATGCAGAACCGCGGTGGGGTAATACGCAAAACGGGGATCAGAATTGGAAAGGAGAAATGGAGGCAGCGTGCAGTAGGATGCAGAATCCATTAACTGGGCAGGTCATATGGGGGAAAATTCAGCAGCGAACAAATATCCGGGTGCTCGCATTGCCGCAAGCCATTCGTGACCGCGGCTCACTGCTGTTCTTGTCCGGAAAGCGTCAAGCAGCGACGGACAGTTTGATGGATCGAGGGAGAAAGTGCGCGCGCCTTCTCACTCGCTCCAGCTAGGAGGGGTGCATATAATTGAATACGTCGAGTCAGCCCTTTCCAATTAGAGCGATCTCGCCCGGGAAGATCGACGAGGCGACGCTCTCTTTGCGACACGATGCGAACCGCCGAACGCCCACGCTCGTAATTCAATCGAACAAAAAGCCGATTTTTGCTTCGCTCCGATCTCACGGCGCGGCGTGACGCCATAACCCGACAATCGGTTCTGTCGTGGCAGAGAAAAAAAGGAACTCCCGGAAAAAGCGGTACATATTTTTTCGTAAACGCGTTATTGGACTCACGTGGCCCGGCCGGCTTGATATATTCATACCACCGCCATTATATCGCACCGCTACACCGCGCGCTCCTCTTTGATTCATTGCCCGACCGAACTATCGTTTACTTTAATCGGCTATATTTTACTGGGGCAACAATCCCGCATTGCACAGCCACGAATACGGCCGCTGAGAAACAGTCTTGAAGCACTTTAACGCTTGCTCTGACTAACGCGTACTTCTACCTGAACCGAGGAGCAGAAGGCAAGCAAGCTGGCGGAGCAATATGCCTGGAGGAGGAGCACCTTAGCTGGCAAGTTGATATTAGGAAATTTTGACAGCATTATCTCGGGCGAAATAAGTTCACCGGCATGGAGAATCCCCGAGCCATTTGCAAGCTACTGGAATGCACCAACTTTTCACTTCCTTCGTTCGCACCACCGCAAAACAATGAGTTCCTCTCGTTCGGGAGGGCATTCACAGGAGAACCACCTTTTCGTCTGCTCTCACCCACATTTGGTCATTTCCCAGACTTCCTTCAAAGCCTGTGAAAGCCCCTGAAGGAAGAGGCTCTTGTGGAAAATTTCAAATGGAATTCGTCCCTCTATCTCTGCTTACTAGTGAAGCTTTATTCAATCTGATACCTCCAGCTCGGCCAACTAAGCAGTATAGAAGGCGAATTCGAAGGGGCAAGGAGCAGGGACAGAGGAGTTTGGATGGCACCCGCATTCCCCATCGAATAGCCGAGAAACTCATTAGACGGGCTTGCGAGGAGCAAATGACTCGGCCTATACGGGTGCAAAGCTCCGTGAGAAAGACCGACGAAGAGAAATGCTCGAAGAGGGACTGCGCCATGAAACAGGTGGGAAAGAATGGTGGGGAAAGCGAGTCACTCAAGTAAGCGCTCTGGAAATTCTCTATTTAAGACAGCTGTCGTGAGGTGGAACCTTGAACGACGGCTTCCTCGTGTAACAGCGAGTGATCCACTCGGCAAACACTTCGAGGTGCTCTAACAGGCAGTAAATGGAGAACGCCAGTGTTTCGCACTTATCAAATTGCCACCGTAATATTTGTGCAGTCACGCGCTAATGATCCATCCGACTCTCTTCCGTGGTAAGAGCGAGCGGGACAATGACATGGACGTATTTCACAGACGGCGCTGCTCAATCGCAGACTAGCATGATTAGAATCCGATTCTCTCTAGTAACCAGTCCCATAGTGCGCTTCAAACTCGGCAGCGACAAGTTCGAGCTTCAATTGGAATAGATTTGAAATCGTAAGAGCGAAAAAGAGGGAGTTGGTGATGCCAGTCGGAAGTGTGCGTACATTGAAAGGATTGGCGTTGGCGAGATCTGGTTGAAATACAAGTATTCCTAGGTCAACAGGCACCACGCTATCTATGTAGTTAACGTCATTGGGTGGAGAACGGCATAAAAATGAGTGCACTTGCTCTCGCTCGCACGCGCCTTACTTCCCGTTAATGTGGGTGTCTGAGTAATAATAATGAATGCCGGCGACTCATTGGAATGCAGCGATATTTCATTGAGCGTGCCAATTTCCGCGTGGCAGAATTTTCCTGGACTTGCTCAGCGGCTTGACACTCGATGGAAGTGCGAGTAGAGAACACGATCGGAAAGCGGCCTTCCGAAAGTTAGCTTCCGTCCATGCCAGTCGAAGAGAGGAGGAAGGGGAGGAGTTGGGTCGGAGGTGGGAGGAGAGGAGAGGCCGAGGGACTTCGCAGGAATCTGGCCATCAAACCGAACGCGATCCATCGAACGATTGCCGCTGGTTTAAACCGAATGGTACTATCGTGTTCTTGTCAACTGGGTCAGGCGCGCCTGAAAACCAGGTCCACCGACACCCCCGATCGAATATCCTCCGGGCTACCTCTTTCCCATTCTCCATCTATTCCGAATTCCTCCGACTCTTTTAACCACTACCCGCAGATCTCTATAACAAAGGGCAGCCGAAAAATAAATGGCAACGGATGACGAAAAAGGAAGAGCTGTTCCAAGTGAAGAAGTGCGATTGGAAGTGGCCAGTCAGCTGTGCGATATGTATCACTGAAGCGTAGTTGCTTCTATTTGCAATGGTAATCCAGATAAGAAGCGTGCTCGATGTGAGAGGGAGAAAGAGTCGACAAGGAGCTGGTTTTCCCGGGGCGTGGAAGCAAAGGCAGAGACCGCGGCAACATTTGTTCGCCGGGAGCCGTCGATCGTTTATCGATACGGGTTGTGGGGCAGGGCTAACGATCAAGCCCAATTTTCCGCTAAACGCTAATTCGCTTAATTCTGATCGCGCGATTGCTCGTTCTCCCTCTCCCTTTCTCTCTTTCTCTCTTTCTCTCTTTCTCTCTCTCTCTCTCTCTCTCTCTCTTCCCGATCGGTCGGTGTTTACCGTGTCGAACAGCAGCCTCGAGCTCGAACCCGCAGCACACTGGACTGGCTGGTACCGCTAAATTCGTTCGAATCTCGTTTGCCGAATCTCGCGGCAAACTGGGAAAGCTCGCGTGGCAAGGGAGCGAGAGGTGTACGGTTATTCGAAGCAACGCGTAATTCGATGGCGCAACACAACAGACCCAGAACACACGATCGCGTATTCCGTGGTGCTTAACGTAATCGGCCTGCGAGAACGTCCTCTCCTCCCGCCGATCACTAACCGCCCGCATTCCGATCGGAGTGCCGGAGATTAATACCCTGGCGACTCCCAAAGGCAATCACGTGCACCGCCACACTTTCTAAATAAAGGTACGTAATGATAATTGGCATTGTGGACTGACAGGAAGCCGGTTATCTTATCGCCAAGTCGAAGAGCATCCATAATTCACACTAGATTCTTGTCAGATGAAACTGGCCCTGTGGCAGGTTCTCGAGATTCGAAAGGAATCTTAAGAACTTCCGGTGATTTTCTACTGCTTCAATTTTCCGATCAAAACAAGCGTGGGACAGATGACATGTTCGCATATAGATGAGCCGATTTCGTGGACGATTAGAGATCGATATGATTCCCACCGTCTAATCTAATCGCTATTCCGACTTGAATTCTTCCACCTCGAATCTATTGAGCGACGAGCGCGGATAAGATCGAGCGGCGATTACTGTCAGTCGGTGGCTGCATCCGGAATATTGGCGACCTTGCCTCTTGGCAAGCGAGAAGAGAAGTGAGGTGGGGTAGGAGGTACATCTAATCTTAGGCGGGTAGAAGTGTTCGATACCGATGAGTTCTCAGTAAAACACTCGGAAAAGTGCCATTGGGGAATAACTTTCAATCGGAATAGTCGGGCTACTGAACGTGTCGTATATTGCTCTTACGTGTGACGAGTTGCGGGTCTTAATGAGAAGCAAGCGAGAGCAGCGAGACCCATCAATTGGATCGTTTGACCCATTTTTATTGGCAACAGGCGTACACGCGACAGACCACGTGGCCATCGGGACGCCTGCCAGTGCGAGAGATAGATCTCGGACTCGCGAGAAAGAACACTCGGTCTGTGTGCGCGTGTGTGTGGGCTCGTTCGCGTGAAAAATCTGCGGAAAATGCGCAAGAGCGTTCCCCGGCCTCCTAACTAACGAACAAATGTTTGCTGACGGCACATAGATACCACTCTCGCAATCGAGCATACATCATCCTCTTATAGGACGGTCACCGGACTCAGAATCACTCGTATCCATCGACGGATCGCCGAAAGGACAGGTGTCCCAAGTCGAACTCTCGGTTGAGAATTCATCTCACGCTCCCCTGATATGGTGAGGGACGCGCCTAATGGCAAGATCTCAACGATAGCCGGTGAGGATCAGCGAACTCGGCGCGCAAAAAAAATAGATCATAAGTCTAGATAAAGAGATGCTCGTGATTGGTGATTGCGCAATCAATGACGCGCCCATGTAGAAGACAGGCGAGTGTCTAATAAAGTTGGCTGTAACTTTCAGCGGACAGCAATGACGTCTTGGGACCGGTCAACTTCGAGAAGGCGATCATTGCCACAGGTAAAAATAGGCATTGCCAGCTTTCCTAGTTCAGGCGCTAGTCTCTTCCTCCCAGTTACTTTACCTTCCTCCTTCGACTCGCTCCTACTTCCGCAAGAACATGTGAATGAGGAGTAACGCAGTACGATCAATCCTCAACTTTGTATGACGACATAGGATTTGGCAAGTTTAATGTGCTCCTGTTCCTGGCGGCGTTACCGATAGGATGGGCTGGCATCTTCGACACGACTACCGCGGCTTTCTTCATGGCCTCGGCGGAATGCGATCTTCAACTGACTTTCTTCCGCAAGGGCGTTCTTGTCGCATTCCCTTACATAGGTATGTCCTGACACCTCCCTTACACCGTACAAGTCCTTTTCACCTGGGGGAAACTCCATTTCCACAGGCATGGTGCTCACCAACTTCCTCTGGGAGTACATAACACCCTACACAGGCATGAGGACCCTTTTTGTCCTCGCGATGCTCGCTGACTCTCTCTTGAATATACTTAGCAGCTCCGTAGACTCCTACTATATCTTTTTACTGGTCAAGTTCCTCACCGGCATACTGTGAGTACCGGAACAGATCCTCTCGTGAGATTAAATTGCACTCGAGTTTCTCGCCTGGTTTTCATCGCTAATAGGATTCCCGTAATAGAGAGTGAATTTTTAGTGCCGGTGGTCCATTGGCGATGGTGATGCCATACCTCTCGGAATTCCATGCGAGCAAGTATAAGGCACAGTTCACGAGGTGGGCAGGATTTATCCTGGCCGTGGCAAACATGGTACCCGCAGGTGACTATCAAGAATCGTGCCGATGTAGACTGTGCAGAATGTGCCTCTACCTCAGCCGAACACCTTCGCAAATTAAAGGCTAATCCTCCCTTTTTTCTAGCGATTGGATTCTCGGTGCTACCGTTGCCCTGGAGCTTCGTAATTTTCGGCCGCGAGTACAATGCCTGGCGGATCTACATCTTGATCTGTTCGATCGTACCGGTTCTCGGCTTGGTGACATCCTGCATGCTTCCGGATAATCCCAAGTACCTAATGGAAATCGGCAGGCCCGAAGAAGCTCTCCACTTATTGAGGACAATGTACTGGCTGAACACCGGCAAGCCAGCCAACACTTTTCCGGTAAGCCCCGTGATTGATCAATCTTCTGCGCGAGAGTGTCACGTACTCTCGAGGTGTAGCAGCTAGCCTGTTCGTCTCATTAAACGGAGAAAAAGCCGATCGATCGGTTGCATCACGCGCGCGTGAAAGAGAGAACGGTGAAGGGATGGCCAGGGTTGGTTGAGGGAAAGAGAAGAGTAGGAGGACAGAGGAGTACACTTGGCACGAGGCGCACAATGAGCCATTGTTCCCCCATTAATATTTCTTCCCGAGCTTATCGAGCACGGGCGAGCTTTCAGGCTCGCTTTCGAGGCTTTTTAACGAACGAGCGGGAGATAGGCGCGTGCGAGCGAGCGAGCAAGCAAGCGAGCGCCGCGCCGCGCCGGGCAAACAAACGACAGGTTTTATTTACGGGGGAGACGCGCCGAAGACCGAAAGGCTGAAAGCCCGATTCGAGCGAGAGGCCGTGAAATGAGTCGAGATGAGAGCAGACGAGTCTGTGCACGCCAGACGGCTGTGGATGCTGACAAACGGGCAAATAGTATTTTTCGCGCGAATAGAACATTTAGATAGGGTCTCCCAGGCTGAGCCGAGCCGAGCCGGGCCGAGCCCGCCCGCCTCGACGCCCCGTCCAATGTATAATTCACTCGGGGATCCTGCCGTCACCCCGGAAAGCTTCACTCGCATTGTTCCTCCTCGTTCTCGTTCCAGATAAAAGCTCTACTTGCGCCCCAGAAGGTCGAGCTATCGAGGCCCCTGCTTAAGATGTACTCCGAAAAAATACGTCTCGCCTGGTATAACACCAAACTGTTATTCTCCACGGCGTACTTGCCCGCCGTCTTCTACCTCTGCTTCCTCCAATTCGGCAGCATGCTCGGGTGAGTTCCCACTGGCGACTGCCTATTCACACCACCTTTTATCGAGCTTCTGCCACCTTCGCACTACCATCATATACTGCACCCCTATTCAATCGTTTCTCGAGCTACAAAGCACATCAACTCTCAAGTGGGAGGCTCAAGTCTGGCTCGACTTACTAATCATCGGAGGAATCATGCTGGAGAATTGACTTCTATTCAGGTTCAATGTCATGAGGCTCTGGGTACCCCATCTCTTCATTATCCTGAATAATTTCGATGCGGAGAACTGGACACCGAATGGACGGGCGCCGACGATATGCGAGATGCTGGACCGCCGGGCGGCATTGCCCGCGCGACCCCATCTCGATTGTCCCAACTTCCAAGATACATGTATCGATGTACGTGCTGCTCAGTATCGAGATAACAGTAATTTGCGTGGAGTACGGTAAGCTGGATAATTACCAGTTGATGGTTATCTTTGCAGTGGGTAATCAGGCCTGCGATTTATCAAAATTCGACGATCATCGCATCCTCGGCGATTCTATTTTCATTCCTCCTGGGTTTCGTCACGACAACGCCTTGTCGAAACAAGTTCGTCATACGTAAGTCCTGTGTTTTTCCCTTACGTTTGAAGAACGAAAGATAATCCAGACATCCGGGGGTGGTTAAAATATTTCAAATAATGGGGGAGAGTCTTGTCTAATTAGGCTGGTATGTTGATCGACAAATTAACGGATGCTCTTGCAGTTTCGGCGTTTCTGATATCAGTGCTAAGCAGTTTCGGAATAAATTGGGCGCAAGCTCCTCCCTACATGCTGACGCTGGCCGCAGCTATTATCGTGACGGGAAGAATAGCGGGTAATATCGTTACCGCAGTGAATGCCAACGTTATTCCTATCCCATTAAGGTAATACCTCGCAAACAAGTCTCTGACGAGCACTTTCGAATCTTCGCTAACAGTTCTTACCTATCTGGCTAATCCCGACACCCAATCGTGAAAGCGCCCCTTTATCCTTCTACCCTCCCCTACGCTCGCTTTACTACCAATAGCCATTCGCAGAGCAAACAGGCAATTGATTATGAAATCAACATTTATTTCTCCAAGGCCGACAAGTATAAGCTTGCTGACGTTCGTTGGAAATATGGCAGCCATTATCGGGAATCTCGTGTTCACAGCCCTCCTCGGGCTGGAGTGCCTGTCCGCTTATATCGGCATGGGATGCCTCTTTGTCGGTAAGTTTACACGAACACAACATCATAAAACATCGGGTGTCAACCTGAATTGTCATTCTTTAACTTTCGCTCCAGGCTGCGCGTGTCTGTCGATCTTCCAACCGAAGCCTCCGAGGACGCCCGCCAAGAATCTCGCCAACGGCATGTAGAGGTGATTTCGAAAGCCGAAAATGGCTTTCGGAAGTATGGGAGACCGTCTTCTCAAGGCTCGTTCATAGGGAATGAAGGGAATGAAGTTGGCGCATTCAGATGGCCTGTGATACGTTTCTAAAGTAGAGCTACTCTGACACTATCCACGATCTTAATAACGAATAACTTGGCCGGCCCGATGCTGGCGCAGAGAAACTTTCCAGAAAGGGGGAAACCGAGAGAAAAGGATGAGAGGGTGAATTGTACTTCGCCGGCGATAGGAGAGCAGATAATTTTTACTCAAGCGTTCCTCCAGGATTATTCTAGACATGTAGATGGCCCCCGACTGGGCCGATAAGCTCTTTAAATGGTATTATTAATAAACGTATTTTTTTTACATAAAACAAGATCGTCCCCTCAAGTAACACCTACACCGTAGCAAGATAAGGATGTGTTGTTCACCGAGTGGTAAAGGGGCGTCGTCGTCGCAGGAGGCATTTAGTCCCTTAACGGCGGAGACGATTGCGTTATAACGAAGCCCATTACACCGCGCGGGGCTGCTAAGCATCGCAGTGTCTCTCGTCTCTGGGAAATATATAGCATAACCCAAGAGGCCGTGCTGCAGAGGGAAAAGGAGGGAGGAGAGGGTGGCACCGGTGACACTGGTTCCACTGGTGTACAACTGCACTCCGTTTCCGATGAGTTTAGCAATAGGAGTGGGAGCGCTCGCAATTATGAGAACGACCTACTTGTCGCCACTCTCTGCAGCCACCGATTATAACGAATAACAATGGCTCTTCGCCGTTTCGAGATGTGATCCATCGAGTACACTTCTTCTCCTTGTCAACTAGCACTTCTCCTATCAAAGTCAAGGCAAGTTGAAGGCTCGTACTACAGGTAAAATTTAACTGACAAAGCTTATGTGAGTGTAAGAGGCAGTAAGAGCTTATCATGAATCGAGCATGAGCGAATATAATGGGAATTGGGCTTAAGAGGAAGGTCGGAGCTTCACCACTCGAAATCAGAGCCGGCGAAAGCCCTGTCTCCGTGCGATAAGAAGGGTGGCCGCTTTAATGTGGCTTGTTACAATTCCAACACCTGCTGCTGGTGGTGCTCGCAAGCTTCTTTGAGAGTGGGCAGAGGGGTTGCAGGTTGGTAGGGTTGGAGGTCGCCCGGCGGTTGGCGGTGCTGTGGGAGGCTGGCTGGCTTTGTCCAGGGAGGTCTGTAATATGAGCGGTTGTAGAGGACGGCATAAGAAATGACCCGAGACACGTGGTGGTCTCCCTTTCGCTCGCGTGCGCGCGCCCGGCTAATGGGATTTCATGGGAAATTAACACGCTGCTAGTAATAATCGAGGGCATCATCTAATACCCCTGGTTGGAGCGTGAGCGAGAGAGCAAGAGAGAGCGTGAGGTAGGACGGTGGCGGGGGGAGCTCTGGGATCACTGCGTTACACCTTGTATTCGGCGATAGTTAATTAGCCCGGTACAGGCTCAAAGGGTATTTACCGTCAAGTTTATCGTTGACGCGTTCATAACGAGCTCCCTCCACTACAATGGAAGTCTGTCTATTGAATCCCTTTCGCAAATCCCTGTCGGGTCTCGCAATAAAAGGATCACTTAGTTTCGATATAGGTCGCCGAGAGTAAAAGAGAGTGGGGCACGATTATCTCGGATCAATGTATGATTGGGTTTCACTTTGATTTCGAATGACACCGCGCGCCACCCCCGTCGCGCTTTGCCGGCTCGCTTTAATTGCAATCCGGTGGGATTACATCGGGAAAAAGTTCCATTCCACGGGCGAATCTGCATGGGAAAGGATTTCCGGGCGCTGGACAAAAAGCGAGTGCTTCTTTTGCCGGGAGCTCGAGGCTGAAACGCGATTAGACGCCGGAGGCGTGGAGTACGCGTTACACACGTGTTACATACGAGTGCAGCAGCAACTCAGGGGAGAGAGGGAGAATATGCCGAGCATACAGGAGCACCAGGGCAAGTTGGATTATTGCGGTGCAATTTCGGGGCGAGTTAAACGAGCGGGTACAATGACGCGTGAGTAAATTGTGCGGAAAGTTTGCATCTGCCGAATACGCATGAGGAAACCAGGCCGCGTGCTCTAACAGTGCGGAATGACAAGGCTTCTGCCCGACTCTGCTCGGCACCGAGCACAGCCTCCTGCTCCACTCGGTGCTCTTGTCTCTTTGGCTTTACCGGAAGCATAAACATCCCAAGTTCCTCGAGTCGCGAGTACGTGCCAGCTTTGCGACAATCCCACTCTAGTCGCCTAACCCCTTGCTAATAATTGCCCCTCTCTCCCACCCTCTTCCCACGACCAAATTAAACTTGTCCAGCTGCATAATGATGCAACCCTGTCACACAGAGTTCCGACTGAATTTATAGCAGGAAATTCTGCACAGTTAAATCTTCATAGTACTGCAATAGTAGTGATAAATTAAAAGATGGTAAATGTAAAGAAGATAGGATCTGAATGATGGTACAAGTATTCGACGGAATCGATATTCTTATACGAAGAATTCGATACCGACTCGGAGAACCGATCGTTGGAAGTGGAGTCACCAACGGCAACTAGTCGAATGAGGGTAAAGGCCTATTTCAGTCGTGGCGGCGCTTATCCCATCTCTCCTACATTATCAACGGCCTGTAACGGCAGGAGGGTGAACTTCTCAGTTGGTTTTCGACGAACCCCTGAAGGCAATCGACCATCACAGGCTCCTACGATAAACCCTTCAATTGAATACGATATCAAGAATATTCAAAGTCCAACTAGAAGCGTCCTCTGCTATTGGTAACAAAATTTACACCCTTCTGGTAAAAGGGAGAGTTTGCAAAGAAAATGTAAAAATCCCCGCGATATTATTTTCATTACGCGAACTCTATCTGAGTCGAGTGACTTCGGAAGTATGCGCTTTTTGCTGAACTAGGAAGATACTAACAATGGTAATCCATTTTCCGAGACTTTTATAAGGCAGAACGTTATGCAGAACAACTTCCCGTCTCCCCTAATCTGCATATAAACGAAAATTGCAGGGAGAAGTGCACGTGAGGTCTGTTCACTCAGTAAGAAGGTCGGGATGGGTAGAGCAGAGCCAGAGTATTCCGGATGCGAGTGTTTTGTATGCGCGACACCCCTTGTCGAGCGCAAGGATCACATTTCCTCGGAAAGTTAGTGTTGTCCTATACACTTAATGGGAGAGCGAAAATAAGGGAATAAAGGTGGTTCGAGTATAGGAGAGAAAGGAAGAAAGACTGGCGGTGGTCGGCCCTTTAATTTTTGCTAAAACATTCCACTGGGAGTGGAGACGTGATGACCTCCGGTTTCCACCCTCGACGCTCTCTACCGTCTCACTCTCTCAGCCCCATTCATGGAAAGGTCCACCTCTTACATTACTATCATATTAAAAGACCTAATGAAAAGGGGTAAAAAGCATAATTGGATGAAAGTCTGCCAGGTGATTCTTTACCACGTTGAAATTTTCAGTCACCCGGCATTGAGGAGGTCGTTTCGCCTACGGAAATCTTGGGACTGGTGTAACGACGCTGCATAAAATCGTGCGAGGGAAAGAGAGAAAGAGAAAGAGGGAGAGGTTGAGAGTAGGGTTGCATACTACATGCCGCTTACCAGGTGTGCGCGCACGGCTTTCGCATCGATTTCCGCTTTTCTCGCCTTCGCTCTTTTATTGCCGAGGCCACGTGATCCGCTTAAAAAGTTGGCGGACTCCAGCGCGTTATAAACAAAGTTCCATCGGCGAGCAGCTTCGGCCAAGTAACAGCCCTCGAACAACTCCGCAGTCTAATAATGTTTGGTAACGACCGCTTTTATCGGCACGCCGCCCTACAACTTCGCTTCGAGTCCTTCGAGGACGGACTATCACTTTCGATTACTCTCTCGGCCGACGGGAAAAGACAGACCGAGCGAGAAAGAGGAAGACGGGAAAAAGAGTCGAGGAGAATTAGCACGCGAACTTCGTGCCTTTTCGTGATTCTCGGTTAATCCCCGATTAAGGAACTAAGGTGATAACGACGGGCCGGCGGGCCGGCGGGCGAGCGAGGGCGGAGGGAACGCGCCGCGTCAGGAAATACTAGCTAATGGAAAAACGGAAAGGCGGGAGCCAGCCGCTCTTCCGCTTTTGCTGACAGCCGTATTCGCATGTGCTAGATTCGTGGAATATACATACGCACGACTTTTCTCGCGATCAGCAGAATAACTTCATCGGGTTATTAATTATTCGAGGAAAGGCGGAGAGTCACGCACATAAATACTTTCATCCCCCGCGAGATTAAGCCGCGTCCAACAGAGAGCTTCCGAATTAAGTTGTCCCGAATTTAATAGTTTAATTATTAATGACCACGATTCACCAATTATTAATGACGGTGACTCGCCGGGGATGACGTGGCGCGATCACATCGCCGAGAGGAAACTTGGTCCTGGGGATGAATCCGACTGTGACTCATTGGAATTTCCTGGTCCAAGTGATCCCAACCCCAGGATCTTTACTCTTCGGGTCACTGAAGCTATTTTCTTAAACGAGCAGTATTTTGCAGCGCCGTATATTTACAGTAGATAGGGGCGATACTCTTATCATAAATTCCACCCGCCAATTGCGGAGAGAGAAACTTTGCGGGGCGTATTTCACTCTGGAAACGTGACTGGACTGAAAGCGACTACTACTCATTCGCAGCGTTAGCCTCTTGTCGCCGAGCAAATGGGGGATAATTATTCCATCCGCTTTTCGAAAGTCCTTTGCAACGTCCGACGAGAAAGGACCGTCAACCGAGTGGATAAGGTAGAGCGTGACAGAGATAGAGCGTAAAAGAGAGAGAGTGCGTTGTGAAAGGATCAGGAAGACAAACGAGTGGAGTTCTATCAGCAGACATTCGTCGCTGGGCTTCCGAAAAGCTCATGGAGGTCCGTGGAAAGGAGCATCGTCAGAAGCAGGCTTAATGGGGAAACGATTGCTCCTCAAGGACATCGGGCGAGTCCCGGGAGTGCGAAGGGCTGGCGTGCGCGTCCCTACACAGGATAATGTTGGTCAACGAACCCTCCTCCTCCCCCTCCTCCTCCACCGCCTCCTGCCCTGCTCACGCCGATATAGACCTCTAGACCGATCAATTGAAATGCACCCCTCGCCAGCCGAGTCTTGTCTCCGCCGTGTATCCCCGTGAATCGTTGTTATCGTTTCAAGGGGCAGGAATACCATTCTCCACCGCGGGACATTGCTCTCCGAGCGGCATTACGCGAGATTAACCTCCGCGAGAGAATAACGAGCCGAAGGAATACACTTCTGTTTCCTTTAGACGCTCACAGCTCCGTAAATACGAGGGCTGAACGCTCGAAAGAAAAATATGGAAAGTCAAAACATGGGAGGGGAAAGCCGCCGCGCCGGGTTGGGCCGACAGAGGGTCGGAAGTGTAATTGAACAGAGCAGATCGCCGGGATAAGAAGATTAGGACTACAGGGCAATTGGGGAGGTGAGTTAATCCGCCAGTGACTTTCGAGGGGACACGTGAGAGTTGGTGCAGAAGCCTGGACTAATCAGCGGTCCACCTGGTCATTACCTTATTCGGCCCGATACATTGCGCTCGTTCGGAAAGGGACGTCAGATGGCTTCCCCCGACCAGGTCGCCCCGAAATCTCGTTATCTCGATTTATTCTGTTGAACTGCTGCCCTAAATAATAAATGACCCGACAGAATTAAAGAGAGCTCCCGGGTGCTCATGGAAACCGGGGGAGAATTGGTCCAGACGAATCTCGCACGTTATGCCGAGACGTCCGAGTTTCGAGATTCATCTAGGTAAACTGCAAAAGTATTCATGCGCCGACGAACGACAATCTCGAGGAAGGCGGGGGGCACCATGGCGGCGGAATCATTTTGCTAAGTGTTTCGCCGGGTGAGCGGAGAGTCAAATCGGAAGTGACGCATCTCGAGATGCATGAGAAAACCGCGAGCCTGTGAAAGCAACATCCGGGCAAGAGTGAACGCGCGCGCAAGCGTCTCCTAAATCAAAGCTGTCAGCCGGGCTAAAGTCGCTTCTTTTCCCTAGGATCTCTCGAAAGAAAACAGGCATTGGGATAAGAAAGCATAGCTCCCCCCGCCCCCACCTAACCCGTCACCCCCGGCTATCCATCTAACGCTCTTTCAACCCCCGAGTACCGCGCTCGACGTTCCTTGCAAACCCTTGTTGACTTTGACGATTATGTCCCCGTAAACTGCTTCGACTTTTTCTTGCCCGACCGCTCCATTAAAGATCAACCGAATGACGTTGAAGACTTCATTAACACATTGTTGACCAGCTATTTCATGCTGGATTAACCAGGCTATTTTCAGAATTCAATGACAAATCATCGAGTATAAACAGAATAACCAAGTAATAGTGATCCGGGGGAGAGTCTTGGATTTCGTGATTCTTCGAATATGCGAAAAAAGCGGGCGTGACATCGATGAATTGCGGGTCGATGCTTTAATCGAGTTAGCATAAAGGGTACACGCTATTATTGACTGGAAAGTTGATACTGGCTGGTGAGCGCGGGTCATAGGTGAGAAAAAGGGATCGATGATAGGCTGGTTGGCTCGCAGACCAACCTATGTCTCTCCAATAAAGCCTGCCGGTATACTGATTAAGAAAACGTTCGCTCCAAATCTCCCGATAAAATCCTTGCAATCTAACAGTGCGGGGGATGAACTCAACGTCTTCTCTCCCTGGAATTGATACATCCTACCGACTTCGGCCACCCATCACCCTCCTAGACACCACGAAATATCAATATGCAAATGCGATATAAATTTAACCGCGCCTCCAGGAGTTATGGGAATCGTGGGGAAAGTGGTGGATGCAACCAAGAAAGTGCGATAGTGCGTGGGAGAGTGAATTTAAGAGGTACGATAACTTCAGACGGACACGGAGATCGCTTGAATCACCCGCAACCTAACTGGAAGAGGAAGATTTCGAGAAAAAGCCGTTATCATGTAGTAGAGTGGAGAATTCAGCAGTTTAATTGCGTTACGGGGAAGTTGTGTGGCGAACTCTCTTCAAAGTAATAGAGAAACATTCAACTACGACTTTAACTCTCGTAACACGACAATACGAGCCGGTATTTGCGATCTCCGTGCGGGCACTGGTCCCAACTTACAACTTGCAATTATACTTCCATGCGTGGTGAGTGTACGCATATGAATGTATAGGTGGAAGTTGTGGGAGGGTGCGAGGAGCGGCCAGCTGTATTTATGTAGAGAGTGGCCGAAGTGCTGGCTACAGCTGAGGGAAGAAAGGGGTGAGTTCCGAAGCCAGATAGCAGGAGGTAGGTAGGAAAGGGCGCGTGAGCGGGCGAAGGGAAGAAGGATAGTCGGATGGGAAGGGTGAAAGGGAGAAAGGGAGAAAGGGTCGTGCCTATTCCCTATGCGAGCGTAGCAGCCCCATAGGGTATTCCCTTGCTCGGTTCCCGATGCCCTGCTTCCTCGGGGGCAGGCGCACGCGCGGAAAATTGTCTGATAACGGCGGGCGTCCCGACGTCCGACGTCCGACGTCCTTTAGTATTGGCTGCAACGCCGTCGCCACGCGACGTTTCCAGTCGTCGCTCCGCTGTCACTCGCACTCACAACAGTCCGCTGTCTTTTTTTCCTCTACGTCGAATTTACACGCCAAAATCAGTCGAGTGGCACGATGACGTGGCAACACGTTCGATCGAGCGGACTTAAATGCGGGTCTCTGCCCTCGCGATTACCTTCTACAACTGTGGCCCACGTGCGTTTCACCAACGCCGAGCTTCGAGCCAATTAAACCCGGTTCGCTTGTTGTGTACTGGTGAATCAGCGCTGCTTTCCTCCACTTGACTACCTGGACCGATAGGACCAGTCGTAGTATTTGTTATTCTCTCAGTGTTATCGTATTTTTCAACTCGCTCCTACGCTGGAACCGGGAAAATCGACGGCCTGCCGTGGCTCAGTGGAAAAGTGAGGAGAAATGCATGTATATTGCACACCCGCGCTCGTTATAATAAAGTACCCTGCGAATTGGGTCGGTTATTAGTTCCAAGTGGCTATGACAGCTTAGTGACATTAGTAATTAAACTGTGAATGCCAAAAAATGGGAAACAACGTGGGAATTCTTGGTACCCTGGTGCTCCTGTTCTTCCTCTGGCGTGGTACACCAGTCTCCGGTAAGTTTCCATAAATGAATAAAAGTCAAATGATTTCTAATGGCGAATTTTCCACAAGGACATGTAACAATTCGGTTCATCGACATCGAACCAGTTTATTATACTGTACGCGCGGCAAGGAAACTTTGTGAGCCGGGTCCCGTACAATGTAATACCGCGCAACTCTACTCGAATGTTCACGGTGACACGAGCGGAATTATATCACAGGCCCACATAATTAAATCGTGCGGTGTCTACCAGGAAACATTGCCAAGCTATTAAAGCCAATGTTCCCCCGACTATCTTGGCATGCTCGGCAAATGCGAGATTGCCGAAAGAGTAACTCTCCGATATTGGCTACCTGTTCCGCCCTCATTGAGATCGATGAAAGGATAAATCACCGAGCGTGTTACCATTAATATTGCAGACACAAATGCATGATTCCCGCACTCTCCCATTTAACTTTGAATAGAATAGTAGCATTGGACCATCGAATATTTCGTCCTGCTATGTTTTATTGCGATTAATTAAACGGACAACGTGGATGCAATCTATCGTGGATAAGCGCAAACCGCCCCACATTTTAGGGGCTTTGTCGCCGTGAAAGTGCATGTTTCGCATCGAAAGTTTCATCGTTGCTCAAAATTTTCGTGAAATCAAAGCCACTCGACGCGCAATAATAGCGATCCCCCAGCGAACAAACGGACTTCTTATAGGCGAACGTGCGACCGCTCTACCTTTATATGCGGATATGCTCGAAAATGTATGCGCATTTTTTGCATGCATTAATGTCACATTATCGAGTAATCTATATCACTTGCTCGGTCTTTCTCTTACTCATCGATTGTTCTGGCCATGGTGCGTACATCCTTTTCTAGAAAACACTCGAGAGTAAAAAGTCAAGGTGACAATAATAGAAAAACTGGAATAAACTGAAGACATTGAGAAACTATCTATCGCGAAGCAATTCGGTCCACTGATTGTCCTAGAATTAGTG
Organism: Ectemnius cavifrons; assembly: GCA_964023945.1. Lineage (NCBI taxonomy): Eukaryota > Metazoa > Arthropoda > Insecta > Hymenoptera > Crabronidae > Ectemnius > Ectemnius cavifrons. The sequence goes on along the minus strand of OZ030384.1, from coordinate 12,043,705 downwards.
GCTAATGGACAAACTGGGGAATATGCATCCACCGAATGTAATTCCATTCGATACATTGTGTCCACAAGTTCGCCGTGAGAAGTTGGGGCAATGTGTCGGACTAAGCTTCCAATTTCCGAACAAGAGGGGTGGCGGAGGGTTGGGGGCAACAGAGAACAGTGACATTCGCACTTGACCGTAATCAAGAATGGCGATATGTATATCTGGCTGTCGCGTGCAGAGCCGTGCCGTTTCTCACGTGATGATGATCCGAATGCAGGCCCGAAATCGATACTGGCCTTCGGGCAGGTATATGCACTGTGTGTACACACAAGCACCGCAAACTTGGCCGCATGCATACACCCACCGCTTTTTATGCCGGCTGACCGAAGCCCGCCAGTTATTAGAGGCCGGCGAATAAAGTGCCTTCGGATTTATCAGAAGAGCGAGAGAGTTACTCGAAACAAGAGAGAAGGAGAAGGCCTGTGTATACTTTTCATGTGGCGCGCGCGCCCCAATAATGTCCGCTAATAAAGCTTCGCCCCGGGGCAGCCACAACTGAAAGCGCGCCCATTAAAGAGAACCATCCACTAACTGACCGAGCGAGCGTATTACATTACCCCTAATTAATTAGCCACGGGAGTACGAGAAGCGGGAAAATGCGGCCAGCTTACTTTTTCGCGGAAAGATAGAAGTACTGCTCTTGTACTTTCGAGGGAACAAGCCCCACAGTACGTGCGAGGATCATTAAGAATGGCAAGAACGGTAAAAGGGTGCGCGTTATTTTCGTGGAAATGGTTCCAAAGGATAATGAACTTGTGCCCCTGGATGGACCTTGGAGAGCGCTCGAGCTTTTTCGCAATTTCCTGACGCGATATTTATCGAACCAGCTGGACTGGATCGCGGAACATCCGGCGAGGTAATACTTTCGGTGTCGTGTCCACGCGCTGGCTGTCGGCAGTAACGATAGCCGAATACATTGCGGTCCACAGTACAGGGTGGATGTTGCGCCAAGACAAACGGTCCACGCTTCCGCACAGCTGCCGCAATCGTTGGAAAAAACAATAGATTCGCCCAGCGAAGATCGCCGCGTTCGCCTGGCACCGATATTTTTTCTCGCGACCCGTCTGTCAGATGAAATGCTCGTAATGGCTAAGGTTTATTTGAAATGGAAAATGCTAGATTCCTTGGGATTCCGATGCCGCGTTAGATAGCGGTTCACTCTCGCACACCGATCTCCAATGAAACCATCGTGGAAGGATGATTTTATCAGCGAATGCTTTGAAACCACAGGAGAAAGCCGGAGGAACGTGTGCCGTCGGTTATCGCCTCCTCGCAAGAGCGATCCTTTAGTCGTATGAAGATCTTACGAAGGAAAAGTCACTCGACTCGAATGTGTGCCGACATAACCCGAGAAACTTTTGCTCGATATCTTGAGGAAACTTGAGATTTGATTCCTGACGTGCAGTCAATGGAAAGTAGGGAATAAGAGTGTAGCAACAGCGGGGTAACCGAATTGGCAAGTGCCAGTGATAATCCCAGCTGTCCCGTTCGGGAAAGACTATCGGACAAACCCGCATGTTCTTTGTTTGCAAATGGCTAAGGAGAAAATGATCTTTTTTTCACGTGAAACATTGAGTGTGTTTGCGTACGAAATGGCTGATGTATCGCGTGCCACTGCGAAATCGTTAATCAAGACGGCCCTCGAAGGGGGCACCCTCGCCCTCACTGCGAGCCGAGCGGAGCGCACTGCACCGATTCGTAATCAAAGGGAACACCGGTGGCAGTGGCCTGTGCCAAGCCGAAGGCACGCTAAACCAAGCCAAAAGCAGTCCCCAAAGCGAGCCGATCGATTTTCACCGGTGCCTCCTGTTCCTCGGAAAGCGTCGGCCGTTCCCCAGAAATTCTGCCGCACTTCCCTCTAACTGAACTTCATACTTGGAGGGAGCCTCTCTTCCCACTGTCCACGGTAAGCAAGTACCAATTCTCCCGAGTAGCGGAGGGCGTGATCTCTCCAGAATGAATCATAAGTTGGAAAGTACGGCACCTAGGAAACTTGCCGAGGCGAACACTCTATTGGAGGAGGATAAAAAGCAAAGTTTCTAAGGGAAGAAGTGGTGGTTGGTGTCGGCGCATAAGGGAGCTCTCGATTTCTGGAAAGATTACGACTACGACTATGACAACGACTACGGGACAGTTAGCCTGCGAGAGGAGGGAAGTTGGAGTCAGCGGTGTGCTCGGCAGCTCGTAAATGTTTCCCCAAGCATCGTCAACAAATATCGACCCATCGTGTGTTGTTTCCTCGTGCTTACCAGTCGCGTAATGCAACCGGCACAGCCGGTTCATTGGATCGACATAGAGCATCGACTGGCAGGATCCTCAGCCGAATCATCCGCTTTTGTTTTTGGCCAGTGTCGCTCGGCAATAATAATCCGGTGACTTTGAGCACGAGACAACGCAGCCGATGGACCGACAGGCGGATGTGAATGTGAAAGCGAGCAGCAGATAGGGTGCGCGCACGTCGAAGTCCAATGTGCCCGATGTTAAGAGTTCCTCTCCCCCCGGCGCTGCACCGGAAGCATTCAATGGACTGTCAGGAAAGCCGAAAGCACGACAATACGCAGCTGGCGCTGTCTGCGATTGCGAGTGATGTGCGTGCGCGTCCCGGACTATGTCTCTTCTCTACCAAACGATAAACCATTTGTTCTACCACTTGTACCCTAATAAGGACCGGTGCACTTCACCAGAACCGCTGCTCCAATTCAAATGATCCCAATTGTATCGAAAAGACAATTCTCTACCCTCTCGGGCCTCCTTTCACTGTCTTTCTCTAATTAGAGCTATCTTATCCTTCGTAATGTTTTCCATTATTTTAATTGCCCGCCCGATCAAGTACACTTTGCATAATAGAATATGCACTTGTGTCGAACCGTCCGAATCCCCATTTACTACGATTTTCCTCCCAACTCTGGAATAACTGAAATTATATCTATCATAATGCTTTCGTTTATCTACCGGCGGCGTCAAGCAATCGCGAGCAAAGTGTAGGCGTGCGTGCGGGCCTCGTTTATACTGCGCTCGTCACGAAGGGCAGCCAGCACACACTGGCGTTGCTAATGTGTCGTTAAAGAGTAAGCCGGTATACATCCAATTTTCACCTAACGCCTTTAACTGGGCACGTACGACTGGCACGTGGGGGAGGCCAGCCGGCGGATAGCCATGATCGATTGGCCCCTGGCTAATGATAGCAAGAGGAGATCTGACGTCGATGAGGTATTACGTAGATCACGACGCAGGACAATTCGATTGGGCGTCAGGCGTGGGTGTCTCGGTCTATTTCCAGCCGAAAACAAAGCTAAGACAGCCTCGAACAGACTCGGCTGGATTTACATAAGACTTTATAACAGGCCGTCCAACGAGTCCATTTAGTTTTCACGAATCACTATGATCCTGATAATTCGTGCCCCGAAATAAAAATGATATTTCATTGGGGAGGAAAATTAAGGCTGGCGTGACAGTACGCTAACGACTCGGGTGTAATTTGTGAACGAGGTAATTTAATCTAAGGCTTCGGCCTGGCACCGCCGTAACATGAATGTCAGAGGCGCGTATGTAGGTGAAAAGCTCTGGACGCAACTGACAATCCCGTGGGGTCGTGTTTGCCGCCACACCCCATAACCCAAATAGTAAAGTCACGAGCCCACTACCACTGATAGTTGAGACCAGCTGCGAATCCCTCCGCCCCCTTAACTTACCGGCAACCTTTTTATTGCTGATTAAACAACGCATTCATTAGCGGGTAATCGGTGCGCCAATACCATCCCGCCCCCCTCCCTGCTCACTGCCAATCGAATCCTCGCCCCGAACGATCAACATTCGGGCCTTCGCTGATAATGAAAACATCCAGCCTGTAGATTTAAATCGGGCAAGCAGAGAACTGACTATCGATTAAATGTCCGAGCGAAAATTGCCCGATTATTACGGCTAAAGTGTAATCGCATTGCTCGGGACGCGTGTACCATCTGCCCTTTGCGAAGATAGATCGAATGGACGATGAAAAATGAATTGGAATATTGCGAGCGTCGGCAGCGTATTTTTAAATTCATTTTTCGATCTCGGAGCGCAGATCTTTATTAGGGAAAGCAGTCGCAATTCTTCATATTTACTACGACACGAAACACATGCGAACTGCGCTTCTCTGACGCTCCACTTGATTTATCCTTTCGTCCGAATCGTTCCATCTTCCTTTCTACCAACTCCGGCTGTAGTAAGTTTACCTTGCTCCATCGACTATCTAGATATCTCAGCACATACTATAGAGTCTGCATTCACGGCACCAGTATCTTCCTCTTCGATCGGATCAACCACTGATTGGGGAAGTAAATTCGACGAGCGGCGGAAGTCCCTGCAGGAGAAGCACGACTTCATCGGAACCACTCACTCTTTCACGGTGCTACTGTTCACTTGATTCCAATTCTCCGGCGACAATGGGCGGCGAAACGAGATCCGATTAAAAAATGGGCCTCGTTTGAAAGTCAAATGACGGACGGCTACAATGTATAGAAATGATCAACAGTTGGTGCATCGGAAGTGGATTCGGGAGAGGAGCACTCCGCTGGGCTGTCTATGCTAATGTAAGGCTCCTTAACACCCCCGCTCCTCCCAGACCACAGCATTATCAGTATTATCCTTTCGTTCATTAAGTAGTACAACTGGCTCGACTGCTAATGAAGCGAGCGATCGTTAAGCACAGAACCCGCCGCTCTAAGCTGAGCCTCACGTTTCTTGTTGCACGTAGCTACCGCAATCGATTCCTCCTACACTTTGAACTTTCGAGCTCGAGTATAACGATTCATTTCGCCTTGAACCTCGTTTTACGTAATGCGAGATGCATTCATCAAAATATCGTGTTCTTCTAGTTAATTGTTTCACGGAAATGTAAGAACGATTCTTTGAACCTGCGTGTCAACCCTCTGTCGCGATAAATGTAATTAGATCGGGTGCAATTAAGAGAACGGGATCAAAATGTGATGGGCTATCGAACTTCATATGCTATGAAATTGTACGAAATCTTGCGGGCAATGTACACCGGTACGTCTGACCCCGAACGGACCAATACTACTGCGCCGCTCCGCTAGATCTCAAGAGCGCGTGAAAATAAATTTACTCTCCTTGAACTGGTCTCGAAGTGGAAAGAAATTACGAGGCAGGGGAAAAGTGATAGCTCCCTCACACCCGTAGAAACAAAATGAGTGACTGAAGAGGAGGACGACTATCGATTCGTAATTGCTATCTAGCCGCTCGGACGAGAGGAGTAATGGATAGTCGAGCTAGACGATTGTTGACCATGTCATTTTCACGTCGCATCCGCAACATTATCTAGTGCAATGTACACTGAGCAAACGAAACCGACTGATACAGATACCTGCCCTGCACCCCACACTACCATCTATGTCCTCGTCGCTCTGTTATCCTTACCAGTCTCACTCCTGATGCGCACACTTCCACACGTACACCGACAGAATGACTGCTTGGAACGAACGATCATTTGAATAAGGGATGACGATTATTTACGGCACCTCGAGAATACCCGAGCTAGACTTACCTCGCAAGTCTTTCGGTATATTCAAGAGGATCGTCGTTGGTTTTCTTCTGTTTGCATAGATTCGATTCTGGAGTGCACAATAGCCTTTAATTAATATTGACTCGCATCTCACGTACCGAAATGGTCCAAAAAACAGGTCGGACAGAATGGCACTGGCCCAATTCAATGGTCGAGAGGATAATTCTAATGCGGGTTCCTCGGTGACAAAGAATTCGTTTTTGAAGAGCGGTGCGCCCTCGTTATGCATGCGGAAGTCGCGAACTCATTTATGCGAAATTCGGGGTTACCCGGCTACTAAAAGAGGATAAAGAAAATCGGGTGGGCGATGGGTAGGGCGGGGCGGTACACAGATGCGAATTAAAGGAAAGGCCAACCCAATTCCAGTGGAAATCGAGAAGAGGTACCTCCGCACCAGCATTCGGTCACTTCTGCCTGGAGTCCTGTGCACGATGAGTGGCCCAAATACAGCCGCTGAAAGGAGCAGCGAGGTTGAAACTTTAAAACAGATTCGAGTAAAATTCTCAACTAATCGCAGACTCCTTTCTTGGCACAAGCCTCCGGAGAAGCTTTACGAAGCCCCTGATTCCCTTTTCCTCGTGAAAATTCTAACATAATCGAATGATCTCTTTCATCGGCAGGAGGATAGCCTTGACTTCGATTGCATTAGGAGCGCGCTACTTCGAGCAAAAATGAATTACTCTTTGGCGCAAAGCCTCTAGATACGAGGGTTGGCAGCTTGGTGAAAAGTAGGCCATGTGTACCGTAACTTTGATTAACGTTCGACACCTTATTGCCATTAAACTTAGGAGAGTGCACTTGCTTTGTCGGTGGCGCGTGGCTTGATCAAACAGTAGTATTCAACATGAGGGTGCTCGGCTCCTTATTCGACAAAGAAATCAGTCGAGCGCTCCATCGAGAATAATGAGTTAGAAGTTCTGCCAATAGACCACTGACGCTGGACTGAAGTCAATGTACCCTTGTATAATACACGCTAATGTAATGTATGGTGCAGACAATAGATCGGCTGGAAAGTATTTAATGGAGCCCGTAGAGCCAGTCTAATCAGGCTGAACTTTATAATTGCAAAGTAGCCCTTTGCCGTGGAAGGGAGTGCGGGTTGAAAGTCGAAGTGCACTCGCATCGTGCGGTATCATCCTCCCTGAAAGTTTCCCATTCGTTTGCTCGATGGCACTTCAAAGGGGACACTGATCCCGGGGAAAGTCATTGAATTGCAGGTAGGATGGAATGAGCGTCATTAGCGGCCTGTCATCGGACATGATCATTTTCCCAGTCGAAACAACCAAGTCTACTTTGTCGCCATCATCATGACCATGATGATGATAATACGTGTGAGACAAGTAGATTGGCGCAAGCTGGCTGATTATTTCGGAGAGAGCATGTTTGAGGTTCGACGTGTTTGGAAGGGCGTCCTTTGCCGGATGAGATTTTCCATTAGAGGGTTAATAGGGCGAGCGTAAGGGCCGGGCATTTTTAAATACACAAACGGAGACGACGGGGCAATAAAGCGGGCCACTCTGTGGATGGCGGCGAGAGGTCGTAAGTTCGTTGTTACAACATATAAAAGTTAGGGCGGCTGGGAGAAGAGAGTGCGAGAGTGAGAGAAGTGTGCGCCCTAAATATAGTGGCGCTATTTCCGAATTCGGCGCGCCCCCGAAAGTGCGGGCGCGCGCACCGGCGACGAAGACGGCCGTCGAACGAAATGGGAGAAAAGGGTGATAAATTGGGAAAGGAAAACCCGTCGAAAGTTAAACGCGCGCCAGCCATTATTTATAGGTGGCATATGCAGGCAGGTGTCCGCCTCGGTGATATATTCCCCCCCTTTGCCGAGGCATCCTACTCTCGCCGGAGCCAGGGCCGGGGCCGGGCCGGAGCATCCTCCGGCAGCCTTGTTCTCTCGCAAGTGTCCCGACAATAAGTGGAATTATTCCTTATTGGTCGTGTTTGCATAAGTGTAGCATCGAACCTGCCTCTATTCTCCTCTCCCATCTAACATTCTCGACTTCCCGACACATTGACCAATATTCCCCCTGAAGAAACCACCTGACATTTGTTAGCGACGCTTCTCGCTTGGCATAATATCGCAACTTTGTTAGCGAGCGAATGCTGGGCACGGAATTCCGAGTGCTCTCGGGGTGGTGGAAGTGGCGGCGAGGCCTCGGCTTGTTAGGAGAGTTCGGCGAAACGCGATGGAGAGTAAATTATACGTCTCGTTGACTGGAGTGTCTCGTGGCCCGGCGAATCAATTTACAAGAGCGTACTGCGATCCACATTGCGGGAGAAACATTGCCCGAGGAGAGCGTGCCTCGCCTTCCCAGCACCCTGACTTCACTTGCCAGTGCATAGGGTGAAAGAGAGGGAGGAAATAGCAGAGCGAGGGTTGGATAGGGACAGAGCGAGGAAGGAAGAAGGTCCTTGGAGGCTCGGGGAAGAGAAGAAAGAGATGCCGCGTGCGCGCGCGTTGTATGGCTGCGCGTATCGTGTTCACGGTCTCTGTTTTCGGGAATTGTAACTCGATGTGCAAATAGAGGGTTTCCAGGTACAACGATCTCGCGCCTGTAGAACCCCATGCTCTATTGTCGCCACCCTCCGACAGATTCCCTCGACGCTCTCTCTGTCTCTCTTCTTCTTCCTCCTGCCGGCTAGGCGGCTCAATGCCCGATAGATTGCTCGATCCGATATTCACGGGATCTCCAACTTTTGCCCTCGGAGTCGCCGGAGTACCGGAGATGCAGAGCAGAGAGGACTGCCGCCACCGCCTCCTCACTCAGGGATTTCGGTGTCAACGGATAATGGCGTCGATAAACCGGGATTACGAGAGACAGAGATAGTTCGAAGACGTGGCTCGAATGTCAGCGAGCTCCGGGAATCGTTTACTCGAGTTTTATTCGGCCGGGATGAGTTAGCCTCATCCCATCACTGGCACCATCTCGCTCGCTTCTCTTTACTACTTCCCGGTAATGGCATTGTCCACAACGCGCACTCTCCATTTATGTCGTCAATATATATTTACAGACAATTACCTGCCCGCTGAAAATAGAGGCCGGTTAACTCTTTACTAGTACCATATTTCCAATTTTTCATTCCAATCAATAGCAGAGGCCATTTAGCACGTCCCACCAGATGTGAAAAAGATTATTTCTCGTAATTTAAAAGACAATAGAAAAGAGGAGGGTTATTGTCACAAAGAAGTTTTAGGAGTATTCTAATAACAGAGTTGGCTAGGTTGGCTACCTGGAACGAATTGTAGTGAGGGCGAACGAAATGCGATATACAGAAAGTGCGAAGTCTAGAGAGGTATAGAGGCCTGGCTCCCGAGCCCCCCATAATATTTCCAAGTCTGGCCTGGCTGTTCGTGAATATGCAAATGGCCGGCTGCTTAGCACGCGAAGAATTCTCTCTGCCGCAAGGTGGACGCTCGATTACTCTCCTGGACACGCGGTCAAGTCGCATTAACATACCTCGGCAATGGCCTAACCCTGTATGCGAGCCACGCACACCCAGAGGCCTCTCCTACGCAGAGCCAGTGATACTTGAAGTTTAACTTGACTTTTGCGTGACCAACCCCCACCTACCTTCTACTGCTGGTCTCGAGCCGTGCTGGAATTATACCCGCCTACATCGTTCACTGTTCGCCACCCATGCCACCCAACCCTTCAACATCGACCTTCTGCTTACAGAACCTGACCATTTCTAAGCGACCAACAACCTTTCATCCAATGATCTTGACCGCGAATTTCTCTTACTCGACTACACTTATCATTAGAGCTCCTTCTCCCTCAGAAGAAACTCACCCCATGCTTACATTACATTCTAGTCTCTAACCATCTCCTTCGGATTGCCCAGCCGCCCCTCCAGTTTTCTTGCAAGCTCTGCTAAATTAGCACAGGTGTTTAAGGGAAGCTCGTGAGCAGAATTTAGTTAATTCCCCTTAGTAACGGTAGAAACGTTTCGGGAGCTTAACGATCGATGTCTATGAAATTCTAGAACCCACGCGCAAAGTTTATTTTTTGTCCTGAAAAAATGTCAAGGCCGGGTTTGAGCGGGTTTTTTCCATGTTTTCCAACCTTCCCGATTATTTCCGGAGCTGAAATTTGGTGGGGAATGTTTTCTTGCATCAAGGAAGAAGTGATATAAATTCCAGAGCCCTAGCTCAAAATTCATTTTTTCGCAAATTTTTTAAGGTGTACCCCTTCTAAAATTTTCGATTTTTCGAAGGTTCTCGGACTTTGACGAACGCTTGATAAATCGATTGTTTATGTATGAAAACGGATAGAAAACATGAAACCAGTAGCCAAAGTGCCGGAATTGTACCGAAAACACATGAAAAACCGATCCTGAATAATTAAGTTTTACGGTTTTTCCCATGTTTTCCATACTTCCCGACATTTTCCAGGGCTGAAATTTGGTGGAGAATGTTTTCTTGCATCAAGGAAGAAGTCATATAAATTCCAGAGCCCTAGCTCAAAATTCATTTTTTCGCAAATTTTTTAAGGGTAACACCTTGACGTTTTTTCGGGCCAAAAAATGAATTTTGCGTTAGGGTTCTGGGATTTATACCACTGTTTCCTAGCTAGATACTGAATCTCTGCACCAAATCTCAGTCCCCGAAACGATCAGGAAGACTAGAAAATCGGAAAGTGAGTGTATAAGCCAGAAATGCTGAATTAACCGAGATATTTTCCTACTTTAATCGAGAACTCTAGAACTATTACAAGTAAAACCAGAACTCTTAATTATTTATAATGTTCTCCGAAATGATCCGCTAGCTTCACAGACATTAACGATCGTTTAAGGTCGGAGAACGAACCTACTAAGGGTCAAACAAAGCCGCAGGAACTATCCGACAAAGGTTTCCACAGAGTGCTTTCTCTCTTTGAGTCGGTGGACATTTCTTACCCCTGCTTCCTTAATAATTATAATCGGATTGTACAAGTACGACTTTTAAGTTGGAAGTTAATTTCCAGTAGAGAAAGAGAGTCAAGCACGCATGAAAGGGATGTGCGGGGTTGGGCTTTTTCTACGTGGGCGACAGGGCGCGTCGGTGGAATTTCATATAAAACCGACCCGAAGATTTTCAGGCTAACTTATACAGAGGCGGAGCACGCAATGCTGGACTATCACGTAATGCCTGGAATGCCTTCCGACCGCCAGAAACAGCTGGCATTTCAGGACTCCCGATAAAAGTTAGCAAAGCGACGTGTATGAATTTCACGGAGGCTGTTGGACGTCAAAGATTTCCTGCTTAGTATCGCCGAGCAAGCAATATCGGAGTGATCGTAACAAAGTTATAACTCGGCGCACGTGGAAGTTGGCTTTAGGACGGCATCCTGGACAATGGAACTTTGCAGGGGTGCTTGCGTCTGCGTGCAACTAAACTTCCCTCGTCTCGTCCGAGCGCAGCTATGGTCGGCAGCTCGTAAAAATGCTCGTGATCGCTTGGTCTACGATCATGCACGCGATCTGCGGATTAAAATTAACTACCCCTCTCGCCCCCTCGCTCTATCACTCTCCTTCGCTCACTCGCTATATCGATTAAATGTTCACCTTGACATGGCTCGATTCCGCGAATACGCCGCCCATGAATGTTCGAGCCACGAAACGTCAACCCGACGATATATGGACTTGACTCTCCGATTGACCTCTGTACACCTGTTCTTCAACCTTTAATTTTGCATGAAAAACTCCTATCTATCTATTTATGGCCGTCTTTGTAAAGGAGGAAATTCTGGGCTGAAAGAATTATGCCCCGAGAACACCGACAATTAAAGCCGAAACTACATTTTATCCTGACGAAGAAACGTGGAGTCGGCGTTATCTCTGCGATGTATGTATGCAGGCTCTCTCCAGGGGGACACTAAATCACGTCGATAAAATTGAATGAGTCTGGGATAAATGATTTTTGCCGTAATGTCGGCGGCCCGAATGCCCACGCGTTGTGACCCAGTTGCCGAACGGCGAACAATCGGACGGTCCAGCACGAAAAAGTGGCATTACATGGAAATCCCTAGAGTATGCACTTGGATTCCACTACAGTCACATTGAATCCTACTCTGTCCAGATTCCGTTGTAACTCTTGTCGAAATGACATTCCTGTTTCAGGTCTGTACTTCCCGCAGTCGGACCTCACAGTGAGACTTCCGTACCTGGCCCGAAATCGGGGCGAACTCACCTCGGACTTGAAGTTGCTCCCTCTCAGAACACTGCGCAACAATTCCGATGTATCGAAACATGCCAACTATCGAATCTCCGCTGCTCACGAGAAAATGGCCTCCATTGACTCCGAGGGAAGGTGGCTTCTGTTGCAGACTCTCCCGACGGAAGCTGGTACATCGCACTTTTCCTCGCACAACGTACAAGATAGAAGCCTGCCAGGCGAAGATCGCACGCTCCTCTATATCTCTAGCTGCTATCGTTTTATCCTTTCCCACGTGAAGAGATACATATATCTCCGATAAGTCGCTGATGTATCGGAATATTTCTCAACAGCAGTTCTCCAGCGAGCATCCTCCACTCCCTGTACATACTGAAATTCCCTCTGTAAACAGAATACGACCCCGGTCGAGCAGCGATCGTAAAAATCCTCGCTACTCTCACGTACTAGTGAAACTGTTCGCTTTTTTACATTGTTTTCCGGAATTAAGCGGAAAATATTGCAGGAGGCTATGTTGCTTGGGATCTTGCAATGTTTTACCGCCCGAACCCCCGTGTTTTTGCAGGCATCGGTCTGGCAGGGTCAGGCAGTTCTACTAACGATTTCGAATTTATTGTAAAACGCTTCTTTTTTCCTCTGGCACGACAAAGGCGACGCTGGTGGGATTGTCGTCTCGGCGAGGGAGAATGGCAGCGGGGAGGCAGTGCTGGAAATAAAAGTTCAAGCCGTCCGCGTGGCTGGCAAGGAAATTAACTGTACGGATTACGTCCAGGTATTGAAACACTACATTTTCGGTGGAGCACCGAGACTATCGATGTTACCCGCCGCTTTCAGGCTGTTGTCGAGCTACGTTCCATTGACTTCGTTTTTCCAAGCCGATTGAAACGCCGATTACCTTTTGATTCTGTTGCAGGATATGTGCTTCTGGAACACGTCGAGGTATCGAATTTACGAGAACCAGCCCACAACTATGATCGGGAAATTTGGACCGGATCTGTACGCCGAAATCTGCCCGGACTTTCGTGTTACCCGCTACGAACTCTTGAATGGCAAGTGCCCAAATGAATTATGCACGAAAAGCGTTGGAGCATTTACAGGATAGACGGACGATAGACGGTCGAGGGGCAACCATGCGCGGCTGACTAGTGACGCGCCTCTACTACTGGCCATCAAGTTCTCGACTTGCCATATTAATTAATCGACCTTTCCTCGATCTCACCTTTGCTCGTGAAACAAACATTAATTCCAAGGAAACTGGAGGTTGCACTCGCGCAATGTCCAACCATGCGGATTCCATTCTGTTGTGATTAATCGATAGCACTCGCGTGGTGCAGCGCGTTAATAAATCTTGCTGTTCTCTGAGCGATCTCGCACCTATGCGGAGATGACCTCTGCATGCTGTTTCTGCTTTCATGCGGATATTCTTCGCCGCATGCAGCCTTTCTCTGCACTCGGGAAATTGAATGCCCGAATTAGATAGTTCAATGGCTTGCAGGCACGAAATTCTTCCACTTGGTCGACGACAAGCTCTTTGCAAATGCCTCATTGGACAGAGACAGCATCGGTCCACCGGGAGGTCCTGGTCCTAGGATCTATCTCCAAGTGAGCTGCGTTGTCTGGGAACGCACCACTGGCATCCAGCATGTGCCCATCCAGACAGTGAGCGTTGACATCCTCGATCAGGACGACAACCCACCGTTCATCCAGGGAACCGACTCCGTCGCAATAACCCTCCACTCCTTCACTGCAGTGAGTGTACTTCCAACTGGAGCTTCAAACGATGCACTCTTGATTACGATAAATCGAGCGGCCCCTAATGCTGTTAGAACGGCGCGAAATCGCGTTGCAAAGTCGCCCTTAATCAGGGCTGCATTGTCCGCGCAATCAGGGCATTGTTTTGGGCGAGACCCGCGCGGAGAAAGGGCCGGAAGTGAGAGAAAGAAGTAACGCGGCAAAAGAGCCTGGGGGGGAGGGGTGAGAGTGGAGGAGGGAGGATGCCCCGGGCTCCGATCCTGATTAAACCGGGCTTCTCTTTTCTCCACTCGGATTCCGGCCGGCCCTTCCTCTGCTATACTGGCGCGTACATACTCTTCCTCCCCTTTTCTCACTTTCAGTCGCGCGAGCACATTCCTCTCTTTTTTCCCTTGACGATCAAGAGAACTTTAAAGCGAGGCGGGACGCCACTGTGAAATAGGGACTCTCTCTGCCCGAGTCTGCAAAGCCAGTAGGGTAACGACTCTGCTCCTATAAGTTGATGTACAATCCTCCTCTGTTCGAATGCAACAGGGTGACAGACTGGACGAAAATAATCTGATCGTGAAGGACGCCGATGCCAAGAGCAGCAATCAATATAGCGTGCGGATTCTCGGGGATACGCACAACGCTCTGAATGTCACCTACGATACACTGCCGATCGAACATCCGCAATACCCTGACAAGGCACCATCCACTATGATCTTCCCAAGTCAGTGTGCATTGATCTACCATTCAGCCATATGGGACTGACGGATCTCGTTGGAATGGGGCCGCTTATCGTACGAGATATTCTCTGCTTTTGCAGGAATCTACTCGAGAACCACCCTGCTCCCGGAATCGCCTTATCGAGTGATCCTCCAAGTGAAGGACGAGTCTCTGCTGCCCGGCCATGGAGAGGATACGGTAAGAGAATGTTATTTCAGGCCACCCCTCCGGCAGGAAGGGGAACACGGCCCGAAATCCTCTGCCAGCCAGTCCCGCATCGACTCGCCGAGCCTTTGTTCTCCATAAGATCTCGGAACGCCGGGAATTATTAAAGCGTTCTAGTTTCGCCATCGTTCGCATACACCTATGATTACTCTAGCGCCCCGGCCCACCCCGCTCAACCCTTTCTAGCATGCGGCTCCAAATTTCTCCGGGACATTGCTCGTGCAATAAGTAAGCAGGAGATTCTATCTGTCGGGATCTATCGGCAGTTCCCTCATCCCTGGGTTAGGAGAGCGCCGGATGAAAAAGGGGGATGGTTTTCGAGCGGAAGGAGAGCTTCGGGCTGAAGGTAAAGTCTGTGGAGGAGGCTGGATAACGCACAAAGGGCGTCAGGTGGTCCAGACCGAGATCGCTGGCGACGATCTCGGCGAGTCGAGTCGGCGAACGGGTGCAGTTTCCATCTCTCTCCTCCGGATGGACGACGCTAGCCAACCAAACGAAACCGAACCAATTACGGGCCACTCTGGAAGCTCAAAGAGAAATCGCACGCGATCGATCAGCCCTTTAAGGCGACTCTCTCCGAGCCCTCTTCTCCCTCTCGGCCACTTTTCGCTGCCGGGCGCCCTTCGGCCTCCTCCCAATCGTTTCGCGTTATGCAGATTTCCGGCGGAAAGCGAAGAGCCCTTACTTCCGGCCGGAGGAGAGGGCCTCGGAGTGCAGCTGAGAACTGGCGATGCCAATGCAATTAGAAGCAGCTCGTTCATCTGAATGGGGGTTGCGGGGAGGATGGTCTCTGAACAAGGAAGGAAACCGGCCTGCGAAGGGGTTGAGGCTAACCAAGAGAGTAAAATGATGAGGCGGCGAAATCTGCGAGTTCCTTGGGCGCGGTGTGGGTTGCGGCTCTGTGTCTGTGTCCATGTGCTGATTTCGCCGAGAAGGCTAATCACGAATTAATAGGAGGAAGCTGGAATTGGTGGTGCCGGTGGAAATTGCTGATCGCGTGGGCAGCGAATCGTTCCGGTTAAACACTTCCAGGCCGAGCGGCGCCCGCTAAAGCTCACCCTCCCCCCCCCCCATTAGCAAGTGGAACTTCCCTCCACCGTGGTCGCCAGCGGAAAAAGCACCGAGAATTGGCAGCGTGTTCCGATCGGTTTATTTTATCGGCCCCCTCGACGATTTATCGAGGTTTTATTGACCTCCCTCGCTGCCCACCCCCGCCACCGGACGCACCATCAAATCTATTAGCGTTGACTCGCTGAAATATCGATGAACGACGACACCGCCGGATTAACTCTCTTGGCCACCGCGATCTCTCGCCCTCTGCTAATTCCGAATTGCGACCTTTCCCACCACCCCACCGAAACCCCCCACTGCATTACCCTTTGTTCCGGGAATCCTCTCTTTCGCTCCTCCCAACCCCCTATCCTTGCCCCCTTCCTCTCTTTGGAACGATCCGTCGGGCTAATTACCGTCTTCGAAACATTTGCTTGCATCGAGCGTCGTCGCCGCCGAGGCCAAATGGTAATTGGGGTGGACGCGCAGTGTGCGCCGTAATTCAATTGTTGCCTATCGACAGCGTAAACATCTGACCTGATTTGTTCGCCGGATTTCTCATTCCAACGAGAAGTCATTAGTGCTACAATGAAAATTTAATAGCCACTGCGGGCTAACAACGGCTCTAAATTTATTGACTAGGATGAAATAAAGCCCAGATACAGTTGCCCTGGGAAAATTGACTGTTGGAACTGTTGTGAATATTGTGGATCGACTGCTTCACAAAGTAGTTAATGTCCCAATTTTTATTCTGCAGTTGAACATCACACTGACATTTTCGGGGCCAGAACATCGCACTACCACAACGACGGCATCATCCGTTCTGGCGAGGCAGACGATATCTTATCCATCGAGCGTGAGGGTGCCCCGAGCAGCGTCACGCTTTTTCAGGGTCGCCAAACCTATAAGCGAGCCCCATAAATCTATAACTTTTGCGATTTACGGTTCGAGAGCTTTCAACATCACTCAAAACGGAGGAATCATTTACGTAGCCGATGAGAATCTTTTGAGAACCGAGTCCCGAGTCATACAGTGAGTATTGTAATATCTACTTTAAGCATTACTCGCCCACGGAATTCTATTTGCCCTCGCTTCGATGAACAATTCAGCGGCGGGCCGATAATTTTTTGTCTGCTTAAATTGATTTCAATCCTTCGTACGAATCTTGAACTCAACTTCAACGAGAACTTCGAGTCAAGTAAATAACTGGTTCACATTGGCAAAGTCACGTTTTTTAATTATAATTCCAAAAAACTACTGTGAACAAAGCTTGACTCGAATGGTGGTGAAAAAAATGATCGCCCCAATTCCACCGAGTGAATCTTTGCGAGGGCGAGAACGTAGAGAGTAAATTTCCAATGGGAACTCTTCGATTTCGAATGGATGAGGGAACGATAGAGAAAAGAGTTCGACGACTGTTTGCAGACTGGAATTGAAGTGGAGCGGCTCGGACCATACGATATTGTCAAAGATGCTGCGGGTGAATCTCACGGCAGCGAAGGTCGAAGCTTGCAGTCAAGTCGACTGGACGAATTACTCCTGCGCCAATTCTGAGACGAGGAGCGATTGCGAGTCGAGATGTGGGACTGCCAGTGGCTCCTTCAGGTAGAGATCATTTAGTCTTTAATTTCCTCCACTTGAACAACTCTCTCCCTCTCCCTCTCCTCAATCCTCAGTCGATTACTCACCCGGCGCTCGAGAAACTTTATTTGCGAATCCCGGCAAAACGATTTCCTCGAGAACCAACACTTTACTGCAAGGAGTGTCGATCTTGAGGGTTTGACAAGGATTTCGTTAGCAATCTGCTGGAAATTCTGATTATGATTCTTTGCCGGATATCCAATAATCATGGATTACCCATCTGATATGTAGCAAAGGCACCCTCTCTCAATCCTGCGTCTGGCGGCTGAACAAGCGCTCGAACATCTCACAGATGTCTGAGCAATATCCCACGTGCTCGCCAGATCTCTCATACTGCCCCGATAATAAGTGCGACCCCCTCGAAAGATTGGAACCACGAATATGTCCGCAAGACTGCGCTTGTAAGTAATGCATCGTAAGATCGAACGTACAGGATATGAAATAATATGGATGGAATTTCAAATCACGCATTCTCGAATGCATAAGGGATTCTAAAAGCATCTGATGTATTGACATTTCAGCGGAAGTGCACTTTGCTCACATGAACAAGGGCGGATTCGGAATCCACAGTGGTATGGGTACGTGCACTTGCAATGATGTGCTGCAATGTACCTGCAATGTCGACCACTTCAGCGAAGGCAATAACAATAATCACAACAAGAGCACCCGGCGGAAAGCCGATCTAGAGAACGAAGTGCTAATTTCCGGCGCTCGCAAAGGTGCATTTTCCTCCCATAACTTGATTAACCAATGATTTTCCATTGAAAATTTACTAGCTTGATATTCCAACAGCATCGAGTGGTCCATGCGGCACCAGCTGTATGATAGGCGTAATTGGGGCGAGTATCTTCGTGTTGATGGTGATCATTGGCTGCTGCGTCACTTGGCGGTACAGGTAAGCCCTGGAACATTGAAAATAAATCCCGCGCCATGTGTAACTGGGTGCGTGTCGATTAAAGTGCGAAAAATCGCGCGCGTTTATTTCGTTGAGTACATTTCGTCGGCACTGCTTGTTATTCCTGCTCCCGTACACATCGTCCGCCCGAAAAGCTTTACGCGCGCGCCCCCGTATTGTTCCATCTGTCGAGATCGTTTACATTAATCTGGCGTCGAGGCCCGTTTACGTTAATTCTACATTTGCGCCTGAACGAACCACCCATCGAATCTGAGTTCATCGTGCTTTGCTTCATCCTAAAAAACATCCCATACGCTCCTTTATATTCTCGGCATTTCTCAGCCAGTGAGAAATCTAGGACTAATTATTGCAAGGGATTCGAGCTTGATATTTACGGGGTAAAGTCAAGCTTTTGCGCGAATTCTCGGCCCTCTGCACTGGCAAGTTCGCAGAGAGTGTAAACGTGAGTGGGGCGAGCGCTATGGCATTAGCGATGTTTGCACGACCTAAATGGGCTATGCGAGGAGAGAGCGAGCACCTGGAAGATTCGAGTGTTGAGGAGGAAGCCCGAGATAATTCACAAGCGGGACTATTGTGCGAACTTACGACAGCCGAACAAACAGGACGCCTTTGCTATCAGCAAAGGCGACCGCCCGGCTTCGAATCGCTGCTAACATGGGGGGTGGTCGGATCAAGCCTCCATTCGGACTAACTCAAATCACATAACAATGTTGGCACAACCGACTCTGCCGACTCAATGGCTCGCACAATTTTTCGGTGACTCTTGCCCGATAAGTCCTTATCGCATTGCATTATCGATCAGGTTTAAATGCGCCCCCCTGTCCGCCGGCAGCTGCTCGATATTTCCCTCGATTTGTAACACTTCGCCCCCGACTCCTCGCCTCTACCTTCATGCCCACTTCCAACTGATTAGACTAATGCGGATGACAGCACTATTTACATTCCCATGGACCCATCGTATTACCATAATACATCGAGTCCGCGTACTATTTCCCTTTCGAACTCAAACGACTCCCCACGACACTTTCAATTTGCAATCACGTGGAAAGTGGAAGCGCTCCTTCGGAACAAAGGCGGCGGAGCTGTTTTGGCCGCGGTTGAAATTGAAAAAGTTGAAAAAGTTGGAGGGCCGTGTATGAGAACTCGAAGTCGTCTCGCACGGAAAGAGGTACGAGTACGCCGGTAAATTGCGGCCGAGTTACTTCGCCGTCCAATGAAGACGGTCGTCCTAGAATTTGCTGGTGGCCTTTCTTATTGGACGGACGGACGAATGCCCTTGTTTCAGGATGGCGAACAAAGGGAGCCGTCGCGAGTGCAAGCGGAGGGCGGATGGCGATACCAACGGCCTGGCAATTCTGCCCTCGGACTACATTGATCGCGGTGACGGCCTGCTAATTGGCTTGGACACCTTCACGGCGGCTAATCGCCATCTACTAATCCCTAAAACCTACCCGGTAAGTGGATCGTCAAACATCCTGCTCCCAACTGCCAATCTCCCAACGAGCTAGAAGGGATCCAGCCACGGCTGGTTTGCTCTGAATTTAAAGGAAAGCGGGCACGAGTGTCGAGACGATATCAGTCGGCACTGTGCTGCCGTGAATTCAAATCCGGCCGGCTTTTATTAAGATTACATGCCGGCTAATCCCGGCACGAATGCGGCAGACTTCAATGCAAAAGCTCTGCCGCATTAAAGCACGGAAATCTGTCCCCTTCCTCTCTCTCACACACCAAGGGAAGAATAGCACAATCCTAAATCTCCCGAAAACTTATTTAAGCAGGGATCAGTCCGGCAACGTATTGCCTACTTTCGAAACCCGAATTAAACCGCGTTCTCGACCGAGTAGTCGAAACTTCGCCTATCTACTACCAGAAACAAGGGCGTAAAGGTAAATGAGAGCAACTCGTTGGAACGCCGGCATGGCCTTTCGCTCGCTTGATAGTCGCTCGAGTTTCGAGCTTAAATTGGGAAATTCGGTGGTCGCGGCTGATGTTCACGGTAGCGAGGAAAATGGATTTCGTTCCAGCCGGCGGGTTGCAGTGACCATTGCATTTGCAAGCGAGGCGTTTTTCCGGCGTCGAGATTATACGTGTTTCGAGATATCTTGAAATCCTCACTCACGCGATCCATCTAAGAAGTCCTTGAGAGGATTTCGTTGCTCGCCTGCCACTCCGGGAAGATGCGGCAGTTCCGTTGGATACGGGGAACTCAAGGGGCTTGTTGAAAAGCTTGGTCTGAGAGGGGCAGGAGAGAGGGAGGAAGGAAGGAGGCGCGAACTAAGGAAGTGTCGATATTTTCGTGCATTATGCCTGAAAGGGATGCGCGGCCATCTCCGCCCTAGCGCCCTTCTTCCCTCGGCAATAAACTTGTCGGCTCCGCACTAGACAAGGATTGGACGGCCGAGAAGGGAGGACTACTTTTACAGCCTCGCGTGCATTATGCTCGCATACCGTGCATACACGTCCTATTCCCTTGTTCAATCGTAACTCAACCCTTCCGAGGCCAAATATATCCATATGTACTCCGGCGACGGGCCTTTTCTCCCGAATAATGCTGGCTCCAGCTGGAAGTCAATTCCAGGGATAATGGGGACTGCTTGAAAAGTGGAGGCTCGAATGTGTATTGCTTGCAGCCGGATCCCAAGTGGGAGTTTCCACGATCGAGGCTGACGATCGAGCAAGTACTGGGCGAAGGTGAATTCGGGCGGGTATTGCGGGCGAAGGCTATCGACATTGCCTCGATCGCCGGGCCGACCACCGTCGCGGTCAAGACCCTGAAGGAAACCGCTTGCGCCTCCGAGCTCGCCGATTTACTCTCGGAGTACCAATTGCTGAAGGAGGCCCAGCATCCCAATGTGATCCGGTTGCTCGGCGCGTGCACCACTGCCGGCGGCCCAGTCTATCTCATCATCGAGTTCGCCGAATTCGGCTCTTTACGGTGAGTGGATTTATATAGCTCCCTCAGAACTGCATGAGAACGTCGGCTATTAAGGCTCACCCACAAACTTTATCTATATACGTGTCGATCCGAGGAACTTGGCGCCGGAGATAGAGTCGCATGTCTAATACCAGCGTTGGGGCGCATGCATGTAAATGCTCGATGCACCCCCCGCTCCCGCACAAATAAACTCCAACGAGAATTTCACTCTGGGCGGAATGTCCCGTTCTCTGGAATTCTCACTAGCAGGAGCTCGTCAGGACAATAATAATTGAAACGGAAGGCCCAATGTCCTGGTCGTCGCGCGAAGTCATTGTAATTAAATTTTTCCGCCACATACCACGTCGAGTGCCACCCACCCGGAGAATCGTCTTGGAATGATGGAGAAAATATCTCCTCGGTGTGGATGCTTCCGGGAATAAAGGGCTGCCGTTACTTCCGCTCGATTAGGCACAACCTGCCATTAGAATGATTTAGGGACACGTTTGGATGTTTGGAGCTAGATTTCGATACGATTTCAGGAATTATCTGAGACGCAGCCGACATTTGGAGTGCGAGGGCAGAATGCCCTGCTCGACGTCCTTGCTCTCTGCCTCTGCAAATAATGTCCGTGAGGAATTGCGAGCTGTCGAATTATCGATGGCCTATACGGTCACACCCCGTGACATTCTCTCATTCGCCTGGCAAATAAGCAAAGGAATGGCCTACCTGGCCGATATCAAGGTAAGCTTTTCGCTCATCGTCGTTTCGACAATTCAATGACTCAATATCTACTTTATCCTTTTTCCTGCAGCTGGTACACAGGGACCTTGCTGCCAGGAATGTTCTACTGGCATCGGGAAAAGTCTGTAAGATCTCGGACTTCGGCTTGACCAGGGATGTCTACGAGGACGATGCCTACCTCAAGCGCAGTAAAGGCCGAGGTTCGTTTTTCTCGATCAAAAAGATCTTTAGCCCAGTTTCCTAGCGATCCGTCTATATTTTCGGACTTGGCACTGCCAGAGCGAGCTTATACCAGGATATTGAATCGATTTACTATCCGGAGGTCTAGTTAAATCCGCGTTTTCTCGTAACTCCCGGGAGCTTTCACTGGGGAGTCCTTTAACGAGCAGAGCTAGTCAGAGCGGCGTGGTAATCCACGGTTTTACGATTGTACATTGCAGTGCCTGTGAAATGGATGGCACCGGAATCTCTGGCCGATCACGTCTACACCAGCAAGTCGGACGTGTGGAGCTTCGGGGTGCTCCTCTGGGAACTGGTCACCTTGGGCGCCTCCCCCTATCCCGGGGTCGACGTCCACAATCTCTACAATCTCCTTAAAGCCGGATATCGCATGGAGAGGCCAGCGAATTGCTCGCCCCAATTGTCAGTAACTCATCTATCATCGACACAAGCCCACAGGGACCTCTCTCTATCGAGTAGGACAGTAATGATTGTTTTTCGATAGGTACAAGCTCATGGTATCCTGTTGGCATCAAGAACCAGCCATGCGACCCTCTTTCAAGGAGCTCACCTGCCATTGGGAGAGGATGCTCGAAGATGGGGTGGAATACTTGGACTTGAATCCCAGAACTGTCCATAATCAAGCTTACTTTGCATCCCTCCACGCTCTCGACAGTCCAAACAGTATGTACTTACATTCTTCAGTCGTATTAATATGATGTGTTCTCATCATATGAAATAATTATAGGTTCTGGCAATGAGGGGACGGAGGAGAGTGCACTGGACACACCCAGGACGGACGTAGTTAATTATCTTGGTAAACCGTGTCCCGACGCCGTCACCAAGTGCGATAAGGTCGACAAACTCCAGGAGCTCTGGCAGGAACCGGTGGCATCATTTCCCGATGAGACTACGAAGATGACTTATGTGAATGACAGACCGGCGAATGGAAATATCAATCACTACGAGAGTCCGATCAAGTTCAGGAACACGAGTGTTACTAGTAATAGCGAAAATGATTTGAATGTTACTTCCAAAGCCCGACCTCAATCTTACATAGATATGGAGGGCAAAAAGCCGATGGAGACAGATGACCTACTTGTCTTTGGCAGTACTGACAGTAGAGCCGGTGATGATGATGATGGAAATTGAACGACTTCTCAGTCTCAATGAGAATACCAGAATAGAACTTGACCGAAAGATTCTTGGGGAGCATTATCATCCCCTTTCGAGAGGTAATGATCGTGAGAGAAGTCGCGATCGATTGAGTTTCATGAGGATCTCTGGGGCCTCGGATTTTGTACAGTAAGAGGGAAGGTTCCTGTGAGACAGGAGGGGCTATAATTGAAATCCAAGCTAGTCTTCGAGTACTAAAGATCGATTATAGGTATGTTATGAATAGCACAATACAGCTTTGGTCCTAGGACCGCGAACTGTTGGGGATACTTCATTTTCACGGAAAAAGTGTCGAGGGAAAGCAAAGCATTTTGATGTTAAGGGGATTTTACTGAATTTTTGAACGTTCTGATTTTTGACTGACGTTTCTCTAAATGAAACAAATTCTTCCTACTTAGAAATAGTCGATTTTATCTCTTCTTCTCATGCTTCAAGTTGAGCAAGGTGTGACCTCTTAGCCCACAAGCTTGCAGCTTCGCGTGCACAAAGAAAATGTGGCGGGGGTTCCACATTTTCACACAGATCTACTGACGAATCTGACGAGTCGCTTCCGGCAAAAGTGGTGATCGGTTCCAAAGAAGAGCACTAGGTCGATATTTCCGGCCAGTGAAACCATATCCGAAGAAGACTGCGTTTCCGTGCCGCGTTGATTCGTCCCTTTTGTATTTATGTACAAAGAGAACATTCCATTAGTCTAGTTATTTATCAAATTTATTATTTAAGCTTGTACCGTATTTGATATCTTTTGTTACTCGTAAACGCGTTGGCGGTAGCTCTGCCAACTGTGGATCGTACAGGCATCGTTCCAAGATGGTATTATGCCATCACCCTTTCTTTGTAACTATGTATAATGAAATATATAATACCATTCACGGAGAAATTCATCATTTTCATTTGTTTAACCATTAATTTATTAATCCCGGTAACATAAAAAGATAAAAGAGAGTAAAAAATAGTCTGGTGGGCTGTAAATCTTATTTGTTATGGAATAATCACAAAGTCAGTCAGTCAGTCACAAGGGTACTGATGGTGCTCAGTCTACAGGCTGAGTATTATGCTGAAATGATAGTTAGTCAGTCTTGATCGTTATTGACTGTAGTTGTTCTTTCTGTATCAGAGTGCAAAAGTCCATCTAAAAAATATCAGAGTCGGTCAGAACATTATTATTTGTCAAAATATTAAGCCTACCTGTTTCTCTGACGTTCTCCAACAAAGTAGAGTCTTTTTCAAACTCAGTCTCTGCCATCTTGATACTGTCTAAAAGTTCTTTATCACATGGTAGGCAAATTTTCTTTGTAGTGCCGCCGTGAATGGCTTTCACAAGACAGAATAGTGCTTGGGGCACATGGAAGACTTTAAACATACGTGCTTCTTCTGGCACGTCTTCCACTTTACAGTATGGAAGTACTAACGTAAAGAATCTTTTACATTTATTAGAGCTATTCTCTTTAAACACTCGTAAAAGCTCGAAACAGCTCTCCGAATGTTCGGTATGTTCTTTTATTGGAGGAGAAGTGACAATCAGAATAACGTCAGCTTTACTGAAAGCGTCATTACCCCACAGCCGCAAGTCCTAGATTAAGATACATTCATTACATAAAGATATAATAAAGAATATACTTGCTGTGAATGATAGCCAACCTTTTCTGTAGCATCCGTGATATCCAAAGTGTCTATCATGGCATTAACATTAGCACCTCTGAGGAGCTTAGCGATTTCGGTCATTACAGTAACATGCGCTGGTCTAGTTGGCGCATACACTAACAAACAATTCGGTCTCACGCGTGATCTTCTAGCTTTCCTTTTGTAGCACTTGTAAATATGGTACAAAGCGTACGCGATTGCTGGCGGTATCCAAATTGTACTAACTATCATAATCAAAAGTCGGTACGATCTTCCATCTCAATAACAAATGTTAAATGTAAAATAATTAACTTCTAACAATTAAATCTCATTAAATAAACAGAATCATACATACTCATAGTAACAGTTGGTGTGGTACTCGTTGGGCAACCGTTTTCTCCACAGTCTTGGTGAACTGCTGCAGCTTTGAAATAGTAAGAGCCTGTACCACCATTAAAGTTATATGTAACAAATTTTGCACGAGTGCCAGTGGGCACGTCCACATACACTGTGGTCTCAAAATTTGTGTCATTGTTTATTAACCATATTTTATACTGTCTGATATTGAATCTTTCAGGATGCCTTTGCACATTTAAGGTGAGCACGGATGGTACTGAAGTGTCTATGTATGTGAATGGTATATACTCATTTACACTTACATTTTCACCTGAAAAAACATAGGAACTTAAAAGCGATTTTCCTAAGAAAAGAATTTATTATGAAAGTTTGCTCTTACCAAGAAATCTATGATCAGGTACTTTGAAAACATACTGTATGCTGTACTGGAATGCATCTCCAGTTACAAGAATCTGTAACTTGGAATCGGACAAGGCATAAGTATTGTAGGAAAACGGACATGATAAGTATAGCTCGCTTGGTGCTGGATATGTCTCGTTTCCATATAATTCTATGCGGTTGCAAGCAGATTCTCTACCATCCAACAAATTCCGATACTTTGTACTTAATCCTATATGATGTAAGGTAGATTTTATGTAGTACATTCACCATAACTTACCGCTTATATTAAATATATTCTTACTATGAAAATTAGCATCTATGACTGTTAAGTTGAATGCAGTAACCTTTCCCACGGATCCTCCAAAGTCTTTGATATAAGTTAACAAATAAAACTTGGCAGTGCTATCTATAGGCAGGGTATTCTCGGACTCCTCAAACTTCAGCTCCCCACAATCTATAAGAGAAAAAAGAATAATATAGGTTACATTGACAGACAAGTGTACCATGTATGTTCCAGATAGAGCCACAATAATGTGCTGAGAAATTTCAATATCGCCCAGCAATTAGCATACCTGTGCTGCTTTCGACTTTTAACAATGAACATCTGTCAGTGAACACAGATGCTGTGGCATTCTGTAAAAAGAAGACTAGTTTTAACTCGACGAACGAATTCCTTATGGACACTAACTTCTGTGATGAGTTCAACGAACTGCACCGAAGTAAGACAATTGACTAAATACGTAAAGAAAAAATTACCAAGTTTTGGCAGCGATCAAGATAGCAGGCGGACCCTGCCTCGCTCGCTCTCGCATAAGTAAAGTATACAAAACAGAAGACGACTACTGAATACATCGTTAGGTTATGTGTGTGAACGATCAATGGCTACATGATTTAGAGCCATACTAAATGACGAGCTACGCAATCTGCTGATTACTCACAATCAGCGACCGACCACACATATGAATGACACAGCCGTACATTTTTCAAGTGGTCTACACGACGGAATTGACGCGGAGACAATAGGTGTGTAACACCTGATGTTGATGTACACTTATATAGAGTCGAGTAGTACATTCAACTACATAAATTCCCGCCAACCCGACCCATACACAATGCTAATCTTTCCTATCATAATAGAATCATCTTTATTCAATCAAATTCATTTACATTCTTAATAGACACAGCTCCCAACATTTATCCTACTTTTCCTGACATCCATTTCTTGTGGTACTTCAGAAATTGTATGTAAATGGCTCAAAAATGTTGAAGGCATTCTTTGACGTCATCTTTGACGTTCGTAAAATTTCACAATAACTACTTCTCGACTTTGGACCGTTTTCTAAATTCAGTGACGTTCTGACGTTCGGAACTCGATCTACTCGACCTTGCCAGGCATGTGTAGAATGCAGGGCAATGTCATTGGCGAAAGGGTAGAGTGGGTCAGAGGAGAAGTTCATGTTTTTATTTTGCGGAACTTACCAGATACACAATGGGTCAAATAAAGCCAGAGACAAGTGCGCGTTGCAGTTTCATCATTATTATTTCTATTGCCCCATAATGTTTGGCAGACAGGGTACGTCGTTATACTCACGACGAAGGAAATATAGTTATTTCAAAGGAATGTGTTGGGACATATTAACAGCTGTATCTCTGTGTTCCACGTATACGTGCATGAAAATGCTACGTAGGTATGATAGGTGGTAAAGTTTATTAAGCTCAGCGGAATACCGGATATCTAATCTGGCCATTATGACGAGGAAGAGACGAACTGTTGCGTTGTCGCGCGTTTGCAGACGTTTTATCTGGATTACGTTGCCACTCAATGTTGCGTACGTTGACACTCAATGTATGCGAAGCCACTTTATTGAGACACGTTATCGCACGACGTAACAAAAGCGAGGGGGCTCACTCGCAATTACGTCTTAGCTAGAGCGATAAGTCGCGCTCTTGCCTACGCAATCCCTGCGAAAGGGGATCTTGGCGCACAAGCAGATCTTTCGAAACAGAATGGTGTGAGAGGGAGACTGAAAACAATCATCCATAGAACAGGCCGAGGACTTCGGGGGAAGGTCGAGGGTTTAGTAAGGTATTTGCGATGGTTTATCGCTCGGGTCAAAGTGTTTCTTTAGATCTTGCCAACATTTGTAATAATCCTCGTCGAGCTTGGCACAAATCTCGGCGGCCCACTTGGTCACCGCCAGGCTGTAGGAAGTCTCGAACATGAAAGCTTGTGTGCCGTCGGCGATTCGCTCCGGTTTTAGCTCCTGACTGGAGGCTGCCTCGAAGCAACGGGCATCCGGTCCATGAGGTGTCATCATTGAGTGCAAGGTGGCCCCGCCAGCTTGGAAGCCGTCCTCCTTTGCCTCGTACCGGCCCTTTATCAGGCCCATGAACTCGCCCATACAATTCCCTGGAGTATCAAACGCCCAACGTTTATATAACGTTAAAATTACTATAATTTACAGAAAACCCCGATTGAATAAGAGTGGAAGTTGTTGCTGCTGAAAGAGTAAGTTGGGTGAGCGAGAATCACGGAAAATACTGAGTTTTCACCGGTGTTCTCGATGGCAGGTTTAGCAAGGGCAGTCCGGCATAACGAGGAGAACGGGAGCTCGCAGGGGAGGCCAATCGCCAGCCAGCCAGCCATACCATTCTCATTCGAGCGCAAAAGAATCGAATGGTCGCTGTAATTATGTATCATTACCGATTTTACTTAAAGAAGCGGCAGGACGTATCCATCGAGGAGGAGCCAGTGGAAAAACGAGTGCAAGAAGCCTACATGTAAAAGCATGTACGATTCAGAACGTACGATGCAGCATGCGCTCTCCCTCTGCCACCGGATCTGCCAGCTGGACGCTTCTATTTTATGTTTCAACTCTCGAAATTTCTCTGTCGCATCGCGTCTCCTTTTTATCCGGCGGACTGAAAGACTCCAGCATGCACGCGTCGGACTTTCTACTTACGATGATAGTAAGGAGGCCGGAAAGTGTGCTCCTGCACTGACCAACGGGGCGGGAATATCACAAAGTCTGCGGCGGCAGTGCCAGGCTTCCTCGTGGGGCACGTCAGCACCGTGAAGATCGATGGGTCCTGATAACAAGGATGATAATGCTCGTGAGAGCCACTCGAGCGTACACTTGCAATACTGAATGAATCCCTAGTCTTCCCTAACTGCTGGCTGGGTTAATACTCACACAGTGATCGAAGGAAACCGTATTAATCACCATGAACTTATCGAGGTCGTACTTGTAAGGGACGTAATTCCCATGCCAAGCTACCACATCGAAAGGACTATGCCCTTGCTGTGCTACGAACAATTTTCCCTGGTATTTGCTTATGATCTTGTAATCAGTTTCACGGTCCTCGTACCACGCAACTGGCGATTGGAAGTCCCTTGGATTTGCCAGGCCATTGGCTCCTGTTGGGTGTATTCATGATTACAGTCTACCCTCTGTTTATGTATGGCATCATTCGATTGGAGAGTACCTATCGGGCCCAATTCAGGCAGTTGGAAGTGGTCGTCGAATACCTCGAGGATGTAACCACGGGAGGGTCCAAATACCGTGACGGAGAAGCGCATACCTTGCTGGATCACGCAGATTTCGTTCGGCTCGACCCGCATCTTGCCAAACTCGGTGGTTATCTGGAGGGCGCCTAACTGGGGCACTGTGGCAGCCGGTTTAGATTCGCAAGTTTAGACTCTCTCGCTCTTCCTGAATCCATCCCGCAAAAAGTACCGTTCGGCAACTCGACGCATTGTAACAGACTGTTTTACACGAGAACTGAAGGTTGCAAAGTAAATGTCAATAACTACTGAATGATATACTAGAAGTCGAGCGATTAGTAAAAAAGCTAAGATGACAGCTCAGTCAATCGAACACGTGGCTATCGGGATAAAAGAAAGCGCGAAGAAAGCAGTGTCCGAAATCGGACGCACGAATCAACAGAACGGTACTTTCAAGAGGCGGCAGATTTTCGAAAAATCCCGTTGATGTACGAACCTATGAGGAAATCGCCATCGGCATTATAAAAGACCTTGTCCTTCATTGAGGAATTGCAGAGATACACGTGGATAGCGACACCCTGGCGAATCCGGCAATCGCCGGCTCCGCAAACAGTGTGCAAACCCTCGACGAAATCTATTTCCGGGCTCTGGCGCGTTGGTACATCGAATGGTTTCCATTTCAACTGAAAGTAGATGATCCTATCGATCCATCTCCCATCAATATTCAAGGCACGTGGTTGACCTACCTGATTTGGTATTGGATCTATCTCGTTCCAGTTGTAGTTCAATCTCGTCTCGCCTTTCTGCGCCTGGAAGGGTTTATGAAGGACGGAAGGCCTGATCCGATAGAGCCAGGATCTCTTGTTCTGGGAGCGTGGCGCTGCGGAAATCGGGATCGTTCAAAAGTCGTCACGGGAGCAGGAGGCGAGCAGCTAATTGCTAGTTAATCACTAGTTAAACACTGGTGCCGCTTGCAGGCGGCAAATTACTCACCGGTAAAGGCGGTACCGGATAGTTGCTCGGCGTAGAGTCCATAGGGACACTTTTGCGGGCTATTCTGGCCAATGGGCAAGGCGCCAGGACATCGCTCGTCCTCGCTCGACAATTCGCAACCAAACCCACTTAAATACTGAAGAATAACAATATCCTTGTAACTGGAATCCTCACCACTCCAAATTTGCTGAAAATAAAGTCAAAGAAATACCTTGAACTCGTCCCTCATGATTGCGCGTGTGCCTAGCTTAATCTAACTCGAAATGCTGATCAGCTTTCGGGCGCTCCCTCGTTTTATACATGAACGAGTGTGGTCGTCCTTAAACCAACGCGACAACAACATTGGCATTATGTAAAAAAACATGTTTACGCCACTCACTGGTATCGACCAATCACTGCTCGACTGTGGAAGGCACGGCTCATTAGCAGGCTCGGCCTACGGGCATCCAGAAATTCCACGATTTCAGGGAATTGATGATCGACTCCTCTCGATTTCGGCGAGCCCCTCGCTCAAGGGGCATCGGTAGAGGCCATCGTGTCTTCTTTTCCATCTATCTCGACTACTCCCCATTATTCCATGGCAGGGACGCTACTCGTATTTATGCCAACTCTTATCCTACGCCTCAGACACCCATTTCTGTGCAAGCAGATCGTTTAATTAAGAAAAAGCGGAGGGCAAACACAGCAGCGATAAATCGCGCGGCTTTCCATCGACGATCAACTGGCGTCCGGAGTAATATTCCACGGTAAATAAATGCCGGTCTACTTCCTTCTGTTTCCGGCGAGCGTAGAGATCGGGGAAGGAGTAAAGCATGATAATCTGATTGAGTCGTTGGAGTTTCGAGAAGAGTCGGAGCTTCCACCAAGGATCTTGAGGGCCGGTTAGCCTCAGCGGGATTGATTGGATTCGATTTCGCCTTGAAAGTTCGATAGGCTGCAGTACCGGGGGAGAGAGGGAGAGAGAGAGAAGTTCAGCGACCGCGTGAAAGTTTTCCACGGCGGTGGCCTGTGAGGCCCCGCCGAATCGTCACGGCCGGCGGCTCCCCTTTAATTGCAAGCTGCCCGAGATAGACGTGTATATTACCAACACCATTGAACTCTCGTTGAGCTCTGCCACGGAGGAGAGCCTGCGCCGATAAATATCATTTTCTATTTGAAGACGATTCAAGCGAAAATCCCTTCTCGACTCGCTTACCCGACCCTGCTTTCTAGCTCCGTTTAAGTCTTTCATTCTAAAGAATTATCTGTTACTGTACCTCGAGGAAATATAATATTAAACGGGTCGTGCAAGCTCGAACAATTCTCACCAACTGTTGGAAAACTAGAAATAACTTGTTGAATGTCGTGCGCTGTGCTGAAAAAAGACGGGCAGCCGCAGAAAGTGAGTGATGAGCGAGAAAACTAGGTGATAAGTATAAAGAGCGTTCTAAACGCAATAAGTCAATAATAAATAATGTTCGATATCACGGGCGGCTGCAATCCGGTTCTCCACTCCCGTTTATTCTTAACTCAAATCGTCGACACGTGCCCGCTCCTTCGATATCCCCATATCGTGGCCTGCCGTTTTTATAAAATTGCAAGGTAGAAACTGGTTCCAGTACAACCGATCGAGTCGGTCACGCGAAATTGATTACTGCAACATTGGTGCAAGTAGGTGCAGAAATTTCGAGAAAATGTCAAGCATTTGCCTTTCCACCGCGTGTAAAAGTTGTTTGAAAGGAACTCAAAGTCGTTTCTTGTTTGCGTGTCACTTGCAATATTTTTTCCAATCAGTTTACATTACTGAATGGAGGGTTTTCAACATTCTCTTCGATATTATCTTTCGACCAGTCAGTCAACAAGAGAAAATCGTCGAGGAGGAAGCCAGAATTATTAATAATTCTGACATCGACGAATCTTTCAATGCCAACTTGAATGAAGGAGCCCAAAATAAATCTGTATCTTTCTTTGAGCAAGTCACTCCGATAATTGGACTATCTGGACGAATTTAAAAATACTCTCGCGCCAAACTATAATCTCCTCTGCGAGTACAATCACAGAGAGCGGCGCCAGACTTGTGGAAGCGGCGACACGATAGGAAAATCGTGCGGTAATCTTGATTGGACGCGTACACAGTTGAGAGGAGCAGACGGTGTCGGAGGAGGCGAGTTAATCGGGGGGAGCAATTAGCCGCGTTAAGAAGCAGAAGTTGGGTGCGAGAGTGGCGGGCAAGAGAGCAGCTTTTCTCCCGGCTGCAGGAGAAGGAGAAAGAGTCGGTGATATAGGAGAGATGGAACCAAGTGGGGGATCTTTACAGTTAGCTGAGATTGCGAGAGAAGCTGGAGGAAGGAGCGAGAAAGGTGCGGGGTATCGCGAGTAGGTACAGGAGACATCCTTCTCAAGGAATTCATCCTTCTAACGGGAATTGCAGATGCACTGGACCACCGACCGATGCCTTTGGCTCTAACAGTTCTCTGGAGAGTTCTCTCAACTTCGATTAAATACCTTTGTATACCTGGTCCAGTTACAAAGTAAACTGAACATCGAACCTAAAAGGCAGGACGCGATTTGTAGTACACTAGGTACGAGCAAGAAGTACGTGCCGGATATCCGGTAATGGGAGAGCCAGGTTCGCAGGAGTTGCGCGTTCCCGCAGTGGATGCGAGGACAGGCGGACAGGGGACGAGGGATATAGGATCCGGTGTAAAAGGGACTAAGAGCGAGGTAGCCTGAGGGAAAGGGTACTGTTAAAGAGAGAAGGGAAACATGCAGAGCGGTATGACTTGGTGTTAGGCAGTACCGACGTCGGTACCCCTACCTGGTGGCCGCAAGTGAACGAGCAGCCGAGCACTCGCTTAGAACAGGTGGACTCGCCACGAGAGAGTCCCGCTCTGCCGCTTCCTGAGCTCGGTAGTACTGCGATCGCGCCAACGAGTTCGTTGTCCGAACGATCCTGGCCTTCCCCAATTTCATCTTGACAGCATTCCCCGAGTGTCCTGCGAGTTTCATCCCAGCGACGCTGCCCACCACTCTAAACGAGAGCAGCGTCGATTCATCAGCTGTTCTTCCGGCTTCCCGAGAGTCCTCTTACCCCGAATCTCAGTGAGACCAGTGCTCCGCTTCGACATTCGACAAGTGCCAACCGCGAAAGGTCACAGGATAAAGGAAGAGTGTCCTGGATAAATTGAGGAGCAGAAAGGTGAAAAGTGGATCGAGTCCCGGTCGGCACGACACTTGCCGAATGACAGAAGAGAGCTTGCAAACCTACTTCCTCACGGGAGCGATCCTTCCAGCGATTTTGCATGGGTGTACACGTAAGTGACCGCTAATACCAACTACTGGAGACGGCTCCCTAAGGAAATTAGGGCTTCCTAGCATAGAACAGGGAAATAGAGCGCTCGACTGAAAAGGCGCGCAACCGGTTTAAGGAGCAACCAGGCGGGACCAGAAATTTCGGTGAAAGGCATGCAAAGCGCGTGTACGTGAACTTACAATTTCTAGTGCATCTACTTCTCCTTATACTAGAACAGTTTGATTTACTGGATGCTGCGACGAACCTCGAAAATCCAGCCTGTTGAACGTTTCCGTTCCATTTCCCGCGATTCTCGTGAGAAGTCTCTAGCTGCAGTGATTCCGCACGGAAGGCAGTTACTATCAATGAGTTTTCCCGTACGGGAAATCATATGTACAATTATCTTTTCCCATGGGAGAACCGCAGCTGATATTCAACCTAGTCTCAAAGTATATGCAGCGCTAGAGCGCGGTCGGATGGCTTCTTTTTGTTCTCGCGATACACGTGAATTCGCCGTCCTTCACCCGGTTATCCAGCAGGCATATCGTTAGCGAGCGAACGATGAAATAAGCGAGAAGGAAGGAAGACGGACGAATACCGAGCGAACGCGTCCGCATTAGAAACTCACGCAGCTTAGACTTTAATCGCGGCTGGAAGGAGTGAATGTAATTCGCACGAAAAGAGTTTTATTAATCAGCTTTTAGAGGCTATAAGCCGGCGTAATCAGTGCGCAATCTCTTTCCTATAACACGAACGGCTCGTTAACGAAGGCTGCGAGAGCGTTACCCGTAATGGCAATCGAATTCAGATATCGGCCTTCTAATCTTAACTTAGTTAGCTATTCTCGATCTCTGTGCGATTCCTCACAGATACAGCCATCCTGAAAGCGATAGAAAAAGCTGGAGGGTTGGCTGGCTGCGTGGATTTATCGTGTGGATCGCTCTTAACGCCAAAACAGATTTTCTCCTGGGCAGACGGCGCGTTTTCACAAGGCTGGAATTACGTGGAAAGGGGGAGTTATATTCTACCCGGGGATATGTGTATAGACATGCTATATACATATGTCGGTGTATGTGCGCGAGCGTATAGCACACGTGTGCTATATCACCAGCAACACCGGACTACGGGTTATACAGCTTTCGAAGTGTAACTCGCTAACATTTAACGTGGTCCGAGGGAAAGTACGAAATTTATGGATTCCCCTTGTACGGATCAACTGACTCTTCTCTAGAGAGATGAGATAGCATTTTACTGTGGTCCATGAATTCGATTATGAGGCTGTACGTTTGCTAAAGCGACTAAACTATAGGATTATAACTGGTTTATTTATCTGACATACCCGGACGATGTTGTAACAGCTAGGACGTAAGTGCTACTCATTTAAGAGGTTCCTTTCTCTGGAATTTCTCTAAAAATGTTCTTTGTAATCCGAGAACTCTGCTGTAATGAGGATTGCGTTGCGTGTCCTATCGCCGTGTTTATCTCGCCGATTAGAGCATTAAGTCCGAAATTCCAGCTTCCTCGTAGAAAGGCAAAGTAATGCCGTCCGACTAATCTCAGTATCTCCGTGGAATCCAATCGCGAATTTCATCTTCTCCGGAGCTCTCGCACTCCGTCGAGAGTAATAGCCGTCTCTCGAAGAAACGTAAACATTCTTCATGCTCGTTTCTTCCATTTTAAAGCGTGCTCCCGACGAACCGAATTACTCGGCGAGAGCGTCCAAAGGATTTAATAGCCCAGGATTCGAGTAGCAATTGCTCGGAAAAACAAATTATTGCGAAAGAGAGCACCAAACGAATGTGTTTGCAATTAGAAAGCGAATATTCCTCGCACGCTTTGTGTTAACGCAGTATTTGGGGAAATCGTGATCTATAATGGTTCGCAGGAATCGAGCGAGGCCTACCGCACCAATGTCACCCGGAGGATGGCCCGAGATCGATCTGGATCGGAATATTCGGAGAACATGAGTGATGCGACCACCTGCAGTTGCACCACCGCCTGTGTCGAAAAGGCTAGTAAACCGACTTGCCAAATAAAAGTGTAAAAAATCGATGCTTCCAGTCGAGCTAGTAGCATTTACCATGCAGATTTAATAATCCAACCGATGCATGTAATCAAAATTGAAGTCTTATTAATCCGATAAGGGATCCGGATTTCCTACGGCCAATTTCCACTTTACGCTGACCTGAACTCGTCCGGTCCGAATCCAGTTCCTACGACCGGTCCATATGTCACATCCTTTAGGGCAGAGAACCAGTAATAAATTCCCGAGATCTCGAATTTCCCGTTTCATTTTTCACCGGATTTGCAGGAGAAAAGTTAAATACCAAGATTCAAGTGTTTCACTGTGAAAGGAGTTCTTTATATTGGAGTAGGAAGGATTAATAAATGTGGAAAAATTGGTCGTTCTCTGATTTGCGGAGTTGGAGTTAGTGGTGGAGGAAGGACTATAGAATTATGATCGGGCGATTTGTCGGTTACAGTGCTCGTTACGTGGTTGCGGTATGTTCCAAGAGCCGTTCTTCCTGCATCCGCCGGGTTCCCGGCCACGCGATGGCATCTACATCAACCCGATGAGTGCATACATCGGCGAGCCGGCCAAGCCGAAGGACACCGAGTCCTTCTATCTGCACAGTCCCCACGATCTGGTCTACACGAGGATCACGCGGCTCTTCAACGACAGCAACGCCGGCGCCGAGAAGCAGCGCTCTTCCGCCGAGAGGAAAGACGAGACTCTGACTGGTAAGTAAGTGGCACGTCCCAGATATCGCGCTCCTCCGTTAGCGTTAACTTAACAAGTCGTCGCGCTTCAATGTACACCCGGCCTCGCTCCGCAACCAGTCCAGCAGCTCTTGCCCTCGATTCCTCAGTCTCGATTCTCGATGCGACTCAACCCGAGACTCCTCCGAGACTCTAGAGACCGGCTCACCGATTCATCGAACTCTCTTTCCCCTCGAGCGGGCATCCGCTTTCGCCCGGATCATCCTATCCGACGCATTCTTGCCTTTTCTACCTGACCTTTGATATCCCAGCCAAGATATCAGCATTTCCCTTACTAAGACACGGCCTCGCTCTCTAATCTCACTCTTTATACTTCTGCATCCAGCAACATCAAAGCAGAATTACGAAACTTTACTCGGGATTTTCATTAAAATTCAAACTGAATAGTATTAGAGATGATAGGAAATAACTTAGAAGCACGATAGACTTGCTTCGACGGATGGGCGATCAGCTGTGGAATCCGTTAGACCGTTAGCAAGGCGATCCAGTTGCACGTGCACCGTTGAAAATATGTATAAGGGGAAAGATGCGCATGCTAATGTATGGAGATGTTAGAAGATTAGTTGTAGAAGATATCGCGCGAATTTTCTGGCTTTCCACAATGTTGTCCATCTTTCTGGACGGGTTGCAGTGAAAGTGGACGTGCACATCAACAACTCGGCGATCGAGAGAACGCCAAGCGGAAACGGCTACGCCAGCAGAGCCGAGATCACCAGAGAATCATCGGAGCACGCGTACGAGCAGATCTGCGTACCTCCCGAGGATGTCGGGAGCGTGGGATCGCCCGGCCTAAAAAAGCAATCCGACAATGCTTCCGAGAGCAGGTAAACTCCCAAGTTCCGAGACCCATCCACGTAATGATCCAGTTAGATATTATCTCACCGTCCTCCGGCGACCAAGCAATTTATTTTTCATTAACAATGCCGTTCCCGAAACAAATCTTTGCTCAGCACACGTATATTGATATATCGGAGCCCTGTCCTTTCATGGGTGCACGTTTGTTATGCTTTCGCAAGCTACCGCCTGGCTAGCGGGTCACGTAATGATCGGGATCATTTCGACAGAGCTTCCTCGAATCCCGAACAATGGTCCGGGATGAATACAATGTGCGATACGATATTACATACGCTGTTTCAGCCGTTCCCGTAAGACAGACCGCCGGTACAGTAGATCCAGCAGTGCCAGTGAATCTTCGAATATGAGCAGCGAGATCCACTGTTTTTCATCGAGTACTTCGACTCCGTCGCTCTCGCGCAACAGCAGTAACGAGCGAATGAGTAAGAATGCTAAGATCCCCGAGCTCCTGCATGGTAGGTCATTCATCCCAATTATAAATTTTAATTCAGTTCACATATTATCATAAATCAACTGAAACTTGAAAGTTTTGATCGAATAAGCATCGACAAACAAGAGTCCTCCATTTACAGAGAGGAAGGAGCCATCGAGCGGCCAAGTAGAAAGTGAAAAGGAGAGCAAACCGCCTAATACTGGAGCCAGGTAAGTAGGACGGAATGAATAGCGGTAATGGAGGAGAAGGGCGAGGAAAATCGGAATCGAAAGTTGACACAGCTGATTTAATTGTCGCTCGGTTTTGCCTGTCGTGTATGGAGACACTTATTAAATAGCGATAAATATCGTCCAGTCGCGCCGACCAGATTAGCGCCATCAGGATGTGAGGTCCACTTTCTCGGACGAGAGCACTCCCAGAACGTGGCTGGGGAGTAGCGTTAACCCAGTTACTTAAAGAGAAGCGTAACCATGTGCCGATCGTCCAACCGCATCGGCCACTATAATCGCCAAAGATTCAGCTTTAGATAGCACCAATTTAAGTGGCTTGCTTCTAATTACATCGCGTATCAATTCGAACCTGTTCACAGTTTCGGTAAACCTCCGCCTCCACCTCCCCCGCCACCGCCCCCCGACAAGGACGACGCGGTCCTCATACTGTCAAACGGCAAACCGAACTCCGAGGAGAGAAAAGATGCTGGAAACGGCGAAGGCAATCGTGATGGGAGGAATGAGAGTAATGGGACATCATCTGGTAGGTGCTACGACGTGTTTCTCGCCTGGTCAGCTGTACTCTCGTGAAACTAGATAATAAGCGCACCGCTAGTTGTGAACTCTCGGGGAACACCAGTCATTCTCTATAGATATAGCGAGGATGATGCGATTCAATGGGATTCCGGTGAACGGTAAGACAATACGGGATCCTGGTAGACGACAGACACGCCTTGGCCGAAACTGACACCTCCTAATAGGCAATTAAGGTGGATTTAACGTTGGCCGGTCCTAATCAGACCGGGTGATCGGCCGAATTAGAGTAGGCGGCTGGCCTTTAATTAAGGCGTCGACGGATCACGAAGACAGCCACTTACTAGACCATAGCGCTCATCGGGCATATAATACACTTACCTAGATTTCACTTGCTCTTCCGCGCGCATACGAGCATACGTAGATATCCACGGTAGTTGCGCCCCAGAGGTATAACGACTCTCCCTACCACCTGTGTTTCGGAACAGCGACCAACAAGTCCGACGCATCCTGCGCCGCCGGACACCACCAGCCGGAAGTCCCTCCTGCCAGTCCATCTGTGGACACCGAGGAAACCAAGGCTAGCCATACGTCTCACCTGGTCAACAGACACATGGTACTGCCGTTCATACCGCCCCAGTTCGCCAACGCGGACTCCAATACCCTTCTCAAGCCCTCCGAGTATCTCAAGAGCATCTGCAAAGGGACACCCAAGAATACCCTCTCAAAAGCGAGGTCAGCCACTACTCCTTTTCATAACGATAATTACACCTGTTACCAATCTCTGCTACTTCCAATTCCTATGATTGACAAATTGACA
Organism: Ectemnius cavifrons; assembly: GCA_964023945.1. NCBI lineage: Eukaryota > Metazoa > Arthropoda > Insecta > Hymenoptera > Crabronidae > Ectemnius > Ectemnius cavifrons. The sequence continues at coordinate 12,004,842 of OZ030384.1, read as the reverse complement.
GGTCGGTGGATAACTTGGACATACAAGGCAGGGATATCCAACAGGAGGAAACTATCGATCAAGAAGATAAAATTTCCCCGCCTGGTCCACCACCACCTCCGCTCTCACCTCTGCAGAAACATCGTCTGCCTCAGGAGATCGCTTTGAATAACGATTCTGATCCCCCGAGAACCCCGCAGCCATTGGCTACTATTAGCATCCAGGATCTGACGAGCATCCAGTTAAGAAGAACGAGTACGAAGATGAACGCTACCAAGACCTTCTCCGCTCCGCCGCCACGAAGCATATCCATGACGAACGGTCAGTTGTTCACTTGATAACTTAATGCGGATGAAGATAGTAATGCTAATACGTTTAATGCTTTCCCACAGTCTCCGAACCATTCTTCGTTCAGAAAACCGACTTGATTGCCGAACTCAAGCGTACTAAAGACATTCCAGGTATCAAAAAGATGAAAGTTGAAAGAGCACAAGTTGAGAAGACGCAAGAACAGAATTTGATGTCCGAGATTAGCAAGGCATTCAGTGCATCGAACTTCGTCGATCAAGTGAGTATATCGATCAAGTGAACGCCAACCTGTATTGAAAGCAGATTAAATATCACCTGCCATTTCCCAACAAGATCCCTGAGAAAGACAGTTCCGGGAATGTCATACCAATCTGGAAGAGGCAAATGTTGGCGCGCAAGGCTGCCGAGCGAGCGAAGAAGGAATTGGAAGAACAGATTGCCAAGGAGAACGAGGAGAGGAGACAGAAGGCCATACCCCCGTGGAAGAGGCAATTGCTCGCTAAGAAGGATAATGTCGATGATAAAAGGTAAATCTCACGATTATTTAATTAATATCACCAATTTTCATCACAGTGTTTCACACAGATTGAGCTACACACAAGTGCCGACTGCCTGCACCCCGAAAGTGGATGTTCCCACAACAGCCACTGTACGAGACACATCTCCAGCATCTTCGGGAAGCTCCTCCAGCCCGCGCGAAGATAAACACGAGCAGGAAGATAGAAGAAGTGACTCGAAGGAAGACACAGATGAAGATGACACGCAGATCATCCCTTGGCGAGCGCAGCTGCGGAAGACCAACAGTAAACTAAGCATCCTCGACTGATTTCCTTGATGGCGAAAGCGGCTAACTCGTATCTATTACCCCGAGATTCCGTGCACCATGAAGTAGTCGGACGGCTGGACGGCTGGACGGGAGGGTGTGCAAATCTAGAGGAGCAGGATGAAGATGGTAGGAGGATGTGCGTGTTGTCTCCAGCATGTGTACTCGTTAGCACGCGTAATCGCGATGATTGGCGTGACTCGAGAGGAGGTAAAAGCACGCGGAGAGCACGAGCAGCAGGCCAGCAATGAGGAACGAGCGTAGGAAGCACTTGCCCAAATTGGGGCAGGTTTCCACCTCGAGTACATATTTATTGCGAGAATGAGGAATGTGACGTTTTGTACATAGGAGCAAGTAAAGCTCGCCTTAACACTGTACTTCTTGAAATACAAGTTCGTTGATAGCAACCAACCTAGTCATACTGTTACCAGTCCAAGGGTGGTGGGGATTTATTTCAAGGAGAGCGAACAGGGGGAGACCAGCTTGCCTTGGACACGCGCAGGGCTGGCTCAGGGTTCGATCAGGTAAACAGCAATTTCGTTAAGAGGCTTCGGGGATACCCAATACGCGCGATTGTCGAGCCACCCCTTGTCGGCCTTGCGAGCTCACGGTGGACATGGCGGTTCCTTGTCAATAACGGTTTCCAGGGGGGAAACCTGAGGTTTTCCCTGCGAGGGTTCCCACGACTCTACCACAGACACGTAAAGTTGTCGGTTTGATCGGAGGAAGCCGCCCCGAGGACTGGCATTGGTCGAGCGACGCTCAAGTCGAGCCTCCAGTCTAAAAGAATCGCCGCTGCTATTCTGTCCTAGTGTCTGTGTGTCGATCGAGCGTGTTGGCACACACTTTGTGCGTAAGCGCGTGTGTGCTATCTCGAGGGGAATTCTTAGCGTTCGGTCTGTCGGTCGGTCGGTCGGTCGGTCGGTCGTACGCGTTTCGGAGCGCGTGACGCTTAGCGGCGAGCCCCTCCATTTGGTTGGTCGTTAGTTACGACATTAACGAGGAGGAGAGCGCGGGAACGACAAGCAGGGAGATGTGTGTATATGTATAGATGTGTGTGGAGGAACGAGCTAGAGCGAGTTGGTGAAGGAGTTGGCGAGTGCGGCTCGCTACGGCCACGATCCACGAAAGCGGAGAGCTACGACACGCGCCCGAGAGCTCCGAGGCCGCCGGCCAAGCCAGCCAAGCAGCCAGGACAGTGCTCGGAGAGTACGGCTGCGATCAGTACATACGCGCGCCATACGCCAAGAGCACACAAGCGAGCGCGAGTGCGCGAATAGCTCCGATCGAGCACTCTGTCCACTCACGGAAAACCTCCTCGCACCTCCTCGCACCCGTAACGTGAACCACACCACGACAAACCACGACACACCACCACTCTCCTCGACATCGGGGAGGAGACTGCCTACTGCCCTCGCCCAGTCCCAAAGCACCTGCCTTCTCTTGCATACTCTCAGATCTCTAGCCAGCTAGCACTCACGATATCCCAACTATTTAGCACATTCGCTAATACGGAAACCCTTCAACCCCATCCCCTCCTCCTGCAAGCCCTTAACTCTTCAATCAGAAGTACCTAGGCTTATCTAGTGAAAAATTGGCCTACAGTTTGAATCAGGGTTTGACTGGTACGAGAGTAGAATCAGTTATTACGGGAGAACAAGAGGGAGAACGTTGTGGTATCCGAAGAAGTAACAAAGAAGGCACCACCGAGAGAAAAGGCTACTGGGGCAGAAGATCATCTGAATTCTTGGTCCACCGATTATCGGTCAACTAGGATCATCCCTTCCCAGAACATGGCATCGAACCGAAGGGTTCTGGGTAAGCACCAATTGGTCCCCTGATATAAGCGCGAACTCAACACCCCAGGGTGTCTTGTTTCCCGATAATCTCGAATGACACGCTTAACATCGCGTTATCGTCGTCAAGACTGGGAAGACTGCGTCTTCTCTTGGTCCCGGTTTTTCTTGCATCACGGTAGAAGTTAGGACTCGGTTTATCCCACAGTTAGATATCCGGTAAAAACCAGAAACAATGACTTGAATGCACGTTCTCATAATCGAGCTCGTTGACGATGGAGTCTATCGGCAGGTAGAATACAATGAAGCACATTGAAATGCTAATCGATCCTTAACAGTCGAATGTTCATCCGGCAGAGCGCACGTGTTGGTGCACGGCGTTTTCAGGAAATCGAGCACGAGTCTTGGTCCTCATTGACAGGCGTCTCTCGTTCGGCGAAGCACGTGCCGCCAGTCGGATAGAAGGGCGATCGGCCAGTCTGTCGCATGCTCTTCTAGATCCAGACGGTTCTAATCTCCAGCCAATAGTAAGAAGCTGCGGCTGGAAAAGTATGCTAAGCAAGTCTCGCCGCGATAAGACCTTTTGCAATCCCAGCGTCTCGGTGACCCGGATTAAAAGCCGTCTAATATCCAACTCGAAGCGTGCCGCCCCCGAAACGGTGCGTGAGAAAGACGTGGTCGCCGTCGCCGTCGCCGATGTCTACGTCCATGCCACGGCCGCCGCTGCGACGATGACACTATTCAAAAGCGTATAAATAGCCCGGCGGAAAAAAGTGCGGCAAGTTCGGGGCGAAGGCAGTCCCTCCTCTAGGAAACGTGATCGAGTCGGAGACGCTCGAACTAGGCTTCGCTAGATTAAATTCGGCTAGAATCCTCCTCTCCCTGCTATTGTGCAAGTGGAAAGTAATGGACGGGATATCGACCAGTTTCCACTGCAAGTGGGCAGGGGGCATTAAAACAGGGAGACCACTAACTGAACGACCTCCATTACACCTTAACGAGAAAGTGGGAAGTGTCGTGGCTCGAGGTCGTTCCCCGAATTCCTGCATTATTAAATTAACTGGAGATTGAACGGATAAGTGACGGCGCGGACGGTTGATAGCTGAGAAAATGATACAATAGAGTCCCGGGGAGCTCCAAAGATAGGCAACGCGTGAATGAATCGCCGGTAGCACCTTTTGGCCTAATCGCCTATGATATGAACTTATTCAATTGCATCTACCACCAATTGGAGGTGAGGGTGGAGGAGCTTGCACGGAGTGCTCGCGTGTCAGGAAGTACGTCGTAGAGAATAATGGGCAGCCTTCGGGAAAGTGTGCTTCTCACGGACGCCCCTCCGCCCTCCCAGGGATCGTTCTCGAAGTGGTCGGATTGACATCGAGTGCGGAAGCATCAATCGTCAGAGAATTGGAGTAATGAGCCAACCAAGCACCGCAGTTCGCACGTTAACACGCGCAACAGCTCTTGAGCACATCTGCTCCAGGCTCCAGGGGTGACCGCTTCACCCCCTCAAACAATTCAACCACCCAATTAAACTGAACACCTCAATTCTCAGGCCGATTTCCGATTTACCGACACACGCAGTTATCGTTAGATAAAGCTACCTTGCGCAATACGGGTTACCGATACGGCCATCTATTTTAGTTCCGTTCGACAAGGATTCTCCGTGAAACGTATGGAAATTTTACGTGAGAATATTTAAATCAATTTGACGACCACGACTCTTGTTGCGAAGCGCTTATTACACTGGTAGCGAACGACGCAAATCATCGACAGACCATTTTACCTGTTAATCATAGCGTCCAAGCTTTAATGCGAATTTGGACGATGAACGAAGTGAAGAGCAAGGCCGAGGCCAGCGAGCTATAAATAAATATGCACGAGTAACTCGCTTATTTACGCAAAAGCTTACCGGCCTCACGATCGAGCTTCGCCTCAGAACTTAGCTTAAGACTTTGAGCTTTCGAGAGCCGTTTCCCCTTTGAGCAACTATAGATCCGAGAAAATAAGCATACACGTTGCTTGTTGACGCGTCGAACAACGTGGTAAAACTGGCCCTATTGCACTAATAGAATTAGCTGTCGGTTACTTGGGCACATCTCACTGCCAAAAGCTGTGCCCGCCGGCAAGGTCGCAGATCGACATCGTCAGTCGTTGAACCTCGAAGGAAAGTGTGCCGGCCATTTATCAACCAACACCAGCCAATTATCGAAATCCACTGGTATCGGTAAATAGCCGGCGATACCTTGACCGAACGATCGATTTGGAGAGTGCCTCGTTAGTCAAAGCCAGTGCGTGGAATTAATGTGTAATCACTGGAGAAATAAAGAATGTAGATTAGTATAGGAGGCGTCATAACAGGGGGAATATGAGGGTGTAGACTTTATGCGGTCTACGTATCTCTGATAGGAGCGTTGTAGTGAATACAAGCGGGACGGTCAGGTTCAAGCCGCCTGTCGGAGTCAAATCACTTATTTATTTAACGTATGTGCATGCTCGTTTTCTCACTTGACCCGGCGCTCATGTCGATTCCCTCTTACGACGCCTGGCCCGCTCCTCGACCCCTTCGGAGCAATCTACAAGTTCGCTAAGACGAATCAAATGGTACGGATCTCGCTGATAGTGATTAGAACAGGCAGCCGTTTCATCGCCTCGGGATGAAATCGTAATGACTCTCTTACCTAACCTTTCCATATTTGCCGAGAAATCCGGACGGTGCAGCGTGTTACAACAGCGCCCACGTTACGCGAGCGAATCGAGGTGTGATTGACTTTTCAGTCGATTGATCATGCATGCATAATCCTGCTAGGAAGGTGACTAGGATAGGCGCGAATCGGAGCATAGGAAGTTCTGTGGTTGGAGTGACGGAGATAAAGATAACAGAAGAAGGGGAAGAAGGACGTAAGAGTCAGACAGAACGGTCGGGCGAGGACTTACGTAAAAATTGTTTACATGCTAACCGGCGTCGATCGCGCGAGGCAAGAACGTAACAGAAAACGTGCTTGCATGCGTAAAGGAACATCCTGTTTTTCCGGGGAAACGACACGGTACGCCTCGCCTCGTTACTAATGATAATCGGTAGAAACGGCAAATAAATTCCAATTGATTACGGTATGTATATGTTGTCAGTCAACGAGTCAAGGGCCAGAATAGTCTGGCTTTCGATAAGAGCGTTATTCCCAGACTCTCCGCCCGATAGCGGATTCAGGGAACTTTGCATCCCCGATATATGTAGAACGCATGAGCAATCATCAACAGTTCATTACGGGATAAACCCGAGCAAAATATCATGAAAAGATGAGGAAAAAGAGACGTACGTCTTACTTAATCGTGTGCAAATCTATTCACTGTGCTAATGATACTTAGACAATGGTTACACCGATAGGAAATACTAGGTCCCCTTATCGCTTAGAGAAGATATCGTTAGATGCGGTGGTAGTTTGTCTCGCGGATCATCGAGCAACCACTCGTGGCGATCATAGTGCACCCTTGTTTACAAACGGACTCGTTAGTCAGCAAAGAGTGAGAACGAGTGGCGCGCGTCAAAGCTACTGATTTCATCAGCGAGACACGCACTACATAGAGGCGCCTTGTGGCCAGCAACTTGCGCAATTGTTCGCCGATAAAAATACCAGAGACCGTGATTTCCGCCGAGATTCACATTCGCACGCGCCAATGTAAACCTATCAAATGGATGGAAACTGATGAAAGGAGTTTAAGGAAAGATGGGAATGTTTGTTTCAGATTGCCTGACATGTCGCCAAGTGCTCAACATTATGGTGATCCTCGGCTTCATGCTAAACTACATGCTCCGGGTGAATCTGACGATCGCGATCGTCTCGATGGTGATTCCGAGCAACAGTAACACACATTCCAACGAGTCCGTGTTGTCGACCAACTGCCGTGGCGAGGCGCCTATCAGTGATATCATTCCATTCGACAATAAGACAGCTTTAGGAACTATCATCGACAGCGGTCCTAATAAAACCAACGAGAACAATATTTCCATGTCCTCTTCGAGCCATCCGCTCAGACTCGTACGTTCCGCTCTTATGGCTCGAATAAATTCAAGCTTCCTTTTAATGAAAGCTACTGTACCGATCAATTTGATCGCAGGAGGAAAGCAATCAGAAGAGATACCCATGGAACGAATACGAAGTCAACTTGATTCTCGGCAGCTTTTTCTGGGGTTACATCTGCACGGAGCTGCCGGGTGGAAGACTCGCGGAAGTTATAGGAGCCAAAAGGGTGTTTGGATATAGCATGTTCGTGTCGAGTGCCATCACCCTTCTCACACCCTTGGCTGCAACTTATGGACACCAAGCCGTTGCCGCTCTGAGGGCAGTTCTCGGTTTCATGCTGGTAAGAAGAACAGATGAAACTCATCCGCTTCGCACTTCGAACTCTAATGATTTAAGTGCTAAAGAGGGTGTTCTTTTAAATAGGGTGCCACTTGGCCTGCCATCCAACCGATGACCGCCAAATGGATCCCACCCACCGAGAGGAGTAAATTTGTCTCGAACATGATGGGTAAGTAATTGAACTTACTGATGGTGAAGAATATAAGTGAGACTTTATTATTAATTCGTATGGATTTAGCTTCATCCCTCGGTGCCGCCGTAACAATGCCCATCTGTGGATTCCTGATTGCCTCGTTGGGATGGGAGTCAGTGTTCTATGTGACTGGAGCTATCGGAGTGTTCTGGAGCGTGGCCTGGTTCCTCCTGATATTTGATACTCCAGCGGACCACCCGAGAATCTCAGAGGAAGAACGAAGATACATCGAGGATTCTCTCGGTACCACCGCTTCGAAGAAGGTAGGTCTCTTTAGAACCAAGTGATGGATTACTGGCCTCGATCGAGCCTGATCGATTCTTTAATGATATGGGATTACAGCGGTTGGCTGTCCCATGGAAAGCAATTTTTACTTCGGTGCCGGTCTGGGCAATCGTGGTGACCCATGGCTGCAGTGTCTTCGGCTACTTCACCGTGGTGAACCAGTTACCATCCTACATGAAATACATCCTCAACTTCAACATCAAAGAGGCGAGTACCCATTACATCAGCCAGCAGAGCAATCTCATTTATAATCCCATTAATAATCGGATGAAATAATTTTCTTGCTCGCTTCTTTCTTGCAGAACGGCATGTTATCGTCGCTTCCCTATCTCGGCAAGTATATCTTCGCTGTCGCAACCTCCTCGCTCGCAGATTACTTATTGCGCACAAACAAACTCTCGGTGACGGCAATTCGGAAAATTTTCACTACTTTTGGTAAGCACTATACCCTTTGATACTCCATATTATTTGATTCACGGCAGATACCAGTGCTCTACTAATGTCACCAACTGTCCAATCACGAATGAATCTTGTCTCAACAGCGGTATTGAGTCCTGGGATCTTGATGATCGTCCAGGCATACGAGGGCTGCGATCGAGTCATGTCAGTGGCAATCTTTACGATCGCTTTGACAATCAACGGTGGAGTGACTGCCGGATACCTCGGCAATGGTCTTGATATTGCACCCAACTTTTCGGGTACAATCTTCGGGATTGCCAATACTCTGAGCTCTCTCGGTGGTTACCTGAGTAGTTACATGGTCGGCACGATAACATACCAGCACCAGACATACGATCGTTGGAGTATTATCTTCTGGGTCCTCGCGTTGACCTACACCACCGGCGCTTTGACCTTTGCCTTCTTTGGCACCGGTCAGTTACAAAAGTGGAACAACCCTGAAGAGGAGGAGGAGCTTGAAAAGAAGCCGAAGCAACTTGAGAACGGTCACCCTGCCGAAATTGTGCCGCTGAACGGCAAAACGATTTCCTAGGGCGATCAAGAACCCAATCGGTATTAACTTCAAGGAGGCTAAGGGGAGACCGTGGTCAGAGAGAGCGAGAGAAAGAGAGTGAAAGTCTGTGGTCTTCCGATTTAAAGTATTCTAGGAGTAATTCCTGTGCCTTGCACCTTCAAAGATACGTATCTCACCGTCCAAGGAGCGATAGGAGCGTCCAAACACCCGCACACTTTCTGCCGAATAGTTCGCGGCTCAGAGAGAAAGAGCACATAGGCGGTAGAACGAGCAGGATTTCTTAGCGTTACGAGTGCATTATCTGTTTTGTACGATGCGTCTTTCTTAGATGTATAATTAATTATTGTTACCAAAGAAATCGAATTAAAGAACTTCGAAGTATTTTGGTAAAACCATGCCTCTTTTATTCCTGAATACCTAACTTCTTACTCGAGAAAATCTACCAGAAATTCATTGAATTCAATATTGGATACCCACCGGGAATCCTTGGTACCTGACCGACCCAGCTTACAGTCGATACAACGAGGACTATCGACCAACGATACGTGAACGGCGCAGCTGTTTCGCCCCGTGTACGATAGCTGTCGCGAGGTCCTGGTTCACGAACGACGAATAATTCGTAAAATAATAAATGCAAAAGCCCCGGACGAATGCGTAAGACAGCTATGGAAATCCCCAAAAGTTTAAAGTATTTATTATTGACACTAATAATTGAATTCCCAGTTCTTATCCAGTTGAGCTATTCGTTCCACATGGTAGTCTCACTCAGCAGCGAGCGGCTGAGTAAACTGTGAGCCGAAAGATATCGATAGTATATTGTGTAAATTAAGCGGATGATCAGTAGGAATGCGTTGCTAATGGGAAATTACCCGGCTAAGAATGCCCCGAAGTTCCATCTGCCTTTCGATTATATTGGTTAATAGCGTGACGGTGTGAGCGTCGCTTTAAAGACTGAAGCGGGCACACGTGCGCGAGTGGCGTGCTAAAAGGCAATGCGCGCAGAGGGAGATTGCGAGCGAGCGAGAGCGGTAGCAGTGCTGGCAACGGAGGACGGGCGACGGGGTTTGCGCACGAGTCAAAGTCGGAGGAAAGGGGTTGGCATTGTCGAGGTGGGTGTGTGGTGTCGGATGCGTCTGGGTGCGTCGCGATGTTCGCCAGGGCGTAAGGGCGCCGCGCGTTGCGGTGGTGCTCGCCGTGACGCGTGGCGCTGCGGCGCTCCACCGGGATACCAGGAGCCCAGGAATGCCAGGAGATCGCCAGTGGAAGGCACCCGTCCCTAGTCAGACACCGCCGCGCTCTAGGAAGTCGCCGACGTCGCGTCGCTTCCATTCAATTGCGCCACTTGGAATTGTTAGCGGGAAAATGGGAAAGTGCGACTGGGACTCATTCAAGTACAGTACACTTCAAAATACGAGTCATGCTAAAGTAAACTAAAGAAGGGTAAAGTACCTATGATACGAAACATAGGAAATGTAAGAATAGACAATAAGAATAGTGGGTCGTGGAAAAGAAGGTTTGTCGATTTCGAAAAGACATTCCCAACCCAATGAAGTAGAGAGAGAGTCGAGATGGAGGTATTGGAGGAGAGCCACCGGGAGAACAATAGCAGTGGCGTGGGAGGAGTGGCAAGCCCGGCGCTCGCAAAGGAGAGTAGCGTGTGGTTGAAGCCAGGCGAAGGTAAGGACCGTTACGTTTGCATAGTGATCCCGTGTCCCTCGTGGAGCAAGGAGTAAGGAGCGGCGACGGCGGTGGCGGCGTCGGCGTCGGTGCGCACGTGCTCGCCCAAGCGCTGCAGGTAACATAACGTGGAAGAAACGTGAAGCGGGTAAGAGGGACGCGGCTGGTAGGAACGTTAGGCGAAGGAGGAAGGATTGGAGCATGAGCGAGCGGACGAGCGAAGAAGTGCGGAGGAGTGGTGTCTGGCGGCCGTTAGGTATGAGCGTAGAATCCGAGGAATTCGCGGACTGCAGCACCGAATTCAATTGCTATGTCGCCGGTAGCAGGGCGGCAGGAGCCGAGAGGAGGATAGGCGTGCGGCGATTTGCCGCGCGGGACCGCCCGCCCGACGAAGCCCCGAGCAGGGCAGCAGGAGAGAAAGGAGGCGGGGCTCGTCGTGCCGCTTCGTGGCGCCTCCTGCTCTCCTGCTCCCTTGTGATTAACTAAGGTTTAATCAGCTTTACAAGCTAAACTTCTTTTGTCAACATGCGCGTGCATGATAATCCGCCCGGCTATCTTTCGCCCCGGCCGCCGGCCCAATTGCCGGAAACACTTGCACGCGCCCCCAGCCCGTTCTTCTTCCAGATATACCCAAAGCACCGAGATACCATACACACTGGAGAACCAGATGTACTGGGAGATGCCAGCCACGTTCTGAAAGCCCGCTGCCGAGGATCGCCAGAAGCCCGGACGACCGCGCCACCGCGCCACCGCGCCACTACCAACCGCACACCGCCGCATACCTTCCTACCGTATACCCCGGACACCCATGAAATCCTGATATCGAAATTCACGGCGCGGCTGCGACCGGTACTCCGAGAGATCCGCGCCACGCCGCCACGCCGCGCCACCCGAGTCAACCACCACGTCCTCATCCCACGTCTACTACACCCGACTGTCCATCCAACAATAATTCCTCCTACCAAATAGTTATATTCACAAATTAATTCTCACCCCATACTAACCATTTCAATCTATCTAATTATCTCAAGTATTTTTCTTTGAAAATTCAGCAAGTCTTCTTGCGCGAACGGGTATTTTTCGGATATTTAAGGAGGAGGAGGAGCCCGGGGAGAGCGTGGTCCTCGGGGGTTATTAAGGATTCTCGTAACAACGGCTTGAGAGCTCGCAGTTGCACGCACCGATGTCGGGGATGTCTGATGGCCCGCCAAATGCCCGGAGAGGATCCTGAAGCATACCGGAGTGCTCGGCCCTCTCGCCGCCCCCGACTCATGGGAACTTCCTCGGGGCAGAATACGACCCTACCAGCAGCAGCCTCCACTCCCCTCTCTCTATCTTTCTACATCGCAAACTAACACCGATGATATGCCTATGGAAATTATGCGAAATAAAAAGATCATCCTGTTTTTACACTACCGATTCTTTGTTCTCTATCTGTTTTGATATTCAAACAATCGATTTATCGAGCGTTCGCCAAAGTCCGAGAAGCTTGGAAAAATGGAAAAAATCTGAAGGGGTCTTAAAGATCTAAAGATCCGAAGAATGCAGGCGTCTATTGCCGAGCAGACACGATGGTTCGCTCTAATTTTGTAAGAATGCGCTGGCAGTGTGGAATTCACGCCAAAAAGTGGTCCATTGGCATTCGCGTCTTGCGTGCTCGCGCGTAGATGTGAATGCCAATGAACTAGATCCGGCAGTTCCGGTATGCAAGCTCTCACGCTCGCTACCAGGTCGACCTAGCTCTCGAGAACGAGAGGCCTCTATACATACATAAGCTTCCTGTAGTTGGATTCTAATGGTGGTAGTCGGGAGTGGGTGAAGAGGAAGAGGGGGGCCAGGGCCTACGAAAAAGCAATCGGAGCGCCGAGGGGGCGGATAATGACGCGGGATGAAGACAAGGAGGAAAAGAAGGAGTGCGAGGAAGAGTAGAAGCAGACAGTGGCGGCGGCGGCGGAGGGGAAGAGAAGATGAGCGGCACGTATTCGAGGTATGCGGGTGAGAAACACCCGGGGCGCCTGCCGATCCGCCCACGTTTAAGGCGCACTCGGCCCTTCGGAACGGCCACTCTTCGACTCTTCCCTGCCCTCCTGTGCCCTCCCATCCGAGGAGAAAACACTTGCCCTCTGGGCTTTCGAGCGTGGTAAACTCGAGCTGCGCTCCATCTTTCTTTCGGCGATGCTGCGCACTCCGGATCGCCGCCGTCCCCCTGGAGAAGGTGCACACGCGATCCGAGGAACTCGTATCCAGCATCCAACCGCTCCACTCCGGAGGAACATCCCCGCGGGCACACGCCACCGTCACGCGAACCCTTCTTTGCCCTGGCAATTGGCAGTCCTCTTCTCTTGAACCTCCCCGTCCATTCGGATCCACCGGATCGCCCACAGCTGCATCCCGGACGCAAAGTGATATACACGTTTCTCCTTAATTCTTCTTCCCGGAAAACTACCGATTCTCCAAAGGCGAACGATCCGTTGCATTCCTCCGGCAATGATTTCGGGAAGTCGAAAACACCGGTATGAAAATGGTAATCGCAAGAATTGGGGTGAAAGAGAGCCGAAGGGTAATGTGGGCGGAAGGGTAAGGTGCGGCCTGGCGATTATGCCGACAGAGACAGAGACGTCGATGTTCGTTCCTAGCTACTTAATAATGATCCCGTGGCGCCTGAGCACGTTATTAATTAAGCAGGCGGTTCGCGCCAGGTGGAGAGACATGTTCACCTGCGGTTTACGGGCGCCCAGATGAGCACGGGTGTCAGGGTCTAAGTCGGCGCTGGCCGTTCCTGGCTGCTTTTCGCGTTTGTGGCTTGCCGCGCTGTTCTCTTGTTAAACTACAGACTCGCGAGAAGATATGGGGATCGGGTCGCCTGTGCGCCCGTGCGCCCGTGCGCCCACATGACACGGAACCCACATCCGCCTGCTGGTTGCCCTGGCCTGGTCGACCCTCTCTCTTTCTTCTACCAATCGATAGAGCCCGCTATTAACATCGAATAGATTCGGCACGCGCCACCAACGTGTACTCGTGCACCGGCCACATGTCCCCAATTATCCTTAGATCCTTACCCACTCCCCCGGACAATAGTTCTCCACTTTCTCTAATTCGGCCAATTTCCTCCCAAGCGGAAGATCACTTTGAAGATGTTGCAGCTGGGTCTTCGATACGCGTTAATGAATGAACACTTGACGCGGCCGTTGCGCCTTAAAGATATTGGCGATCTGATGGGAAGGGGAGGGGGTAAGTCGAAGTTAAATGGCGAGCGTCTCCAAGGCGATTATGTAAATGGGCCTTGACGAGACGGCTGTGACACCGTGGCGGCGACTACGGCTGTTGCGCGAGAGAAAAAGGAGGGGAAAAAGTGAGTGTACCGAGTGAGAGGGAGAGAGAGAGAGAGAAGAGGTGGTGTCGTTTGCCAGGGGGCGAATTGAAAATGACTTCCGCGTAAACGAGAACTGCGCCTTCTGGAAATTAAGAGGCACCACCTGTACATGAGTGAGCAGAAGCGTGAGAGTAGATTGCACTTGCACGAGCGTATGTACAGAATACGCGTACAAGGTAACGAGGCAACTCGCCAGAAAAGAACCGTGGCCGGATAATTGCCCGAAATTCCTGCCCATTAAGCGTACAGGTGTTTACAACGTAGCACACTTCGTCTCTTCGAGGCACAAAGCTCGTAACCTCCTCCCCGTGTACCAGAATTTCTCGCCTGCGCTGTACACCGATCTCATCCCAGTGCCACTTTAATCACACTTCCGCCTACCGTTCTGACTTTCATGGTCGGCCCTCTATCGATTACCGTAACGAAATCCTGCCTTCCAGAGTCTATCTCCGTTACATTATAAGTTTCTAAAAACAATAAATTTAATTGATCACAGATGGATTTCCTTGTTTGTGAAGAGTTAATTTCCTTAAATCATTACGAGATAATAAATTCAGCCAGAAAGGCAGACAAGGAACTGCTATTCTATCTGGCCGAGATCGATAAAAGTCGAGCTCGTTATGGAAGAAGGGCGGGCAGTGCTCGCGTGGCCGGACAGCTTCCGGTTCCGGCGCGCGCTTGTGCACTCTCGTGTTTGAGCATAAGCGTAAACGTGTGCGATACGAGTGAGAGAAAAGGGAAGAAGGAAGCAGGCACCTGTCGTGGCATACGCTTCCCGACGACGAAGCTCCCGTCGCTCGGCCCGTTCTCTTGCACCTGACACACTGCAGCGGGACCTGCGTATCCGCAGCTCGATTCGGGGGCCTGCGTTGTGATCGAACCGATAGCGATGTTAATGATCGCGAATTGAGATGGGCCCAAGAATGGGTATCGATAGAAGAACAGTCGGACAAATGGCTCGGCTGAAATAATTGCCACTTCTCGCCTGATTCTTCCACTTGCGGGTTAGCCTTCAGACCGAACAATGGCTCTATTACCAGACACATTCGACGTACAAGATGATACGCCTTCATTTCTGAATAAAGAATGAATCTAAGAATAGGTAAATAATTAATAGAAAATGCATAAACCACCAGAAGTCCTTTTTTTGAGAAGATAATATCGACATGGCTGAGTCATATGTATCCGCATCAGAATACAATAAACGAATGGCGCGAACGTGTCTCTTCAGCTTGATCGAATTTGCCTGATGGTGGAGCAACGGGCTCGGATATTGATTCGTGAGGGACGAGTCGGTCGTGTTCCGGCGGAGCCACGTGCGGAAAATAACAGTATCAGAATGGATAAGCGCGCCACATGGTCACCTTATGGGCAGCCGGTGGTCAGGCTGCATATCAGCCATACCGCAATGAGTAACCATTCATTCTAATTACAATTTCCCAACGGTGGCTCGCACTGCGTCCCGTGGGAGAACTCTCGAGAACTCCAAGAGCACTTTAAGGAAATTCGAGTGTGCTCTGCGCGGCACGAATACACAGAAAACGAAGAGGAATGATGGGCGATGTGGCTTAGACAGGGGTGCAAGCGATGGGCGGCCTAAATGCAGGCAATTAGCAGGGACAGGTGGTAGTTAGGGCCCGAAATGAGACTACAAAGCACAGGAAACCTCCGCCCGTCGGGCGTGATTCGACAACGGCCCCGCTGCAACGCGCCAATCCGCCGGAGATTAAGATAGAGCCAAGCTACAAAATCGCCTGTAAGAAAATAGGCTCGACTTGTACCCGGGTGTCGGGAATCAGGAATCTAACTAATCGAACATTCCACTCGAAATCGAGTGTCATCGTCGACGATTAAATTAGAAGGAGAATTCTATAGGGATTGGACAGTTGTTCAGCTCGATTGCTTGAGTGAGAATGATCCAGTAGGAAAAAGAAATTCCGCGAATAATTCTGATCGCTGATCAGAGATAAGGAGACGTGCACGGGACAACTATCGGGAGCAGCGATCGAAAGGAAGTCGAAGCAGTGAAAGTAAAGGGCGATTGCGATCGCGTCGCAGGGGTAACGTCACGGTTAATTTCGTGAAATTGCGATCACACGCTTTGTGGGGCTGGAAAGTGAGAGGAGGAGAGGCGCGAGAGAGAGTAGAGTTTGGAGTCAGGGGTTTCTCCGTTCCGGCAGCACCTGACCCACCTTGACGGGCCGGGATCCAGGCGAACGTCTCGCGGCGATCACCTGCTCCTTCGCAGTGCAATTTTAAAGCGCTTTCCGTTGCCGGCTGCCCTGTCCACTCGGCCTAACACTCGCTCTCTACCATTCCCCGGCTTCTCCCGCCACTCTCCATTCGAGCGCAGATCTCTCCGAGATCTAAGAGAACGAGAGCAAGCACTCGCGATAGAGGAAAAGTGCGGGTAACGTTGAGCTGACTTGGAATTGTTGCGACACGCAACCGAGCGGCGGCACTATGTACCGAGAAATATAAAGCGTCGGGAGTTAAACGGCGCCAGTGGCCGAGACTAGAATCCAGTAACGTAGGTATTATTATGACCAAGCTGCACCACGTAGGCGGCCAGCAGTTCCTTCTCGCCGAGGAGGACTAGATTCGAGATAGACAAGGTTCACGCCTGGTGATCGAATGGCCAGGCGTTGTAACCGATGCCCTCTCTACAACTAACAACTACGGCAAGAACCCTCTTCTCCCATCACTTTTGCCGAGTCTCTTACTGAGCGCGTACTTGCTCAAATGAATATGTTCGACTTTCTATTGACGTTAATTCATTAATTGGATATCGATTCGCTCGTTAAACGGAATTCACTGAATTCACTGACATCTCGGTGAGGGAAAATAATTATGGGCGTAGATGCTATATGGATATTGTTGACTCATGTGTATCGACATCGGGATGTCGATTGAGCAAGTCGTACTCGATGGGAATTGCCGTGGCGTCGAGCCAGTGATTATCGGGTCTGGAGAGCCCTTAAACAGCGGGTCGACGCACTTCTCCGGGAGAGCGCTTTACGCAACGTGGTTTTTCCATGGCGCGCATGCACCAGCGAGAGCGCGTAATGCAAAATCGAGGTCGAGACCGGCTGCTGCACTGGCCTGGCCATAAGCGTTCATTCATAATGACTGCTCGCGTGAATGATGTCACGCGCGAGGAGCAATTAGGTGACGCGACCGGCCGTACCGCCGGCAATCCCAGCGAGCACTCCCGCGCTCCCTCGACTAACGAGTGCCTCTCATCTCCCTTTTTCACTGATTACACTAGGCGGCAGACCAGCTTCCACAGCGACGCGTAAAAAGCAGTTCGGTCCAGTCTGCAAAAGGATCGAGATCGCCGGCTGGATTTCAGATCTCCCGCACTCCCAGCACCCACTCTAACTTCTCTCTTTCCACTCCTCTACTAATTGCCTTTGAGACGCTTCTATTGCAGGCAGTTGGGCCGAAACATGTGTGGGAACAGTCTTGTTGAATGGTCGAGTTCTCGAAGAAATTGTTGGAATTAAGAAAGATTTCTAGTGAGTTAATGGTGGCTGTGTCGAGTGGAGCATCCCCCCTCTGGTCTCGGCGAACGGGCACTCGATTTTCTTCTGCAGCCAGTGGTGATCTCTGAGTTTGGCTGGGAGCTGCATTCCGCAGCCGGCTCTCGAGACTCTCGTACGTCTGAGTCTCGTCTCGTTCGTCTCGTCCCATCCCGTCTCCTCTGATCTCTCGTGGTCAGCGACACACGAGTCTCCTTCTCCTCTCCTCACTCTCTCTCACTCCCTCTATCTTCTTCTCTCGTTCTCTTTTTCTCTCTCCTCCCCAGGCCTCGCCAACGCTCCCGGCAACCCGCTCGTTCTGGCTCGCTCTCTCGCGCCGGCATTGGCGCCACACACGCATTTCTCGGCGTCGCCCTTTCGCGAGTGCTCGAGCCTCTCCTTCGCCGTCGCGCCGCCGTCGTCACATGTGCATACACACACACACACACCACAAGCCCGCCAGAGTTTCGATACTGCAAAGTGCGAGCCAATGGCTCTGGCTCCGCGCTGAGGTGCGCAAGAAGATCGCGTCGCATTGGCGCCATCCGCGCGACTTACCGATCTTGGTAACGTGACCGTATGCAACTCTCTGAGAGGCCGACCGGCTTGCAGAAACAAGAAACCCTTTGGAACTCATTCCTCTCGTTAAATTATACTGCGTCTTTCCCGCGATACTTTAATTAACGGCTGGTAAATGTCCTCTGTGATTTCTTCACACCAGAAGCTTTTCTACGCTTGAGGTCAAGTTTCCAAAGACCTATTTTCAGGTGTTTCCTAATGGAAATGAAATGGGTGGGCCCACCACTCCGCGTCTGTCTCAGCGTTGTCAAGTCCGTTGCTCGCTGAGCTGAGTCATCCATCTGGCGTGCACAGCCTCCGTCGACTGTGCGTCGTCCTGTTAGCACAGAGGATTCCGTTTTCCGGCAGGCCTAGCCTTAACCCATTTTCGCCGAGAGTCATTTCCAACTAGAGCGTATCTTTCGCAACCTCGTTCTTAGTTTCCCCAATCTTTGCATCGGAGCATATCGACGAACCTTTAATGATTACTAAGTACGAAAAAAACAATATTCCATCAATATCGCAGTAATATCTGGGAGGAATTTCACAAGGAACACGTCAGGATTCGTGGAAGCTACTGATCAGCCAGGCTGATCTAATTTTCCAAGATACGCGGAGCGGTCCAGGAGGAAGCTGTCGACAGATGAAATCCGAGGTTGTCGGCGGTGGCCTATCGGCAGATCGGGAAGTCGCGACAGAGTGTCGCGATCGAAATAGCTGGGGATCGGTGCGCGGTCAGTGTGGCGCCAAGCGACAAGACAACGCGCAGCCTCCTCCTCCTCCACCTCCTCCTCCTCCTCTTGCGCCTCTCCGCCTTCTTCTGGCCGTAACTCTAGATCGATCAGCCGATCTGCCGATTCCAAGTCCGCGGATTCTAACTACGGCACTGGTTGCCTTCTTCTCCAGCTCGCAAGAAAAGCGAGCGAGCGACCGAGCAAGCAGACGAGCGACTATCTAGGTGGCTTGTAGTCGAGCGATGTGTATTTATACGACGCAAGAGGGGTACATCTGTTCTCATCCGGGCACGTGTCGTTCACGAAATTAGATCGTTTCAAAGGAGAGGCGAAAAAAGCAGCGAGAGAGGAAGACGACTCGCGTAGGATTTACTCAGCCATAACTCGATCGAGAGACTCTGCTCGCTCGAACTCGCTCGACATACCATGGCACATGCCTCGCACTAGACAGAAGGCCCCGCCGACACGGCCTCCGGAGAGGAAGATCAAAACATCAACAACCTTAGAGTTTCGCACGAGCTGGCCTATTATTGGAAGACCGATGGAACGCACACTAATTCCTGGCAATCAACTGGATTATTATTAGATCGCTTACGGCCGGACGAGCTAATCAGCGTGTTCCATAGCGCGAGTAATGAGGAGCGTTCAGCTC
The DNA here is from genome assembly GCA_964023945.1 of Ectemnius cavifrons. Taxonomy (NCBI): domain Eukaryota; kingdom Metazoa; phylum Arthropoda; class Insecta; order Hymenoptera; family Crabronidae; genus Ectemnius; species Ectemnius cavifrons. Next base: position 11,985,608 of record OZ030384.1, on the reverse strand, counting down.
GACTCCTCTTCTCGTCGACCGCTTCTTATCCCATCTCGCACGCCGGCCACTGGCGGACGTACCTCGCCGCTGGACCAAAGTGGTCCCGCAGCTTCCGTGCGAGATTCCGGTAGCCGGGCTTCGGCTTTAAGTGCCTCGCGCTCACCCGGCTCTCCCATAATCCACTCCCGTAATCACTTGCCACGAGAAAACAGCTATCGGCACGTCCTATACCGCCTTCTATAAAACGAGACGACTATCACTGCTGGTTCATAATTATCTTCGTCAAGCTGTCGAGGCGTACAAAGTTGGAACGATTCGAGGGAGAGAGAAGGAGAGAGAAGGAGAGAGAGAGAGAGAGAGAGAGAGAGAGAGAGAGAGAGGGAGAGAGAAAGAGACGAATGTGAGAAACGACTTCCGCGTGAAGGTAGATCGCGTACACGGCCCTGGGACGTCGAGCGACGAGATGACGGGGATGCCAGCTGGACGTCGGCGCCGCGGCGTCGTGCGTCGCGTCCTTGTTTTGCGAGGCGAGACCGCAACGCGTTCCAACCTCATCTCGTTCGCTCGCCTCCTCTCGTCTATATAGCCTGGGGTGAACCCACCCCACTGCTCTCTTTTTCTTCCTCCCAAGCAAGCGCATCTCTTCTCTCTCCCTCGCTCCCTTCATCCCACTCTAATCCTCCACCTCCTCTGGCAGCTACCGGTCTGGACCGGACCGGCCCAACTTATCTGCCAGAACCAGCCAGGTACGCGCAGGTGTTTCGGCAGCCGAATAGAAATGGACCGGCTATTGCCTGCATGCCGCGCTGCGCCGCGCTGCGCCGCGCCGCGCCGCTCCTCTCGCACCTAAACCAACCTGCTGCTTGCTGCATTCTCTCTCGACGAGCCATATATTTTCTTAATTAATCGAACAGTTCGAGACTCTAGTCCGTCGACAATTAATGCGCCAGAAACACGGCCCCGCCCGATCAATTAGTGCGAAAGGTCAATTGCACGATCGGATGGAGCCTGCTCCGGAGAGTGAGTAGCCTTTCATGGAGACGGGGGACACGCACAAAGCCCTTTAAATGTCCACGTGGCGCCAGATGTCTCGACTTCTAATCTTTACTGCAAACGCAAGCGGACTGCGCGTATGAACCACTCGTGTGTTCCCTCATCCCCCTGCTGTACAACCTACGACTGGCGTGCGTTCCCCGCATGCTACTGAGAGAGCCTGCACAAACTGCTGCGACGTATCGCCTTTCCCTCGCCACAACAATCACTGCTGCCGCGTGTCACGCGCTATGGGAGTTCATTAGTTCATTTGGCATCCGTTAAGCCTGATTTCTCCAATCAATTCCATTCGCTCACCGAACCGATCGAGGAGCAAGGAGGAACTCATGCTGAATGTTCCACTGGAGTTCCATGCCAGAACAAATCCTGTGAATCTCGCTGCTACATGCGGCTGCAACGTGATCGGAGAGCATGGCAAAGGACGGGATAAGCCGATGCGAAATCGATATATCGCGCGAAAGAGCGAGAGGGAGAGACGATAATGCACTTGGCCGAGCGCGGAGTTGAGTCGAGGCAGCCAGGCTCCGTCTGATTTCCAGCGGCGAGCCAACCGATGACCTCCGCCTTCGACGATAAATTATGCGCGTAAACATCCTGCGCCGAAATATTAGGAGAATTCCAGCCGCTCGGCCAGAAAGAGGGGGAACAGTAGTCCGCGTGAGAATTAGCATTTAAAGGCCGCCTTTTCCGGGAACGGATCAATCAACCGATTTTACCTATATTTCAAGTCTTGCAACTTTATTGAATTCTTTGTCGCCGTATCTCGCAAATTATACGACCCGGCCGTTGCCTCTTTGCAGTAAGGTACAAGAACCGGTGTCTGGGAATAGGATCGTAGGCAAGGCGAACGGTTAGAAGGAGGATTTGCCAATATTTCAGAGGGAGAGAGGGAGAGAGCCTGTCTACCTCGGAGTAACGGTAACTCGGCCCAGACCTACGTCCCCCGACGAAATGGAGTGCGAGCCTGATCTCGTGGTTTCGTCGCCGCCACAAGCGCTCCTACGACGATCAGTGACAGTGGCAATGAATCAGGGATACCTAATGCGTGTAATGAAAGCTGCTCGATTTATTTCGACAATCCAGCAGTCTGTACACTGCTACCACTGGACGACGGGATCGAGCTGGCGCTATCTACGGACGCTGCCAGTTCGTTCCCCAGATGAACAGATGGCTTGTGCGGCGACGGGTCACGCAAGGGTCATACTCTGACCGATAGAGCACCAGTAGATAAGCCGTTTGTCTCCAACCACCCGATTTTCTGCGCGACCTTTGCTAGTTTAGTCTACCTAAGACGACTGGCAAGTCCCACAGGAATACCAAGGAGTCCGGAGCGAGCGAGAAGCGGGGGGAGGGGATGAGGACGGGCCCTAAGACCATCGAGCAAAAATGGCGCATAATACAGATCTCGAGATAACGAGATCTTTGTTCGGAGGAAGGCGAGGGCGAGGCCAGAAAAGACTGAGAAGATTCTCCGGGAAGTTGGAAGTTGGCTGTTTCCAAGGGAGAGGATGTTCCAAAGTTGTAAGGGCAGCGGGAGCATGGAGCCATGGTTAACCGGTCGCTGCGGCTCTTCGGAAAGGCCGAGCACTGCGCGAGAGAAAAGAGTCAAGGATGAGAGGCAGAGAGAGGGAGCTACTCGAAGGACAGGCAATTAGGCGGATCGAAAGACAGGTAGAGGAGAATCGTCCCGTTCCGGGAAGCGGAGGGTATCGGTTACACCCCGAACAATAGAGCTTCTAGCTGTATTTGGGGTATCGGTGACACCGTATACAATTCTTTTGCCACCTGGGTCATCGAGCTGTGGGCGGTATGGCATTTTCCCTCGAATATCCTAACACCTGTGCTTTCATCCCTCCGCTTCAATCGGCCCACCGACTCCAGCAGCTCTCTTGACTCCGACCCTAGGGACTCTCCGGGCCCTCCAAACTCTCAAAGCTTGCCCGGCCCCGCTCAACCGCAGAATCCGCCTAAGCAACTAAATCTCTCCTTCCTTCCTTCTTACACTCTCACTAAAGCCAGGTAACAAATTCACTACCTAAACAAAAGTCCAACGATATGGAACGCTAAGGATTCTCGGAGGAATGTTGCAATTAATTTTAATTATAAGACTTCATGAGAAGATAGTATCGATTCCGTTCTCCAGTTGAACTTTCCAGTGAAAGATCAGTATATGGAAGGCTGCAATTCATGGAACTTAGGCTGATTTGCATTAAAAAGAATGGGCAGAGTGCACGGAAGCATTCAATATAGTGTAGAGCGAGGGAGAGAGAGGGAGAGAGAGAGAGAGGGAGATAGAGAAGGGGCGTAGGAGTGAGGAAAAAGGAGATTGAGGAAGGTGCTATGGAGTAGAGAAAAGGCAAAGAAAGAGAGGATCGGTCGCGTCAGAGATCTCGGCAGGTGAGAGGGTCGCGTCTCTCGCCTTAAGCTGGCTGGCATAAATCAGGCCCGTGCGAAGGGACTCGTTACGCTCTCTCATCCTCTTTGCCACCCCCGAGCGCTTGACATTCGTAAATTTTCCTCGGCGAACAATGCTCCCTTGATGGGAGCGAGGCCCACGGAGCACGATCTCTTGCTGTGCTTGGTAACCGATACCCCTGAGCTATTGAGACTTGCGCGTGCACCTGTTTCCCCCGGTACCTAGCACACCGAGCCGACCTATGAAGCACCGAGACAAATCCGGTGTAGTTACGTCGTTAAAGAACCCTTCGCAGCTCGCTAGTCGTGTCCTGTCGCTCTCTTCAAAGGAACATAATAGAGGACCACCCTCGGGACCTCGACACTAAGTCTATAAATTCGATTCATGCCGGATAACGGCGAAATTATTTCCCACAATGGCACACGGATATCGATACCTTTGGAGGTGCGACGTCTTCCGGTATTCCGGTGAATGCCACCTTCACCAGTTACCTGCTCTATCTCGAGTTCACCGAGGGTTACTCCAGCTATCGATACAATACTCTTTCTCGAATCCGACGAATTCGTCCCTTCCCACTTCCATCGAAACTAGCGAAAGCATAGGCTTTCTCGAGAAATCGTAAAGGGGGCTGAGACTAACGGTACAGCAACGATCGGCGAGGGAGTCCTTCCAGATTACTATGAGAGGCTCATTAAATCAAGATGGTGGCAGCGTCGGTTGACGGAAATTACAGGAGCCGAGAGCACCTGTGCTAGCAACGGAAGAATCGGGAGTTCTCACACTAGCGGAGTGGAGACCTAAAAAAATCAGGTGTACCCTCTCGAGTGTGTTTGGGAGGATGGGTTGAAGGGTGCAGGTTGAAAGTATCCCGGGAAAGGGGGAAAAGGGGGAGGGGAAGTTCGGGGACGCAGAGGATCGAGGAGAAAGAGAAATAAAGGTAGTGAATGATGCGCCGGCAGGTGCATCCTGGCGTGTTTAACGAGTGGTCCGCTCCCAGGCTCCGGTACACCTGTAACGTTTGGACCGCGACAGCGACTCCAGCTCGAGATCAACCTTCCATCTACTTCCCTCTTTCCTTGTCCCTCTCTCTCTCCCTCTCTCTCACTCTTCCAAGACACCTAATTTGCAGGTTCGCCCGCCGAATAGTGCCAGCATTGACGGATAGGCACTGCTTATTTCATAAATCAAGCTCGTACTATCCGGAGAGTGAGCACCGTGAGCAGGAGAGTGTGGGAGCTTGAGATGAAGCGGAAGAGTGGCTTGCTCTTGCGAGACTATGCGACCAGGCCGGTAATTGGCCCGCGATATTTCAGGGCCCGTAACTCGGGAAGCTGGGGCCTCGGAGGCCCGAGAACGTGAGAAATAAATGATCCCGTGAATACTTGACGTACGATCGCACGGTTCCTTCCTCGTAGAGAAGCAGTTTATCCTGAATAAGCCACTGATATATTCCCATAAATATCATGAGAATCGGCGGACTCGACGAATAATCTAGCCTTGGGTTTGAAGGGCAAGCGAGACTCTTGATTCTCTTGGTGTGTTAAGAAAGGGCTCTCAATTCTCTCGTTTCTCCTACAGGCTCTGATCGAGCCACCTGTTGAGTCACTCTACCTACAGGCTACTTGGACCTCTCTGAATTCGCCAGCTTCCATCATGGACCGACACCAGTCACATCTTCCTACTTTCAGCCGATCAAGTGTCATTGATCTGCGACCGAATATTCCTAGATTCTCCTGTCTAGAATGGAAATGTTTCACTTCTGTGTGATAATTAATGATGTTCCGAGAGAAACACGTGTGGAAAGGAGAGCAGACCGGTGAGCCACGGAGGCGAAAGCTATTTAAGATGCACTGGTGTATTCTGGAATGGACCTCCCGGATCGGTAGCAAGCACGGCTGCACGTTCAAGGCATCGGTAGTCGTTTTTCTAGGTAGAGGAGCCTCCTATGATGAGATACTCATATTTCGAGGAAGCGGAGGTATGTTGGGATCGTCTTCTATGGACGTAGCATCAAGATAACTCTGCTACCGCCAGGAGTATCACGGTAGCTCGTAAGTGGCACTCGCAGGAACGTTCATAAGGCGATAATAAGCGACGGACTATCGTTCTGTTTGTACGGGCAAACGCATGGGGAATCCTTTTGAGTTCCGTTCTTACTAGATAACGCCTACCTTTCCCACGCGTCTCACCTATGTAAAGAGTTAGAAGGTCCTCGACTAGTTGACGTGTCGCTTGCTCGAAAATCTGATAGACGCAGTAATGCTGCTTTCTGGTTTCTATCGTTTCCACACTTTTCCAGACTGACTGCTTTCCCGCAAATTCCTGGGAGATCGTTCTGAGTCAGTCGCAGATAAAATATCTGCTTTGATTTTGAAAGAAACGTGTTCTAATTGGAAGGGAATGAAATAGATGAGGTGATAGTATCGAGGATCACTTTGTGATGTGTGATTTCTAATTGGAAATGAATTTCGGTCGAAATCTACTTGATACGTGGCTGAACTACCAAAGGGAAACAAGCTGGACCACTCTGCTGAGCGGAGGATTCCACCGGTCCATTATCGCATAGCAGCACAGCAAGCGTGGGAGCCTTGCGCGGCATCCCTTCTCCGATTGCCCGAAGCGGTAACAAATTACTACTATAAACTTTTAATGCTAGCCTCCTGTACCAGCCGGAGAGAGCCCGTGGGAGCACGTGACCCATCTCCGAATGCCAATGCATCGTGAATGTTTATGAGTGCAGGTCACCGGCTCGCACATTTTCTACGACGGACAGCCCTGATCTCGAACGATGCCTCTTAAACGCTAAAGTGGATAAATTCCTCCGAATTCCCGGGAATTACTTCGAATTCAGATGGGATTCCTGAATGCAAATTGCTTGAAATGAGGCATTCCCAATGGGGGGATTGGAAGGGAGAGCCAATCGAAGAAGGTAGGTGCAAGATCGCGATCAAGGAAAGGGAGATCGGTTTAATCGGAAAGGACACCTGACAGGACAAGGCGGAGGCATTTGACAGGAGCAGGTGCGAGGATCCACGCGATCCTTGCCGAATTATTCGGAGTTCCCGATGACACGCACCTTCGTAACCGCGGTTCGTGTCTGCACGATGCCTGCCCGCACCGCTCGCGCACCCCACATGTGTGCTTCTCCACATACACGCCAGCATCGTCCTTTGCCTCGCCTCTATACATATATGCATGTATCCGGGCATACGAATCGTACCACCTGTCTCCTACAGAGGCATCGATCGTAATTGCCTCGGCCTCCGAGAGAAATTGCTCGGGACACAGTGCGCCCGGGCTCAAAAAGAAATTCCACTCTGTCATATAGCAGGAACGAGTCTCCGAATGTGCAGCATGCGCCATTATATCCTCGTATTCCCCAACCAGAAAACTATCCCCTCTTTCGTCCCAATATGACACATTTCCTTCTCTCTCCCTCAGTCTCGTCAGGAGGAACTCATCAATTTCTTAATCCCGCAGGAGAGGAGGATGCGTATCGTTGGATTCAAACAAAAAAAAAGGCACTGCTCCAATTTTTCGGAGGGGGAAGGGGGGGGGGGATTCCCTTCGGGGGTGCCAGGCACTCTGTCGCAGGGGGTGAAAGGGTGGGTGGTGGTGGTGATGGTGTAGAGATTCGTCACGGTATCAGGGCATATGGCTCGCTGTTGGCAGAGGCCAGAAGCGTGGCAAAGTAATTGAAAGAGCTGGTAGCCCGGCACACTGGCTGCACAGAAGGCAGCCTAATGGTGGCATCGTGTTATCAGACAGGAGCCAGGGTCGCGGACACACTCGCGCACAGGGCCAGTTGGCCCACCTATGTATTACGGAACACGGCTTTTCCGACGTGTGTGCCATCGCCGATCTGCGGGTCTAGTCGATAATCGTTTCGCTTTGCCCTCACCACAGCCAGCTGCGAACCCTCTTCAGCACAGTGACACCATCGTGCCACCTTTTATTAATATATTATTCATCCAATATTTTATGCCTAAACTAATACCAATTTTTTAATATTAGTCTTTGTAATAATTGCATAAAGTGACATAGCATCTCGAATGACGCACATGGAGAAGAGCCTTTAGGTTTGCGAGGACTTTAGCATTTCATATTGCCGAGATGATCCGGCACACGTGGCAATGTAGCGATGGAATCGTTTGTCTTGATAGATCACGCAGGCTGCATAACGAGGCTCGGCCCCCGCATACACGGCCAGGTCGGGGCAGAGATGCCCGACAGGATTTGCGTGCTGCGTCAAAATCAAATGGTACCGCGGGAATATCGCGCTAACCAGAACGAAAGGGGTGAGAGAGTCTGGTGCGAGGTGATGGTAGCTGGAGTGAGATAGCTGGAGAAAATCGGGTATGTGGAACGTGAGCCGATAGGAAGGGGGTGTCCACCTATCCATCTAACCGTCCGGACCATAATTATAGCCGTGTGTACAGCCGAGCGTGCAAAGCGTATCCACTGTCAGCCGGGCGTCTGATTTGCGCGAAATTTCATATGCGCGACACGAATCGCCGAATCGCCCCTATCGGCTCTCTGCCGCTGGTCACGCTAATAATCTAGCAGGCCACCAGCCGCGCTTGTATCGAAACCGAATACGGATCATTTGACCCATCCCTTCCGATAAATCTCCATTTCCTGCCCTTCCGATCCCGTCTATCTATACGCTGCTCTCTACACACGGTAACTCTCAATTTTTATTAATACTCCTATCGCTCGCCGTGCAATCCACTCTTTACGGAAGGATTAAAGATAGCACTGATTATCGGCGATGCCCTATTGGCCTGTTGTGTGTATATTGGTATATCCTATTGGCGCAGAGTAAAAGCTCGGCAGCGACGATGCAGGCCAAATTGGCACTGGCACCAGGAGATTTCAATCAAATCGCCAGTGAGTAATCGCTGGAAGGACGCTTTCTCGCGCGACCCACGTATTCACAGGGTGTGCGTGTGTGTGTGCGTGTATGGACACGCGGATGCGTGGGCCGCGAGGGCTGAAAGGGGGGTGGGAGAGGGAGAAAGAGAGAGGAGAGGGCGCGCGAGGGGTGAGAACGGTCGCAGATATGTGTATACCCGGGAGAGGACATATGGCAAAGCTTTAATAATTGAAGCTGACACCGGCGCAGATGCGAACACAGCCGCGCGGTCCGCCCATCAAATATTTAGAGATTATAAACTACGCACACGCTACGCTCCGCACCCCTTGCATGATTCCGCCAGCACGTCAGAGAAGCGGAGCGACAATTTTCGCGCAAGATTCGCGATCGATAGGCTGTTCAGGATAAAAGGTTCGATTTGAATGCGATCTGGCTATACAGACCGGAACAACAACTCAACTCCGAGGTCGAGTTCTTGGGGGGTGAGTGTCTCTTCCATCGAGATTGTTCCATTGGAAGACTGGACTTCCCCGGTAGACCCTGGGACTTACCAGACCCCCTCCCCCACTCCATACTCCTCCCGTTTCCCAAGTGGCAAGATCGTTTTTGGAATAGTTCGCCTATGGTCTTAGTCTTTATGACCGTAATCCAGGCAAAAATTCCCAGGTTCGACTGGCAAGAGAGGCGGATGAACGAAGGAGGACCGAATGAAATACGATGGAGGAGCTGTAAGGAACGCAAGCATATGAGCAACGGTAGTTTCTTGCCAAGTAGTAAGCAAGCAAGGCCGACTCGGAAAATCCGGGGTTGCCTACATTGTCCTCCTGGTGGAAGAGCGGGAGCAGCGGATCGAGTGAGAGGAACGGTCAGAGGAGAGGAGATTGATTAACGCCACACTGCCGGCAACAGGAAAGCGATCGGAGCAGGTGCGGCCAAGTACACCGGAGTCGGAGGGGGCTGACAAATCGGCGACAGATCGGGAAGAGAACCGGGCCTACTGAGCCTGTTGCCAAAGTTGCTTGGCAAGTTGTTCCCGATCCACCACGCTCGCCCTATCTCTCCGCTGAACCTTCTTCAAAAAAGCTTATCGCTGACCGCTGCCCAAGATCCACCTACGAAGCTTCCAACTTCCCCCTCGTTGCTGACGTCTGCGAACATATTCGTATTAATACATGACAGGCTGATTTATGTCAGAGCCAACGCGCACTACCATCCATTTTCGTAATTCACTAAAAAGAAAACCTAAATTTCGATAGCATTATTGGAACATAAGTTATTAAAGTCTGTAATTCTCCATGACCGTATTTGCCTGGGATGTTTTCAAGGAGGGGCTATTAGAAACACGTGTTGACCCGTCAAGATGAGGCCCGGCGGTCAAAGGACTAAGGATAACTGGTGGCCGAAATTAGCCCTAAGAGGCTCACGTGCGAGCGGCCGCAATCTGATTTGCGAAACATTTGGAGCACACGTTTCCCGAGTAGGCGGAGAAGTAGAAGGAGAAAAGGCTGGTCCCAACTGGGACAATGGGTAGAATAGCGCTTGCTGAATGGTACGCGTAACGAGGGCACTCGAGGCTCGAAGGAAAACACAATGTGTCGCTGGGGCAGTTAAAGAGCGGGGAGCAAAGAAGAGTGGAAGGGAGGTCGGAACAAGAGAGGCAGGCTAGTCAAGGCAGAGCAGGGCAGGGTAGTCAGGCAGGCGGGAAATGCCAGTTCCTGGAGTGGATTAACCTTACGTCTATATGTCTGGCGAGCATTTCGCGCGTATTTCGAGGTCGGTCGGTGCCCTTGGGAATTTCCTTGGCCCTCGGCGAAACATCTGGCCGACACGCATCCAGACAAACGCGATGCCTCTCTGCCTCCGCCACCGCTGCTTCTGGCTTTCTTTCCGCTAATGCCCTTATGCACCCCTATCCGCGCGCATATGTTTCCCAGATACCACGCCCGACGAGCCACGACTGTTCCGTATCGGAGATAGCTGCCACCCTTCACACCCGGAGCTTCCTCCTCGTCCCAATAAACTTCCTGCTCTTCACCGTACTTCGCTCTCTTCCTCGTGTACTTCGTCGATGTCAGCGACTCGGCAAAAGCCCTCGTCGAAACTTCTTACCGTCCCGAGTGCCGCCTGGCAGAACTACCCTTCGCCAAAATATGACGGGACCCAATATTTAAGATGCGAGGTTCTTCTATTGGCTAACCGTGTGAGGCCTCGGCCAGGAATACGCGGAAATCCCAATGGTACTCGCAGAAGGCAGACCACAGTCTGCAGTGCACGTGTACTGCTCGACAATTATGACTTCCCCGAACGGTTCCACACTAAATGAGACCTAAGCACTAAATGAGACCGTCTTCCCATAAATGTGTATATGTATTTAAGGCTCTAGCAATCACTGCTGGAAATTTTGGGAAAATTGGAGAACCTTAAAAAAATGAATTTTCAGTTACGGCTCTGGAATTTATATCACATCTTCCTTCGTACAAGAAAACATTCCCCACCAAATTTCAGCCCCGGAAAATGTCGGGAAGACTTGAAAACGTGGGGGTAACCGTCAGAATTGAACGAAGTTGATTATTCAAGATTGGTTTTCCATGTGTTTTCGGTACAATTCCGGCACTTTGGCCAGTGGTTTCATGTTTTCTATCCGTTTTCATACTAAAACAATCGATTTATCAAGCGTTCGGCAAAGTCCGAGAACCTTCGAAAAATCGAAAATTTTAGAAGGGGTACACCTTAAAAAATTTGCGAAAAAATGAATTTTGAGCTAGGGCTCTGGAATTTATACCACTTCTTCCTTGATGCAAGAAAACATTCTCCACCAAATTTCAGCCCCGGAGAATGTCGGGAACTATGGAAAACATGGGGAAAACCATCGGAATCAGACAAAGCTGATTTTTCAGGATCGGTTTCCCATGTGTTTTGGGTACAATTCCGGCACTTTGGCCACTGGTTCCATGTTTTCTATCCGTTTTGATACTCAAACAATCGATTTATCAAGCATTCGGCAAAGTCCGAGAACCTTCGAAAAATCGAAAATTTTAGAAGGGGTACACCTTAAAAAATTTGCGAAAAAATAAATTTTGAGCTAGGGCTTTGGAATTTATATCACTTCTTCCTTGATGCAAGAAAACATTCCCCACCAAATTTCAGCCCCGGAAAATGTCGGCAAGTATGGAAAACATGAGAAAAACTGTTGGAATTTAACGAAATTAATTATTGAAAGGCTTTTCCGAGTGTTTTCCATACAATTCTGGCACTTTTGCTACTGATTCATTGTTTTCTACCCGTTGTGATACTCGAACAATGAATTTATGAACTATTCAGTAAAGTTCGAAAAACTTTGAAAAAACTCCAAGATTAAAAAATAATTTGGTCAAAGTATACTTTTATATCATACTAAAATATAGCGTACGAAAATAGAAGGACACCCTGCCGCGAGTCTGTAGACCGACTGACAATCAGTCTGGCAAGAGGCGCTCCGTGGACCAGCTTGAAGCAGCATCCACGTGGGATTGGCTTCGCTTAATGCCGAATGCCGATATTTCCGTCTCGCACCGAAAATACCAGTGATTCACGGCTGGGGCCATGAAGTGCTCGAGAACGAGAAAGAGAGGGAGAGGGATAGTTGTGGGGGGCGAGAAACTTCTTGGAGATACATAGTGGCCGCCTGACCATCCGGACTTTGAGAATCAATCCCAGCGAGAGTCTGTGCTCGCACTGATGCTTCCAAGTTCTGACGGAGAGAGTGCGAGGTAAACAGGCCGAGAGGAATTCGAGTAGAATTCTATCTAGTATTTGCTCGGGTCCCTCACCCATTCTGGCAAAACCTGCCGATTAGTCAGGCACGCGTGTGCCAGCATGACGTCTACACTCGGTCACAAGTCGCAACTGGGCATACGAAATGTGTGCGGCGGCGGCGGCACACATTCCTTCCGGTATGATGACGCACAGCGATAGAGACCAACTAAGGAAATCTCCCCGGTATTTTCCACTCGATACCTTTCCCGATTTCCCGGGGAAAATTTCCACCTCGCACTTTGATCAGCAGTCCAAGCTAAATCGACAGTTAAATCGATAGAAGTCGCGCTGCACACGACACAGCCAAAAGATGCACTTACAAAATCTGTGCCGGCTGGGAAAAACAGGTGATAATATCTCTGGCGCGTCGCAGATGCTGCGCTGAAGAAATCGAGCTGGATTAATGCGCATTCGACGCATCGTTTTTGATTACGATAATACATCGTTTCCTGGGGAAAGCTTTACTGACATTCTTGCTAATACATAAAGACATTGAGGACAGTTGTACCGAGGAATCGAGCATCGTACTCCGTTTATAGTGAAGAGAGCACTCGTTATCGGCGATTGTCGAATGATATGAAAGTACTTCTATCGCTGAACAGTCGTTCCTTTTTATTTTTGATTGAGTGTTGATTCTCCTGGATTATCGCATTCCAGACGCGTCATGTTTCGCCGGTGTACCGAGCCACCGCTGATAGGTAAGCTTCAGCACCTGACTTCGGACAGAAATACATATAGAGTTCTGGGTTACGTAATTAAGAGTTTGAGAAAAGGATGGCTCAATGCAGAAGGCTGGTGTGACGTTTGCTAGGCACGCATTAAATCGGATCGGCCTCAAGACCAGCGCCTCGCTATCTACGGCTTGTTCAACTCTCTCATCCCGTTTTACACACCGGCTCTTACTTCCTCCAGCTGTCAACTTCCTTCCGTTTCCGAATGGAGCAACTCGTTATTATTAGAACGATGCTTGGCGCGCGTCAGAGTCGATTTCCAACAGCCCCGAATCCACTGGAGCGTGCTCTGCTCTCTCCCTCTTTCCGGACGATTGGCGGCCGTTTTCAGCCTTTCATCAATCCGAACCTTCGACACCGGCATTCCCCAAATCTTCCTGGCATTCTAAGACAAGCGCTTGTAAATATTACTTGGCATCGAGAGCTTTCCAACTAAGACGCACCGAAGTTTATCATGCGTATGCGCAATGTTTGTTTCCTACTGACACGGATTACAGGCAGCTTGTTGATGGCGTGCGCGCGCGCGTCATCTGTGTCTCAGCAAGATATCGGCACTTTTCAATAGCGCACAAACCGGAGCATAGTGTCCGGAAGCGAGAAGGGAACGCTCGTCCGAGCGGTGCCGACGATACTTCTGTATAACGTACGATAGCGAAAGTGTATCTCCTTATCGCTCGTTATCGATACTATCGATCGGGCTGTACGGATTTTTTGCCGATTGGTGTGTCGGCTGCTTTGATTACATTACACGAAAAAGGACGGTTCAAGCGACAGACAACTCGCACTAACAATAAGTCGCTTCGATGAGGAATTATGCGTATTGAATGGTCCGCCGTGGTATGCCTTCGTAGTCGCTTAGTGAAAGGGGTGGGTTTTGTACTACAACCCGAAATAAAAAGGGTTCGGTACTTTAACTTCGGGACTTTGGCAAAACCTTGTACCCTTTAGGCACCTTCGCAGGCAGCCAACAAGTTTTTACGACGTGCAAAGTCAGCGCGCAGGAAAGGGGAAAGGTGGACTCGGACAGAAATATTGGTGTCATTGGCTCGGGGACAATAGGAGACTCAATGGGTTAAGGGGGTAATCCTGACGGCGAAAGGGAGACGGAGTGCTAATTACAGCTTAGAACGTATGGTGGGTGAGCGAGGGAAAGTGGAGGGCGGATTAAAGGGGTTCAATCGAGCGATCGGATTATAGTCGAGCGTGACTCGAGATCGTCGGTCAAGAGAAGGATTAAGATAGTTGGTAGGCGTACACAGATGGTCGGCATACGTCGGGGCCCCGTCGACTCGTATGGGACAATTGTGGAAAGCGCAGGCCCTCCACCGATGGCCGGTTTTTCTGGTCATAAATGGAATAATGGCCCGAGAGACCCTTTGTCGATCCACGCCACTCGCCGCACGTGATGCCAATTGCCTTTTGGGGAATACCTTCAGAAATCCCATGAAAAATTCCCATGTCTGAGCCACGTCTCACACGCCCAGTCATTTCGCCCCCTCCCCAACTTCCACTTTAATCTCAATCTCAAGTATCATTGAAGATTACGAATTAGCTGACTAATGTGATACGTGCTACCAAGATTTGACCGAGTGAACAGGTGTCACTGGACGTATCTGATGGACTCGGTGTGTGCTTCCACGAAGCTTCGAGGGCCTCTGCACCTGACAAGCGGAGTGCCTCTTAACAAAATTAGGTAGCACTGCTTCGACTGTGAAATCAGATCGATCTCTGAGTCAACAATTCTACCGTGTCACCGGGTAACTTACGAAAATCAGACGGAGTTGGACTGGTAGACGTTAGAAAGAACAACATGAGAGGTACAAGAGTCCAAGATTCTTGGTGCGAGGTTCGTACTCGACATTTGCCAAGGACTGGCAAATGTACGGCTTGATCAGAGTGAGATGGCCGTGTCGAGCAGTGAGTGTCATAAGTCTTGGAGTCCGGCAGACACAGGGAGCTGCATTGGGAAGAGGCAAACCCTACGGTTACATGTCGTGGGTGGGTTAGCCCTGTGCTGCCGGTCAGACTGGAGAACGTTTGAGGGCCTGGCGGGCCGGAGGCGGGAGAAAGAGGGAAATAGGCGAGCGAGTGACCGGGAGCGAGGGGCGGAGGGGCGGCGGGGAGACGGGAGGCAGAAGGAGGCGAGAGAAGGAAAGCATCTGACAAGCAAAGAGCATCGAAGAAGAGGCTGCGGGGGAGTGAATGTTTCTGCGGGGAGTGAGCGCGAGAGAGATCTCTCGAGAGCTAAACTCTCAGCCGGCTGGCGCCGTTCTGTCGGCCCCCGCTGCCTCTTGCCGCCACCAACAATGCGTGCACCTCTTCCCACTACGGTGCCCGACGTCACCAACGTCAACACCAGCGGAGAAACCGAGACGCCCAGCGAGAAAGAGAGCTAGCCAGCCGACACCAACACCGCGCGCTCCAGGGATCCTTTCGAGCGGCGCGCTCCCCACCTCTGAATCACGCTACCAACACACAACACCCGATATATCTCATCCTTCTCTCCCTTACGGACTACCGAGATCTCTCTTCCTCCTTATCCTGCCATCCTGGAGACACTCGCTCCCCCGAGTCTACAACTATCTCTTTCTCGGATCGCCAATTTTTGGCAAATTTTTACTGTTCCAACGCCGAACACTCTGCATTCGAGTTGCCTGTGTATCAATCATATTATCGGTACAACAACCGATTGTTCAATAGAGAGATTCTCTCCCTTGAAACTTGCCAATTTTTTATAAGAAAAGATAGTGTTCTCGAAATCTCGAGGTGAAGGAAGACAGTGGGGGGCGAGAGAAAGGGTAATTCGGAGGGATTTTGGGGGCCGGTAGTGGCGGAGGTTGCGAGGGTGGTAGTGGCGAGAATGGTAATGTGGTAAGGGTGGCAAGGGTGGTGGAGTGGCCGGTGGGTCCCGTGGTAGTAGTGGAGAGTGGCAGGCAGAAGCAGGCAGAAGCAGGCAGGCCGAGTGCGGGACTCCCTTGGTATACTGCTATAGCAGCAGCAGCAGCAGCAGCGCGCGTAGCAGAGCAGAGCAAAGCAGAGCGGAGCGGAGCGGAGCTAGAGCGAGCCGCCGAAGTGGAGTCGCCGGACGGTCACGCACGAGGCACAGTCAGTTCGCTGCCGACCACGACGAAGAGAGGATCGGGTACCTGCCGTCCTCGAACACCTTCGAACACACGATCACCAATCCTTTGGATTTACTTTGAGACGAGCCATCGCCGCGTCAACATCGTGCAGATCGTTCAGTGATCGATAAGTTTTGTCACCAGTGAGCCGTTCGTACATTGGCATTATTTGCCCGAGTGTGAACGCGATTACACACGTGCACCCCCTTCGAGAAGAGAGAGAGAGAGAGAGGATTACTGTGTGTGAAAGCGCTGTTGGTGTGTGTTGCCACGAGGATCTTTGGATTGTCGACGATCGGCTGGATATCCATGAGAAGAAGATGAGCGCTCACGTGGTGGAGTCAACCTCGGAACTATCCGCCTTCATGAAAGGTAAATACCACTGACCAACATACTATATATCCAGGAATCCCAGTATCGTGGCTCAAACCGATAAAATTCTTGCATCGTACGAGTCATTCAAGACTTCCACATCATACAATTTCTATATCTTGGAATCAACACTTCAAGTTTCCATAATCTAAAATCCCAAACGGCAGGCCTGCGAGGCTCTGATCCAAAGTCGCGATCAAAACATACTCGGTTCCCTCAAGAACACATATTTAAATTCTGAAAAAGTATCGACTTTTCCAAACGCAAAATCATTCTATATCTCAACCGGGAAAATCAGAGAAATTAACCGGCGATCCCTGGTAGGATTGTTAGCATTTGCAACGTTTGCCAAAATCGGGATACATGATCGATGGAATGAAGAGGGTGCCAAGTGAAATGGGGGGGTTGATGCGCGGGTCCAGCTGTGAGGGCAAGAAGCCACTCACTCGATTAATAGTGAAGTGAAGCCGGTGGGAGTGAGGCAGGCAAGCGGGCGGGCGGGCGAGTGCGCGCGGCTAGCACGATAATTATTGTTATGAGCGGCGCCAGGCGTCCGCGCGAGTGAGAGATCGCTGCCGGTTCCCGCGACGCTATGCTCCGGCGACGGAGAGACGGCCGTGCACACATAGAGAGACACATACAAAGAGAATCCAGGGGCCGAGAGAGTCGAGGGACAGTGAGCCAGGCAAGCAAGCAGGCAGGCAGGCAGGCAGCAAAGCGGCTGGAGAAGCCCGCGAGACACGAGTGAGAGAAAGACGGAGGAGAGTGTGTACAATCTAGACAGGAGGGAAGCGTCCGAGGCGAGAGAGAAAGAGCGCGCGAGGGCTTCGGCGGAGGCAGAAAGGGGTGAAGGGAGAGAGTGGGCGAGTGATAGAGAAAGAGAGGGAGAGGAGAGCGAGATAGGGCGCGGCGGCGCCAGCGTGGGTCGCCACACAGACGGAGCGACCGGGCGAACCGAGAGAGTCTCGTGCTCACGAACAAACGACCCCTTGACCGGACTCGAAACTCGCATCTAATCA
This sequence comes from Ectemnius cavifrons, assembly GCA_964023945.1. Lineage (NCBI taxonomy): Eukaryota > Metazoa > Arthropoda > Insecta > Hymenoptera > Crabronidae > Ectemnius > Ectemnius cavifrons. The sequence goes on along the minus strand of OZ030384.1, from coordinate 11,968,242 downwards.
CCATCTTCTGCTCCGGCTCCTTCAGCCTCCCTCATCCACCTCCGCAACTCCTTTCTTCCCTCCCCACACCGCCCTGCCTCTGCCCACCACTCTCGGTTCATCCACCGCGGGCTCTTTCTTTATTCTTCCCGCAGCTTCTCGATGGGCCTTGAGGGTCCGCACGTCGATCATAGGGCCCCTTGACTTTTTATGCGCCCACTAACACGAGATCCGAAGAGATCTCTCTTCGAAACAGGTCCCAATTATTTCTCGGTCGTGCGAATGGTGATCGGCTACCAAAACTGCTCCGGGGAACGAGTTCATTAGCTGGGGAACATTGGCCGTGCAAGTTTCGTATGGGAAAGAGCGGTGTACTGTAAAGAGGCGGTGGCGGGGGTTGATTGCACGGATAAATGATTCCATCATCGGATGTTATTCTCGCCCCGAGCACCATTAGTCGCCACCGTAGAGAAGCCGGAGAGTGATTTCAAACCCTTGGCTGGTTGGAAAACTCGGACAGTTTTCGGAGGGTGAAAAGCCGCGAGAGCTTCGGAAGCTTTTCCAAGGCGTCGTAAACGCTCTTCCTTCTTCCGTTCCGAGTTGGTAGATCGAGCGAGCGTAAAGCCTAGGAAGGAAAAGATACTGTTCCGGGAAGGCGATTACCAGTTAAACCAGATTTTACCACCGGAGCCTCTCGAGTGTAATCGATACCCTATTGTGCTCGCGGGGGCACAGGTACACACAGGTAGAGCAGGCTGAAGAGGGTGCTAGAGAGCGAGCGCCCGATCCCTCCACCCACCTGTGCCACTCTAAAGTCGCACCTGCTACCTGAGCCTACTTACTTTCCTACTAGCAACAGCCTCTCCTACCAACACTAGCGCTGATCTATTGCCCGGCCATCGAAATCCTAGCGTTTCCCTCTTCCCAGTTTACCGTTTACATTTCGACCCTCGATTCTACCTTGCTTCTCCTCCTTCTTTGCATTCCTAGGCACCCGCAGACTCTCGCCCTATTCCTCACGAAAAACAAACCCGTGTTAACTTTAGGACGGAAGCATGGCTGGACGAGAAGCGAACTATTTTCGAGCCTAGGTGTTCCCGAGTGCCACATGCCGTTCTTTTTCAGACCACACGTAGAGGTGATGGTTCCTATGGGCTGTGCTTGCCTTTTTCCTTTCCTCCAATCGTCGTCGCAGTCGCCCTCTTCTTTCTTTCTTTCTCTCTCCCTCTCTCTTTCTTTCTCACTCGGTCCCAGAACTCTTTCGTTCTCTTGCTCGCGTTTACATTTGCTTAAGTACACAGGGCCAAATGCGCGCCGCCGCTGAAAATCTTCGACGACCGGACACGTGTGCGGGCTGCCGACACGTGGCCGATACGTGCTTCGCTTGCGCTCCTAGCGTTTGACTATCTTTCGAAACTTTGTCGCCCCGACACGCGCGCGATCGCGATGCCTTCGCAATCAAATTCTTTCGCGACGGACTAAAATTACTCCACCGCAATAGCACAGCACCCGACCCAAGTGCTTCGAACTCGAGCTAATTGACGATAAGCAAAAGACACGGGCAACTCGAAGAATGCATTGCTCGACTTTAGAAGAAACGATCTAAACTCGAAAGAGACAGAGAACTATCGTTGGAAAAGGTCGAGATACAAGGCCGGTGCCGTAGCAGGAACTCCCTTATCGCCACTTCGATTCCTATCAATCAGTGGTCGGCCTGGGTGCTCGCGCACTCCGTCGTCATTCAGTATATCTGGCCCGAGGCCGGCAAATCGAAATGCGCATGAGGATATCTCTCTCTCTCTCTTTCTCTCTCCGTATATTGAAAGTATATATCATCCATCAGCAACGACGCACCGCGCCACTCATACGCACATGTACAAAAGCATAGGCATCTATTTCCCGATAAGCGAAAAAAACGCGACGCCCTCGTATGTGTGGGCAGTGCGCAAACACCCGGAAACAGAGAGTGGAAAGCTGATATTCCTGTCGGGCAGTATCCAGCGCGCCCTGCGAGACTTCCCTCGTCGAACATAAACATTTTCGAGTGGGGGAGAGGGTTGGGAGGAGGGCCGGGGAAGCAATCGGGCGTCAAAGAGGGTGCGAGAGATATATGGGATCTCGCGTGCGTGCGTGAATCTTGGCTCGGACCAGCATCTGGCTAGCGCCATCCTCCTGACGTCTTCCCGACGCCCTGCATTGTCGCCTCTTCTCCTCGGAGAAACCGGCACTTGTTCGCCGCCTCCACCTTCGCCTCTTCCTCGCCCCGTTTCTTTGGCCTATTCCACGGGTCAATGGGGTTTCCATTGCATCCACTGCCACTCGATACTCCTCTCTCTTTCTCTTTCTCTCTCTCTCTCTCTCTCTCTCTCTCTCTCTCTCTCTCTCTCTCTCCCTCCTTGTTATCGCACTGCAGCCGGACTCTCGGGGGACAGAGAGGGGGGAGAGCGAGCGAGCCAAGGCGAAGAAGAGGAACTAGCGAGGAGGATAGGCAGGCGCCAGCAAGAGCGGCGGACGCGATTATATTCCGCGCCCGTAGGGCAACGGCTTTGTCGCGACGCGACGCGACGCGACGCGCCGAGTAGACTAGAGACGAAGTCGCGTCGCGTTTCCGCGTGAGACTCCAACTGGAGCCTCTCTCGACGCTCTATCTCGCCGCGAATGGAAGAGACGACCGAGATAAATCTTGGTAAGAGATAGACGTCCGTTTCTCTCTGCCAATTATACCAACACTCTCAGCATCAAGACCCCTGCATGATTCTCTGCCCGCCAAAAGACAGATGTTTCGCAAAATACTAGTTTTGGAACGCGCGCTTGTTGTTTAGAGTGGAGTGATGCGCGGATAAGCGAAAGTTGTTGCAATGACTGAATGAAAAATCGATGACGTTCTAGCAGCGCGTGCACAACAAATTGCTTGTTTCGATAAGGTCCGGTTTCCCGCGGATTCACGGAAAGAGGAGTAGCAGAGCCGTTGGAGTAGGCGTAGGAAGAAGAGAAGAGCGGAGAGGGAAAGAATGCGAGCAGCAGGCTTTGCACCAGTTGTTCGAGCGTGTCGCATGCCTCACCCGAGTGCCTGTGGAAGAGGGGAAGGGTGGAGGGAGGGAAGTGTTGCTTCTCCTCTGCTCTCGTGGCAGAGTATTTCTCGCTTCTGGCGCCCCGTTCGCGGAACAATCGGCATTCGTGGTACGCGCCTACGCGGCCTCCTCCTCGTCGGCGACGCTTCTCTTTCGTCAAGTCCCCGCTTATTTATAATCACCGCGAAACTTGGACCCGAGCCCTCGCTGCCTAACTGCCTCCCTTTCCCTCCCTTTCCCTCTCAAGCCCTCTCAAGCTCCCAGCTTCCTTTTATCTCGGGCGCTTCGTCGCTCGCTCACTCGCTCCTGATCTCGCGACAGTTGCATCCACAAACGCCGCGACTATTTTCGGAGCAGCGCCAGGCGGATGCTGCTCCTGCGAGATCGCCACGACTAAATGACCAATTGGCGAACAATAAGGAAACGATATCCACTCCCTAAGTCCTCGAGTTCGATAATGACAGCTCTTAATTAAGTGCTTTAATAATCGTATAAGTTGTCGTGCGCGCTGACAAGAATGTAGGCGTGTCCGGCCAACGATGTTTATACATCGAGATTTAAGTCTGATACACAGAGGACAAATATTTCTCGCCTCGCGCACTCTAACACACCTTTGGTAAACAAGTACTCGGAAGTCGCGAGTGCATAATTGATTTTGGTCAGCTCGGAAATGAAATAATCAGGACTTTTGCAAAGAGAACATCTGCTCCCTACAGAAGTGATGGGAAGAAGAGGAGACAGGCGGGTGGAAGGAGGGGGGCGGCAACTACTACGCGTGATGACGGAAGGAGCGCGATGACTGCTCTACGATGCGTTACGTCTTTTGCAGGAGGGCCCGTTTACACAGATGTCCCCGGCTATTTCGGTCTGTTTGAACAATTGCCGGGACGTGGGAGGGGTTGAAGTAGGAAAGAGCGAGGGGTAGGGGGCGGGGGAACGGTAACTAAGATATTCGCGAATGTTATCCAAAGACACGTGTTCGCAGCGCGCGCATCAGCCGCTCTTTTGATGTGCCGGGCGACCGGTAGCCCAAACAAACCGAGCTTCTTTCCTCCGGAACACTGTCCAGCCCCCGATTGACCCGAGTTTCGTCGGGAACCTAAGCACCGTCGGACAAGTGGACCGATATAGATCAGCCCTATTTATAAGTCGAAATCAAACAGAGTAATTGGGATGTGGTCTAGACGCGCTGACTCGATCGGGGCCCCCGAGCAGCGAGCAGATGCTCGCCCGAAGCATCGAGGAAGCGTAGTAGCTTATCGGACTGATAAGAGCTCTGGGTCGCCAGGTGCGCGCGAACTTCACTATCATCCGGCGAGTGCGAGTTATATCTCCTCTCGACACCAGCTACGCCCGGCCACCGGGACACAATCGGATGCGACCCAGCTGTTGAGGCTTTCCTATCGCCACCGCTCTTCCCCTTCCCAACCTCGGCGGCCACCCTTTATCCCAATCTCTCTCTGTACTCCCCAATTTAAGCATACCGTTCGCATTATAGGTGAGCGAACCTGCAACCTGAATCGAATTGAACAGGGAACCGCCGAGGCGGATAATAATTTAAAGGGGACCACTTTGGCATGCGAAAATAAAGGTCGTCGACTCGAAGGGAGAGAGGAGGTCTCGATAACGATTCCTTGGAAAGATAGGGCAGCATTGGGTGCTGCTGGGGGGAGGGGATTGGGGGGTCTTGGGTTGGCAAGTATAGGAGAGTCTCTCTACTCTCGAGGTCACCGCGGTCGGCAGCTAAAGGGAAAGACGATCCCGGCGGCGGCGCGGGATCGCGGTGACTTCAGGAAAGGCAATAAAAGGAGAGCAACGTAGACGCGGTTGGCGCCAGCGCCATGTGGCCGTCGTGTTTGCCTCCTCCTCCTCCTCCTCCACCTCTTCCTCCCCCGCTCGCTCGCCGCTTCTCTCATCCTTGCAGCATTCGATCGACATTAAAGCCCCACTTCCACGCCAATCGGGCCAATACGCACACGTGAATCGATCGGAAACTATCTCGATACAGCGGCGGGATGAACGCGCCCGCCGGATATTCCATAAATCTCGGCCTCGAGGACGAAACAGATGTTGACACGCGCGCGGTCCAGCGGCTGTGCACCACACCGGTACAGCTGGGGGGAAAAAAAGGATGCTGCGCTTCGATTTGTTTGTGTACACTCGATCGGGATTATTCTGAGGTACGTGGGCGCGCGCTTACCTACACGGCTCAGGGAATTACAAATTACGTATTCATCGGTCTGAATATTCACGAGTACCGTGAGAACCGAATGACTCAATCGTTCGCGCGCGCGGCGCTGAGACGGTGAGAGAGGGAGAGCGAGAAACAGTAAGAAGAGAGCAAAGAGCACTGCTTCTCTTTATCGGATACCTGGCCACTGCACTCCGATCCTACCGTTCTAACGGATAGACTTGTAGACTGGCGAGATAAGCCGGGCTGAGAATTCTTCGCCACTTGCACCCGGGAGTAGGCAATAGTATGCCAGGAAACTCGAACCTTTGCGAGTAGTCCGAGGCGCCAGCTAGCAGACGGACAAAGAATACGTCGACAGTCCGTCAACTCGCATACCGCAAGTTACTAGGAGACCCTCGACGATAAGGGATTCGTAAGCGGAAGCATTCCCACCGCATTATCGCATGAGTGGAGGCTTCCGAGGTTACAGATTGAGAGTCGTAGAGAGAGAGAGGGAGTCGCGTGAAGAGCCCAGAGAGGAAACAACCCCTGGAGCAGTGCTCTGGCAGTGAAGGGAAAGGATGCGCCGCAAACGAAGGAGATTCCGTGGGCGAGAGGGATTCCTTCTCGAGGAGAAGGAGAAGGATGGAGCAGGGGAGAACTGGAGGAAGAGAGAGGAAACGAGTGGGATGAAGCGCGTATTGTAATCCGAGGGCAGTGCTGTGCGCCAGATGGTACCAGTTGGATGACGCACCGGAGAAAGAGAGAGCTTGAAAACATGCCTTGGCTCTCCCGAGAAGAGAGAGAAGATGCTGGCTGGCCAGGCGGCCAGGCGGCCAGGCGCAGCCTGTCAAGACAGGCTGCTGCGAAAGGAGCAAGAGAGCGGGCAAGGAAAGCTGAAGGGAGATGAAACGAGAGACAATCTCGCCCACGGAATCACTGGGAGAACGCTGCTCTCTGTGCCTGGCTCTCGGGCGCACACGTGCGAGCCTCTACCCCAGTTGGCCTGCATGCATCCACTTTTATGCCCATGCCGACCCATCAAACGCTCTTTTCGCGCACGTCCCATTTTCCCTGTGTGGCACGTGATGTCATCCGCCTGCCGAGCCATTTATTCTCAAACTCTGTGCGAATACACACTCGCCCGGCTTTCCTCTACTCGTTAAGCGTTTGCGAAGGCCGTTTCTTATCCCAGGGGACTGAGTAGTCTTGACCCACCGTTGCTCAAACATTGCCATAAATATCCCCTAAATATAACCATTGGATTAAATCGACTAAAAGTATTTAGGGATGAACAAACCGAGTTATAGAACGGGAATGGAAATATCATAATCGAGAAGACGATTAATTTCTGCTGATTTGAAAATGAGACAGTGACACTGCATTGTGCGGTGACATGCGAAATGCCGGTGGCGTGATAAGGCACCGCATATTTCATCTTCCTTACACGTGTCGGCAGTCGGAAACACTCGCGCGCGCGCGTTCGCGCCAGCACAGCTCTCTTGTGCAAATATTTTCCTGCGCACCAGCGATTACGTATCACAGTGCGGACTTCTTCGTCACGGTTATTCATTCCACGCACCAAAACTCGCGTAGTAATCCGAATAAGCGTAACTAACGATTGGGAATCTTTGTTTGTTTCAGCTGGTGTAATGGCCGGATCGGAAAGGGATGCTGGCTTCTGCAGCGGCGCCGACGAGGACGACATGTCGGGCCTGCATTCGCCGAGTGCCTCCGAGGACAGTGTGGAGGTCCAGGTGACGCCGATCTCCCTGAGGAACAAGAGGAAATTGGCGGAGCCCCGCAGGATACAGGAGCAGAGCAACGCTCCACTCAAGAAGAGAAGATACGAGCAGATCGAGGAGAGCCCGGTGACCGACGAGGAGACCAGAACCGTTCGCTCACCGAGTCCCTTTAGACCCTGGAGCACATCCAGTAAGAGTAGTGACACCAAGATCTTGCCGCCAGCGACATCCACATCGACCTCCTCGACGATACTCTCGAGCGCAAGTTCGGAGCAAGGGGAGGACGTACGAAGAAAGAAGGAGGACGAACCCCTGAATGGACAGGAGTCCAGAATTCAGGAGGATTTCCCAGCGAGGCTACGAGAAGCCAATCAAGCCAGGCCAGAATCTCCGGTGCAATCTCGTCTGCAAAGTTCTTTGACACACAGACGGGATATGCGTCAGAAGTCTGAGTCGGCCTCTCTTGATTCGGGCCTGATGTCAGCGAGGGCATCCTCACCCCCGATCCCGACAGTTATTCCCACATCTACCCCGATGCCCATTCTACCACTGGCGCATCCCAGGCTACAGGAGGAGCCCTTATCTCTGGTTTTAAGGGGCGAGATACCGAGGGTACCCTCGCATCCAGGAGTCAGCGGTGGCTACGACAGACCAATGCCCTACTCCATGGACCGCCTGCCGTCCTCGCATCATCACCACCACCACCACCAAAGCCATCACATCAACTCCCAGAGCGGCCATTCGCGGCAGCAGCAGCCTGGAAGCGGTGGTCAGCAGAGGAATTACAAGAATATGACCCGTGAGAGAAGAATCGAGGCGAATGCGCGCGAGAGGACGAGGGTGCACACGATAAGCGCTGCCTTCGATACCCTGCGCCGTGCCATACCCGCCTACTCCCACAATCAGAAGCTTTCGAAGCTTTCGGTTCTGAGAATCGCGTGCAGTTACATCATGACCCTTGGCAAAATCGTCAACACCCCGGAGGGCGAGTCACCGAACGGGGCAGCCTTGGGAGCTTGCGTCGATCTTGTCTCCAGGACCATCCAGACGGAAGGCAAGCTCAGGAAGAGGAAAGAAGACTGAAGAGAAGCGCCAGCGATCGAATTGAATCGAACACCAGGCGACACAAGTCTCCCAGGACGAAGAGAGACTTAACCCACCGATTTCGAGAAGACTTCGCTCTCTGCCTTCCAGTGAGGTTGAAAGGCGCGCGCCGATTTCCTCGCGGTCCATACTGCCGGCCATGATCTCACGATTAACAAGTATGCGAGAGCAGTCGGAGAGCTCGAGGGAAACAGGATCTCCCGCTATCTTTTTGGGAGGGCGAACATAATGAGACAATAAAGTATAGCTGGTTTTCTCTCGCTCCTGAGAGAGGAAGAGCAGCTGGAGGGATGCCAAGCGACTCGTACCGGCCGGTCCGATCGAAAAATGGTTCGCTTTACTCGATACGTCCTTTTTATCTTCGATCTTTGCTTCGGCTTGATACGGCTTCATACCTGGGCCGGCCTCGCTCGGCAAGCCGAATTTTTGCCTCGATCTCGCTGGGACCAGTCAGTGGGATCGCGCGAACGTGAACCAGATGAGGAAAGGAGGAAGAGGAGTGTGGTGATCGGTCCGAGCGCAGCCGAACTACATGCTGAAGAAGAAGAGAGAGAGAGAGGGGGGAAGTGGGAGTGAGAGAGGCAGTCGCTCTCCGAACATGACGAGTCTGTGTGAAGTTTTCGCGGCCCCGCGCTTTCTGCGATCTGTACATAGTCTATCCTAGCGGAGCCGAGATATTTGCGCTGTTTTTTTGTGTATAGTAATTCTAAGATGAAATGCTTATCTCGAGGCAGAATTGTATGTATAAATAGCGGAGGAGTGTATCATATGAACGACTGGAATATGAGTGTATCGCTCGGTGATTTCGGTCGAATGTGTCCTATATGTACCTTTTTACGTTATAAGTCGACCTCGCGCCAATCGAAGTTCAAATAAATAACATCAGATTCAATGGTAAATAACGATTTATTATTTCACCCTCTGGCCAATTTACGTCCCACACGAATCCCAAGTCATCCGCATCTACGTGTATACCAACCAAGACGGCTACAATCTAGAGAGAAGCGGAGTATTTCGGTAGCATCTCGATAAATAATTACTCAATCTCGGGCGTGCGGCAAGGTGAACTGCGGGCACGGGATCGACTAGGACTAGCGGAAGGTTTGCCTTGCGAGTGGTTGCAACCGGTTGCTACCGGATTGGTTCGGGCGGCGGCGCGCGTGAACGAGCCGAGTATCCCGCTTGAAAATGATGCCGACGCGTTATCAGCAACAGCAGCGAGAGGTCGTACGGGAGGCGATTAACTCGCAGCAGTAGAAGCAGAAGCGGTGTAAAAATACAGGCGTGGAAGGTTTAGGCGGATGGATACACACGGTGTACTCAGGTGCGGCGCGCGGCGGCGTTGCGCGTCAAGTGGCTCTTTTAATGGGGAGTTACGCGGGCACACCTGATCCTAAGATAACGAGGGGAGACGTATCCACTATTTAGACGGTAACTCACTCGCACACCCGCTCCCACCTAACAAATTTCATTCAACCCTTTCGGAAATATGATTTACGAGCCGAGGCCGGTTAGATTAATTTAAGCCGGCGATGCGACGTATGCCGGCACACTACAATTTCAGATTGCTGCCTTTACGAGCTCACCGTAATCCCCGTAGACCATCATCGTCTGCCGTAAACGCAGTTGCACAGTGCCAGCGATATTGGCAGCACTTATCAGACTACCGGTTCATTAATAGTTACTCGTGGATAGCGTTGTAATTGGAAGATTACACGAGGTGGCAGCTTGTATTGCTCAGCAAGACCAACAATGAGCTGCCAGGAGGCTCATCGCCAGTTAGATCCGGCGAATGCTGACTGGGCAATCATTAAGGATGGAAATTAGGGTTCGAACTGCCAGCCTCTATAGCTATCCGATTCTCCGATGCCGGCGCTCGGAAACCAACCAGCCGAGAAAAGAGATATGCGCGATCGAGTCATTCTCGATTGCGGTTTCTTCCGCTTTGGGGTCACAACTGTCGTGTAGCTTAGAGAAGGAGAGAGGTGGGTAGCATCTGCGTCGCCGATTTCACGAGGACAAATCGAAGAAACGCGCCAAGTGCGAATGTGGCCGACGGAGCAAGAGCGAGAGGGGAAACGAGAGTGATGAAGCGAGATGGCGAGAGCAGCTGCTTAGCATACGGGCAAATTGGCCAAGGAAATAATGATTCTCCTTTCGTGGTAGCAGCAGCGGGCCACCCTGCCACCTCGTACCGAGATGAGAGCGCGGTGCAGCAGGTGGCAATGACGTTCGCTCCTAAAGAGCTACCTGCTCGGGAACCGGCCTCGCATCATGTTCTTACGCACACCACTGCTCGCCCGTGCCCCGGACCTCAAACAGCCGCGCAACAAGCTTAATCATTCGACGCCCGAACGGCACATACTACATGAGATCCAGTAATCTGATTGAACCGGAGTCTACCTTGGAAAGCGACCGATTGGACACACATACGCCACTCCGAGATGGGATCGGTAAGCGTGTATGTAACAGTTCGCTTCATTAAAGGGGATCAGTGTTTTTCAATGGACACTCCGAGATATAGTTGGCCTCTGCTCTAAATAATGATGGAAGGTCTACCTTGAGGCCGCGTAATGAACAGCTGCTCTTCTCCTCTCGCCAGATCTCTTCTTCTCCTCGTTGATTTGAACCTGGAAAATATAACCAGGTGATTGGAAGGTGGGAAATACTTGCATCATCCCACTGGACCACCCCCGATTAGGTAGATGTCCAGGAGAGATTGCTGGCTTCGTGTCTCGGTGGTTTGTACCTTTCCAGTTGCGTCCCAGCGATAGAAACCGGGCGCAAGCAGTCCGAGGCGAATTCGTCCGATTATGCAGATAGCAGAGACACGCGAAACGGATGAGGTTGTACGGTGCCACTTATCCCCAGGCCCTTCAGTAACATCCCCGAGAGGGATGTTACTAAGAGCGCATGCACCTGCGTTCTTAGCAGCTGCGTGCGCTTACATCCATAAGCATTACTTAATTTTCGGCGGTTACGCACTCCGAATAATAATTGGATCCTCGCATTTACAAGTGCACCCTTGCAAGCAGTCGCTCGAAGGGGCGAGTACGCGCTAATAACCAGACTCCCACCCCAAACACTTATTCCAATGCCCCCGCGTTGGATCTCTGAGAAAGATTTGAAGAGCCACTAGAGCACTGTGACTATCTCCACTCTGTTATTCGAGCATCGAGAGATGAGTCCTTAATTTTCCTCCTTTCACTATCTCACTTTAGCCTGTGGAACAAGTCCAGAGAGTCTCGGAGGAATCGGGGGAGTCAGATTTGGAGAAAAGGGTCGTTCCAAGAGGATTACTGTGAGCGCAGGGTTGGAAAAGTCTGGCAGTGCTGGGAATCGGCAACGGGAGATGAGTTAGCTCGGTGTGTGTGGCGGATTCAGAGGCAGCGAGATACGTAGGATGCCGAGGGTGAAAAGAGCCCTGGGATTTAGGTGGAGTGGCGACCATAAAGCAAGGTTAACGAGGCGAAATACAGCCCGGTGGGTGGCTGCCAGAGCGTTGGCGCCGGCTGACCGTCGCGTCGATCGACTTACACGAATATCCTGGCGAATCTACTTTCCTACACCAACGCAACCAGCCTGAAATCAACCCTCGGATACATTCATCCCCGATCATCTCTGCTCACCCCTCACTCGATACAGAAACACTTTTCTATCTTAAAGAACTCTTGGTTTCACGTATCCCGAGTGATAGACAAACTTGAAGGAAGTGGTGGTCGGACTCTGCGTCCTTTCTCTCCGGTGCCCGACACCCTGACATTTATTCCAGGTATTCGGCGGCGAAAGAGTACCAGGCTCACGTACGAGCGGCGACATCGGAGAACGGTAAGAATGAGAGATAAGAGCCGGGTAGGAAAGTGCACAATCAGCTCGCAAAATACTAGCAGCGCTCGCCTGACTAGGCGCCGTTCGCTCGCTCTCGCTCCTCTTAGTCCTCGAGAACTTTTTTCACCGTCTGGTCCAGTGGCTCCGGGATCAACGGATTCGGGAGAGTTTCCGATATTGGAGACTCTTTTGCGGACGGGCCAAAGTGGCAGGAACGGCAGTTCGGGACACCTGTCCCTGGCGATTATCCGAGCGCTAAGTACATAACCAGTTCGGCGATGCTGCCACCAAGTGCGGCATTGATCGGCTCAACACAGGACTCCACTCACTTTCGCAAGCGACAGACTTTACAGGGAACTCCGATCTTTCGGCTGGCAGTGTTCAAGTAGATTGACTAACTGGACGGGTGAATTTGGCGAAAGATCCGAGAACAGGCGGCTGGCGAATGCGTAATTTGGAACGGGGGTGGGATTCCGTGCGGAAAGCGTGAGAGATCGACAGAGGGAGACGTGTGGTGGTCGGGGAACGGGAAAGGCTGGCCTGCCGGTAGGAGTCCGAGGCCATCGAGAATGAATTAGGTAGCCGTCCCCGGCGAACAAACACGAGCGCGAGCACGAATGGCAAATGGCGGGTGACAAAGCATCGGCATCTGCGCTTAATTAATGCAGCGCGCCGGCCGGGCGGTTGGACCCCGGCCGAGCAGGACGCCCGACGCCCGACGGCCGACGGCCGGCGCACCACACTCCCGATACACAGGAGAAAGCATGAGAATGCTGAAACGGATGCTGCGGCCACAGACCGCCCGTACAACGACGCCGTTCAACCGGCCTCCTCCGCCTACCTCGCACCCACTCACCTTCTCACCTCCTCTCCCTTACTCGCCCTTATTTTTCCTCTCGCTCGCTCTCCCCTAACACCGGCCAATCGACCACCCTACTCTATCCCCCGAATCTCACTCCCGAATTACTCCGACGGCAGCAACCGCTGGCCACCGGCCGGTGGGCGGTGGGCGGTTGTACACTCGCGCTTAACGCCACCCGACCACCGCTTTTGCCAGGGAACCGCACTGATTAGTCAAAACTGTCCGAACCCCTATTAAAGCCTATTAACAGTTCACCGGACAATCCGTCGGCGATAAGATAGCCCCGACTAAATGTAATCAACTCAATGGCATTCCAAGGGCCACATTCGTAGATGCAATTCCGAGGGACAGCTGTCCGAACGACCGATCACAGCTTTAGCTCTGAAATGGGAAATCTCGCTTTACTACGGCTCAGATTGATTGCATAAAGAGCGCGCCGCAACGCAACACAGACCCCATAGGACGACTCTACCTCTTCCTATCTCTCTCGATCCCTCTCCTCTGCGCTTGCGATGTCGCCTCGTGTTGTGTATGTAAGACACATACGTACGCTTCTGAGGCAAGTACATATGTGGTGGCGGCAGGCACTCTTCGGTGCGCGAGAGTGATTCTGTATATATAGGATGCGACAGTGCGGCGCCAAGCTCTCGCATACAAGTTTCCTCCGCGCCGCCCGTGCGGTTTTGCGACGATGCACTGCGCTAGCGATGGCACCGATTCGAGCAACCGATCGGACTATGCGAATAATACTCCCCACCCAGCCACTACTAACACTGCCAAGCTCCGAAATCCCAGCGATACAAAGACTGGAATTCCAGCGATGCGAACGGAATAGGAGGGAAGTTATTGGGATATCTGAATGGCATAAGTCTGGGATGGGTGATGCACTGCCATTCGGGTAACACTGGAACCTGGCACGGCAGTGCATCAAGTCCATCAGTAGCTGCAGCTACTGGAGATGGGAGCACTTGGTGCCGAAGAAGCAGACCCGATAGCAAAGAGGATAAACGAATGGGGCAAACGAAACGCCGGGATGCCACTACTACAAAGCCGCCGATTCGGGCTAGTGTCGGGTGACACTAACACCTGACACACTAATAAAGATGCATTCGGCCTACTCATTGTTATTTCTGCGCGAGAGTTTGATATAGAGCTATTGACAGAACGAACCGCATGTAACCGGAGTGATAGCGGAAGATCGTGACGGTGTGATCGTTGCCTAAAACCAACCGTTCTTTCTTCAACGATCTTCCGCGCAAGCTATAGCCGTATTAGGGGTTAGGATGGCCAATCCTTGCCAATCATGGTGCACGGTTCGTCGTGTACCACACGTCGTACATCCCACGCCGTTTACACCGGGAACCCGTTTCACGTCAAATGCACACTAATCCACTGAACATAGACCGATGAAAGACTGGTACGATGACCAACTCCCCCCTGATTAGCATTTCGCATAGCCCTATTCACGGGATTCGTATTTTTACAAAATCTGGTCATACAATGCTTCTCAATCATTTGCGTGACAATTTTTGGAGTCCTAATAATTATTTCCCCTTTCTCAATCCTGGTCGATAGATACCGCGGAAAATCATGTTTGAATACTAGTCTATAGTAGTATATTCAAGAGAGTACTTTAATTACTTACATAGTTGAATAGACGTAGTTGGGAAATATTAGAAGGAGGAAACGATTGACAGACTACAAACTGATGATAATTCAAGGCACACTCCATATTCTTGATTCGTCTCTTTTGACGACTTGACGCCAGACGCCACCGACTGCATACTAGTGACGCCTAGCGAACCAACGCCCAACTACGTCATCAAAAAGAAATGAATGTCGGTTAGAACAGTTGTGTGCAGTTGAGTTTTAAATGGAGACAAAAAGAAGTGATCTGCGTGACATCAACACTGGATAAATCATTTGAACGTGTCCGACCTTGCTTCGAGCTTATTAAATTTGGAAAGTCTTTGGCAACAGCATATATGTAGAGTCGTAGAAAATTGTCGTATGTCAGATTGTGTTGGCGGACCGCCATTCACTCACTTGTTTCATTTGGTAGGAATTAAAACAATTGTGTGATTCTATTGTTTATTGCAATAATTGGAACGCTGGAGCAACATATAGCAAAATGAGTAAGTTCCTGCAAATATTTTGTCCTCGAACATGGAAAGGTCAGCTTATACCAAGACTTTTATTTGCAAGGTGGGAATAGAGGTTCCCTCAACAGGTCTAATTTGTCAAGTTCAGATTATGCGCCACAGGAGAAAAAGAGGAGAAAGAATGCTTATGCCTTTTCCCAGCCTACTCCAAGCACAAGTACAGAGGATCATGATTATGTTGCCGGTGCCTTCAGTCAGAGATCAAGCAGGTCTTCGCTAGACTTAGTATCATCGCAAGAGGAACGGCAGTTGATCTCAACCATAATAAAATATCTCCTAATAACAGACAAGACAAATAGAGCAATTAACAGGGCTCGTATAATCAAGAATGCCCTTGGTGGCAATGGCAAAAACTTTTGTCAGTTAATGATTAAAGTAAAGAATGTCTTGCAAAAGGTATGACAAAGTTCAGACAAGGTATACATCATGATCTTGAGGTATTTATCCGGAGCTCTACATTTCTAGACCTTTGGATATAGGCTTATAGAATTTGAGACCAATAAATATATAATAGTAAACACAATACAGAATAGCCTGCTACATATATCTCTGAACGCAAAGCAAAGTGCTCAACAAACTCTATTGTTTCTTGTGCTAACACACATCTTCATGAACGATGAGACAAGTACTGAAGGTATAAAAATGACCATGCATTCTAAGATGGAAATGTAACGATGTATTAATTCTATTATACATTCTAGACGTACTGTGGGAATTTTTAAGGCACTTAGGTGTCATTACTAAGGAAAAGTTTAAGCATGAATATTTTGGTAATGTACAGCAGTTGATAAATGAGGTAAAGGATCCTAAATATAAAACTCAAATGGTATTATTACACATATAATGTTTTTGCTTCAGGAGTTTGTGAACCAAAAGTACCTTAACAAAGTTGTAGTACAAGAGGGCGATCCACCAAAGTACGAATACAGGTGGGGAATTCGCGCAGAGTATGAGATTTCGAGGCGGAGTGCATTGGAGTTTGTATCAAAGGTACACCATCACATCTGGAAAGAAATCGTCAGAATCAGACGAAATTAGTTGGCCAATATCCGAGAACCTTCGAAAAAATGAATTTTTACCTGGGGCTTACTATTCTCTGACGATAGACAGTAGATACATAAAATATTTGCATTTCAGGTGTTTAATAATAGATCGCTGGACAGTTGGGCATTACAGTACAAGTCGGTGCTGGCGCGAGAAGGTGCTGACCAAGCCTCTAACTAGGTTCGTGACATGTTATGGAAACTTGTTAAAAGCATAAGCACACCTGTGTTTTGTACCTGTTTATTCTACTATATTTTTTAATAAAATTTTTTCGAATGACCAACCCACGGGTTCTACACACCCTGACGCAACAAAGTTACGTCGCAGATACTGTGTTTCCTCTCACGAAATGCTTTTCTGCAGTTGCATAATTTCTACGATCGAATCCGATTAGTCGTAGGACGATTGCCAAACGTGCTGCGCGAATGAACGCACGCCTTCTGATTTTCGCGGAACGTCCCTGAGTGCAGCCGTAAAACTGCGCGCCGAGATTAAAGTTCATCTGTGGTCTTCAAGTTCAGCCCCGGGGTCAGAAGAATCCGAAACGCTCTCGGCCTACTTCAACCCGGATTTAATAGGATCATATCTTTCGAACGTCGTAGCATTCAGTCGGAAAAACATGCATTATGCATCATTTCACATTATAACTCTCGCATCATAAGTTGGTTTTAACGCTGTAGAATATAAATGTATTTGAAATACGAGGCCATACTTTCCAAGAACATCCGCAGGATAAGCCACGACAGGCCAGGAGTTTGCAATTCGTTTCGTCGATGTTTCAAGGCTGAAAGTTCGAAAAGTGTCGGAATGTTGGGAAACGGAGGGTTGAAGTGGTCGGGCATAGTAGGAGTTGAGGTCACTTATCCTCGGGGGTGTAACAGGCTGTACTTTCGGTCGGTTCGGGGAAACGGTGGCTCTGCAGGGCAGAGGTAGGAGCACACCAGTAGCTAGCCCAGGAAATCTGTGTCAGGCCGGGCTGCAGAAGAGCGCGAGCTCACCCCACGAGTCAGTGTCCATCCACCCTCGTCGTCCGACAGTGCGCGCGGCCGGCACGCTACCGCACCCCCATTTTCACCGGTGCATTCCTATCCGTCTCTCTCCTCGATGAAGCAATCCGTAAACTAGTCAGCCTCCTCCTCGGCCTTAGTCAGCCGAAACGACCACTTTTGAGGACCATTGTTTTACCCCCACGACTGTGATAAAGAGATCAAAAAGAAGAGCTGGGAACACGGTGGGCGATGATAGAGCCATACCGATCTTAAAGCGAAACGCCCAAAAATGGGAGGGAACTGAAAAACATTGGAAAGTGGGCCACTACGTGTTGCACAGTGTTTCATTCGAAAAGTGCATCTAGTCTTTGCGAATGAAAAATCGACACTCGAGACGACAAGATCGCCGTATCTTTGGAGCAGAAGCCTTTGAAAAGATCACCAAATCTGAGTGATCATAGTTGGTAGAAGTCTGCCGATTCTTTTATTCGAGTTAGCTGAATAATTAGCCACAGGAGCATTAAAATGCTAACCAAGAAGTCAGTAAATCGATCGCGTTAAGGATCGTACGGCAACAATCTTCCCGGGGACCAATAGATAGTGTATCGGGGGAACCAAGTATTAGTAGAACTTAGGGAGGAGGAGCAAGTGGAGGAGAGAGAGAGTAGGGTGCAAGGGGTGCGAGTGCCCAAAGATGTTCAATCTCTATCAGAACTTGAACAAGCGCTCGGACGACGGGGAGAGTCATCGTGAGTCGGATGTCACGGGGCACGACAGGTTTTGGCAGGAGCGTCCAAGGACAAGGAGAAAAAGGCGGGCGGTGAATCGGAGGACCCAGAGTGCAATCGAGCTCGATTCCGAGGCTATAGTATCGGCAAGGGGTGCACTACGGCGGGGAAGGAGTGCCAGTATCGAGGATGAAGAGAGCGAGGAAGAGAAGGGCTATCAGCTCAGTAACAAGATCGACAATCTCGCCAAGATACTATTCAGCCGCGTATCCGCCGCACGGGGCTGCAAGGACAACGAAGTCAGGTATCGCATCTTTGGAAAAATCATTGAACAATAACATCGGTATGCAACTCGATCTATCGGGGGAGACATTTCCTTGGCTTCGATTGAAGTTTCCGCCTCGCCATCGGTCGATTTATGCCTCCCTCGGGCGCACTCAATTATTCAAGCCATCACCGCGACCGGGAAGTGAATAACATTTCAAACGCTCGTCAATACGATTGGCCGTAATAAGAAAGGAACGTTTATGCGATCGATAACAGCCGCGGTGGTCTCGGTTAAGGAGAGCGGTAATAGAAAAGCCGCCACGAAAACTGTCGGGGCCGATGGCATATACATATTTGAGGGGGTGTACTTTTCCATCCATCTTCGCTTTCACTACCCATTCCCAAGCGTTGAACCCAAGCCCCTTTAGTCGCGCGACGTTTCCCCAATTTTATTAAGCGTTACCCATCGATCGCACCCGGAGAAGTGTCCTCGTGGCTTCTCATCTAATTGCAACGATAAATCGATCGCCCGGCAAGCCCGAGTAACGATGCACAATAGATTCTTTAAACCAGGGAAATATTTAACCCCGACGATGATTCCCGGGCTCCGTTGTTACCCAGCCTATCACTCACCGAGGTGATTTAATCCTGTTTACTATGGAATGTTGGTTCTACCACAGTTGGAGTGTTTACACTGTTAAACTCCAGCGAGTACCACTGCTAGATAGTCCATGTTGAATCACTGACTCCTGTTGAGGTCCTTGCTCGGTGATTTTGATGATACCATACCGCGAGACGGTCCGGAATCGCGGAAATCGTCCGCGAAAAAATAAAGTGTCGTCGCATGTACCGCGCAGGTAACATCCAATAGAAGGGACGGTTTTTCAGGACGCCACCTTTCGTTTATATCTATTACACATCTCGAGCCTTATTATTCCACGTAGTTTGCGTGCCAGATGTCACCAGGTCTAGTGGGGACGGTGTGATCTTGATAGCGCGTTTGCGTTTCCATTATAATTATACATTGTTTCCCTTGGGTTTAGCGTCAGGTGACCCAGAAGGAGAAGTAGAGTATTGCGAGACACGCGTGAAGAAATGTAGAAAAATGATTAGCTAACACGAATATTGGCATTCTGACCGTTTCTTATTGGATGAAACCCTTGCAGTCGCAGAACAGCATGGCTTAGTAATAACGCTAATACAAGTGCGGCTCGTAATCCTTGCTGCGCGGATCTAATCCGTTGCTGGGGCGATTTAAGTCGCGATTCTCTCCCAAGATCCGAGCAAGGAACTCTTCGGAAATCTTGTCCTCATTATACGCTTGACGAACCGCAAGAAATCGACAGGTAACACTCTTCTTTATATGCACCACGTGGTGCCAAGGTGTCTCGAAATCGGCTCATCGGCAGTGAGCCGACGGTTCTCTGGACTCAATCGTCCGATGTTCCCCCGGTATAAAGGCCTAAACACTCCGCGCGGAGATGAGGTTGAATTGCGGATAATGATGATTTCGGGGTTCAGCCTTCCCGAGTATGGAAGCTTCGATTTTAAAAGACATAGGAAAACGGGGTTAAGCGGGGTTTTACGTGTGTCCGACTACGCAGGAATGGTCGACACAGTTACACCGCACTGGGTCACGGGCCATCCCCTTGCGAGGACGTCGGCGAATACATGGAAATGGAGAAAAGGTCCAGGGACCGTGCCTTATCAGTCTGCCAGGCTTACATACGGAGAACACCGCGCTACAGCTTGATCAAGCAACTCAACAACCTTGGTAGGTTTCTCGCGAGAAGAGACCGTCGGCATCGGTTAATGCCTATCGGATATGCATTCGTTATTTCTGCCTGGCTTCCGATCCGCATAAATCATATGCACGTGCATAAGAAACATTCTCTCGGTTGCTGTATCTTTCATACAAGTGGTAGCATGCGAAAAGATCGTAGGAACTTGATGCCTGCTTTGGCAGCGCTCTATCCATTGTGAATGGAAAACCGACGGCATACAAAAAATGTGGGGCGTAAAATTCATTAGGGTAGATAACCGCGAGTGCTCTGCGGTGACTGAATACGCATAGCTGTTTTCGAGGATCGCGTGAGTGCGGAGCGTGTGCTCCTTCAAATTGGCGAGGTCGTATACAAATTTTCCCTTTCATCTAGGAAGGTTTACGTCATTCGGTAGAGTATATGGCGCGTACGATTTTGCGGGCTGCACACTGCGGATTTGCTACAGACGGCAGATTGCGGGTCACCAAGTACGAGAGCACTCTGCCACGGCATAATTCCACGATTGCAGGTTCGAGAGTCGACAAACATTGGTTCGCTGTCCGGGACACTTCGCTCAAGACCGATCGACTGGTCACTCTAGTACCACTAAACAGAAATTGCTTGCTAAGCATTTGTCCATCGACCAAGGATGTTCTCAACAATCTGTTCTTGGCTCTCCAGCATCCCTATATCTGTCCGATATTCGACCTCGATTTCCTTGAGTATGGCAACCAAAATTACGTGATGCTCGTGCAACCAATTAGTCAAGGAAGCTTGAAGGACCTCATATATGGCGTGAGTACCCGAGGAGTAATCCAAGAGGCTGAAATGAATTCAGCGAAAGCAGTGTATCCTTGCCAGATTGAAAGAAGTGGCTGGAATGAAGACTGGGGTCAAAAGTACAGCACGCGGGGTAAAGGATTACCATTGCCGCAAGTTCAACAAATGGGTCGGCAAGTTTTGGAGGCACTAGTCTTTTTGAAGGAAAGGGGTTTTCCAACAGTAACTCATTTGCACTCTGGAAATGTGCTAGTGCAAAATGGAGTAGCAAGACTAGCCGGCCTAGAAAATACCCTCCTCGGCTTTACAAGCCGCATACACCCCGTAGTTACTTCAAGACACTCGCAGGGTGCATCGGTCGATGTTGTGTGTTTTGGTAAGAAGGCTACGGGTCACGTATTTTAAGATTGGACTTGACCTTCGCCGAGAGAGAATCATTAATATTTCATTTCAGGACATATGCTCTTTGAAATGTGCGCTGGTTACGAACTCCGTTCGTTTAGACCGACGGCCGACCATTATTCCGATCTTGAAATGTATCCACAAGTATTAACCAATGCTCCTCACGAAATATATTCTGGTAATGGATTATAAAGGAGCCAACAAGCTAACAATTTCTTTCTTAGGTGGCCGAACTACTCGATTTAATATTCGACGAGCCAAGTAATCGTCAGAGAACAATCCACGAGCTCCTCGTTCATGATTTATTCAGGAACATCGATCTTCGCGAGATGCGGAGCGCCCCTGTCACGGTAGGGATGAGATCTCATCTTTCCTTCTAGATTTTCTGATGAACTCGCAATTTCTTTTGTCACGTGTCTCGCATATATGTGCCAGATCTTTCGTCCAACCCTTACTCCTTCCATAATGAATTTACTCGACGGCATCAAGAGGCAGAACGTCGGCAAGAGGTGAGAATCTGATATGGAAAGTGTAGTACTATATTTGCATGTTCTTTCATATTTTCCGTATGATCCGTTTTGCATGCACAACAGGCAGAGGTCACGTTCTATAAACGATGTCGTATTGACACGCAGATATTGGTAATGATATGTTGGCCCAGTTCGGATACAGTAGATTGTGTGGTCTTATGATTGCAAGATATAATTACGGTATAAGTGAATGTCTTTCGCAGAATGAGCAGTATGGATACCGCCGACATGATCTCTTTGCACACCCCCGAAGCGGTTTGCGAAGAATCTCTACTTGTCCAGATATACAACGAGCTTTCAAACACGGCTGTCTAATAGTGGGAACAAAAAAACTCATCCAATTGAAATAAGATTCTATATTCGTACTTTTCACTACAAAGTGCCAAAGGAAAATGATTTTCGCGTTGGTCTTAGTTGCGGTATACTAACGGTATATTAAAAGAGAAGTGTGTGACCAAAACCTGATTTAGTTCCTTCATTCCTGATCCCACTTATCCTAAACTGTTGTAAAAATAATGATGATTCATTCATCGGCAGGCAAGTATACATAATCCACTTTATTGTTCACACTTAAAATGAAGTAGAAAAAGTAATCTCTTCGTCACGTTTGATACCTTATGACAATAGAGACATAACAGCATCTTACTGCGTAACCCGAGTTATCGAACAAATAACATTCAATAGTGTTCAGACAGAACCAATTCCACCGCGCTAGAACAACAATGCCTGGTACTACATGACGTCGATCATCGCTTGATTAAACTAAATCAACGGAACTGATTAGAATGTACATAGTGCATGAAGCCAAGACCTAAACACTGGTATTTCCGAGAACTAGTAAAAATCCACCGTGCATTATAACAAACCGAAGGAATCCCTACAATAGTAATTATGTGGACAGAACTTAATAAAGTGACAACTAATAGTCGGAATGTTGACAAGGCCTACGAAGGGAAAGGGTGGATTGGCATTGTCGGCCATTGATGGCAACTTTGAGCAGTGCTCACAGATTCTTTTAAATATTCCCGCTTCTTTTGAATCGCTGATACCTAACACATGTCGCCGGAAATACTCGTTCGCCGAATAAATTATTCGATATGAGTTGACCCTTATAAAGTTTATGAAGCACCAGCCTCGAGTTCGCTTGCTGGTGTATCGGGTTCCTCGTCATTGTAAATATTCTCAGCCATTTGCCACACTTGCATTATGTTATCTTCAGAGACTGAGCAGATGACCCACGGCTCGTTCGGGTTCCACGAGAAGTCGCTGATTTTTGCTGTGTGTCCACCATGAATGAACTGCAAGGCAAATAATAGAGTATGTTGAGTAATAATCGATCTCCAAAGCCAACACGATTTGCCACAGTAAAACTAGAAAATGATGAACACACCAGTAGTTCAGGTGGTCCATCTTCGGCGTCTTCGCTGGACTGTTCCTCGCCGATTTTGCTGAGGTCCCATACATGCAATCGTCTGTCTGTTCCGCTACTGGCAAGAATCGTCTCGTTATGCGGAGACCACTGAACTTGGAAGATTTCATCCTTGTGAGACTCAAAGGAATGCAATTTCAATTTTAAGTTTCTAAGGTCCCAAAGCGCAACTGTCTTGTCGGCACTTCCTGTTGCGAGGATAAATTCTGAGTATGGATTGAAACTCAGGCAATTGACTTCTGCGGTATGAGCGTCGACTGTGTGGCTAGGCTTACTGGTGTTGTTACATCTGCATAAAAAAATCAAGATTAGAATCATACTGATGTACAGTATAGGACAAAAACCGTTGTATGTTTCAAGAATTGAACCTTGTATCCCAAATCATTAGTTTTTGATCATCCGCAACTGAGCCAAAGAGTGATTCGTGTAACAAATGCCAAGCTACATCCTCTACCACAGCTGTGTGACCAGTGAAGATAGTTTTTGCAT
This sequence comes from Ectemnius cavifrons, assembly GCA_964023945.1. NCBI lineage: Eukaryota > Metazoa > Arthropoda > Insecta > Hymenoptera > Crabronidae > Ectemnius > Ectemnius cavifrons. The sequence goes on along the minus strand of OZ030384.1, from coordinate 11,944,897 downwards.
CTATTACTCGATTTTCTTTAGGAGGGGCATTTATATCCCATAGACAAATTGTATGGTCGTCGGATGCACTGAGCAAATATCCATTTAAATTTGGATTCCATGAAAGACCGTAGCCTTCCTTTTGGTGTCCTCTTAGCCTAAATATCACATTTTAAATTAATAATAATGTTATAATAATAGCGTATCATAAAATTTTCAATTTATTCGATGTACCTAAGTTCAGGCTGGCATTCTCCATTTGGATCTGGTTTACTGGGATGTTTTGTATAATCAAAAACAAGTACATCACTAGATGGTGTCTTTGTTGCAATTACACAAGGGTTCTGTGGCATATATCTTGCTCGGTTTACTTCTCCTTCATGATTAATCTTAATTTCAATTTCTATTTTTCCACTAACAGAACCAAATCCACCAAATTCACCCTTTTCATTGTCATAATGAGATGCATCGAACTGAGCATCTTCGTTAGGTAACTGAACACTGGCTATGAGCAAATGATTCTGTTCATCCGATGTATGAGTACCCAAAATCAGACGGTGGACCGAATAATCTTTGCCTTCTGGCCTGGTCACATCCGGAAGCCACTGAGCAGTTAGAGATGGCCATTCTAATGCGTGTGTCATTACAAGGTCGTACAAAAAGGGGGTATTTTTCTTCCATATTTTGTATTCTTCATTGATAACACGTTCTTCTACAGCATCATCGAACGTTTCTGCAAAACATAAATCAATAAAGCAATTAGCATACTTCCAAAGCATCATTGTGCATTTTACCCAACCATGAATTTTGAAATATTGTTCAATTTATTTTAAAGTAAATTTTGGTGTAGAATTTTAATGTGGGAGAGTCGCAAGTTATACAGTATATCGTAAACCATAGATAGTAGGAGTATGTAAACGTATCATGTCGTTGAATACGGTGCCAGTCACTACAAAAGACATTCCCCCCCGGCCGCCAAACAATATAACCTGACGGCCAATTAGGAGAATCCCTCATACCTAAAATTCTATTACAAAATGATGTTCCTACAATTGCCAGAATATAAATATTAACGACGGCAGTACTGCCAATAGATGAAGTTATGTATCCCTCACTAAAAAATGCATAATGAGAACGAGCGTTGTTTATCGGAAAATGGACAGCGTCCTTTGAATGAGCGGCAGTTTCTCTTAAGCGGTAGCCAGATCTTGGAGGGAAAGTCGAAGCTGGCAAATCATACTCACCACCGTCCTTATCACCCATTCTCGCGTTTTTCCGGAGTTTCAACGTATTTCGCAAAGAACTGACAGAAAAAGGTCGCCCGCCAAAAAGCCGCGAAGCACAGCCGGGTATCGCTAAAAATGCAGGCGTACTCGCTGCTATATCTTAAGTCTAGATTGCGTTTCCATCGCAGCAATGGATTCGCAGTACATCCGGAATTCCATCTGTGAGTTTAAACATTTCTTTTCCGAAATTATTACCAGAGGTGTTCTACGCAGAATGATCTCAGCAATGACTTTGTGTCTGAAATTGTGATAACTTTCTCTTTCGGAGATTATTAGATCTTTCTACTAAGATTTATGAAGCTCGTGAAATTCGGTCAGAGATTGCCACGGGAATGCTAACGTCGATATCCGGTAGATACTATTACGAGTAGGAAAAGTTCAACAAATGATTTTGCAGTACATATCTAATAAGAAATCTTTAATGAGAATCCAATCGCTTGTTTTATGTTCTCAACTGTGCAGTCTAATAAGATATTTAAAGCTCAATACGCTAGTTACGCCTGCATCTTGGTCCTGAGATATACTGTTGTTTTGATTTATGCCTGAATAGCCCTTCCATTTCTCAGGCGATCATTTGATCACACCATTTGTCTGTTTACTAATAGCAACAAATATCCGCAGTCCGCAGATCAAAAACGTAATTGTACGCTATCGTACGTGCAACGATGGCTGATGCCAAAACCAGAAGAGAAGCGCGTATGAGACGAATTTTGGCCAACTCCGAGAATCGTCTTAAGAAAATCTCGGGAAAAAATTGTGAAGAGTCTGGTTAGTTTGCCTGTCTTTCTCAGCATTACTTAAGTGTCAACGCCGGTTTACCGTCTACCTTTTTTAATTTTAGAGGGTGCATCGTATTCGTTCCCCGATAACGATGACACACAAAGGCAGAATTTCAGTCAAAATATGAATGGTGTGGCATTAGGTAAAGATCTTGAAAGCATTCATCAATGATAATTGAATTACGTCGATTTTGTTACTTGCATTGTGTTTGATGTAGGTACCAAACATACAGAAGAGGAAACGCAGAGCAATGAAGAAAGAGATATTGGAGCAGACACATGCACCGACTTTTCTCCTGACACTTATGCCCATCAATACTCGGAGACAACTAATTGGGTGGATGATGCCTTTGATGCGAATAGAGAATTCAACATCGAACAGTACAGCAGTTCTCAGAGGGAACAAACAGACTTAAGCAATAAATCAGACCTTGCTAAAGAAGTTAGCAATAATAGATTGATAAACAGAGTTTTAAGAAATAGTCTAATCTATGTCTTATTAGCTGTTGTTGTTAATCTGCTAATATTTTTGAAACTGGATCATTTATATGGAAAGGTATATGATATAGATAAATAAGTGCAACATAGTGGGAATACTATGTTGAAGCTAATTTGAAAGTGTGTTATAAACATTGGATTTGTGTTTCAGGCTATCTTTATACCCTTTTTTACTGTGATTATGGCAAGACTGCTAATTCCTGGTAGTATTGAAGAATCCGAGAAAGGGAGTTTGTTAGTTGCTGCATTAATTCTTTGCAACATCAAGCCAGAAGTTGCTTATAACTTAAAGTGGACTGTGAATCTGATACATACAATAGTGACTGATTTTGCATTGTATGTCTTTAGTTTTGTAACCATGTACAAAGGAATTTCTTATATTTTTGGGGAATACACGGACCAGCACTTTTCCACAAAGTGATGGAAAACAATAAACATTGTACCACATTTCTTACATCATTATAAAGATGTTTACTTATAATGATAAATTGGTCATTGGACCTGTCAATTTTATTATTGGCTCTTCTGGGTAAATATATTCAAAAGCTAAGCAATATCTGTGTCAGGTTTGCTGTATAAAATATAATTGTAAATACTAAATATAGTGAGCAATAAATTTAAGTAATGCTGCAAAAAGAAAGTGTAAAACAGAATTTACAAATATAACATGTATTTTGTCACTTAATGAATGATAATCTACAGTGAACATGATATTACAGAATAACACTTTATGTATGTAGCAGATACCAAAGACAGAGACTGATGGAAATAAGGGAACAAGTTCCGCCAAGTAAATATTCTGTTCTTATATTTTTAACTTTTTGTATTCTATCAAAATAATGCATTTTGTTTTGGGTTTTCTGATTACACTTGGCCTTGATATCTGTTGACATCAAGCTTTCCGCATTCATTCCACTATGCATGCCCAAACATTGTTTTTTTATTTCTGCTGTAGCACTCATGACAGTATTTGAATGTGGATCCTCTTCTATATTTACTTTTCGTTCACTGATGTCACCAAGCTCTATGATATTTAATATAGACTGACGTGATTCAGTCTCATCTTTTTTATGCAAAGGTAACTTATGACTTGACTTTCCAATCATGTTTGACTGCTTATTATTAGACTGCTTCTCATCTAGTTTTGTGTGAGGTAAGCGTTCACTTTTTGTCTCCTGCCCTGCCTGAAGAGTTACATTATGAGCTGTTGAACCTATCAATAAGTTGTATGGAGTTGCGTATAATATCAAGTAATATAAATTCTGAAAACCCTGGAATTATCACCTTTCGTCTTTTTTGGCATGCTAAGAACATCAGTATGGCCCTCTTCAATCATCTTGCGTTGCCAAGCATACAACTCTAATTTGTATTCTTCAATCATTTTCGCTGCCATATCAACAAAAACACTCCTTTCTTTGTCTTCTAATGCATGCCAATCTAGAGATACTTCTTTGGCCCATTGCTGATAACATTCATGATATGTAGTAGGATGTTCATTAATTACTGGAATCATTTCTTGACTTAATATAATACCTGAGTACTCAAATTTTTGCTCTCTGCTTCACCTCGTCTACTACTTTTATACAAGAAAAAAGCATTTGGTGGCTTCTTGGGTTTTTGTAACACTTGCGATTTCTGCAAGCAGATTATTAATCAATTTTCTATCAGTAACATGTTAGCATTTTTCAGCGATACTGACTAGCTTTAATGTAGTGTGATCAGCGGCTTCATGTTCGAACGTGTGTTTGCAAATCAAGGTTTTGTATTCCTCTAGCTTCTTCTTATAAATTTCATCCTCGTCATGAAATTGCTTCATATATTCATTCTTTTTCTCAATATCAAGATTTGACCAATCACTTGCAACAATCTTCTGAAGTTCTCTGAATGTTTTACCTGGATTGCTTTGCTTATATTCCGGGAGCACAGATTGGAAAAATCGTAAATAACCATTGATAGGCTTCTTCGGCTTTTCTGGCGTTCTGTTTACGTCTGAGTTCTCGGATGTGTCGATATGTACACGTTGAGATAAGTTTACAAGGCAGATCCTAAAGAAAGATATCGTTTGAAAAGAATTGGCATTATATAAACCGGCAAATTAAGAAAGAGTCGAGCAAAGGCATGCCACATTTGTATTGGAAACATATAATACATTTCTTTGGAAAATCGACATAAATCACACATGTGTGTATACATGGTTATGTTTCGAGCATTCAAGCATGTTGCCGATGCGCATATAATTTATTACTTTCAAGCATTCTGTGAAATATACGATATCATTGAACGTACCTTGCAGAAACAAAGTTGTCTATAGCTAAGGAAAAGGCCAATCTCCTGTAGGCTATCATCTTTGATTAATTCGTATTCACGACTTGTGAAGCCCAAAAACGCCGCATCCAATTCTACTCCAACTAGCAGCAGGTAGCACTGAGTACAGTGTTCAGCCTCTTTTCTTCCTCGGTGGATTAACGTCGTACTACACGTTAGTACTATGAATTATCTTATTCTCTTAAAGTCCATAATGAAGGAGGTTCTTGCTCGGTGGAGCTTCCAATGTATTTTTACAAACACTACTTCCAAGCTCGGTCCGACCGGCCCGCCCAAACCAGTCCGGTCCAAACACCAGGAAATGCAAGTGCATTCGCGGATCACTACCAACAAAGAATGTTTTACATATTAAAATAATGTTTCTCGATCGCTTCATCAATTCAGATATTCCAACAGCTTCCAATCTGTTTAATAAAAAGGTAAATATCTCAGCGACAGGCTTCAGATTCTTTAACTAATACAGGATAGTGTATATCGTTTTTATTATGGAAAAGAAGGGGAAGCAACAACGTGCTGCCTCGACGTGGTTGAACGAGGAAGCTGTGCCACGCTCTATCCCACTATATCTCGCTCTCGCGGAATTGCATCGGGCCATTCGATGACGTGAAGTCATCCAGTGAATGTTGAGGATTGTGTCGCCCTTCAGGAACCCTGTAAACAAGAATCTTTCGACCACTGTGCACGTGCACCCCTCCTCAAGCTGTGATAAAAAATAGTGCTTCTCAAACAAATCGTGAATTTTTGAAGGTCTAAGATAACCGAGCATGCTTCGCTGGTGGATGCAGGGAGAAACGAACACGGGACTTGCATCGTGTGATTTGCAATATTAGAGCGGAGTGAAGTCTGTGTATCCCACTTTTCAGTCGATTCTAATAATGAGTGCAATTGATTCTGTCAAGAGTCCGTAGAGCCATCCACGTGAGATGTCTATGAAGGTAATCGCATTTTACACTAGCATCCGAACATATGCAACTGTCACGCATAGGTGCATGCTCCGAATGACATGCACCATATCCTCTCCCGTCGGGTATCCGCAAAGAATTCGATGTGTTTGCCACATACTTTTGCGAACTCTTCACTTGTACAAGGAAATCCTGTTTCTCCTTCGCTCGTTAGATTGCTTTTTTGCGCTAGTATTACCAGACCCGTAGAGAGCGGACTGGTGTCGTGGCATGTTTGCAAATTTCATAACTTATATCATATCGAATCCTTAATCGAATCTCTTTCCAAAATTAATACAGTCATCGTATATTACGGAATTCCCGTTATGAAATTGCAAGAGGAGTTAGGCAGAGAGCGGCGGTTTTCCCGGCACGCGCGCGTAATCAACCGATTAAGAAGGACTCGAATCCCCCTTCGAGGAGGGTTGACATATGTGCCCAACTTGACGAAAGAGGGTTTTTCTGCGACAGCATATGTAGCACACGCTCGAGGACATAGTTCCGGATGAGATCAGGAAATATTATCGAGTCACTGATGTCAGACGCGTAAGGAGCTCGGAGTTAGCTTACTTTGAACTACGATCTTGTTGAGCGCCTGTTACCTTTGATCATTGATATTTGCAATTCAAGAAACTTGTACTGTTACACCGGTGATGTTAAAGATCTTTTCAGTTAGTACGGATCATTACTGTGTTGGCGACTCAATAAAAACTTGAATGCCATACTTGCGCTCACTGTTCCCAATAGCAGTGCCGGTACAAGCGAAACAGATAAAACTCTACGCGAGGATTATGTTATCGCGATTATTCTTACGGCGAATCATTCCTATTGTGTGAAAGTCATAGCCACGACTATTATGATGGCTCGATAAGTTTTACCACTGAAGAATGTTTCTCATACAACTATAATTATGCGAAATATTTTGAGAATTGGCACAAAACAGCAATGCAACAATGTTCTAAATAGGAAATTCGCTGGCATATGTCAGAATCCTCAAAGTAGGGGTAAACTTATCAGTCTACACTTCTCAAAAAAAAAAAAAAAAAATCTTTTCCGTGCGGCCTGTAAAAATAGATGAAATCTTGAAATAAGAATCAAAGATAAAGCTGTGGATACCCTCCGGCACGTCTCCCGTGCCTCTCAAGTTTTAATATGTTTTCGAAATAGCTTTTGCCCCCTATAAATAGGCATATACATATCGGGTCCGGTTGGTTTTATCTCCAGACAAGCCGTGAATGCCTTTGTACATGTGGAAATTATTCCTTTTCAGAAGGAATCTCCCTGGGACGTTGAGCTGCACTTGGCAGCTGCACGAGGCGATGCCAAGCGGCTCGGAATTCTTCTCGACTCCGGTCGCGTCCACGTCGACTGCAAAGACAAGGTTCGTGCGTGCTTCCTTTTTTACGTTTCGATGCTTTGTAGAATCGGGCGAGAAAGCGACGGTCCTCCGGTGTCTTTGGGCAGCTACTTCATTATGCAAACAATGCGGGACTTAAAAAGCGAGCGGCACGAGTAACGTTACTCCCTCTCTCGAAAGTGGTTTATTAGATCACGCACGAGCACTCTCCGTGCCACTTTTGTACCAGCGAACGGCTCTAGAAAACTGACCAATTTCGAAATTTCTCGCCCAAGAAGTACCGACTAGTCCTTAGTGGAATTAGCGTTTACAAGGAACAGCCGGTGGCCAGTGCGTAACGATGTCATTACTGACGAGCTTCCCTATTAAGCCGTTCAATCGCTGAACAAATACGTCATTATCCCGGCGATCTTGATTGCACGTCGTTCGTATCGCAACCCACGCGACGGCCGATTGTTATCACAAATAATTAGATGTAGCCTGCAAGTGACCTCTCTTTCTACTGGCTTATCAAGTTCATGGATTTAAGGAAGGTCAATGTTTTTTGCAGGACGGCACGACGCCACTGATTTTGGCAGCCGCCGGAGGCCACATCGAGGCTGTCGCCGAGTTGGTGCAGCAGGGGGCTGATCCTAATGCGAAAAGGCTGGTAGGTCTCACGAATTGGTCCGTTCTTGCTATTCCAAGCATGCACACTGTAGCAGTGAATGAACTCCTCGAATGAATGAGATCGGACAACTCACGTTTACGCGCACCTCGCGTTCTGCCCTACTCCACTAACATACCGACCAACTCAAATTTTGTAGTTGCATGCCATTCCGCAAATACTAACATTCCGTATTTTCTCTGGAAAATAGCTAATGAGAAGGGTAACATCAAATAGCTGTTGTTCAAGGAGCTAGAACATATGTTCAAGCGCCGATTGCGAACGCGCCGGGCTTCAATGATAATAATCTGCTTGATAAAGCACTTTTGAATGAAAGCGCTGAGCGAAGCACCCCTAGATAGTGTAGACTTCGTGTGCGAACAATGCTTTCACCAGATCGACAGGTGTGCACTTTTCTCTTGCCCATGAAAGCCAAGTACTCTTTTCGCACACGCAGAGATTTATTGCTAATCCCACGAGCTCTTAAAATCCGGCATTATTTTCAGTTTCCTTGTACAGTTAATAGTTTAGATTGCCTTTGAAAGCCCGTGTTTTAACTTGATCAATGTAGCTGGCGGCCGGATTGAATTGGAGCTACGGCGACAACATCCCGTTTTATTACGTAAACTTTCGTTAAACCTGTTAAACGTCTCGCAGTGTTTACGCAATCTCGCGAGAATCCTAGCGACACGATTATTTTTTTCTGTCTCCGCCAGTTACGCTACTCTCGAGAATTTCATGGATGAATCAAAACAGGGGCCCGTCCTATCCTGAAAATCCTTCATTCGGCCTTTCACGTCACAGGTGATTTAAATTCCATGAAGTCTGGGTGAAAACAGCAGCCAATAATATCGCCGATATAGATAGGAATAACAGAAATAGATTCAAGAGAAACCGATGATTTGCAAGTTGGCGCATGTAAAGACTGGATTATTAAAGTGTCGCCCCTCGAGTAAACTCTCGGAGTAATTGTCAATTGATTTATACCGGGCATTAATCAGTGCCATTTTATAGCTTCCCGAGCATTGACCTAGATAAACCTAGGAAATACTTCGTTCAATAAACACTGTATAAACTAGAGCCGTCGACACTTCCTTTTCGATCGAAAATGGATTAATTGATGCGATCGGTTACGCTCGAATTAAACGGGTTTAAAGAGATAGTGCGGTGAAGGTAGCATGCATGCACCATTTGCCACTAATTGCTGCACACCCAATTTCCAACGAATTAATTAGAGTTCGTAGCTTGAGTGCATTGGAAATAACTCTGACCTTTTGCCGTCCCACTTCATATCACGGTCTGGCATCGAGATTTGTATTATAATCAGTACAGTGTTATGGGATCAGCTTCATTGCAATAACTCTTAAAGGCTAAGGATAATATTGTTGTTGAGAAGAAAGGCGGTGGTGGGAGATCGGCGAGTAGCAGTGTTAGATTCTGAGCAATCCACGCCCGATCGCACTGATACCAGAGAGAAAAGAAGCCGGTCGCGACGGGTCTTTTACCGGCGCGGCCAGATGGCCAGGTAGATCATCGCTATAGAATTACTGCGGTTAGTAATGGATAGGTATTATGTCTCCTGGGCCGCCACGGTCCAAGGGACATGTAACTCTTCCATAGCTAGTGCATGAGAACCACGCCGGATTTCTAGAGATCGCGCCGGCTTGGAATCTTCGAATGTGGAGCAACAGGGTTGCTGTTTGCCCGGGACGCGCGCCAGTGAATTTCATGCTGGCGCTTCTGCTACTTGAAGCAGGCTTCCCTTGCTGCTGGAGTGCGTTCTCCAGTGAAAGTGCATTTGTCTTGTGCTCGGACAGGTTCAGTCTCAGTCACAACCTGGATGCTGTCCCTTTCTGAGATATTGGGGTCGTAAGCCAGCGCTTTCACTCCTTTATTGATCTGCCGAGATTTTCAAGCCCCATCGCGCTCACTCCATTTTCATCTTGTTATTCGAACCACCTTCAATTAATAGACAAACTTGCTTCAATGCATCGTTGTGGCTGCAACCCTAGCCGGACTACCGTACGTAGAAATAGTTCGGGTTACGATAAATTTGATCGCCGATTGTGCAATCATGAATACTTAATACGTATTTGCAGCAATGAAATCTGAGGATTGCTACTGTGTGCGTGTCCTGTACATGTGCACTCGACTCGTTCTCTTATTCAATGCACGCGCCACGTGCAGATATGTATATCAATTGTCTTAAAACAGGTGAAGGCCGAGCGTGCGATAAACATCTCGTTGCAATTCAGTAGCAGGAAGTTGTCCTTTCCCTCCCTCTCACTCTTTTATTCTCGCTAACTGTAATTACGCAGACCGCAGGCTCGCAGTCCAGCAGGACTTTAAAGGAGGGGAATAAAAATTTAAAGTAATGCAGTCGTTAAATGTGTTTGATTAAAAGATTTGCGAGCCGTGCAGTCGAGCAATTACATTGGCGCGGGTATAGGTACAAGAGCACCGTGTAGAACGTGACATTTAAACATCGTATATACGATGCGGTATTCATTCGAACTTTCCACTCACTTGGTATTTGGGTCAAAGAGCACTTTATCCTAGAGCTTGCCAAAATTACCATCGTGCTAGACCAAGCGTATTCTAAACTTGATAAATGTGGCACTAAGTGCCGGCCGCTAGAAAATGTTGAAAGTCGACCGTAGTAATTTTTACTTTTCGTTCGCGGCCTTTAGCCACCGCTCTCTGTAATTAGAGCGTTTTGCTTGAAGCAACACGAGCAAAAATGTTAGAGAGTAGGTCTGCTTGCTCACGTCTAGGATGAGGATGCACGAGATCGACGCACCTTGCCTCACCTTCCTTCGAGAGATCAATCTTGATCATATTACCACCCAGCATCGAAGATCGAATTTAATCCTGATTAGTTTCTCGTTGCGAAATGGTTATTCTGACATTGCTGGTTTCTGCCCGTCGTTATGTTACCGCGAGAAGGAAACGATATGTATGGGGAACATATGTTTTGTAGACTGGTACCACGGCCCTATTCTTTGCCGCTCAGGGTGGATACATGGATATTGCTAATCTTCTTCTAGAACATGGTGCAACCGTTGACTCATGTAGCATAGTAAGTTTTCTGTTGCCAATAATGTCATTGCATAGATTGGAAAAGGGTATCGATGCCTGGACTTCTGTTTTTCCAGGACGGTGGTACACCACTTTTCGTAGCATGTCAGTGTGGCCATTTGGATGTTGTTGAGGGTCTGATTGAGAGGGGTGCAAATCCAAATGCTCATATGAAGGTATACTCATTCAAGCTGAAGTTAAAAATGTATAGCAAAATAATACAACTTTACAAATTTTCTTGTCTTTCTTTTCAATAAATAGGATGGGGCGACAGCTTTGTTTATTGCAGCCCAAAACGGCCACGTTCGTATTCTAGAAGTGCTTTTAGAACATCGAGCTAAGATTGATGCGGCGCGGACGGACGGCGCGACGCCACTTTGGATAGCGGCACAAATGGGTCACGATCATGTGGTCAGAAGGCTTTTGAAAGCTGGTGCCAATGTTGACGTCACCAGACACGTGAGCACCTTACATTATAATAGACAAAAAAGTAAAAACGCGTGCCAAATATATGAACTCACTATTTTTCAGGATGGAGCAACGTCGCTGTTTAAAGCGGCACACAAAGGCCATACCGCTGTTGTGGGCGAGTTATTGAAATATCGCCCCTCTTTAGGCATACTTCCAGTGAGTATTTGAAATTCGTAAAACTCAGTTGATTTTTCATAGGCATATATAATTTAAGATCTTGTATATAATTTCAGAACGGTGAAAGTGCCTTGCATGCAGCAGCATTAACGGGACACATGACAGTCGCTAGACAACTTGTCGGAGCTGGTGCAGATCCTCTACTTGTGAATCAAGAGGGTGTTACACCCCTTCAATTGGCCGTGCGACACTCTCAAACGGACGTTGCGAATTATTTGAAGGAGAAAGTGAGGCTGCGAACGGGTACTTCTTAGCAAAGCCAATATCGTCTACTCGCGAATTAATCTATTTTAATTTTACACAAAGATCCGTCGCAAAATCAGTATTTCTAAAGTTAAACTATTGTAAATAGTGTTTCAATATGTAAATCCAATCTTGTTGTTTCTTACAGTGATTTCTGATTCGCTGATTCGTGAATGGCAATGATTAAAAATTCCAGCTGTGAGCCGTAATCATTCTGCCAATTCGCGTAGAGTGCAGAGTTTCATAGTATTGTAGAGGGTAGGGTATATTTTGATGCACTTTTCTAGTGTATATAATTTATCCTAACGTTGGTGAATGTCTTGTCTGTTAAACACGTCTTTTAAACACGTATAATATATATGTATATATATTATAAATAATTGTTTTACATCAGAGGATATTAGTAGAACAAAAATATTAACTATTCACGCAGATACATTCAATGCTGATCAGCAGTCTGTGTAAGTTTAAAGCCTAACTAGGTCAATTCTGTCGTGTTACACACCAAATTTATAAGACTGACTGATTTGCCTTGAAAGGCGCGCGATATGTAGCAATTGTAGCAAAATATAATGTTGTTCTGTTAAATCCTGATCTATATTTAACGTTATGATGAAAGTTTGCAATGAATAAAAAACTAGCTAGAATATAAAAACGCAAGGCCACTTAGAGCTATATTTCTAAGTGATATTAAGAAAGTTTTATTTGCGTAGAACATTAAAACATTTTATAATAATGGTTACTTGTACGATATTGCATCAAGCAGATAAGTACTTGAACTGTCTTCCTAATATACGATAGTCGCCCTCAAACTATAGTCATTGTTATTGTTTTGGAACTTATTGCAGTTAGAAAATAAATTAATTACGTTAATTATCTTTATGGACTTAAATTTACAACCTTTTTACATGCGCAGCCGCGGGTTTTCCCATATATTTTTCCTTGGTATTAATAGTACACAGCTTGCATCCTTTGCGCAATATCACAGAACTGTTTGCAGATTTTTAAGACTTTAGAAGTCGATTGTACTCTTTCAGAAAAACTATGCCTAAGTAAAAAATCGCTACATCTATTAACTTAGCATATCGCAGAAAGTCTAAAACTCTGTGACATCTTAAATTTTTTAAACGTATGGGTACATAATAATACGCCAAGTACGATACAAAAAAACATCAAACACATACTTACATACTTCACCATTCACAACTTATTTTCCGTTTGTAATTATGTGACACACTTTCAGCAGACTGGAAAGAATGAGAAACCTGTTATCATGTGGTCACTAATTTCATCACGATAAGAGAAGAAAGAAAAAGAGTATATATAGTTTGATCTACATTAAGGTCGGCCTTGTCGAACAGCTGCTAACTAGCTATTTCCTATTTCACTTCAGATGCAAAGCGTCTTCGGGCTAATGCAGTTGTTTCGTCGTGAAGTGTGCCATACAATTTAATTCAAGAATCGCGCGCAAGTATTGAATACTTTTCTAAAAGTACTGTCTCAAAGTTTATACATAGGATCAAAACGAGAGTATGAAATTTATCAATAATCTGTAGCGCACTGATAAGATAGATAAGCAGAGAACTCATATATCGCGTGTCTGAATCGCAGTGTTATCAGTAATACAGTTGAGTTTGAGGCAATACTCATAATGGTTCGCGACCGAATGCCAGAATTGCGTGCTGTTAGTATATAGTGATTCACCACAAGTTAATCTTTTTTTTTTCACTACAAACAGTGGGCATTAAAATTTTTAATGACAGCTGCTTATATATAATTTTTTCCTACCAAGAGATTCACCACAGTTGCATAGTCGTGAAGACGAAGGGATATTCATTTTTTGTTGAAAAATACTGTTCCTTCATAGATTATCATAATAAGAATGTGAAAAAATATTATTTATTTTGATTTGATTTTAGTGCCAAAATAACAGCACTACATTTGGTAGAGGGTTCTTACAGGATGTACATATACAAGTATTCCAAAATAAGAAACTAAAGGGAGTATTAGATGAAGTATGTACTATACAATTCAGTCACTGTTCAGCTATCACAGGCTTTTTGATTGGCAGTGAAAATATGAATAATGTTAATGCAGGCTGAAGAAGTGCGGGCGTTAATTCAGCTGATCAAGGAGAACATTGCGATAGTAAAAGAATTGCACAGTAATGTTCTTACGCATACCAACAAAGGTAAGACCATTATACCAAATGTGGTACTGAATAACAACTGTACACGTATACGTTTCAGACATACAAAAAGAACTGGAAACTCGTACCTATACTATCTCACAAACATCGTTCCGAGTTCAACGAAAATTAAGAGGTAGGTAGGAATCTTCCTCTGCATCTTTGCAAATTATATTACGAATAAAGTTAAACGATTATCAATCTGACAACACACGTACCTTTTCTAATCAATCCTTCCAAGACATTCAACGTCTAGAATTCGTCTTTTCGGTGAGTTACCGTAAATGCCAGAAAGTTTTCGTCTCTTAGATTTAGGGATACTACTACAATCGCTTATAGAAAGAGAATATGTGTGAGACTTGGGTGTGCTCGTAGTGAAACTAGGAGCACACGGTGGATGAGTACCATTTGAAATATGTTTAGATTTGGAATTATTCCAAGAACAGTCCAGTGAAAATTTAGCACTCGACGTTATCGAAGAACCTGTCCATTTCAGTAGTTGCGTTGGTGTAAGACGATGTAACGCTACATGCGGTGTTAGACTGCATTCCCGTATTGGTGAACGCTCCGTGTCCTTTTCTTCTTTCATATCATTTTTATTATGATGTTTCTGATTTTCTATCCCCCTGCAAGCAATGTTGTAATTTTTATTACAACGAAAATACGTTGTTGGTGCGATCGATTCTATCTTGACAAACTTATACCTCTGATAATCCTCAATATCTTTCTCTAGCGTCGGGTACTCTGTCAGAAGACCAGCCAGTTGATCTTTGTTGTAACTTAGGTACATTTTGATCAGTAGCTGTTTGATATCATTCTCAAGTGGGGAACTTAGAGGTGATAGTGCACATTTGAGCCGTATAAGGAGAGGTAGTAGAATTTCCTGACCATGTCGTTTAAATCCATCGACCAGGATTTTCACTGCATTCATTGCTGGGGTAGCAATTTGCGCAGCAGACTCTTCTTGTTCTTGTGGTTCTTCTACCTCTCTGGTAAGCGAGCGTGGTTGTAAACGCTCGTTACTTATAATGTACAGAGCATCTTTTAAGACACATGCTCCTTCTTCCTCCTTAATATTCACTATACCTTCACACACTCCACCGAGAACTTGTCTAGTTAATTTTACAAGCAGCGTGAGTTTCCCTGGAGGATCCAAGTGGTCCAGCATAAAGTCATAAATAGTATGACGTTTGCTTTGGTTTCCTCGACCAGGGAGCGTCAAAGCCTCTCTCTCCTCCTTCCTCATATGTTGTCGGGATTGGTAATCGTTGTAATGGTATATGCTTTCAACGAAACGCTGAGATATGAGCGTCTTATTTTTTACCAATAATGATTCTTCTATCAAAAAAGTAGTAAGTTCCCGAATCGTGTTGTCCAAATCGCATAACATTGTTAAAACGTGAAAGAAGAATGGTCCCTTCATTTTTACAAAGTCTTCGAGCAACAACCGAATAAGAATAATTATTATTGTCCTTCGTATTTGTAAATTTCCATCTTTCATACTGATGCAGAGATCAGGTAAATAGGGATCGACCAGAGCTGTAAATCTGGTGCAGATATCCGCTAATGCTTTTGCTGCATTTATTTTGAGGGCTGCTTTCTTTTGAGAACTTGTATCGGCTTCTTCACGTAATAATTTTCCAAAAAGGGGAGCTACTTTCTGTGCAGTGTCCCGGTCCCTTATTGCTTGTTGCCCTAAGATCACGACTGTGAACACCTGCAAGTCTTCCATGTCCACTGATGCACATCGCAAGACATTTTGTCCCAAGAGCATTCCTTGAAGAATTTGTAGAACCAATGGTGATACTTTCCGATTGCAAAAAAACGTGGCATGCCCCAATGTGAACATGGCCTTTAATGAATTTGCAGACATGCTAAATGTTGAACTTTCACAGTTTAATATCTTAGTAATTTCATTTTCGGAAATGTGAATTAAATTCAACATGCTTTCCTCTATTAAAGTTTTCCCATTTTTTGGGTGAAGGTATTCAATAACTTCACTGGCAATATCTATGCAAATATTTATAAAATGGAAGTCAATGTGAAATTGTTCAAGCTGCTCCAGCAAGTAATAGTGAAGTTCCTTTAGTGCGTCTTCATTCAAAGACTTCCAGCACTTTTTTAATACTTGGAGGATCAAATTCGCACGAAAGTCCCTACTTTGGACTAGTACTTGGTAGTTCAAGATGTACTTTTCAATATCTGGTAGATGCATGGTATCAGCCAATGCCGATAGAAGAATCCAAGCTGCAGTGTCATTGACTGACTCGATGTGTGATTGAATTTTTTTTACAACAGTCTTTGTGATGGTACCATTCTTTGTCCAGAAACTGCATGCTTTTGATAAGTTTTTTGTCATTTTTGTTCTGTTGAGCGTATGTAAAATTTTCCATGGCAATTTGTACTTTTTATCGTCATTGTAAGCAGAAAAATATTCAATTTTATTCAATAACAATTCATGGAAACATTGTAATACTTTCTGCTGGATCTTGGTGTCAACGTCGAAAATTTGCGGCATTACATTTAGTACCCACTCATTCAGAAGGTTCACATTATCCGGAAACTCTTCTAATAAATGCGAGAGAAGCTGAACTGCAAGTCCCCGTACTGTAAGAGCAGGGTCTCTACATCGACGACTAATGAGGGGTATAGCTCTTTCAAGTAGAGTCGATGATATTCTTCCGAGATTTCCAAATATCACTAGCGCACTCTTCCGAACTACAGCAGATTTATCTTCCAACCGATGAATTAACGTAATAAGAAATGTATTCATTCCCGGTAAAACATTTTCGTTTCTTTCAAGCGATTCTTTAAGATCTTCAATGGATGGCAATGGCTTATTTGGTTGAGAGGTTTGGAAAATCTTATTTGGCCCTAAGCTCCGGTTACTATCTGTATATTCAGCTACAATTGCCAAAGCTTTTCCTCTTACTATATTTGAGCAGTCTACACATCTACTCAAAACAGTAGCTATAAGAGTTTGTTTTATTCTTGTCTTCAAATCATTTGCTAGCTCTGCAAAATCGTTTAAATGTAACGCCACTAAAATTTTGCCAATTATTTCCTGGGCAAATATTCGATTTTGTACTTTTGTGTCGTGCGATAAGAATATTAAATACATGCAGGATTCAATTACAATATTCTGCTTACATATTGATAAAAATTTAATTACTACTAAAGCTTGTTTTTGTCGTGGTTCAGCTCTATCTGGGCACTCTATCATAAGTTGTTGTGCAAGGACTAAAAAAGCATTTTCTGCTGCTTTCTCATACATGCACAGAATATGTTGCAAAAAGTGTATAGTATTTTGCTGCATAGTAGACATATATTTCTTCTGACTATATGCTTGGCTATATAATAGATACGGTAATGTGTATTTAACCACTAACATTATGGTTTGATGGATGGGTCCATGATTGTCATTGCATAGTTTTTCCAAAGCAAAAAATGCATTTTGTGATAATGCTATTTGCACACTAGTTTTGGTTGAAGATAAGAAGGGCATATTTATGATATCATTTCCTGTTCGTACAAGCTTTAATAGTCCTTGAATACTAATGCCCAAGGACTGTGCATGGTGTTTCAACCAAAACGATTTTAACATCACTATGAAATCATGGACACTGGTGTTTAAAGCATCTTGAAGATTTTCAGTTTCTTCTGAGTTAAGTGAATTGTTAAATATTCTTGCATCTTCAGTGAAGCTTGTGTTTTCCAAATTCATAGATTTACTACGCTTTTTTGCAACAGGAAGCAAATAGTCAGACAACTTAAAAGTGTCAACTGCTATCTCATATAAATTTGGGTGAAATACATTGAATACAGTACTTCCAGGTACAGCTAGCAGAATGAAATAGAGACTTGAGGCACTTAGACATGCTTCTCTTGTATCTTCGTCAGTGTATTGACTCTGACCGGATTTTATTATATATCCAAGTACAGCTAACAAGGCTTCTACCTTTACGCCATACATTATTAACACATTCCATGACAATGGATTGGTATTATAGTTTGTGTCCTGAGCAGCGGTAAGTGATGCCTTTATGATAGTACAAGTTTCATGTAAGAGTAGCCTCATGTGATGACTCTCTAAGAACATGAGGTCTTCAGCAGGTGGTCTTTCAAAAACCATGAAGTCAGTGTTCCAGATACACTTAATCCAGTCTTCACTGATCCCATTGAGTTTGAATTTTTCAAGAATCTTCACGGTTTCCATTCTGGTCACACAACTAAGTTCGACACATCTTGCTGCACAACTAAAATGATTATCACGTTCCTCTATCCAGACTCGCGAATGTAAACATAACCTGGATTTATCACTTGATAAAAAAAAGTTTGAGGCCTCAGGTTATCATTCTCTGGGTACATACCGATAACAATTTTTTGATGCTGGTACGGTACCCATTGACAAAGAAAGCTTGCGTTGCTTTGCTGTGATACATTTCATGCGAAAAGAGAATTATGCGAGCAACAATAGCGTCCATTAGAAAGCGGGAAACTACGCGGCCAATCAAATTTATTCTTGGGCTACCCACATGCAAACGTGTCGTGCATACACATAAACACACTACCACACGAAGCTATCCCTCTCATCTACCTATGCATACTTGAGTTGAAAAAATTGGCATATTGCACTCAAATCTCCAAATGATCCAACAGCTAAAATAATCCTCATGATGCCATGGGTTATTTTTAGATATCGGCAAAGATGTTGCAGCCATCGACAATTTGACGATAGCTAGTGCAAGAGAAGGACCGGCGTATACACGCATTAAAATTTTACAGTATACCACAATGATGCAACTGTTTTCCGAAATAATGGAAGATTATAATACCTCGATGATGAGGTATCATGAGAAATGTTTGGTACTTTTACAGCAACAAAAATTATTAAGTATGTTCTTAATAAGATATCAAGATCACGATTAGCCCTGAATAATACTCCTAGTAAATCATTATACAATTTCTTTATCAGTAAGAAAGCAAATTACAAGCGAAGAATTAGAGGAGATGTTAGATTCTTCTCAAGAGAATAGCTTATTTGTTGATAATGTAAGTACGAAAATGGAGAGAAACTAATTTCCATTTTGCATGAGAAGGTACAAACAGATTCTGTAATTATAGATTTTGGAGGATAGTAAGATAGTCAGATTACAATTGTCAGACATACAAAGCAGACACAATGATGTTTTGAAGATTGAAAAATCAATCGCAGAAGTTAGGGATCTATTTGTTGAGATGGGCTTCTTAATAGAAAAACAGGTATTATTTAATTGGCTATTGAATTTAGATTAGTTAATGCCCATTGTTCAACACTAGGGAGAGCAACTAAACAATGTGGAACACTTTGCTGGCACTACAGCAGATAATGTTGATAATGGGAGATGTGATCTCAAAAGAGCAGAAAAGAGAAACCATAGACATAGGAAGGTAAATAAAATTAGAATAGTGTAGTAAAATTAGAATTTCAAAAATACTGAGTGTGTTATTGTTTTTCAGAGAAAAATCAAGATTGCTATCATTATTGGAGTAATA
The DNA here is from genome assembly GCA_964023945.1 of Ectemnius cavifrons. Lineage (NCBI taxonomy): Eukaryota > Metazoa > Arthropoda > Insecta > Hymenoptera > Crabronidae > Ectemnius > Ectemnius cavifrons. The sequence goes on along the minus strand of OZ030384.1, from coordinate 11,925,394 downwards.
CTTATAGTGCTTTTATTGATAATGATATATTCGTAATGTATAAAAAAATATAAATATAGTTGTCTGAACGTACAAATAAGTATTCGTAGTACGATTAAAACTGTGAACAGTTCTGCCTTACAACATATCTTGGGTCTTTACTAAGCTTATTAACATGTATCTCTATGTACAAATTATCAGCAGAAGTATAATATACTCCCTTGTTTACTTTAAAATACTACTTTTGAGATCCATTTAATGTACCATAAACATATTTCTCAAAATATTTACGAATACCTTTCGCACTTGGCCTCACCTTGTAATCTGCAGTGGTACAAGCAAAAAATAACTCAAGTACTTTATCATATTCTTTCCCTAAGCTTATGGCAGGCAATGCAGGTCTTGTACCTATTTTTATGAAAATGTTTCTGTTGATCTGTTGGTAACTATAGCCTGACTGTTTAACACAATGTCGAAAAATAAATGTTTCTAAACTTACCATACTTATTCTTTGTTATTTCTTCCAAGATCAATATACTTTCATCCATACTGCCATCTATATTGGGTCTTTCTTTATTATTCTTCATGTAGTCATCAGACATTGATGCATCAAATGAGCACTCATTCATTGAATCTTCAGTCTCTTCAACATGAGGAGGAGACAGAGCAATCATTTCCCAAACCACCAGGCCATAGGCCCAGACATCTGCTTTATTGGTAACTGGACCTCCTTCTGCACAAGTGATTTTATATTTCTTTGCTCAAGAGTATTCTTAACTAACAATATCAACGTTCATCAATAGGTATTTCTACTAACCAAGTATAATTTCAGGAGAACTCCAACAATCCGTTCCAATATATTTAAAATCCCCTTTACTTGAATCCAATTCCAAGCTGCCAGACAAAGGTACAGACACTCCAAAGTCGCAGATCTTAACTTGATCTAAATTTCTAGATACCAAGACATTGAAGCTCTTCATATCTCCATGTAAAATATGTGCCGTATGATGCAAATATTCTAATCCTTTTATGACTTCGTAACCGACTTTCAAGATATCCTTTGCCGAAAACGCGTCCATACCTTCATCGAGCCTTCCTTCTATCATGTCGCCTAACAAGAGATCCGCCCTTTAAAGAAAGGTATTGTTCGAGCGAAATATTAGTACGGCGTATCATTTGTACCCAAAGAACAATCCAGCTTTTCCATGGCAAGGCATGGCTCTCCATTCGATTCCTCGGTGAAGCCTCGAAAGCCAACGATGTTTGGATGGCAGAGTTTTTTCAGAATGTCCGCCTCTAACCGAATCCTCTGGTTGTAGTTTTGGAGCTCGGGAACCTTTCGGTTCCTTTTCTTGATCGCCCATGGAGAACGCGTGAAGCCAACTTTTGGCGACCTTTCCAATGTGTACACACTAACGCCTATCAATATTCAAACGTTGCAAATTCAATCGCGAGTGTACTTCTTCAAAGGCACCTTCTCAACTGACCACCACAACCTACCACATCCGTAACCTATTTGCTCCAAAAATGGAGATGCCGGTATTTTAATCGGTGTCTGAAACTCAGGATTATCTGTTATCCTACTGCGCGTTCGCTTAGTTGTGGGTGTCTTAAATTCACTCATTTTCACCAGCGAAACCTTAGAATGAAACTGCACCGATTTAACTCTTATTTCCAGATCACCGCTGGCTGTCCGTTACTTTCGAATTTAACGCAACCGAATCTTGTACTTCCGGTTTTAAACGTGTAACGCCACGAGCATTAGTTCCGCTTTTACAAAAGATGTATTAACTCAATTAATAAAGATCTGAGGGTTATAGAAATTCGAAGAAAGCTTTCTGGCTTGGGGAGGATTGCCATATATTTTTAAGGGTATAAAAGTGGAGTTTCTTTAGTAACTATAAAGCAAAACCAGTTGACAAGTTTCAAAATTAACAAAAATTTATTGTTTAAAAATTACTTATGCCTCTACCCATAAAATCGTTTAGTCCTTGCTTTATCCACGGTTAAGGGAAAATTATTCCAATTACTTTGTTGATTGCGTTTGGTGTTAAATTGAGGCTACGAAGTGTTGCTCGCAATGGCATCGTAGTCGATATGCATTAGTAAAATTAAGTTGGTCGCTCGAGTTCATTTGGATCTCCGTTTCCTCCACCGGATATATTTTTTCTCTGCCTGTCTGCCGTCTTGTCTGATTCATCAGTCTTCTGTGAACCACTGCTGTCATTCTCAATTTCATGATTAGCCAAGGGCGAAAGTTTTGTCATGTTCCACTCGCGCGATTTGATAATGAGAGAGGCACGACTCTTCGACTCATCCGATCGGTTGTATAATTCGAACGCGCGTTTCCTCGAATTCCTGTATTTATTTTCTGTATTAGGAGTAACTACTGTGGTTCTTTTAGGCAGAACACGCGGAGGCCTTTTAAAACGACTGACTGGAGTTGCAGTTGTTGATGTCAATATTTGCAATTCACGACTATTACGCTCTGAACGTGAATTTTGAGCAATCAGATTCTGGACTTCGAGATTATTTTCAAAAGTGGTAAGACGACTTCGACCAAGTCGTGGAGCATTTTTAATGCCTTCCTGGAGCGAGTACGTGATCGAGGTATCAGCATCTTCCGGAAGATTGACTTTGCTAGCCGAGTTCGGCGTATTTCCATCAGCCGCCTGAACGGATGCTCGATCGAGCGCGAGAAGTGTCTCTAACGAGGTTTTCTGCCTGAAAAGATCAGCAACTTTTTTAGATATCTTCACAGGCATCGGTGGCACACTGCTTTTCCCGTCGGTATTGCTGTCTTGCTTTCGGAATTCGTGTTCCGACACTGCATAACTACTCCCAGATTTCTCACTTTCGATGCAACCAATTAATTTTGCAAGCTCATCATAGTTTTTATCTTCATCCGCAATTTTTGGCGATTCTGTTGTGTGGAGAAAATTATTACGCTTCCTCAACACTTTGCGTCGATCTTGACTGGGCGGAATCATTGGCCAAATTTTCCGACTCTCAAAATTTTCGCCCTCATCTATCAACCTCTGAATATCGGCTTCGTCTTGCGTCTCTTGGTGATCCCTCGTCGCTTTACTTTCATCATCATTTGTTATCATAGGCAGACTGTCCGTATCTACTTGCTGATGATGGATGCGTTGGCTGTTCGTTCTCACGTGTTCCGGAAGCGAAAACCCGACAGGTAATCTTGTCATTTTCGAAGGAAGATGGTCTAGAATTCGAACATGTGTGGCACGTGGTTTTTCCACAAGAGGAAGCGACGATACTTTCTTTACCTGCTTTGCTGATCTCAGAGATAATAATACGTACTGATTTCGGTTTATAGAGGACATGATGTCCGCCACATTTTTCAATATGTTCCTCCCGACATCTGCTTCGATTGGTGTCACTGGGGTGCCTTCCTCTTTTTCATCTTCATTTACACTCTCCTCTTCCGTCTTATCTGGATTTCTGAAAGATTCGATCTCTTCGACTGCAGCCTCCATCGATCCTTCTCTTGATGGATGTACCATTGGGAATATCGTTGTCATCACTCTGGAGGTCACATCGGTGTCGAATTGTGTTCTAGCTTCGGGTGTTTCTGACGAATTATCCTGGGTCGGAAGACTTGATGATGTTTGGATTGATGCCTCGTACGCACTGCAGCACCTGATGAAGTTCTCATTTTCGCAAAAAGTCGATGGTGCACTTGAATCCTTGTCGATAACTTGGTTATCCTGCTGGCACTCGCAGGAGCAAGAAATGTCCAGTGGGAAATCTTGCAAGGCATGTGTACGGCAACAAGAGACTAACAATATAAGGCTGAAAAATTGATTAACTTTTTGAAAGAGGTCATTAGATTACGCGGAGATATTCTGCAACTGTGAGTTCTTCTTATTACCAAATTAACTGCCATATTATAATGTGAGAGGCACTTTTTGTGCTCATCGCACAGGTGTATCGGAGCTGGTCTCTCTGAATTATTCAAAGATCGAGCGGCAAACTGAAATGAGAAATTTTCACTTCGGATTTATAGTGCGGTACCCCACTTAGTCTTCGATATTTGGCAATCCACCGCTCATCTATTAGTCGACCCTCCTTTTTCGAGCACAGAACGGAGAAAGTGCCGGCGCAAAACCAAACGGAAGAGGCTTTCGTTATTCCCCAAAAGTTTTAATGCTTCCGAATGTGGCACCTGCCTGTGTGTGTGTCCACACTCGCGGAAAAACCGCGGCAACTTCCAGACTTTCCCATAATAGATAAATGACTTTCCTGGCCCATAATGATTAGAAGGCTCGCTCGATATTACCTCTAACAAATTAAATTTTCCTGCCACAAAACTTTGTAACTTTCAGCTTAAGTGCTGACTGCGTTTCTCCTTCGTGAAAAGACCCAATTACTTTATGTTGGACAGCAATATAGCTTACAAATACCATAATGATTTCCAGTTAAATGTGCTTGATATACGACAATCAGTCGATCTTCAGTGGGGCTTGCGCAATGTCCATCCTTCTGGAGGAGGAGAAGAAGGAGGCAAGTTCGTCGGTAGCGATAGATCCGTTAGAATTTTCAGGGCTCTTACGGAACATAGACCCCGGGACGTGCAATTAACAATAGGTGTCACTAATAATGAGCCCATTTACAATCACGTGCTGTGCAGCGAGGTCCTCGTTAAAAAGGAATCTCTTCTCTACAGGGTTCTTGATAAAAGTGTTTCAGTAAAAGATATCTCAGCAAACGCACGAATTTTCGTCGGTGTTTTAGTAGTACTTGCTATGTTGACGGGTCTCGTTAAAGGGTATATTGAAATTTACGAAACCGTTTACACTTTCCTCATTTATACCCATGCACTAATTCGACAGTGAGAATTTAATGCGGTAACATTCGAATTCCACAGACTACTGTTGTGTTGCGAAGCGGGAGATTTTCCAGGGAATGTCACTCTCCAGTCGGACGGGAGCATCAATTCCCAATTGTCTCTATCAATGATTCATAATGTGATAATTCTGATCGTTTTAATCGGAGGAATTCTTGGGAACATCATGATTCTTGTGGTGCTTTCACGTCCGATATTTCGCGGGATCTCATACTTGTATCTGGGAGGCGTTGCTTTGGCGCATCTTGGAGTACTTGTCGCTTGGATTCCAATATGTTTGTGTGATTTTGTTCAAGAAATGATAATGATTCCTTGTGGATATGATTGGAAGTCTTTTTTCAGACTTTAGATTGAGAAATGAAATGGGAAATACGTATCCATCAGTGTTTTACTCAGCGCACCTGGAACTAGTGGCTCTAAACACTTGCTCCATCGCGAGCACTTTAATCATGAGCTGCTTGGTCATCGACAGATACATCTTCGTGTTTTTCCCCACACGAATACGTGCTGGAAAGGCGTGCAAGAACGCCAGATCTTTTATCTTGTACTCGTTTATTCTTGGATTCTCGGTAACCGCTCAATATATGATTATTGATATTTTTTTTCGATCTAGATTTAATAACTGCAAATTCATCATTCGACAGGCAAGCGCTCCACAGACTGGAATGAGAATGGTGTACGAGGAAGCAATGTCGTCTTTTACTTTGCGTGAAAATATCTCTGTTACGGGAAGCACGTTGTGGCTTGTGTATATTTGGAGCATGATGGTCCTAACACGTATTTGTCCGATAGTAATTTTAATCATATTGAACAGCTTAATAATTAAGAGATTCTTGGAGCTTAATGCCAGGAAAAAACAATTTCAATCTGTGGCTGAAAAATTTCGAAGCCAGAAAGATACTGCCAATCTACAGAATCGTAATAGTAGATACAGGTATAGTGGAATAACTTTTAAATTGATTGGATTTTGTGAACGAGTTGATATCTTTCAGGGAGGAGCAACAATTAACTGTGTTAACGACGTGTATGATCTCGTATTTCATTATCACGATGATTCCATCACTAGTAGCAGTAGCTCTTTATCATTATCATGCAGATCACAATTATTCACCGTTTCTCGACGATCTCGTGATTGTCACAGAACTTTCCAACTTCGCCATTTATATTTTCTTGTACGCCTTGTGCAGTGAACAGTTTCGAAAGGAACTATTCAAACTTCTAAGAGTAAGAGGTTAATCTTGCGAATGATTCGCAGTAAAGAATTGTTCAAGTAAGAGATGATATTCTCTGTGATAGAGTAAATGCTTGGAGCCTACAGTTCCAGGACCAGAACAGGAAGAAGCTGACGGTGAATTCGAGGACTTCAGTCGTCATGGAACAACGATTCGCTTAACTCCAGAGCAAACGAAGATGAACTCTCCAGGATCCCCACGTAATGAAATCAATTAAGATACAGTCTGTATAAAAAATCAATATTTAGTAAATGATGTAATAAATACGAATAAAAAGCTTTTCCCAATGATCGTCGTTTCGGCTGAAACTTTCGAACGAAATCCTGTTTGAGAAAGAGGGGAGTCCGTGGCGCGGCACGTAATTTCCGATTTTGACGTTGTCTCTAGCAGTCTCGAGCACACTCGAGCACTCGAGTCCAGTCCAATCGCCTTCGATAACAATCTATAACCTGGCAGAACTGTCAAATTATACTTCCTTCGACTGCACACTGAAGTAGTTGCCTATGTGCACTTATTCATTTTGACAATTACCACTTTTAGATGTAGCTTGTTCTAACATTGATTTAAGCACTGTTCTTATGGTACGATTTCAAACGGCATGCGAGATTGGATGGTGAATTAGAAAACGCGACAGTACTTTCGTGTTTGTTTGTTATAGTTTGGTTTCTCATTACTGAAAAGTCCTTTAATACTGCACTCACTTGTGAAATGTGCTTTGCAACATTGACAGTCAAACAAAGAAATATGTCGCGGTGTTCTATCTTATTGTTAAGTGTATTTGTTAAGCCATGTTTCTACATAGTCAAATGGTAACAATTGACAATTATCTTTTGCATTGTCAGAGGCTTTATTATGTTTGAGTTGCCACCGGAATTAACAGTAAAGCCAGTACCCCTTGTTGGGTTAACTGGGCTCGATCTAAATAATACTGTCCACTGGTCAATCTGGGAAGCCCTTAGTAATAACAGGAGGCCAGAAGGGCCCATTGTCCAGTTTCGCTTGTTTAATCTTACACATGAATTTCCCACAGTTAAACCAAAGGTATGTGTTGAATAAAGTTGCTTCTTAATGCTACAGGCTTGATAACATGGTCTTCTTTTTTACTCTTAGTGCAATGCATACGAATGGTATGTTCCAAAGGGCATATTAAAGAGAAATTGGATGAACAAGTATCTGAATGAAATCCCAGCAGTAATGGTAGTTTTTTATGACTTGAATTGGGATGACCCACAGTGGAATGAAAAGAAAATGGAATTTGCTCTGAGGGTGCAATCAGTGAGGTATGTTGCATTAAAGATTATACAACTGCACCATCCTTCTATCATTATTCTTTTTAGAGCTGCCTTAGAAGGAAGGAGTACGAAAATTGTTATAGCATTAATACAACACTGTACACAGTTACCACTTGGTCCAGATGATCCTGTGGCCACTGACAGAGCAAATGCACTGTGCAGTGCTTGTGATCTTACTTTGAAATTCTTGTACCTTGTACCACATGCGGATCATTTGTTAGGATACTCAACTCGGTAACTGAAATCTAATTGACTTTGGAAGCATTTCTTATTTCATGTTTTATAACATCCAAGTATATGCAGGCTGGAAAATTCATGGCACGAGTTAGCACAAAGCTTTTACCACCATGAGTATAGAGTGGTCAAAGGACATCGTGATCAGCTTAATAAAACAATGCATCAGCACTTATTTGTTAGGCACCAATTTAAAATGGGATTTTTGAATGAACTCAAACAAGATTATTATATGGCTCTAAAGTGAGTTTCATAAGACTGGTTGGAATAATTTCAAGATATTCATAATTTTATGTAATCTTGCAGGCAATATGAACAAGCATATAAGTACTTGTTGGATGTAAGAATAACAGACACAAATGTTGTAGAAGTCAAAACTATTGCAGGATTTATCAATTATAAATTATGCAAACTAATGTTTCAATTGAATTCTCCAAGGGATGCCATATCCCAATTCAGGGTTCATACAGATAGGTAAGGACTGGGTATAATTCATTTGATAATATTTGAATTGTAATTATATAGACATCATATAATATTCCATTACAGATTTAAGTTAAAAACTGGTCAAAAAGAACTTATGTTCGAGCATCATGCTTGGATGTGTGGCCAACATTCCACCTTTGCAGAGTTATTCGACGACGCGATTCGGCATGGACTTCCTGCTTTACAAACTCAACATCCGGGATGTTACTTTCAATCTGCTGCTCATCATGCATCCTTGCAAAGGGCTGCTTGCAATGAACTTTGTCAAGTATGTTTATAACTATGGCCTCATTTACAGGTGATACTTCTCCTTGCTAATTAAACCTATTTGTTTAGAATGTTGAAAGTTACCCAGACCCAGACCCATTGGCCGATACAGACAAGCTTGAATTTTATGGACAACGGCCATGGCGTCCCGGGAAGTTAAGCGCAGAACCCGCTGATTTAGAGAAGGAAGCATTTGCTGTACAAGCATTACAATATAAGGAAAAAACTTCGGTTAATCATACGGTAATGTTCGATTCTTTATTTTTCTCGGATATGCAACGTCACTCTACCAATATTAATAATTCATGATGATTCCTTTCAGTTGTTGATTATAGGTTTACTGGGAAATGCAATCTCCCAGTTTAAAGTTCATAGATGTCCAAGAATGAAAAGAGTGCTAGGTACATGCATTGCATACTATGTACATACAAGTTCCTGTTGAAATTTACACTAAATGATGATATGTTTCAGTTGTACAAATGGCTGAAGAGTATTACAATTATAAAGACTATGGAAAAGTTCTAACGTGAGTATTTAGTTATTAACCCTGATTAAAAAAATCGTCTGAAATAATAATCATAAAATTTGTGTCATCAGACTATTAATGCATATGTTGTGGGAATACCATGGAGAACGGTGGCCTGTTTTACTAACTAATATACTACGAATCGCATTAAAAGCTGCCTATCTATCGACAAACATTCAGGACTACCTCACTCTGGCACTTGAAGCTCTAGGCCCTTCAACAACTTTTACAGAAGAAGACCAAGCTGCTATATACAACAATATTAACAATATATTACAGGTCAGAAGCTAGATTTATATTTAGCATTTTGGAGATCATTCAATAATTGCATGGAACACTACTTTAATACAACAGAAAAAGCCTCCGAATCCGGAGAATGATTTACCGGATGATATGAAGCGCGTAGCAATGGAAACATGGAGTGCAAAGCTGAGTAGGCAAGAACCTGTCGTTTTTACAATAGATGATAACAATATGAGTGCTTTTGTCGAAGTGAAGGCAAGGTTCCTAAAACCAAAATATGTTGTTGATGAAACAATTAATGTTGAAGTTATCGTTAGGTAATACTTTGAGAGTCAAGACTATTTTAGACAACAAGGGAGCAAAATGTATGATGAATTATACGAATTGCAGGAACTCGTACTGTGGTATTATACAGTTCTCAAAGGTATCCGTTATTGTTAGCAGCCCGGGATATAGCTCGGAATTTGAAGTTGCCAATGTGCAGAATAGCAATCTGAGTTTTCGTGCTAAGGAAACAAAAAAGTTCCTTTGCAATTTTCAAATGCCACAACAGAATGATGATAGTGAAATTCGTATTACCTCTGTTTCATTACACATGGGTAATGAAACGAATTGTTGTATAACTTTACGGTATACCGCAATTGGTAGAGTAATTAATTGTTTGGATCACACGTTTCCTGAACTCCAACAGCTACGGTACGTTGATCGTCGTATCTTTTATGCATTTACTGCTATTGCACAAATGTCTTAATATGCACTTTAATAGCAGAGGAGAATTTGAGAGTATAACGCCTCTAGTCAACGCAGAAATCAAACACAAAGAACCATCTTTAAGTATAAATGCTGAATCCAATCGCCCAGCTCTCTTAGGAGAGTGGTTTCCTATCAAAATATGTATTACTGCTAAAGAGTATATACCGTCCGCGGTTTTAACTGTGTCTCTCATGATGGCTGGCAGTAACGACCTGTCGAGTACGTTTCTTATTTTCAAGTTAGTTAGAACTTTTGATCATCTGAAAAGTAATGATTATTGTTTTTCCCATCTTTAGCTGAATTAAGTTCGACAATGACTAGTAAAGAATCCGTCGTATCGGTACCTATAGAGGGTCTGGAGAAGGATTGTACGTGTAATCAAACTGTATATATGAGGGCACATAAAGTTGGCGACAGAAATGTTATGATTCAGGTATTCTAAGTTTACGTTAACTCATCCATATGATTTGATAATTAGCACATTTTATGACCAATCTTGATGCACTTTAGGCAGAATATTCCAAAAGTGAGCAATTAAAGAAAACTGAAATTCTTGTTTATTCAGTATCAGTCACGAAACCATTCGAAGTAGCAACATTATTTTATACAACATTTTTTGAACCGTTAACGAAAGGTTTTGTGAATGAACCATTCATTATTATGCCGCACATATCGTGTGTCTCGCCATGGCCCATTAACATTATAAGCACTTCCATTGAATTGGTAAGTATAATTGCAACACTTATTTCAATTAAACATATAGAATTTTTACTAAATGAGGGATCACAACGTAGGGGGATTGTATAGAAAAAGATCGTACTGAAGACACCTCTTCAGTCTTAGCTGGTATCACCCTTTCAGAGGGGGAAACAGGAACAGATGCATTTCGCTTGGTACCAAGGTCAGGCAGTGAGCAACCTGTTAGTATTGGTGTATATACTATAAAATGGAAACGGTAAGCAACCTGTTAATTATTATGTAGAAGTGCGCTTGAGTCTCTAAAGAGTAAATTTCCAAAATTATAGTGCGACGGATGACACTGCGTTAGAAACTAGTAGTAGCGTAACATTGGCTCCGATATGGGTAGAGGATGGCGTGATAGGATTGGAAGTGAAATTACCAGCCCACGGTTGGGTCCGGACACCACTACTAATTTCCTACTCTATAAAAAATCATTCCAATGCTATGATCACTTTACATATGACTATGGAAACGAGCGATACCTTTATGTTTGCAGGTCAAAAACAGGTAATTAATAATTATACTAGCTGAACAAAATCGGAGTTTAAGTTTCTTTATTTGTCTTTAGGTCGATATTTTTATACTTCCTAAAAATCAGAGGAAGGTCGAATGGATATTACGACCCCTTGTAGCTGGTTTTGTCGCGCTTCCAACATTGTCGTTAGCTGTTTCCCCAGGTAAAAATTGAAACGTTTGTAGGATGCTTCTTCTATAATAGATGCATTACTAACGAGAATCTGTGATTTATGTAGATGAGGAATACAAAGTAAACAAGGGACGACTTGCTGAAATAGTAGAACGTTCGGTACCAAGTCACATTTATATATTGGTAGGTAATAGTTTTTTATTTTTACATAAATCTCTACTTCTTGGTAATTATAGCATGCTTTCAGCCGACATCACAATGTTTGGAGGAAGAAACAAAGTGAAATGCAGATCCCAGGGAAGAAGTTTTGTTCTCCTTTGGCAAAATGTATCGTCGGGATACGAATACATTTTGTATACGAACTCTTAGGAACAAGAGCATTTCATACTTAGAAGGACTAATATAAATTTGTTAAATATAATTTATTTAAGTTATACTTGAAGCTGTTTTTGCTAAACCCAATCCCTCAACAATATTATTCCCAATCAATATCGAACCCGTATCCACGACGACCATAGTTTCTACACACTGGCAGAGCTTGCCGTCGCTTGCTGCAGGGTCGCTGTGATACTGAAAAATAGTACAGTTATATCAGTTGTATGCAACATCATTTCTAGGACAATATGATCTCTGGCGATAATAATGAATCAGAAATTAAAAAATCTGGATGGTAAATTTTTTGCTGTCACATCTTGTGATATATTATATATTTATCGAAATTTGTGTTTTTTGTAGCGGATTTGAAGTTAATGAAGAGAGAGGAGATACGGCGGATGATTTAAAAATGGTAACACCCATCTACCACATCAAACGGGAAATATCTACCGCCCGCAACCGAAAGTTTATAAAGGTATGCTCCAAAGGATTCAGTAATGAATCAATGATGTGCACTAGAAAACCTTGTAGGAGTAATTAATTATACTTGGCAGGATCTGGAAATCGCGAAAGCGCGATTGAGAACTTACGCGGTATATACCCCTACAGATCGAGAAGTTCGTTTGCTTGAGTCACAATATCGCAAGCATCTTCGATACTCAAATTCTTGATGATGTTGAGTGCAGTTGAGTGATAGGTATGATTTCCACAAGAAACGAAGATAGCAATCGCAGCCTAATAACTCGAGCCGAACGAACAAACTTTGAAATTAAAAGTTTGTTGATCGTTGGGATCGATGCACCAGACTGATCGCCCAGCTTTCAACTACAATTCACCAAAATCTCACAATCAGTTCTTGTCTCCAACTTTTTGGTTCCGTTCACCGACTCTGGGATTAGAAAAAATCTCCGTACTCACCACTCTACAATGTGCCAAATACGAAAGACCGAAGCACTTCGGAATTGAGAAATTCACAAAGAGTTACGTATGGTTCCAAGAGTAGAATACTTTGCTGGGTACAAGGCGCGTTTCTGTGACCGAATAGCATGTTCATATTCATTTGCTACGTGTGACTTCCACTATCATCGGCTGCAATTACCGGCGCACAACGTGTACCCCCGATAGCAAAGCCACGTTTCATGAGCTACCTGATAACGACCTGAACCAATCATCCAACAAAATGTCACATAATACCTCTGCGGTACGCCTGATTTACGCGCACAAGTTTACTTCATAAACATTACACAAAATATTCACCTAAGGCATACATTAAAATGTATATTTTTTAATGTACTAAAAAATAAATTCTCAAGTTCACCCTGTTCTGCATTGGCAAATAACTTCTGATACCTTGCCGATCCTAATGCGTGTGCCTGAATGATATATATTACTATATGTTTGAATACGCTATAAAATCGTACTGCTCTCATCGAAAAATTACGAAGAACTGAGCAGTAACAGCGATACCGGCAAGCATTCCATGTATAATTTTGTAATTCTACGTGGCAACGACTAAACAGCTGAACAAATAAAATGACATCGAGGCTCCTTGAATTGACCATTGTGGGTGGCCTAAAAACATCTGTATCAATAGCTTTTTTATCTCCCAAGTACCATGTCACCTTCAGTAATTTGGTCAAGAGATCATATAAAGTTTCTTAGCGTATTATATTTATTTTTTCCGAAAATTTGTTATTGTCTAATATTGGCGTTAACAAATTAAAGAGGTCCACCTAAATTCATTTTTGGAAATACTTTTACACAGGTGGAGTCGGAAGCCATATGTAAGAACAATTTAGGTCAGGAAGGACACTTGCAGTTACCAGAGTTGGAACGAAAAACACGACTTGATAGTGAATATCGCTTGGAGCCGGTTTATCGCTCGACCGCTTGCATAACATAAACGTTAGGTTGTTGTATTCTTTCCGTCGATGGACATTAGAGTGTTATCAAAGTTGTAAGCGCAATGTTATGTCCCTTAAAATGTACCATATCTCCAAACGCTACAAAAGTAACATTCGTCGTTCTTCCATAGGCACGATGCTATAATAAAATTACTCTGAACCATCACCATTTCCATTCCATGACTCGTGAGGTGTACTGGATATGGTCGCAGTACATTTCGGGGTGTAAAAAATTTATAGAAAGGTATATTTAACAATTCGTTTATTTCATTTAGAAATAATCATAGCACCGTTTTTAAATTAGCCCAACACTTCAAACATTTTTGATTTTATGAAATAGGCAGATCTGACACTAGAGTAAAAAAAATATGTTTCTATTCAAGGTTGTCAGAACAATCATTTCGTTGTACATATAGTCAAGCATAGGTGTGTCAAGTGCTCTGCACAGTTGTCATTCTCACTACATATGTACATCACAGATAAATTAAGTGATGTAAGGAAAACAGGAAGAATATCACTTAAAGGACAAGGGTCACATGAAAAAGTACATATAGATTTAAATTAAATAGTTTCACATTAAAGTCTACATGTCCACAGCCACTGGAACTCGTATGAAACTAATTTCAGCTGTCTATATTCATGATACCTGAGTATCACGATACGAATCTATAAACTCCTTTATTATTGGTGCAACCCTCTCGGGATTATTCAAATGGACGTGATGAGTACCTTCGACCTCGCGATATTCAAATTTTCTACTGCTTCCTTTAATTTTATCTAGCACTATTTCGTAGTTCTCCGGTTGATCGAATTTCATTCCGGGGACGGCACGTATATTTAGATATGCACATTTTATTTCAGAGGCATATGCAAGTACTAAATCCATTGATAACATTCCCAATAATGATACCTGTTCAAAATGAAAAGCAATTGTATTACAGAAAACCAGGCAGAGATTCTATTCAAGTATGTAATTATTAAATTACCTTTAGCCGTGGATCACGTGAAAAGTAATATCGGTCCGGCACGAATGCTGGCTGCATGCCGCGCTTCATTAGAATTTCAGCGCTTTTCCTCGTGATCGAGCCATTATAGGCATCTTCGACGATTTGTAACATTTCATCGTAATTGTAGCATGGTGCATTATCAGATAGTAAAGATTCATACTTGAGAAATTTATCAACAAGCCCCCCAGTCAGAGAGGCAGTTTTTGTCACATCCCTAACACTGGGGCTTGCAATATCTAAACAGATATAAAGCTCCACTTCCTTGGGATAAGAGGCTGCATACAAGAAGGATATTGCTCCTCCTAATGAATGTCCCATCAGCCTTACCTATGGCCAAAGTGAAAGATCAAATAATATCGCCGATAATAGTGAGTAAGTGCAACAGTAATTATTAGTTTCCTAGCATTACTGTGCCCAAACTAATGAACAGTTAATTCATGCGAAAAATTGGCAATTATACCATGACACTCTTTTTATCGGAATAGTGCGTACGTGCTGCACACTAGATTCATGAATTTGAGCAACTAGATTGTCCAGGATGACTGTTACATTCAAAAGGTAATATAGGGACAACGCTCAATCCTTGTAAATTATAGGCATGTCAATTTCAATTAAATGGAATTATTGAGACAAAATTTGGTCCACCCGCTAACCTTATTCCATTGGTAATGTTTCACAATTCTACGAAGGAGTATTACGCCATCCCAGTAAACATAATAGAATTGACTCTTTGGGTAATGCGAGGATAAACCGTGACCAGGCATATCCAGGCAAAGTACGGAAACGTCATCAGGCAGCAAAGGAATCAAAGTATCAAAACTCCCGGCATTGTCTTGTCGTCCGTGTAATGCAACTATCGGTTGAATATCTTTAGGGCCCCACCACTTGCCTGTAGGTAAGTGACATGTTATTTCACCCTTAATGCTATGACAACTCTTCTAGCTCTCCAAAAAATGTTTAAAACATGTTGCTTCTGTGAACGAGGAATACATTTGAGAATGAAACAAAGTAGCAACCAAGTAAAGACCGCCCTTGCAACAAAGCAATATTGTTATTATTTAGCTATACTCATCAATTTGTAACAGTCAGCCTTGTGCATACATTGTAGTTTATTACTACTGTCTACTGATAATACAGTTCGAGCAGTAACATATGAAGTTAAATACATGTGCCGGAGACCCTATGCTAAGACTTTGGATGAACTAAAATATTACTTGAAATATAGTGTTTATATACCTTGAATGAATAAAACAGTTTTTCAAATACTAAAATAAAAAGAACTAATTGAAACTGAACGCATCTAAAAATATGAGAAAACAATGACAATGATATAAGTTTTCACTCAAAGAGAGAGAGACCAATAAAAATTAGTACTGAAAAACTAAGTGATAAATAGTTGATAATCTTGATATGACTAAAAAGTGGGAGAGAGTTGTCATCAATGTATAACTTTTACTTGTTGGCTAACCTTGTCCCACTTGTAATATTTAACAATTCTACGTAGAATCAGAACCCCATCCCAAAAGACATAGTAGAACTGCCCCATAGGGAGGTGAGAGGAAAAGCCATGCCCAGGTAAATCTATGGCAAGGATGGCTATGTTCTCTGACAGTAAAGCTGCCAAGCCATCGAAGGTTCCAGCATTATCCTGCCATCCATGTAAAGCTACAATGGGCTGCACATCCGAGGGTCCCCACCACTTTCCTAAATTTATCATCACAATCATGTAACAGTGTCATGTGACTTTTACCAAGATTTTTTGAATGGTATAGAACTAAACAATTTGTATCATCGCACATTCTTGTCATTTGTATGAACTCTATGAGATTTGAGATTGTACTGACCGCTTATATGTCCCCATGGTACTGGTATTTCAATCTCTTTCATGTCTGTAAATCATTTATTAGTATTAGACTAATGTCAAATCGTTAATATATTTTTGGCATGCTGTTCAATATCAGCCAAACTTACTTTCTGTCCGGAAACCATTCATTTTTTCCGTGGAGGAACTGGTTTGAGGTTTATTTGCTTGATCACTCATTGCAAAGAACTGCAGGATATTGAAATCCAAGAGAAGCTGCCAGTCACTACCAATTTTGTCGTCCACCCGTCAATAGAATCCGACAACAGATATGCCGAATGATTAGCATAAAATGAATCGATTAACATACATCGTATTGTATTTACTGCACGATTGAATTCAATTGAACTTACATTTCACAGTACGTATAATGAAATGCACTCTTATTACGTCACTGTCTATAACGATCAATCCTTTCAATTCCTCTATTTGAACGTGATAAAGATCATCCTAATAGTACTTTCCTGAATGGTTAGAACAGATATAGTAGATATCTACCGTTATACCGAAAGGCCGATCTGAGCCGATCATGTATTGATGTTGATCGGTGACACTGTATGCGCATATATACCATAAAGTCCACTGAGGATCTTGAGGATTAGTTAAGATAAAAGCGATTCAAGTGAACTATCACCGTGTAAGAAAGAATGTTTTTATATAATTTCCATGAATCATATGCATGATTCTACAAGATTTGGTTAACTATCTGAGATACCAATGGCCTTCGTTTGAAGTGTTGGTCTAATCATTAGACCAACACTGCGAAGTATAATCAAATTCCTGACAGCACGCGCTTGTTGCTTTTATTACCACAGTATACATAGTGATGTATATACCTATAGCATATGATGGCACTACTATATGAATGAACTTTTTTTTCACACGAGAAGGTGTGGCTTCCCTGAAAATATCCGAGATTATTGGAACTAGTCAAAATTTTTATGAAGATATTCTCATCGTGAACGAATTGACTTTGTTAGAAAATAAAGGTACGTTTTCATACAGAATTGCGTCGCCTACGATGCAACGATATGGAATATGAAATAGTACCTTAAACAGAAGTTCCTACACAGTCTGCATTTGACACCATATATCCACGTTGGTTTGTATTCTAATGATGTTTTAGAATCATAATACGCGCGATTGTAGTGTCTACCTCTTCCTGCCAAACAGAATACGTTTGTTAAAATGGAGGAGAAAGAGTTAATAACAAAAACTGTTATTCACACTGGGACAAAACCTGTCAATTTTGTGCCTGGCACAAAGGTTTGGACAATAAATTATATGTTGTTAATTCCTCATGAAGAAATCAAAACATAGATTTTCTATTGTTTCCCTTTTACATAGGTACTCTTCCACTTTCGCACAACAAAATGTGATCGTGACAAGACAGTTATAGATGACAGTAGAAAAATGGGTAATTCTATGGAATTAGTCTTGGGGAAGAAATTCAAGTTAGAAGTATGGGAGGTCATTGTACAAAAAATGGCATTAAATGAAGTAGCACAATTTAGAGTAGATAAAAGTGTATGTTGATAGTGTATTCCAATTGACAACAGTACTGATTGTATCCTCTAATTATTAGTTTTGATATAGCTAGTCACTGCATATCCATTGGTTTCAAAAACTTTAAGGGAAGTTGGAAAGCCACAATCGGAAAAGAAAAACCACCATTGTTGTGGAGTTACGCTCCAAAACGAAGGAATTGGCTATGATGATTTAAATGAACTCCTCAGGTTCCCTCAAGATTTGGAATTTACAATAGGTAAGGTATACCTCTTGTACTTTGTATACAGTTACATTAAGTACAATGTTGTTGCAGAATTAATACAGGTAGTATTGCCTAATGAATACGAGAAGGAATCATGGCAAATGACAGAGGATGAGAAGTTGAAAAGTATACCAAACTTCAGAGAAAAGGGAAATATTCTTTTCAAGGAGAAGGACTACCAAGCTGCCTCTGATATGTATGCCCAAGGCATTGGAATATTAGAACAATTGATGCTTATGTGAGTATTTGGAGTATTTAGAACAGGATCCTATTTAAAATACTTGTATTAAATGTACACATTTTATTCTAAGGGAGAAACCAAATGATGAAGAATGGCTAGCTTTGAATAAAATGAAAATGCCACTCCTATTGAATTTTGCTCAATGTAAATTATTGCAAAAGGATTACTATGCAGTTATAGAACACTGTAGCACTGTTCTTAAACACGACCCTGGTTAGTACAGCTTTTGAAGAATGCACAAGGTCGTGATCATTTTCCAATTCAACAATCAAACATTTTTTTTATAGATAATGTCAAAGCTTTATACCGAAGAGGTAAAGCTTATATCGCTGTTTGGGATGAGGAAAAAGCAAAGAGTGACTTAAAAAGGGTTGTTCAATTGGATCCTGATTTACAGAAAAGTATTGAGATGGAACTACAGATCTTTGCAGCAGCAATAAAACAAAAGGAAGGAGCAGAGAAGCAGAAACTTGCAAAAATGTTTCAGTGAAAGTCCTATGTTAAAAAAGATTGCGCACAAATGTTGTTCCTAACATATCCCATTATGCTGTTACAATTTTCATTTTGTTACCAAGGGTTGATTGTACAAATTTTGTGATTTGTATTTATTAAGCATTAATAACCCTTGATTTCCCAGGAGTGAATGTATAAAATGTCAACTATTGTCTGTGAATACTTATGTAAAAAAGATCAATATATATGGATGTTCAAACAATGTGCCTTTATTACATCACTTAAAAATCGTGTCTGTTCGTGAGGGTTGAATAACAAAGAATGAATGCTTTAGAATCTTCTTTTTACACCATCTAGGGGTCTACTAAGGTAGTCTCGGAATCTTTAGGGGATCAGGCCGATCTGAGAGAGAAGTGGAGAGAAGGGAAAACTAAAAGAGAGAGAGAGCCATGAATGGATCCACAACTGTGCAGCACACTATCATGTTTGACATATGGAGCAGTTTGTTTTACATCACTCCAGCCAAGTTTAAAACATGGAGCACTTGGCTTCTCTGAGTTAAACTTGGTATAATAAAACGTGAGGTAAGGCAACATCGATAAAGAGCAGTGTAAGCCAAACTCGAAGTCACGCGTTCTCTAACCTACAGTCTACGATTCATTTTGCCTTGCGAAATCGCGTACAAATGATATCTTTAGATAGGTTTTTTCCATATTTTTCAGTCGTATTCTTAATCAGCTAATATTGAGAAGCTCATTAATGATATGTCATAAAATAATTACTTGGTTTTTCTTCGCACAATGTCGCATTTGTTCCAGATATAACAGTGGTCATATCCAAAATGAAACTGGTTCGTAAATATGTGGATAAAGATGGAGAAGGGTATGTTGCGAGTAGATCTAATCTTGCAGAAAGAATGAATCTATAAATGGAATTTGAAAACGCTAATTATTTTCTTAGGAGTGTGGGCCTTGTGCCGGAAAATGCAGAAGATATGTGGCATGCGTACAACATCATTGCCGAAGGAGATTTTGTGAGCTGTTCTACCATTAGGTAATTATATCCATGTTCTGATAGATGGGTGAAAAAGGACAAGTGATTCGATGTGATTTTCTATGACTTCCAGAAAGGTACAAATGGAATCAGCCACTGGGAGCTCCAATAGCTATAGAGTTAGAACCACTCTCACCATATGCGTGGAGGGGATCGATTTTGATACTCAAGCATGTGTTTTAAGACTGAAGGGCAGAAACAGAGAAGAAAATAAATATGTTAAGGTAGGCAGTTGATGTGTACTGCTTATCCAACTAATAGACTAAACGTGTAATTTATATTTCTTATTAGATGGGAGCATATCACACATTGGACGTAGAACAGAATCGAAAATTTACAATTACTAAAGCCAAGTGGGATTCAATTTCCTTAGAAAGAGTTGATACTGCGTGTGATCCTACCCAAGTAAGCCTTTTTCTTTTAATAGCAAACCTTTAATTATCAAGCACAAAGAAAATATAGTAAATTTAATCATTCTAGAATGCAGATGTTGCTGCTGTTGTAATGCAGGAAGGTATAGCACATATTTGCTTGATTACATCCAATATGACAATAGTTCGAGCCAAAATAGACCAAGTAATACCCCGTAAACGGAAGGGAAATGTTTCACAGCATGAAAAGGTATGGTGTGGTACTTTTATAATATAAGAAAATTAGTAATGTATTATTATTACTGTATTGATGCATTCGAACAGGGCTTGTCAAAGTTTTATGAGAGTATTATACAAGGAGTCATACGACATATAAATTTTGACATTGTAAAATGTGTCATAGTCGCTAGTCCTGGATTTGTTAAGGACCAGTTCATGGATTATATGATACAGCAAGCTATTAAATCTGATAACAAAATAATATTGGAGAACAAAGGCAAATTCTTATTAGTACATGCTAGTTCAGGATTTAAACATTCACTGAAAGAAGTGTTAAGTGATCCTGCCGTAATTTCACGAATGTCCGATACTAAAGCCGCGGGTGAAGTTAAAGCACTCGAGGCTTTTTATATGATACTCCAAAATGATCCTGCCCGCGCATTTTATGGGAAGAAACATGTGGAGAAGGCAAATGAAGCTCAAGCAATAGAAACCTTACTTATATCGGATAAGTTATTCAGGTATGTAGAAAAAGACAAAAGATTTTCAGGTCTATACTATTTTTAAATGTTATTTGGCCCTTTATGCTTTTAGATGTCAAGATGTAGCTTTGCGTAAAGAGTATGTCCTATTAGTTGAAAGTGTACGCGATTCTGGCGGTGATGTAAAAATCTTTTCCAGTCTCCATGTGTCTGGTGAACGTAAGTCACATGATTCTTTTAATTCAAGTTAACTTAATCATTATTATCATGTCACTTTAACACCCTGAACAGAATTGGAGCAACTTACTGGAGTAGCAGCTATATTGCGTTTTCCAATACCAGAATTAGAGGATGAAAGCGATGGTGCAAGTGATTCTGATGAAAGCGATTAGGCGATACTAGTATCTAATCTCATTATTATGTATATATATTTGTGCTGTGCGCAACCAAATCTATCAGATTAATAAAAAAAATCTAAATATCAAAGTCTAAGAATCATAATTCCTCACGCATCGAGAGAGCTCGTTTGAATTTTCTGCGGTCGCTAGTGGTGACCCCTAGTTCAATTGTCGTGAACAACACTTTTATGCCTGTCGCGCCTGTTCTCTTTCATTCCGATATCTAAATTGTTGCCGGAGAAGCACGTGGATTTATTTATAACTTAATTTTTCTACGCTAATGTTGATATTCAAGTGAAAAGTGTATCAGAAGCATAAATCAAAATGGTCGTGAGAGGGAAGAAGAAGGTATGGTGTTGATACCTAATGAGTTACACGCCTAAGACTACTCATAATAAGTGGACTAGGTTACCTATCATTTACTCCGTTTCTTTCAATTAAATAGTACCAGACCGGAGAGGGTGCCCAGTTTATGTCAAGGAAATCTGCACTAAAAAAGTTGCAGCTTTCATTAAATGACTTTCGCAGGCTCTGTATAATAAAGGGAATATACCCTAGGGAGCCACGAAATCGTAAAAGAGCCCAAAAGGGTCAAACGGGCATCAAAACATTGTACCACAAAAAGGATATACAGTTTTTGATGCATGAACCGATAATATGGAAACTGCGCGACTACAAGGTATTTTGAGAATGGGAAACAACTTGATTCCAGGATATTATTATGGTTTCTACATACTGATCTTTTTCTAGATATTCAACAAGAAAGTGGGGAGGGCCAGGGCAACAAAAGACTTTGCTGCAATGAAAAGATATCTAAAGAATCACCCAACTCTCAAATTAGACCACATAGTTAAAGAGAGATATCCATCATTTATAGATGCACTGAGAGATCTCGATGATTGTTTGACGTTATGCTTCTTGTTTAGCACATTTCCGTCATTGCCTCATATACCAAGAGATCAGTCTCTTTTGTGTAGGAGACTCAGTACAGAATTCATGCATGCTGTAATAGCAGCAAAAGCATTAAGAAAAGTATTTGTATCTATTAAGGGATATTACTATCAGGCTGAAATTAAAGGTCAAACCATCACATGGATTGTACCACATCATTTTTCTTTTCAACCTCAGACGAAAAATGATGTTGACTTCAAAGTTATGTCTACATTTGTTGAATTTTATATTGTTATGCTGGGATTTGTCAACTTCAGGCTCTATCACTCACTTAATCTGTTTTATCCTCCAAAACTACATAGCACAGGTAATAGTGGAATAACTATAAAGTAGTCAAATCAACCACAAAGATATTAACAACTTTTTTTATTGTAGGAAGTATCGAAAAGTCACTTGTTGATGAGGAATCTTTTGTGTCCGAAAGGATAGGTGCTTTGAATATTCCCTTAATTAGTTTGGATCCTACAGTTCAAGCAGTAGAAGATGAAGAAGCAGAAATGGATCAATTTTCTAATGTAAACGTCTAGAATTTACGATGGCATCACCTCAAGAAACTTTTTTCAATTACCAATTAATCTTTTTTAGGAAGCAGATGCTCAAAAACTCGAGGAAGCTCGTGTAGAGGCCGACAAAGTTAAGAAACTGAAGACATTATTCAAGGGGTTGAAGATTTTCGTAAATCGAGAAGTTCCAAGAGAACCTCTGGTCTTTATCATTCGTTGTTTTGGTGGTGAAGTGTCCTGGGATAAGTTACTATTTGTCGGTGCAACATTTGAGGAGAATGATGAGACGATCACTCATCAAATTGTCGATAGACCTAGCATGAAGAAACAGTTCATGTCTAGATATTATATTCAACCCCAGTGGGTTTTCGATTCAGTAAACGCAAGGGAATTATTGCCTGTAGAAAAATACTTGATGGGATGTGTATTACCGCCACACCTTTCACCATTCTCGGATAGTAGACTAGATCAGACATACATTCCACCCGAAGAACGTGCAATGATGGATCCTGAATATAAATTAAACGACGGTACTACACTTTTACTCAATCGAAATATTTGTTGGGGTAGACCAAAACAATCAACTCTATGTTCTTCAACAGATGTGAGCGAATCTGAGGAAGAAGAATCCGAGGATGACACAAAGGATAAACAAGGTGATGGTGTGGAAGAGAATGATAATGAAGAATCTAAAGATGTGAAAGAAGAAATAGAAGAAGAAGTTGCAGTTGAAGAGCATGACACAGAAAAACGAAAGGAACAAAAGAGATTGAAACAGGTTTGACATTAAAGCATACATGCCATTAAATTTCGCCTTACTTTGTCTATAAAAAATTTTGTTTGTTCTCAGAAAAAGGAGATGAAGGTTCAAGCGGGCGAAGTCGTGAAGGAGAATCCTTGGGAAAAGAGTCAACAGGAAAGACAAGAGTATCGTCTAAGAGAGAGAATGATTAAGAAGAAACATCGTAATCTTTATAGAAGCATGATGAAGGGTCGTGAAGAAAGGGCTAAAGAAATCTGGCTTCTTCGCAAGAAGAGGCGCATTCACGAAGCTGAAGAAAAAACTAAACGAAAAGAGGAGCGGAAAGCAAAGAAAGTTAAAACTGCAGAATAAAAATGAAACACCCTACCCTATATCCAGTACAGCAAAGTATCTTTTTTAATTAACTTTATTTACATCGACACATTAAATATTGTATATATTTAACCAGATTCAGTCAAGTTCAAATAGAAATTATAGTTCCGATTCCAATCAGTTCCATGTTCGTCTTTATCTCTCCCAAAACATCGCCTCTCCAAAAGAACTCTTATACAGAAAGACTTGAGATACGGTGGATGGCTTTTCTGAATGCGGGAATGTGGGGGTGATGACTTTCTCGATAGATCTAGGTGTACAGTTATACATAATGGGGAGATGCCTTTAATCCAGTCCTCCCACCGGAAGCCCACGCGCATACACGGCGCCGATCTCACTCCCGCATTGCCAGCGAAGGACTTTGAAGGCCAACTAACCCACGCTCGCCGCTGGCCCACGCGAATCAATTTCGTGGTGCCTTACTCTCTCCACCATTGGCGATTCTCTCACCGATGGGCCAAAATCCTTGCGCAAAAATGCCTCCGCGTCTACGAACCCTTTTCCATCAGCGTCACCCGCCAAGGTCGTGCATCGTTCTTAAGCAATTTCGAGTCCCCCAGACTCGCTTTGCTATTACGTACACCGATCGTCCCGAGTTTGATTAGACCCGATACTTTCGCCGGATGATTTGAAATCGAAGGACAAATCCATTTGGCGGATGCATCCGGCCGCAAACATCCACTGCTCGTCTCGGTTTCACCTTGAATCCAACATTCTGAATGTCCTGACACGATCCGACGGATGCGACATGAATGCCTATGTGCAATTGGACATTTCTGACGCTTTTCAAGAACAAAATGCCATGGTACATCAGAAGGCGAAGGATTTTTTGCGAACACTTTCTTACCAATGGATTGTCTTCGGAAATGCGACGAGAGTCACGTATAGCGAAAGTAAAAGACTTCGTTCCTTCATGGGTGTGTATGGCGGCCGGCGATTTTCACTGGCTCGCCACTGATGTCATATGAATTTTAATTCCAAGCACGGTTTGTCGTCGCTTTGTTAGCCGCAATACCCTCGGGGACTTTTGCCTCCAAGCTGCAACGTTCGGTCGATAGAAAAATTCTTCCACCTCCTTATTGGAATATTATTTGGAAAACTCAAGGTGCCAAAGTAAAAATAAGGATATTTTATATTCATGGTATAAGTAAAATAAATGTATAGAACAGTCGCATATGTAGTAGTGGTACTTTGCTGGAAAGGTAAATTCGCGTGAACAGCCTTGCTGTATTTTAATGTACTGCCTGGCAAAGTGTGCTTCGTTTCCGATGTGTGCGGCGCCTGCACATTGGGTGCTTACGTCACCCTCGCTATTCCTGTTCCAGGCCAGCTCCAGCGAGAGTATCCTTAAGGTAGTTGTATCAAAAAACAACTATGGTGGAGAATGTCTTCTTGCATCAAGGGAAAAGTGATATAAATTTGAAAGCCCTACTTCAAAATTCATTTTTTCACAAATTTCTGAAGGGGACAGGCACTAAGAAAAGTTTAGCCCACCGGTAGTACACTTTTGGATGATACAGTACTGAAACCGGTGGGGCGCTCTAATAATGTTCTGAACTTCCCCTCGATGACCCCAGTGCTTCTTCGGTAATCCCTGTAATCCTACCATTATCATTATACCATCATGCACCGCTCTTTCATAATACCTACACAACCCTACGCGAAATTACTGTGAAATGCCGATGAATTCTAGTAGTTTTTGTTTCAAACCCAAGTATAATATGTTGAATCACATTTCTACCCCACCCACGGAATGCAAAGTACACCACTTGGAGAGTAAGGCAATCGCGCTCTAATTATCTTCGCCGGAATCGTTGTACTCGATGTCTATAAGAGTTCATTCGCTCGTAGGCATAATACTAATCAGTACAGTATGGTTAATATGTTTCATTTCGCTTTAACTACGGTTTGTTGGAAGACGTATAAAGACGATTTTCGAAAAAAAGCAGTACCTGCTGGATTTGGCGAGAAATATCACTAGCAGCGCGTGGGTCGAGAACAGAAACATGAAACTACCCACGTAGCATCGGGAATCGCGAAATACCAAGGTTCCCCGAAAGGCCAGGCTTTCGGAGAACCACCACCTTCCAGGAATCGCCCGGGAAAAAAGTGCTTGCAGCTATTCGTCCCTGTGAAGATTTGACCGTGCGCCAGACGGGAAAGCCTGAATCATATTTCATCGAAGGCCAGCCAGGAAAATGAAGAATTGCGTAAAGGTGGACACCGCGATTTATGAATCGACGTTATGCAATTACGGTGCTCGGCAAAAAGAGACACGCGTCATAGTCGGCTCAATTCTACGGGCAACGGCCGTTGCCTTCTACAATGAGTATCGCCGGTGATTTCGATGCCGGGCATGCGAGGGTTCCGATGCCTGGTCAAACGAGAACCCGGAGATTTCTATGCCTGATCGAGAGATAACTTACATGCATTGCCTACAGTGTGTTTGATTAAAAAAGTTCAAGTTTTCGGTCAAATTTGTAGTTTTCCAACGTCAGAAATTATAGATAGTAGTTTGGCTCTATCTCTCACTACTCATACGATTCGAAGGCCACTGCGTAAAGTAATAAATGATCTCCGGGCTTGAGAACGCACTTATCTGACCCGGCAAGCGGAAAAGTGCATTATCAGGAATCGTGTGTGGCCGGAGTGGGCGCACGCGGTCGCATTGTGACGTAACCCGATGATTCAACAGACCGTCGATCATTCACGCCGGCATCGGAAGACACGTGCCCGGTATACGTTTGCAAATTGGCCAATTACAGTAAGGCTTAAGGCCTTGCGTCTTCCGCGGCCGGTATTCGCCGCTATTTTAATACGTTGATCCGCCAGGACTATCACCGTAAACCTGTCTATTAGAAGAATTAATAAAGCCGACTTTACGATCGGCTTCCCTTCGATAGCTGTACATTACACCTGGAAGATAAGCGTCGGTACTGGGCTATCGAGCCTACGCTCGTTTGTGTCCAATTTTTGTATTACCCTCTTTCTAATGCTAGAATTATCAATTACATGTAATTGCTTGTGAAATCAGGATCGTACTCTCATTTTCCTGAGCTACAGGTGCTTCTTATTGACGGCCATCCGGTTTAATTTAGATTGTCCTAGGTAATTATGATAGATATGGCAGGATATGCTGGTTTCAGGGCATCAACCAAGAGTAGAAGTACCCAAGATGCGCGGTATGAAGAAAGATTAATGGTAAGATGTGTTGATTTGAGAGAGATGGAAGGACTGGGAGGGCTCGAGTGAAGAATATCGAGTTTGATCGGTGGATCGGGCTGCCGAAAAGCATGCGAGGGTGGGTATTACAAGGTGTGTGCTCACGTTGAGGGCGATCGGGCGATCGGGCAAGCTTTTGAAATCCGATCGGGCAAAGGATCGGAGGCATCGGAGCCGTCCGCAGTTGGCCGGGCGGATGACGCCTCCTCGGAAAGAATACGAAATGAACGTGCGCCACGAACCCGTTACCCACACCGCACGGGGACAAGGAACAAGCTACGCTACGGAGTCACGCTTCCATGCTATACCGCGCCGCACCGCACCGTCCCGGAGATTCGTGCCTTCTCTCCGCAGGGTGCGTTGCCTCTGGTTCTGGCCAGCGCGATCCTACATCAATATTATCACACACTGCCCATTTTATTTGGCGTCACAATTTTTAAATTAATATCTGCATAAATTTATCGCATATCTTCAAATACGAGATCTACCCCTTTTCTTGCTATAAAGAATGTTCTCTGTGTGTGCTACTCGATCAACATAGCCACAGGCTAACCCAGTCGTTATTTATTAATTAGTCACAACAAAATACTCCATTCATGCAGTGATTTGCACTGCCAGCGCTCCGGGGTTCGCGCTCTTCTCTTGAATAATTCAGGAGAACCTAAGGAACTCTCTCTCTCTCTTGTCCTCTCGGCGGCGTGCTTGAGCTGTGAGGTGCGAGAGCGCCGCGGAATCGAGATAAAAAGGGGGAGGAAAGTGATATACGCTATTTTTCAGCGTCCTCTCTCGCTCGCACGACCCGGTTAGCACCTCCAAGAGCGAGCTGGGATTTATAAGTGGTCGTGCCAGAAATTCTTGGTAGCACCGTTCTAACAGGCTTCCTTGGCGCGTGCGTGCCTGCATTTTCTTTGCGGACGAACGAGCTCCCCAACACCTGCGAGTTTTTCCTTCGAGCCATCGCCGATCAAGCCACAAATCAAGGCGCAGCCGATGCGAGCTACTTCCTCTCCTGATTCCTCTCGGCGGCCGCTCGCCCTGTCAATTGGCTCGAGGTGGCAGAGTGCATGTGCATGCAAGGGCAGCTCGTATATTAAAGATAATGGCGCAAACTCCGCGCGGAACGGTACGTCCGCAGATTCACGGCTTGCTGTCAGCGTATGTAGGTACGCTCGGCTTGTGAAGTGGCCCGAGCGAACCGGCCAGGTTCAGCGACACCGATGCGCCTGCTATGAGACCTTACCACTACCGAGATTATCATTCAACCTCCTCAAATATACATACGCATCCTTCTTTCCTAATCTACGCTCATTTTTTTGTACTTCGAAGATATTGTTACGGTGAGAGTAAGTTAGAATTCTTGGAGTGGAAATTGTCAAGAGACGATTGAAAGTATTTGTTAGGTAGTACTGCTTGATCTCGGAGTGAGTCGAGGCACCGATTGATTCCAGCGTGGAAAACTAGCTCGGGTTGCATATCAGCTTGCAAAACTCGCGGCGACCCTAGCTCGCCAAGCATCCTTGAAGTAATCTCGTCTTCGGTTTCGCTCTTCCTGCTCGGCCGGGAGTGCGTACAGCACATTAACTCCCGAGGTTCTCGGTGCATAACGATGCCTGCTGGTGTAGATCGTCCAACGCGAGGACTGGATGCACCGGAACTCCTGAAAATCCTTTGCTACCTTCCGGGAGGAGGATCAGCGCACCGATCCGTGGTATGAGCGTAATCTTTTGAAGCATCGGACACCAATCTAGGAGCTTTAGTTGTTCCCACCTTCTGTCAGGCGAAACCGACGATTTGTCTTCGATTGTGTAACAATCGCACTAGATCAAATCCAAAGATTAAACCATACTCCCATCGAGAAAGCGAAGCCATTGATTTCACATCGCCGGAGGATTGGCCGTTCAAGTTGACGCGTTTCAAACAATGTTCTAACAAGTATTCCTGCTCAACAGCTTTCGCCAACGGGCCAATTGCGTCCTGTCAATTTGCTAGGCATACAATTACGTAAAGCAGCCGGACCCTCCGAGAATCTACGCGTTCAACAGGTGTAATGGCACCTTTCGGAAAGTCGGATGCTCTAGCTGCGATGAAGATCTTACGGGAGATAGGAGCTGGCGAAGTCGATAGTACAATGTTACCGCGTAGAAGCAAGCTTGAAGAACATTGTCCGTAGAACGGTGTGTATGTATGGCGAGCAAGGTACAAACACATAACGGCTAGGTTGGACCTATGTTTCGCTCGCCTGCCCCTTGGTACCGTTTACATTTTACATCCCGGCTCGTGGATGAACTCAGTCCGGAATGACCTTCCTCTATTCGCCACCAACGTAATAAAGTTCACCAAGTAGAAATTGTTCACCACTCGAAAGGGGGATGACAATTAATTAACGTTAAAGGAGATAGATGTCTGCGTGGAGAACGTTGCTCCTGCAAGCGATGCATATCGGAAGATCCCTATCGGATGCACCGCTACCAACACCCGGCCTCCTGTCATACATTCTACTATCAGTCTTGAGAGTCCGGCCGGTGAAGACATTGCTCAATGTCTCTGAAGCATCTACTTCACTTTAGGATTGAGTGCTAGCCACCGGAGAAGACTTCCCTTCTCTATTCGTTCGTTAATCAAAGATGCGGAAGAGAAGAAACGACACTGAAGGCTGCTGATCTATCGAGGGCTAAGAGTAATCGACGAATCGAAGATGAGGTCCGTGAGCATGACTCAGGTCTAGTAAAGGGTTTGAGAGTCGCTTGCTGCGAGCACGAGCAGGCTTCCCGCTCGGAGGCGTCGAGTGGTTCTAGCTGGAATCTAGTAAGTAATTCCTAGCGTGAGAGAGTGAGTCGGGGACAGGTAAAAGGATGAGGCGTGCCTGCTCCAGAAGGAGAGGGAGCGCGAGGTGGCAGGCGGCAGGCGGCAGGCTGCAGGGCAAGAGGTTGCAGAGGTCAGTCGAAGGGGCAGTTGGACCTCTCCTAAAAGTAGTGGGAATCGATGGCCAAAAAGGGAGGAGCGCGAGGATGCATGTGCGAGGAATGAAAATACAGGAGACTGTATGTATACTGAGCGGGCGTGAGGCGAGTGAGAGCGATGGTGGGAGGGAAGGAGGAGAGGGAGCGAGTGAGGAGAGTAGAGAGTTGTAGGCCCGAGAGAGGAAGCACGTATAGGTAAGCGCCGCTCAAGAGTCGAGAGAGGAGTTGGAGCCGAAGGAAAAGGCGGAGGAGGGAGCCCTCAGAAAGAGAGAGGAACCTAGCCGAGCAGAGAGGTTTGCTGGCCAATGAAACAGCAGACCACCGATGACGTTGCCGTTGTCTCACGTCCAAGTCTCACCAAAAGTCTTCTCCAGGTAGCAGTTCGTCCGCGGTCTCCCGGCTGGACGAGGACCTCGTCCTTACGCGGATAACGCATCACGTTTCTTCTTCCTCCCTTTTTTTCTTTCTTTCCCCCGAGCAGTGAAATCGAAAACCGGCCAAGATTGGAGCCTGGATACGCGAGAGAATTGTGGCAGAAGGAGGCTGTTATCAGCCATGGGGACGGGTAAGTCCACCGAGTCCTGGAGAACACCGCTTGCTCCAAGGATCCCAGCCCTTTTATGGTACCAAAATAATCCTCCCGCCTCCTTCTCCTTCATTCCTGCCTCAGATTCATCAGCGACTCTGGAATTTCCCTCTCAAATGTCCTGGCGATCGTTCTCTTCGGTTTCCTTCTCGAAGTCCGTGTCAGATTGGAACCGGACCTGTTGGCCAGTTACCTGGTGTCTGGATCCCTTTCAGAAACGGTTTCGCGTATCTCGCTGGGCTCGCTTTCCCTGTCACTCTCGAGAACTATCGAACAATAGACTGGCATAAGGTGGAATCAAATTGGAGAATCAATCGCGACAAATGCCGGCTGAGTCAATTGGTGTCTGGGTTCTTTGGGAGTCAAGGCCGAGATTATTGGCAAGTGTCTATCGTTGGGAGAGGCTGGCCCATGAGAGCGGGGCCTCCGGATTACTCAAGGATAATCGTGAAAAAAATATCGACTCTGCCATTTAATTAGAAGCTGGCGGGCCGAAGGTCGTGCTCGCGTTCTCCAAAATGGTGTGTTGGGACAGTGTTGGTCCTGCCGTGGTCATTTTGTCATGTTCGGGTGGTCGAGTCAGTCTCACGGTTACTCAGTATGTAGCAGTAACAAGCGGCGGTGTTCTTGGCCGTGTCCTTTACTCTCGGGCTATTGGATCCCCCGTCGCATGGGATGCGAGCCGGCGACGGCTTCGTGCTTCGCCGAACGATTACTTAATTAGGTATCGAGTGTATGTTCGACGGATCATCTTCGATCCTACGGCCCAACCGGCGTCGACCTTCGCTCGTCTCACACTCACTGCTCACCCTTCTGACTTCACCCACTGTTGGCTCACTGACACCCACGGAGTATCATCCCCCCCTAGCTTAGGATTTATTTCATCTTAGCCTTTCCTCTTTTTCCTTGCAAAATTTATTACGTGAAAACCTGATTGCTCTGCGGAATTAAAGGCATTGCATCGGGATGCCCGGTTGTTCCGACCTTTGGTACATCCTTTAGGCGGATGGTGTCAAGGATAGACGTGTGCGTTAGCTGTCCGATCAGAAATTATGCGACCAGCTAGCCGTAACGCCTGAACCACCCACTCTTTTTTTTGCGTGCGAAAATACAGTGGATTCCTAGCTGGAGTAGATAATTTTATCGTATACCAGCTTGTCACGCTTTCCTCGACACTTCCCTCGGCACCTCGATATCCGTCTTAGAACTATTACGTGACTATTAGCAGAGAGCTGTTTAATTTGGCTCGCCATGACACCGAAACACCGAGAATTTACCATACATGGGAATATTCGGCGAGTTGTTTCCGGTTTCGTCAGGGTGTAGCCGCGTGCTCTTAACGACTTTAGAAAGTAAGTGCGTGCGTACGCCGACGCACCATCGAGCCGAGAGTGTTCCCCTAAAAAAGAACTAATGACTCCATTGCAAAAGTCTTTGAAACAGACCTCCTTTCAATGTCATACATTTGCCAATTCAAAAAGGGAGTTGGCCCGCAGGAGTAGCGTGTTAGATCTCGATTCGAGACGCTCGGATGCTGATCTGGATTGGTGCGGCCGATTTTCTTTGGCCGTCGACGAGGGTGCACCCGGCGGAAAGTTGGTGCTCGATCGTGATATCCCCAAGTGCAGTGATTTCGAGCGGACACTTTCTGTGTGACAAGCAAGTACGCACCGGCGAGGAGAGCTCTCGGATCCGGTTTAGCACCAGCAGCGCAAGAGTGCAGGGCTGCTGCCTGCCTTCTCGGAGACGCAGAGAGACGTTAAGAGAGCGACATTGTGCAAAAAGGACTCTATGACCGCCGGCTAAATGTATGGACGAGGAGTAAAAAGGAGTCGTGAGTGTGTAGCATCGAGTAGTGAGTGAGCAGTTCGATCTAGCCAAGGATACACGGTGGAATCAGTGATTCGAGAAAGAGTGAGGCGCTCCACTGCTCTCTGCGCTTTTATGGACTTTCCGATGGTCGGCGCCGTCCCAGCGAGCGAGGTAACGCAAGCACCTATTTTTATCGGGGGGGCCGATGCCTTCTCGCCCCTATCCAGCCACCGGACACGCCAGCCACGGCCCCCATTATCTTGCAAATCTGCACCACATCTTCCAGGCATACCTTGCGGCATCATTTGCTTTTAGTTCCAACCGCCAACGACCATATTTCCTTCTAAATGGATCGTCGTTTCCCTTGCGGTTCTACGCTCGATCCACCTGCATATTTTCTCTCTCGCGTGCCTGCTCCACTTATGTCTTTCGATTCTATTCAGTAAACATAATTATCAATCCCCGCATCCGAGTTAAGGACGAGATAACTTCTCACCACAGTTATTAATAGATCATTCCGATCATACACACGCCAGTCAATAGTTGACGCCATAAGATACCAAGTTCAGCGAGAACTTACGCAAACTGTTCTAGAAGTTGTGAATTCAAGGTAGACTGCGAAACATAACATCGGCGATGAAGCGCTTCTAGCTTTCCACATACATCTGTCGTACAGGAAAGTAGTGTGCGAGGCATTTCTGTAGGAATTTATGTTACGCCGGGCGTTGGAAGTGCACTGCTATTATTGATACCTACGGTCTAATACTGTCCATTACTTTCACGGTAGTATTGGCTATTTAACGAGATAGTTGGCTAGGGACAGCGTGCGCAGAGTGCCCAGTGCCGAGTGTGTTTAGCTGGCCGAGCTCGGTAGCGAAAGGTTCGGCATTGCCGAGGTCGCGGTACCGCTGTGACCTCAGTTTTCCCGATTGCCGCTAGAAAATCAGCGCAAACGCGTGGGCCCAGGATGACCGGGAGAACGCGTGCTCGTAGGCGCGGACACTTGCTCAATCGTGCATCGTCGACAGTTGACATACATGAGTTGGGCTCGAGAGCGAGAGAAAGAGAGAGAACTATACAATGTTGGAATGAGAGCGGAGACTGCTAAATAATGGGCGGTGATACATGCACTCCACCCAATTAATACTTGCAAACTTCCACACACGCATTAATCGTTATCGTCCGAAGGCAATTAGTATTCAAAGATCGGGGAATTTTTATTATGAGCAGAAAACTATTGCACCTTTGAAAAAGAGAGGATTTCATTGGAATGTCCGATTCGACCGGATGATGCTTCTCTAATGAATTCACACTGCTTGGCAATGCTAATGTCCACGGCCTAGTAATTCGATATTCGATTAAATCTCCACTCTCTCTCTCCTCATCCGGGCTAATTAAGACCGCTTTACTAATTGCGGAGACATATGCGCTGTTTCTTCCTCCCTTGATCTTGACTGGTTGAATCCTAGGAGAGAAGACGAAGAACTTAGAGCACAATAGCACGCGCCGCGGTGATCGCCGAGTAGCTTGCTCGAACAATAGATCGAATGTCGCAATTTTCGTCGGTCGGTTACGTCAGGGAAAAGGGAAACGTTTGAAATTTTTCGTCGATTACCCGTGACCCCGTTCGAGCACGAGTGCGCCTGACAGGCGGATGAACGTTGCGCAATCTCGAATATGTATCGCACACACGCGACGTCGCGCCACGCCGAGGACTCACCATTCAGGACATTCGATCAATTGCACACGACATCCTAGACTGGGAGAGTCTGCTGGAAATAATTAATAACCATAACAGAGTTATCCTTGGGGCCGTTTAATTATTTGCTGGTAACTAAGCGAGTCGTCGAGCTCGCTAAGGCCGCATTGCCATTTGCACGGCTTTGAGACGACCTTGGAGGAGAGCCGTCTCGAAATCGACTTTTTTAACACTGAATATAAACAGCCGTGCTTCCTTCCACTCAATGAGCCTTGATTTCACTAGCATTATTCACTTTCCGTCGAATGTAGCCACACTAGACACCGGATAGAAGAAGATTTCACTATTTCCATAGAAGGACTCCTCGCTATTCAAGTACCTTCTAACTCTGACAACGCTGATTGAAACATCGGCAAAACGTTTACTCGAAACCCGACTGTTTAATTCATTACCATTATTCAACGCAGACTCGTGTTCGTAGGGAAGGTGTATTCCTGGCGATGGAACTTAAACGTTGTTGTAAATTAAATTAAAATCGGCAATTCCTTCGGAAGGATCTGATCGGCATTGGCTTCTCTTGGTACCTTGTTATTAGCCGCGATCTAAGGATCCTCTCAACGACTGGCACTCCTCTCGAAGAAGCGGGCGAGAGGACGACGGTGGAGGAACAATTTCCTTTTTTCCGCGTGGTGAACGGACGTGCTACGCGTTACAGTCAGACCTGTTCTTAAGCCGGATCGAAGGGAGATTCTTCCTCTGTGCTCTTGGCGAGGAATCCCCTCAGAGTCAAGCAAAACCGGGCCCTCGAGCGCGAGAGTATTATCGGGATTCGGGATCGGAAAAATCATCGCTGCTTCCTGGACTACCATGCTCGAGTGGATGCAGACAATTATCTTGCGCGGGGAGGCACGATTCAGGGAAAAGAGTACAATGATTCAGGCGGAGCCCCTCTCCATCTCCGAGGAATCCGAGCTTGCTCGGCGAGCGTGCCAGGATTGTTTCCGTCGTGGTATAACATTCCTGCCGATCCGGAGCAGCCTTGAAGTCGGAGAAGCGCAGCAATGCCATGGACCAACAGCCTCTTCCCACTGTACTCTCCCGCCTCCTTTGCTCTGCTCTGCTCTGCTCAGCTCAGCTCTTTCACTTCTCGCCGAAGCTAAAAGTGGATCGGACTCGAGCCGACGATTGCCACTTGATAGAAATCCAGACGAGAGGAGGGAGGATGTACGAAAGTAAAATCCAGTGGTTTTCAAGTTGCGATCACTCGGGGAGGCCGGGGAAAGCCGAACCTCCCAAGGATCCGATCGACCGAGCTCTCTAGCTCGAGGGATATTTGAGTGCTCGTATTGGCAGTGGTGATTGGTGCGTTAGGATGTTGCAAATATTTCAAATGGCCAAGAGCAAAGGACGTGAGATAGAATCGTATATAGAGGACGGCGATGATTAACCGGTCGATCGGTTAGACCGGTATCCACGTCAAGCAACGCGAAAGTGGCGAGGTGCGGTCGTCCATTGCCGATTATAGGCATCCTCCGTTCCTCAGAGACGCCAGCAGTCTCGCGCGCGCCTCCTTCTTTCTCTTTCTCTCGAGCATATACTCCGAGCGGAGTCGGGCCGAGTGTGAAAGAAACCGACACTTGGAGCTTCACTCTCTTTTTACAAGAGTAAACCAGAGAGAGACACTGGCTGCATCCTCCGCAGCATGCACACACCTATCCACTCGGATCTTCCTCCGATCCTCTTCTTCGAGTGCTCTCCCTTCGTGGCGCATGATTTTTCTGGTCACGAATGAGTACGCTTCGTGACCTTGCACCGCTCGAAGGTATAGCCTTCCACCTCGAGGGAGGCTGACCGATCCCTGGCTAGAGTGGCCAAAACTTACATAACACTGACTCAAAGGATCGCCTTTCGAACCTTGAGCCCCACACAATTCTCATTCCCAGGACGATACCTACGCGTATCCCAAAATTTACACGTGTCCTTGATCAGTGAATTCTCTTGGTTGGCGATTAGATTGAAAATTTATAGACGCGGGAGGAAAGAAATGAATGTGGGACGATAGAATAGGTTGGCATGGATGAGGTAGAAGTTGGAGTATGTCGTTGGTGGTGTGGTACGTAGTTGCTCGGGAGCAGAGAGTATTCGCCGACCTTTGGTGGGCAAGGAGCGTAGGCGCCATTACGCCGAGTTGCTTGGACTCCCGTCCTTCTTGCTATCCACGCTATCCTCCTGCGAGGTATCCTCTCCTTCCTCTCGTTACTCCCGTTCTCCGGCTTCCTCTCAAACCTTCTGCCTCCCGGTTCCTCCTCTCGCTCCTACTCTTCTTCCCTCTGCTCATCGCACTGCTAGCCGGGGCGCTTCTTAGTCTTCTTCTTAGTCCTCTTCTTCTTCTTATCGGGCCTTGCTTGACTCTCTACGAGTCAAGGACCGTTCTCAAGGAGGTCGCTCCTTTTAACCGGGCATCTAGGCGTTCGCTCGCTCGCTCACTCGATCGCTCCTTTCTGCACTTACTCCTCGCACTACCTTTGTCTCCCCTTCGAGCTCGATTTTACAAGCGCACCTTTATGCTTACCGAGCACCTGGACGATTTTCCTTCTCGCCAGCATGTAGTCTTTCCTGCCTCTGACACTGAGTTCCCGTGTTACGCGATCTCCCGACTCTTTGAAACGTGGCGAAATCACTAGAGAAAAAAAGCCAGCCAGTTTCACCCGGCGTGATCGACTTGCACAAGATTTAATGGTAAACAGTTGCTCGTATGATTTTTTGCCATATTTAGTCGACGTACAAGTGACTCGGAGTCGGAGTTTATTTGTGGAATGAGAAATCTAGGGAAATGAAATGCAGCCGGAACTTTCCTTGGATTTACATATCCGGAGAGAGAAACGTGAGAGGGAATTCCCTGGCGAATGGTGAACTAGCGCGAGATAAAGAAGCGAGCGGACTTCCACTTTTCCTTCAGCCTCGTTTCGCAGGATGCATAGAGTGCGTGGAACCTATCCGTAATTAGCGTCCGTTCTGAAGTAATGTTGGGGTCAGGATATCACGGCCGGTGGCAGTGGAGATCCCTCTGCCGTCACGCACCGTTGGCCAAAGTGGTTCTTAATTGAGGAACACCTGTAAACAGCCGCTGTACAACCCTCGCATCTTCTTCTCCATCTTGTTCTTCTTATCCTGCTGGACCTCCGTCATGCGTGCTACTATCCGTGATTCCCTGGATCGACGATGTGCGATGACTGGTTCTATGTCCGACGATGACCAATGCGTCGGTGATCCATGCGGCGACTGCAACACGCTTCTTTTTCGAAGCCGCATGTGTACCGGGAGTCCACGCAATAATCACGAACTTCCTACCCTCGTAATTGCATGAGAAGTCCTGCCGGCGAGCCGTGGAGTCATTGCCCTGCAACGCAGATCATCCGTATTTTTCAGGATCGCCGTGCCGTTCAGTTAACATTCGCATCGCGTCTCGGAGTGTGATCTCAGAGTGCGAGTACTGCGTGGCGAGCGGTATTTCCGCATAGCTCGAACCGTGTGCACGCGACTCATTCGCATTTGCATTGTGGCGAGTGTCTCGTAATCGTCGGCGACCACTAATTTCTATTTTCATACGCCTGCCTAACTGTAAACCCGTTCTCCTTTCCTCTCCACAAGTGCCGGCTCTTTAGAACCTGTTATTCAAATTCCAAACTCGAAGACTTTACTGTCGGAAGGCAGGTGTCTGCGAAAAAATATAGACTTGCGGAAAGGAGGCTGCCTGTAAACAATGACGAAGATAAGGAAGGAGAAGGAATGAGGATTACATCTACGTGTACTTCCACTTAGGCGAGTCTCTATAAATACATCTTGACGATGCGACTATCATATCGGCATCCATCCGCTGATCATTTAGTCAAATTACACGGAACTCATCTCGGCGTTAGATCCGCCATTCACGGCAGGCATAACACCCGAGGGAGATAGAAAAAGATAGATGCGACACAACGATTTTGAACCGTTACATAACTTAGACCGAAGCATAACTGTGAGAGAAGTAGCATGCTGAACTCGGATGCTGAGTCAGAGAACTGGACGAACGTAGTGACGCGCATTCCTAATAAGGGATGGGCGGGGTTTGAGACTGGAGATATTGCGATCTCCTCATACATCTTAGAATATCAAGTGAAACTGCATTACACGAAAGTAATTCAGTGCCGAGGAGACGCGAGTCTGGCCAAGGGACGTGCTAGTCCCGAAGGGACAAGCTCTTAGAAGCTGGTGAACACGACTCGTCACGTACCAGTTTCCACTAGTATTTCCCCGGCTCTGCTGCTTCTGCTAGACACGGACTTTCAAAGTGACCTTCAACCCTTTAACGGTTACGATGCAATTATTACTTGAGCCCGGCGGTGGTGCAGGGGTCATGGGCCAGCGCGCAAATTACTTTTCTACTCTCTTCCTCGGTTCCGTTAAGGCTCTGCTCACGTCCAGCAGCAGAGAGCGCACATATGCACCCGTCAGCTTTAAAGGAATATACTCGTAGGCATCGGGCTTATCAGAAGAATTTTATTATCCCTCTAGTATGCCTGTGCACGGTATCTTCGATGGTGAGGGCCATTAAATACGCGAGGTACTTCCTTCCGGCGCAAACGAGACCTTCCTCTCATCCTGTAAGCGTAATCACTCGTATTTCCCTAGACGTCTCATTCCCAGAGCACACAGGCACACTTGGCCCGCTCGTTAATGATCTCAGGTGCTCGTGTCGAAATAATAATTGGTCCGGTGATTATTACTCAATGCCTCCGGGAGGTCTAATGACTCCTGTTCGAGATGGAGCAGTAGCAAACTGCCATGAATGATAGATCGGAAAGGAGACCACCACAATTTCACGGGTTAGTCAATTAAGGTGATAACTCGGGACTGTTTAAAGGGTGCTGCGATATGATTTTCTCGGGGAGACTCGTACGAACTGTGGTAAGCATTCGCAGCAATTAGCGATTGCAAGTGGATCTATCTGTTGATGAGTGGCGATAACGATCGTTCGATTAGCCCAGCTTCTTTCTTGTAGTTAAAAGCGTATACCATTTATACGGCTCGGTTAGCGATAAAGACTTTATGTCGCAACCCTCATCGTCATTAGAGGCGGTGAACTCTCCTGTAGATAGACGTACGCGCGTTCTACCTACACCCGGTCAATTTGTCCGCTTAACAATCGGCAACACGTGTTGGACGACGATCAGGAAAATTGCGGTAATTTGCCGCTTTTGCAGTAGTCATTGGCCGGCGTGCGTTGGTGCTTGCCGGGCTGCCTTCGGGCCAAGCCAATAATAACGCGCGGTTATTTCTCTGTTAGCAAGATCTATCGACGTAAGCGAGGCATTGCCCGGTGATGCGAGTGTGATTATCTCTGCCACTTTGTTTCCCCGGATGGCTCGTTGCCCCCCGTCGAATCTTCCGGCTAGCAATTTCATAGGCGATGATTCATCTACCACCTCGACTGTGTCCGAACGATCACCGATAACTTATTCCCATAACCAGTCGTGTCTTCGGCTTGTTCTCCGCGCGAGGATCATATTCCAGGTGTAGTATGAATTTTTCCTTATGGCCTCTCCCAGAGAAAATAGTTGTACGTCGTTGATCTTGGCGTTAATGAAACTTCGCTCTGGCCACGATTACGGAATGCGAGTCTGGTCGGTGACACGATTACCGAGTTGAGAGCTCCTTAACTGGAAAGTGCACATACTACCGGAGAGTTCAATGCTTGCAACAGTTCGTTCATGCAACGTCCCTGTCCATTACAATCGTGTCAGTGGTCTCGCCATATTTAGGAGAGGTATTCCGTTAACTCTCCACTTCTACGGAGAGACGCGACAAATTCTCCAGGATCCCTTTCTCGCGAACGAGGCTACGGGGGAACTTGAAAATCGCCGGGTATCCTGATTTACTGGCAAAAGTGAAAGTGCTATTACAATCACCACATATACAATTGAACTGCGAGGAGTTATTGATATTATTGAAAGTGGTGGTTTGCCTGGGGAGAAGAAGGGAGAAATACTCGACTCGGTACTCAGGATCGTTTCGTCTAATATGGTAATGGGGGGATAAAAGTCGATGGGGCATCATGCATATAAGTGGACCTGCTGGAGATGAAGATGCAGCTTCCGTAGCTACGAAAATAATCGCTAACGAGACGCGTCGCACGGTTGCCTGACGACTCCATTCGTCGTTCGAGAGGAATTCGCGATGAAAGGGATGAGCATTGCGCCGAACAGACTTGGCGGACATTAGAGAAATTTTATATCTGGATAATTAGCCTGGGCAGGATCGTGAATGACGCGCGTCTTTCCGGTTGATCAGTTAAGAGGAGTCTTGCTAGTGAGATTCCCAACGAAGGGGGTAGGAGGAAGATGTACCAAGTACCAACGTCATGTCGTTCGAGTGCCATTAGATGTCCGATCAGATTACGACCCAATTCCCCTCGGTTGTAAAGAGATCGAAGGGGGAACCTTGGACAGATGTAGTTTCTAATATAGACACGCACGGCTGGGGCCGGATTTTCTCGATCATCATCCTACGCTTGACTATCGGCTGCGCGCGTTCGCGCTCCTTTTAATCACTGACACACTAATTTACTGTCTGCCATTATACCCACGCCTCCAAAGATGGTATCTGCCATTGTCCGGGCTTATCTCTTTATTAATTCCCCACGTAATCCCTCTGTCCATTTCTACTCTGTGATCGACACTGGAGTGATTGGCCTCCCGATGAAAGGCCTCTCGCCGAAACTTGATCGTTGCTCGTTCGGTGTAGGTTGCACACTCGAGGAAGTTGCTCTTGCCATTTTCTAGAATCGATCTATCGCGCTGATATCAAATTAGACGCACTCCTCGAGGAGGGCTGCAATCTGGCGAGGTGATCAACAAGACTGCCGCGTTCCCTTCTCGCGGGGACTTTACTGTTAGACGATTCAGTTGAAGCGGGCTACTTTACGAGCTCGAGTTTTTCCGAGATCGCGTCGCCTAACAGTACAAAGGAACAATAAAAGTCGAATGAAAAGTGCGGCGATGGAAATACTAGCCGCAATTCGTTTGGCGATTACGCACTTTGTGGATCTGCGATACCACGAAGCATGCACCGTTCTCCATCGTGGGAGCAGAGGAGCTCCTCGTGTTTTATTCGATGCCGCAGCGACGACGAGAGGCGCTTTTACGCGCCGGCCGACAATTAAGCCTGCAAAAGTTGCGCACGGCAATCTTTCACGCTCGCTTGCTCGCAGGGGAGAAAAGGAACAGGATAATGCGGGCCTTTCGGCAAGATCGCCGGCCTTCGGCCAAGGTCACCGGTTGCATTAATTCAAGCGGCGCTCGAGAGGGAGAGATAAATGTTGTCGGCGCATTAGCATTCGACGTTAGCCGCTGACGCAAACCTCGTTAGACACAATGGCCACGGCGAATTTCCAACGCAGCGGTGCCTCGAACAGATGTTGCCAACAGGTGTCCGCTCACCGTGGAATTATTCCGAATTTTCCATCGACGGCCTACCTGATCCAGTCACGCTGACGTCATTTGTCACTGACATAGTCTCGTCCTTTCTCGACGATCGCCCGAAGATTCGCGAATTTCATTCGATCTTTCTGGATCCTTGCCAGATAAAGGGCAGAGTTCGCATTCACGCTGGAACCAGTTTTGTTTGTGGGTCTCGTATGGAAATTCGCCTGCTTACTGAATCAAACTCATACGAAATTACCTGTAATATCTTCCAAAGAATGCAATTACTGTATTATTTTCCAAATATATTTTGTTTATAAGGGTTATTATAAAACATCCGTATTCGAAGGTTTAAAAGTGTCCTCTTTACGATGAAGAATAGCGCGCATCATCTTAGACCTTTGGGAGTCTCGTGGCTTTCTTTTAAAGGTGTAAGAGAGAGGATGCGGGTCCCGTAGCTGATCGTTCCCGCTAGTGGGAGGTGTCAAGAGTTGTCTTGGGGAGAAGCGGGCCGGATTTCGGGGACCGGCTAGGAGGAATTGGGTCCAGCAGGGCCCACGCGTTCGGCAGTGCGCCCGTTTCGTTTGTGTCCGCTTCGGGCGGCCGGCTCTAAAGAACTTTCACTTTGCAACAGAATAATTCTGTCTCGGCTGAGCACGGCTCGCCGCTCTCTCATACACTATACAGTCTAGAAGTATACACAGCGCTCACTTCGAGAGAGCGCGTGCGGAGTGGGCGTAAGTTTTAGGCCCGAATCACTTGTCTGCTTTATCGTTTCTGTTCCGTTGATTCATGCCGGATGTGTTGCCTCACAGGCACCGGCAACTGACGCGAGCGATGCCCGATCGTGCTCAGAATAGGAATTTCCTAATACGTTGCAACCAGCGAAGCTAGCTGAGCTCCCGATGCGATTCGCATCGCTCCACGGATACGATCCAGCCTTCTCTTGGTCCCACATAATACCAGCTGGTGTATTACGTTGTAATCCATCGCTATATTTGTCTCCTTTAACCATCTCGTTACTCTAATGGCGGTGCCACCGATGCAAAAAGTGTCCGGATGAAAAACACCTCGAGAAGACAGCGATGCGAATGAACGAGTGAGCGGACAAGTAGAATTGAAGTCATTTCATCCTCATTATAATTCTATGACAGATTTCATC
Source organism: Ectemnius cavifrons (assembly GCA_964023945.1). Classification (NCBI taxonomy): domain Eukaryota; kingdom Metazoa; phylum Arthropoda; class Insecta; order Hymenoptera; family Crabronidae; genus Ectemnius; species Ectemnius cavifrons. The sequence goes on along the minus strand of OZ030384.1, from coordinate 11,882,500 downwards.
AGCACTAAGACCAAGTAGATGATCGCATGGTCTTATTAGAGGCGCGATTATATAGCTGGGATGGGTGCTTCCTTGTAGTAAGGCGTATTTGCGCTCCACACATCATTCTCACGAACGATGCGCCGCTCCTGTTAATTGTGTGCGCAAGGCCAACGTACCTCGACACTTATAATTAGTAATGTAAACGGCTCTCCCGATTGGTCGAGGACTACGTGATCCATTGATGAAATTTTAATGATTCGGAACCTCATTCATCAATAGAGATGACTGGTCCCATGTCAGGAAGGATACTGACCCCAAAGATTTTGCGGAAGTATTTAGAAATTCGGTTGATTAACATTTTAAAAGTGGTTTACTTTATCAGGGTCAGCCCGATAAAATAAAGCTCGTTAAATAAAGATATTCGTTGGCTTGCATAGGACAGTAAGGGAAAGATGCTTGGTTGTATTCGAATGCATGTGTCTCAGCTTCGCTCCTGCATGGCTGCCACTCGCAGGGACCGTTATCCGAATTATGGATTCAGATCTTCGGCCTGCCGAGACGACACTCCGGGTTTCCGACGTTTCACGGTTACACTGCGTTGGTTCTTCCACTTGGAAGACTTCGCACTGGTTGCCATTAATTATTCGTCGATGTCTGATCGGCGGAACGGGCGCTAAGCAGCGGCGAATTAAGTTGAGCGAGGAGAAAGCTTCATCCATGTGCAATTTTTACCGCTACCGACAGTGTATGCTCTATAAATATTCACGGTGCTCGAACTCCTTGGCAGATTTTAACGGAAACGTCTAATTAGTCGTTTACGGATTTCTTCACGAACCACACCGGTTGAGTGTGTAACAGTACAGCGGGTTGGACTGAATAAAGCGAGTCGGAGTTTCTTCATCCTTGGATTAGCGTTGAAGAGGGTCGCGCGCTCTTGTGTAGATGGAAAAATGAATTCTTCAAAGGAAGAGACGCTTCTCCAGCATTGCATTGCCTTTTAAGAAGATGCTCGCCGCTCTGAGTCAGACGAAGATCTAACGGGCTCTTCTATCATCGGGATAGAAGCCGCATCATTAATTACAATAAACCGCCCATGCACGCGACTATGTCCCCCACTCTTTCTCTCTATTCATATATGCTTGTACGTCTATTACGCTGCTACTGGTGAGGAGATTTTTCAACATTTTAATACGTTTTACTCTGACACGATATAACAACATATTCTTAAAAATAATACTTTAATCTTTCGATTTTTTAATATTTTTTCATTAATTTTTTGAAAATCTATTCTACCCGGGACCGCGTCGCGTGGGAGAGTGTTCCCACCTAATAAAGGTGTGAAAAAATAGTACAAGCACCTTGGCAGGATATGCTGGTGTCACGTGTAGCCGCCGCTTTCACGCCGGCGAAATCAAGCTTCCATAAAGCGAGTAGGTATTCGTGGGCGGGCGGCAATAACCACTAAAGGCGTTCGCCCCTCCACTTCATCCTTCTACCTCTAAGGATCGTGTCCTTGTTTTTTGAGGTTCGTTGTAGCGAAATCGCTGTTTAACCGTCGATATACGCGTGGAATTATTAAGGATCGCCCCGGGAGATCGTAATTACAAGAGTAATTGGGTAGGAGCTACCTGAAGAGTTATAGCATGCTTTACCGGGTAGATGACGTATGGTCCGTTATTAGCGCGTGATTTCTTATATAACAAATACATTAGCGGCACACTTGGGATTCTAAAAGAAGAATCGATTGCACGGATCGTTGGATCGTGTGAAATTCGTCGATGACCACTGATGATTGTGGTTAGTGACTGTCGTCATGGCCAGACATTTCCTTGACTCACCGGCACCTATGCTACTTGATGCAAATTATGACAATAAAAGACGTCGACAAAACATATTTTTCGCCTTCGATGGCCACGGAATATTCCGCATTCCAGACGATCGCGATTAAGAATCCTGAAATTTATGGGGGACTGGTTTTTCTAGACATTGTTGTCGAACTTTCGGTCGCCTACGATCGAGTCAGGTCGAACAAGGACGCGGTAGAAATTCAACGGTTATTTTACCATTTGATTAGTCTTTTTTATTCCGTTTAATCACTCATTATCACCGGATTTCACTAGCACACGCTAATGGCCTTGTGCGATTTCGCATTCTTTTCGTCGAATCTTCGCACGAAGATTTTGCAATGGCGCGTAGGTGGTTTGAAGAAGTATTATTCATTCTTCGCACATCAAGGCATCTGCTCGAGACCGTGATGGAGAGAGTACCGCCTCTCGCGTGCTCGCATATATGCGCCTGGCTAATTGAGAGGTTTTGTCATCGGGCTCCTGTATCTACTTACCGGGCCGCTTGACACGTTAACACACTTTTCATCGATATTTCTCTTGCGACACGCGATTATGAGCCCCGCCGCTTTTTCTTGCACGCGCTTCTTGCCCGGTACAAGATGATATTGAGAGCGGCGATGTCGACATCACGAAGGGCAGTGGTACAACTTGGACTCTTGCCAACAATCGGTACAAAGTCGGAGGCATTGGCCCGCAGTTCCTTGGAGACCCTCGCAATCATGCAAATGATAATCATTTGGTAAGCAATTGGCTTCCGGCGAGCGAGGGCTGCGAATTTCCGCAGGGGTTGTAGTATTTGTCGAAGAAAAATAGGTTGGCAGAAGTATTATTGGGGAGCGCGTGGGTGGATGAATTCTAGTGCGGCGCGGCGTAGGTCAGACAATGATTGTGCCCGAAGCCTAAGGGTACAGGAAGACCTTGAAGAGGAGTGTTGTTCAGTGCGCTCGGCAGAAAGAGGCACAAGGTGAAGAGTGAGGAGGGGGCCAAGGGGTCCACAGGTGCATCGTACTCGCACGCCCTCCTTTATTACGTTCCACCGCCTCCTCCTTCCTCGTCTCTTCCGTTCCTCTTCTTTCCTCCCTCGGCTCACTTCTTCCCTTCCGGCTCCGACTTTCCTTTTCCCGCGCGCGCACTCCTCTCCACCACGATGCACACCGCCTCTTCTTTCTCGCACTTCCTTCTCCCTCTGTCGTAAGAAAGGCCGGATCCTTCTCTCCTTTCTCCGTCACTCTTCATGCCAGGAGTGCGAGAACACTGGATTCTCGGCACTCCACAATGCAGGCAGTGCTCTGCCTACGATAGTCTTTAACATTTCGCCGTACCACTAACTCATTGCGCGATGCACCGCTTTATATGCATACAATGGCTATCCAGTGGAGAGGCAGGAGCGATAAGGACGAACAGGTCGACGCGATAAGAAGTAGACGAGGATACACGAAGAAATCAGAGCTTGTGCAAGGTGTACGCGCGCGGTTGGTACCTTCGGTTATTGGTATCACCTTCGACAGGAAGAGCCCGTTTATCGGCGCTCAACAGACCCTTTAATACGTCGTTATCCTCAAGTATAAATAAAGGAACATACACTCCCCGCTAATGCACGGCTTCGGTAATGAGCACACTTAATGGGCCGATCGCCACCCGGAGTATTAAATTGTTGGGTTGAGTAGAAATATAAGACAAACCTTGGGCCAGACAGACGAGCACTCTGGTAATGCGTAATTGGATGCATTAAATTGCGAGTATGTGGCCTAATGAGGCCTGTGAGTGGTTTTGGAGCTAGTTTGTTATTGAAGGATGTCCTTGAGGGCAGAAGGACCCCCCTTGGGGGAATGATGGACCATCTTAACGGAATCAGGTTCTCGGGTTTCAAAATATATACTCGGTAGTCAGGACACTGGGTTTTTAGGACCAAGGTTAGTGTAAGGTGATACAGTTAGGGCCCGACTGAATTCGTGAGTAGACAGGGCCCCGGTTCCGGGGCCCCGAATCAGCCGGCTGAGGGGCCCACAGCTCAACAGGTGTTCCAGCCGCATTTTACCTGGCGCACAGTTCGAGCAGACAGCAATCATTCCCCGCAGTTCCTTCCTTTACCCTGCTGTTCGCACTTGGTTTTTGCTTCCAGTCGAACATTGAGTCGTTCGCCTCCCGTGAAGTTTCAGTGAAGTTCTTACGAGGAGCGCTTATACTTGCGAAGGACCTTGTGGTGTGCCTACGGTTCCCAGGCGGAGTCACTCGAGCGCGACTGGCGGAAGATCGACGATGATGTAATTGGACAAAGTTAATCCGTGAAATCATCGACAGGATGCGCGCGCCTTGAAGGATTCGTCCGCGTTTCGCAAAGATAATCGAATTCCGCTATCCCACGATTCCTACTGCCCCAATAATTAGTCCTTTCGATTCGCTGGGATTCAGAACGATTATGCAACTGACCGAATTGGCAGTTAGGCCAGCGGGGTTACATCGATTTCTTGTCTTTTTACAGCAAAGATGAAACATCTTTGGCCGTTGGTGGTGTGGGTACTTCTATCCTCGTATCCAGTAAGTAAATAATAATTTCCATAAGGTTTAGCATGGCATATTCCTTTTGGCAAACTGCTGCGACAATGTTGTATCTATTTCAGGCCGAATCTCGAAGAGGAATCGGACATGGACTAGGAAGGGAAGTGTTCTTCCTGAACCTGGAGGATGGCTATTTCGGTTGCCAGGTGAACGCGTCGACGGATGTGCTACAACTCCTCGAGCTCTCGAAGCTCTGCGACCACAATGTCGATTGTTACCAGGGCACGGATGAGCAGCGAGAGCGGCTCAAGTGTACAGGTCAGTTCCCAAAAAGGAGGAAGACAATCCGGCGGTCTGGTGGAAGGGGCCAGGATGCAAGCAGGTTCCGAGAGGAGCCCGCCAGCCGCTTTCATTGAACTTTCCTTGAATTCGTCATGGTCTCGTTAGCACCCTCTTCTCTCTTATCACTTGGCTCGACTTTCTACGGATTTCTAGTTCTCTTATTGCAACTTTCCTTCGATATCCAGCCTCCGGCATATTCCCCCGACTCATCTTACTCTCGAGACGCCCCTTAATGATCCATTAATACGTCGGGAAGCTTTTTCAACAACTGTTGGCGCGGCAGAGATAATGAGCTCTCACGATTTCCTTGTTGGTGGTCCAGCAGAGCGGATCGCGCGCGCGTGTGCTGCACACCGTGATCTCTGGGCATGACTGTGTGTGCATCAGTAGCGGGAGATTCCAGTGTCACGTAGATGCACTACCGTTAAGAATCCCCGGCTGTTGTTACTTTACGTCACTCGCCGCGTTATTCCTGATGTCATTACGGAGTAGCCAAGTAATTCTCTCTCACTCTCTTCCCCCGGTCCCGACCGCAACAGCATACCTACTCGGTACTCGCTGCCTCGTCACATCAATTAAGGATTTATCTTCCTCCCTCTCTCTCCCTCTCACTTTTCATCCTCGTCATCCAGACAGAGCCGCACTCGCCTCGCTCGAGCCGGGTAATTAATTTCTCCGATTGATTTTACGTCCTCTTCATTATCGCCGTGCACGACTGAGTAACATGTCATCTTATCCGCTTCCGACATAGCGGCGACGTCTCATACAATCCAGTCAAGGAATAGAGAAATCCACATGATTTCTGTCCTTCCCGATTGACATTAATAGACGCGCTTCCTCAATAATTATAGATGACTGTACGAAGGAAGATGGCACCAAGTGCCAGAACGGAGTCTGTCTAGACTCAGTCTGCCACTGCAACGATGGTTTTGGCGGCTGCAACTGCCAAGTTCCAGGTCGGCATCCGCTCATTAATCTCTTTCTATGTTATGCGTAATTGAGATGTAACGACGAATGATATTGCAGATGAGAACGAGTGCAAGTATCGGCCCTGTGATATATTTGCTCACTGTACCAATACTCTCGGTAGCTTTCAATGTTCCTGCTTTCCCGGTTATCAGGGCGATGGCTTTCAGTGCGAAGGTTTGTTGCAATTATAATCTTAACAGCTTGTGAATTGTCCTTTAAATCTTGTCTTGCGATATCTTAGATATTAACGAGTGCGATAACCCGGTATTATCGGCGAGGTGCGTGGAGAATGCCGAGTGCTGCAATCTCCCTTCGACTTTCCTGTGCAAGTGCAAATCGGGCTACATCGGCGACGGTGAAGCCCATTGCGAGGACGTCGACGAATGCACAGTGGCTGGTGCATGTGGTGAAAATACCCTTTGCCACAACATACCTGGAAACTACAGCTGCGCCTGCCAACCAGGATTCACGGGAGACCCGTACGAAAATGTAAGTCCTTGGAGTTCAAGGTTACATATCGTTAAATAAGAATATAAGACTGATAGGCTCGAATCTTGTTGAACTAGTGTATCGACATAAACGAATGCGAATACGAGGGTGCTTGTGGAAGGGGTGCTCTTTGCGTGAACCTACCCGGTGCTCACAAGTGCCATTGTCCTGATGGATACGATGGAAGTCCTGAAGAAGGCTGCACAGACGTGGACGAGTGCTTGAGAAGTCCTTGCGGACGATCGGCGCTTTGCACGAACATGCAAGGCAGTTTCCGATGCGCCTGTCCCGATGGAATGCGAGGTGATCCTTTGTCAGGGTGCTACGGTACGTATGAAATTTAAACTAAAGATAAATCATCAACTTTCCTCTGTTCTTTTCTGCTGCGTGTCTAATTGAGTAACTGCGTCTCTTTTGAGTTAACAAGCTGCTGACCTACTTAAAACTAACGCTAACAGATGTAGACGAGTGCGGGGAGAGTTCGCCCTGTGGAGCTGAGGCCGATTGCGTGAACACGGAGGGTAGTTTCGAATGCCGGTGTCACGCAGGATATCAGATGGACCCCACACACGGTTGCATCGACGTAAACGAGTGCAGTCAAAGCGATTCATGTGCTACCAATGCCAGGTGCATCAACGTGCCAGGATCCTACAAGTGCATCTGCCCTCAAGGCTTCGTCGGCCAAGGACTAACTCTTTGTGAAAGTCAGTCTCCCGTAACTCAAGCATCCTTCTCACTCAACCCTTCGTCGAGAATGCTTAAGTACAAAAGACTTAATCGTCCTCGAAGAAGGGTTGCCTATGCATCGTAATGACTATTAATTCCTAATCACACACTGACCCCACATGTTCCCCCGATTGATTAACAGACGTGAACGAATGCGAGAGGAGCCCTTGCGGCGAGAATGCAGAGTGCACCGACACGATCGGGAGCTTCGTTTGCAGTTGCAAGAACGATTACACTGGGGATCCGTTCAAAGGATGCAGTGGTCAGCATTTCATCCTAAGATTCTAACACTTATGTCTTTACTTCCACTTTTACCATATTCTTGACCAGCTCAACACGAATATACTCGTGACTGATCGAGAATGTATGTTAAATTAATTGAACGAACCTATTCATTTTTCAAACACTTTGTAGACATCGACGAGTGCACGGCTTACGAGAGTCCTTGCGGAAGAAATGCGATTTGCAAGAACGCCGAACCCGGATACACTTGCGTCTGTCCGCCGGGGTACAGTGCCAGCCCCAAGCCGACAGTCGCCTGTGAACAGACGGACGTCACCACACTTTGCAAGTCCAATTTCGACTGTGTCAACAATGCCGAGTGTGTGGAGGGACAATGCTTCTGTAAGGACGGCTTTAAAGCAGTGGGAGCCGAGTGCGAGGATCTCGACGAGTGCCTGACCAATCCTTGCGGACCGGCTTCTATTTGCTCCAACACCAGGGGTAGTTACCACTGCCAATGCGAGTCTGGCTTTGTCGGCACTCCGCCGCATATCCCGTGCAAAGGTATTTAACATCTTTATTTCTTTTTCCAAGCTTTCCTTATCTTGGATTTTATTTAAGCAAATCTTCGTCATTGATTATAGCACCCTGCGACGAAGTAACTTGCGGTGAACATGCCTTTTGCAAGGCTGATGGCCAAGAAGCTTATTGCATATGCGAAGATGGCTGGACATTCAATCCGAATGACATCGCTGCTGGATGCGTTGGTACGAATTGCGAGAAATGTTTGAGGAAAAATTGTGTATTCAGAAAAATGGTGTTTAATTATTTTTCTTCCACGAATCAGATATCAACGAATGCGATACCATCAATGGACCATCTGGTAGATGTGGCAAGAATGCCATATGCACAAATACTCTCGGTGGATTTACCTGCCAATGTAAACCCGGCTATTCCGGCAATGCATTTAAACAATGTCTAGGTAGGACATACTTGTAGGATTAAAAAAATTGTTGAATTCTCCGAATTAAACTAATGGCGACCTTATCAAATAGACGTAGATGAGTGTACGCGACCGGACGCATGCGGCCACGGTGCCACGTGCACTAATACCGACGGTTCGTATACTTGTGCTTGTCCCGAGGAAACAATACCTGATCCCGATCCCCACATTAAGTGCGTGGGCATTGTAACTTGCGAGTCGGACAACGACTGTCCAGGAAATGCGATTTGCGATCCTCAGAAACGTTGCTTGTGCCCGGAGCCTAATGTAGGAAATGACTGTAGACGTGAGTATCATTGGAAAAATGATTATTAAATGATTAGAATTTAAGAAATCATAAAAAAATATATTTTTTAGATCCATGCGAAGATTTGTCCTGTGGACCAAGTGCACATTGTATGTTACTTAACGATGTAGCAACTTGTCTCTGCCACAGCGGATATACTGGTAAGCCAGGAGTGAAGGGTGGCTGTAGAGACATAGACGAGTGCGCAATCAATCCCTGCCCGCAAGGAGCAATCTGTAATAACGAACCGGGATCCTTTTCCTGCCAATGTCCAAGTGGCACGACCGGCGATCCTTACAGTGGAGGTTGTCAAGAATCGAAATCTCCTCACGTATGCGGACCGAGTACACCCTGCCCCGCAGGCGAACAGTGCATAAAGGACGAGTTCATCGGTAGCAATGTGTGCATCTGTCAACGTGGATACACGCGTGATCACGAGACAGGGAAGTGCAGGGACGTGAACGAATGCATGGAACTCAGGGAGAAAGCTGCCTGCGGCGTGAATGCAATTTGCAAGAATCTTCCCGGAAGCTATGAGTGTCAGTGCCCGCCCGGATTCAACGGCAACCCCTTCTCACTCTGCGAAGAGTGCAACAGCATCGAATGCCAGTGTCAGCCACCGTACAAGATCGTTAATGGAAAATGTATGCTTGCCGGATGCTCCAAGGGAGAAAAGTGCCCGAGTGGTGCCGAATGTATTACCATCGCAGGTGGTGTCAGTTATTGCGCCTGTCCCAAGGGTTACACAACTAAATCCGACGGTTCCTGCGAAGGTTTGTTCCCTATTCAATTATTTGGTTAATAAAAATTAATAGAATGTATCGAAATTAATTTTTTTTCAATTATTTGCAGACATAAACGAGTGCATAGTGGGACACCAAGTCTGTGGCTATGGCGCCGAATGTATCAACCAGCCAGGTTCGCATCAATGCGTTTGTCCGCATGGATATGGCGGAGATCCTTATAATGGACTATGTGCACCGGCTCAGAAAAGATGTACAAACGATAACGAATGCAAGGCGAACGAGAAATGCGTGCAACCAGGCGAATGCGTTTGTCCACCACCCTTCTATACCGATCCTCTCAATGGAAATCTTTGCAAAAGTGAGTCTATCGATTCCCTATGCTCTTATCCTTCCTTACATGGAATTTTAATTATGTTTTCTATCTGCAGACCCATGCGATCGTTTCCCATGTGGCATTAATGCCAAATGTACACCAAGCGACCCACCAAAATGCATGTGCGAGACTGGATACGAGGGCGATCCACAACATGGTTGTGTGGACGTGAACGAATGCGCAAACAACCCTTGTGGACACGGTGCTTATTGCGTTAACACCAAAGGCGATCATATTTGCGAATGTCCAAAGGGTATGGTTGGCGATCCATATGGTGCTGGATGTACAGGAGCTCCAATGGCAAAATCGGAATGCTCATCGAACGATGATTGTGAGAATTATTTAACCTGTGTTCACGGAAGCTGCGTGAGTCCTTGTGACAATGTTCCATGTGGTCCAAATGCATACTGCGAACCGGATAATCATGCTGCCTGGTGCAGATGTGTCATTGGCTTCACGGAGGGTAAAAATAATGAATGTGTTTCTCGTAAGTATTTTTTAACTGCGCATTAAATATTTTTCTGGCAGTCACACACACAGTAAGCATATATTTGACGTTCCAGAATGCGATGGGTTTGTCTGTGCAACTGGTGCCCAATGTATCGTTAGTTACGACGGTCCTACCTGCAAATGCATCGAAGGCTTCATGGGCAATCCTTTCCCTGGTGGCCAATGCCAACCGGATGTTTGTTCCCCGGATATTCCGTGCGCAGAACCCAGTGTATGCATAAGTGGTCGTTGCAAACGTAGGTGCGAAGGGGTGGTCTGTGGAATTGGGGCGACTTGCGAGCCATCTACCAACAAGTGTGTCTGCAACCCCTACTTTATTGGGAACCCTGATCTGCTATGTATGCCACGTAAGTTTCCAAGTTCCAATATTCCCCTTTTTATAAATAAATTACTGGATATTAAATTTATGTTCCCTTTTTTATGTGTGTTATAGCAATTCAACCGGCAGCTTGCGATCCGCAGTGCGGTCATAATTCGCACTGCGAATACTCATTAGAGGAGGCAAAATGTGTCTGTAATCCTGGAACAAATGGAAATCCCTATCACGGATGCGAAATTCAACATAAAGCTGATTGTACCACTGCTTTATGTGGCAAGGATGCACATTGCAATGCAGGACCGAATGCTGTCGAGTGCCTGTGTCCTCCTGGATACGCTGGCAACCCCTACATCCAATGTTTCGGTACAGACAATCTCTTTTCCTCCTGAATTCTTTCTTTCGAAAATTGGGATAAATGTCATGAGATATTTTTTGATTCAGACATCAACGAATGCAGTGGAAACGCCTGTGGGAACAATGCAGTGTGCATCAACACAATTGGAAGTTACGACTGCCGATGCAAGGACGGTTTCTTCGGCAATCCATTCCTCGGTTGCCAACAAGTGCAAGTTGGTCCTTGCACCGATCCTACGACTTGTGTATGCAGCGAAACAGTAGCGTGTCCTTTCGACTACAGTTGCATCGGTGGCAAGTGTATCAATAAGTGCAGCGACGTGAAGTGTGGTCCCCGATCGGTCTGTCAGGATGGAGTGTGCCTCTGCCCACCTGGTTATAGTGGAAATCCGAATGATATGAGGAAGGGTTGTCATCTTCAGGGACATTGTTCCAATGATTTAGACTGTGCGCCTCAAGAAATTTGTTTCCAAGTTGGCAAAGGAGTTCGCAAGTGCGTCGACGGATGTGGCAAGCTGCAATGCGGACCGAATGCTCTCTGCGTAACACAAAATCACGTATCCTCTTGTCTTTGCGTTGATGGATACCTAGGTAATCCTACTAATCTGGTGGAAGGATGCCAACCTTCGAGAAATGATGTGATACCAGGTTGCCAGCACGATTCTGACTGTCAGGATGGTTCCTTCTGCCTGCCTATGGATAATGGAATTAGAGAGTGTGTGAATCCCTGTAGCAAAGTCTCCTGTGGTGCCCATCAGAAATGTGAACTCGACACTGTTCATGGCCATGCAAGTTGCAAGTGCCAGGATGGATACCAGTGGAATCCAGTCTTGTCCACCTGTGAGAAACCCTCTGTTCCTGATTGCATATCCGACAATGATTGCCATTCCGCCGAAGCCTGTAGACCAGATGCTCTCGGTGTACTAAAATGCTCACCGATCTGCCAGAGTTTCACCTGTGCTCTAAATTCTCAGTGCATGGCAGAGCATCATCAAGGAAGATGCGAATGTCTGCAAGGATTCGTGGGTAATCCTAATGATCGTCAGGGATGTATCGCACCAAAGAGAGATCAGTGCTCGACCGACAGCGAGTGTCCAGAAGATCAGACTTGCAGGAGTACACCTGAAGGTCTTCTATCATGTCAACCAGTATGCAATTTCATCTCCTGTGGACCGAATGCACTCTGTGTTGTTCAAAATCATGTGGCAAATTGTGAATGTCCATCTGGCCTTTATGCTGGCGATCCTAATGACCCAGTGTCAGGGTGCAAGACTGTTCCCTGTGTCTACAATATTGACTGTCCTCCAACACAACTTTGCAACAGACTGACTCACACTTGCTACGATGTCTGCGACGAGAATGCATGCGGTGTAAATGCAGTTTGCATTGCCGACGATCACAGAGCCATTTGCCAATGTCCTCCAGGCCTCCGGCCGAATCCTGTACCGGATGTCGAGTGCGTAGCAGTGGAAGCCTGTCATCCTAATCCTTGCCATGCTTCAGCACTCTGTGTGCCAGGAATTTCGAACAATCCTGTCTGCCAGTGTCCACCGAATTTCGTCGGCGATCCCTACGCCAAAGGATGTCAGCCCGAAGGATACTGTGCAAGTGCCAAAGACTGTCCAGTGCATGCTGTCTGCCACAATCATCGGTGTATAAATCCTTGTGAGAACGCCTGTGGACCGAATTCTCTCTGCGAGATTATCAATGGACAGCCGACTTGCAAGTGTATTCATCGGTTCGTGCCTTCCTCGAAAGGACCTCAGGAAGGATGTGTTCGAGCTACGAATTACTGCTCTGTCGATTCTGACTGCGAGGATAGTGTTTGTCTCGAAGGCCAATGTATAGGTAAGAACTACCCCATATTTTTTCAGGACTTAATTAAAGTTTGAATGTACGAATAATTCACATGAATTACAGCTGTCTGCCGTTCAACATCCGACTGTTCCGCCGGCGAGAAATGCGTGCAAAGTAAATGTATGTTGCCCTGCGTTATACACACTCAGTGCCAAGCAGATCAAGCCTGCGTCAACGGTGCCTGCATTCTGGGCTGTCGTAGTAATAAGAACTGCCCATCTAGTGAATCTTGCATTAACAATAAATGTCAAGATCCTTGCAAGAAAAAGGATATCTGCGGACCAAACGCAGTATGCAGTTGCACGAATCATGCGACCACATGCACGTGTCCTCTTGGCTTCCACGGGAATCCCACCCCCGAGCAGGGTTGCGTCAGAGTACCAAGCTTGTGCGATAGTAATCGCGATTGTCCGAACCAGCATGCCTGTATTGCCGGCTTCTGCCAATGCCAGTGCAGCGAGCAGAACAATTGTGCTCAGGGAGAACGATGCAAGAATGGAATCTGTGTTAAAGTCTGCTATAGCGATAGCAATTGCTTGCCTGGCGAGCAGTGCATCGAGGGAAGTTGTGAGGTCGGTTGCACATCAGACACAGGTTGCAATGACAACGAGATCTGCATTAACAACAAATGCAAGTGCGCTCATGGCTTCATTTCCGGACCGGAACACTGTCTCGATGTTAACGAATGCGAGGATCAACCCTGCCATTCGAGTGCCGAGTGTGTGAATCTTCATGGATCGTACAAATGCATTTGCCCCAATGGCATGGCTGGTGATCCTGTTGGAGTAGGATGTGTGATACCTCATCAATGTACTTTGGACTCAGATTGTCCTGAATCTCAAGCCTGCATCCAGCACAATTGCTCCGATCCATGCTCTCTCGTCGATTGCGGACCATACACTCTTTGCTCTGTCGCGGATCACATTGCAGCTTGTCAATGTCAACTAGGATATATTGGTGATGCATCAGGATGTTTCAAAGTCGAGTGTCTATCGAACAATGATTGTCCAGTCGACAAGTATTGCAATCAGGATACCAACAAATGTAGCAGTGCGTATGAACTGTGCTTTAGAAATCTGTCCCGAAAATTAACAGCTATTTCAAAGGATGATCTTATTTTTCGATAGGTCCTTGCAATCAAATGACTTGCGGATATGGTAATTGCGTTGCTATAGATCATGTAGGAGTCTGCAAGTGTTATCCTGGATTCGAACTCGCTGGTGACACCTGTGTCGATGTAAACGAGTGTCTACAAAATCCCTGTCATTCGTCGGCGAGGTAAGTCATCGATAAGAAATTAAATCATGAACCATTTTGTCATTTTTACTGTCATTCACAGCTGCCAGAATGCCGAGGGTTCATACGCTTGCGTCTGTCCACACGGTTTGGTCGGCGATCCATTCAAAGGGGGTTGCAAACAACCCGGAGATTGTTTCACAGACTACGACTGTCCAATTTCCGCAGCATGTATTGACAGCAGATGTACCAATCCTTGCGATACGTCTTCTGTTTGCGGAAGAAGTGCAGAATGCTTCGTCCAGGACCATACTCCTCTTTGCAGGTGTCCTGGCCAAACTACCGGGAATCCAGCGGTAAATTCACATTTATATATAAATTTACGATGTTTTATCGAATTTCTATAAGAAAGATTAATTTTTTTCATTCAGGTTGAATGTGTGCATCTAGAATGCAATTACAACAGTGATTGCAGTTCGACAGACGCTTGTTTCAATTACAAATGTGTCGATCCTTGTTCCTTATCGAATGTTTGTGGTCACGGGGCGGATTGCTCTCCTCTAAATCACAGTGCAGTTTGCACCTGCCAACCTGGTGGTACTGGTGATCCAAACTTAGGATGTACACCAGTCCAATATTGCAAGTCGGATTCCCAGTGTGCCACAGGCTCCGCTTGCAACGGAGGAATATGCACAGCACTTTGCGGAAGTACCCGAGACTGCATTGGCGATCAACTTTGTATCAATGGACTTTGCCAGCCAACTTGCAGGAGCAACTCCAGCTGCCCTGAATTCCAGTTTTGCCAAAATAGTATATGTGTTCAGGAACTACGATGCATAAGTGATGATGATTGTTCGTACGACGAGAGTTGCGTGAAAAATAACATCGGACAAGCTGAATGTCAGAAGGCCTGCGATCTCACTCTTTGTGGACGCAATGCTGAATGTAAAGCGGATAATCATAATGCACTTTGCACATGTAAGACAAGATTCTTTGGCAATCCAAAGGATGATAAAATTGGCTGTCAACCGATCGAGTGCGAGTCGAATGATGACTGCAGTCAGGAGAAGATCTGTGACCAGCATAAATGCAGAATTGCATGCTTGGCTCATAATCCTTGCGGTGTCAATGCTATTTGCACTGCAGAACAACATGTCCAAGTGTGCACTTGCCAACCAGGATACACTGGGGAACCAACACGAGCTTGTGAGCTCATTGATTACTGTCTCAATGAGCCATGTGCACCCGGAGCCCTTTGCGAAAATTCTAGAGGATCATTCAGGTGTCATTGTCAACCTGGCACAGTGGGTGATGCATATAATAGTGGTTGTCAACCTCCGGTGGAATGTCTGAGGGACGACGATTGTCCTCAGAGTGCCAAGTGCATTAATATAAATAATGAGCCGAAATGCTTTGGTATGAAATACACAATCCTATTTTTTCATTTTTAATTATACGACTTTCGAATTAATTGAGATTTTTTTTAGATGTTTGTTCGAGAACTCAGTGTGGACCTAATGCTGAATGCTCGGCTACTAAGCATGCAGCAGCTTGCCAATGTCGAGCGGAATACGAAGGCGATCCAAGTAATTTGGCGGTCGGATGCAGACCGAAACCAGTCGTATGTTCCTCTGGTTTGGAATGTCCGACCAATACTTATTGCTACGAAGGCATTTGTCGACGTGAGTAGATCACCACCGATTTCATTAATAATTCTAATTATTCTGATTTTATTACAAGATTTCATGAATCCACAGCCTCTTGCCAATCTAACGAGGAATGCAACCTTTCCGATGTGTGTCTAAACGGACAATGCCTGGACCCATGTGATATTCGCGCTGCTTGTGGAATAAACGCAGAGTGTCAAGTCAGAGGACACATTAAACAGTGCAGTTGTCCTGCAGGATTCACTGGAAATTCCGAAGTCGAGTGCGTGAGATGTGAGTAGTTGAAAGTTTCTACCATTTAAATACTTTTCTCTTAACAAAGTCTATAAATGATAAATTACACTCCAGTGCCAGTATCCTGCCGAGGAAGCTCGGAGTGCAGCGACGGCAACACCTGTCGCGACAATGTCTGTCTGCCGATTTGTACAGTGGACAACGAGTGCGCCTTCAACGAGAAATGCGTGAGAGGAAACTGTCTGTTGACTTGTCGACTGGATAATGATTGTTTCCTGGGTCACATATGTCTGCACAACATGTGCACGTTCGGTTGTCGCGCCGACGAGGATTGCAATGCGAACGAGGCTTGCATAGGCAACAAGTGCATCGACCCTTGCGAGGCAACTCCTTGTGGACCAAATGCCAAGTGTACCGTGTTCAATCAGCGAGCCACATGTTCTTGTCCAGGTGGGTTTATTCCTAATCCAACTGCAAAGGTGGCTTGTCTGAGGGCACCCGGTGCACTTTGCCAGTCGAGCAGGGATTGCCAGACAGGATCCTCGTGCATCAGTGGTCTCTGCACTCCCGTTTGCTCGAGTAACTCGAATTGCCTCAGTAATGAACGCTGTGATAGTTCGGGCACTTGCAAGTCCCTCTGTCGACGCGATGAGGACTGCAGAAGTGGTGAGATTTGCGAGGGCCTCGTGTGCGCCCTTGGATGCAGGGCGGACATTGAGTGTCAGGATAATTATGCCTGCATCAACAACCAATGCACTGATCCTTGCTCACTAGCTGACGCTTGTGGAGTCAATGCCAAGTGTTCAGTGTTTAATCATCAAAAGAGTTGTGCTTGTCCACCGCCTCTCGTTGGAGATCCTGTAACTGGATGCAGACAGACCTTCCTACCATGCTCCTCCGAGTTGGAATGTTCCTCTGGACAGACTTGTTATGGCAGGTCCTGTTACGCCACTTGCAGAATGTAAGCACTATCGATTTTCACTCAAGAATTCCTTAGACTTTTTTTTTCTATAATTCTATCTTTGCAGTGACGCTAATTGTCTGAACGACGAACGCTGTGACAGCGGTATATGCAAGGCCATCTGCAATAGTGATGAGCATTGTTCTGCTAATCAAATATGCCAGAACAGACTCTGTGATATCGGATGCCGCAGTGACCACACGTGCCCCAGTGATGAATCATGCATAAACAACAAGTGTAAAAGTATGATCATAATCTGGAAGATGGAAAATTCCAAGATCCAATTAACATTTTAAAAAATATCTTGATTGTTCCTCAGATCCTTGCGAGGGTGGAAAGGCATGCGGAGAATGCGCTGGTTGCCGAGTTGTAAATCATGTAGAACAATGCAGTTGTCCTGCCAACTACTATGGCAATGCATTGATAAGTTGTATGAAATCAATGATCCCATGCGATGGGTCCTGCGAATGCGACGAAATCGGATTCTGCACGAAGAGCTGCTACCATCAGGATCAGTGTTCATGCGGGGAGACATGTTACTCAGGGAAATGTCGCATTAAGTGTGACGTTAATAACTCTTGTCCCAAGGTGAGATCCGAATTATTATTACTATTTTTAATTACAGCAACGGCAGAATAAATTTAATAAAAATATATAAAATCCCATTTTCCAGGGATACGTGTGTGAGGGTGGACTTTGTCTAGTTGGGTGTCGTACACACGCTGACTGTCCGTCTTCCCTATCATGTTCAAATGGGCAATGCGAGGATCCTTGCACAGTAAACGGTTCACCCTGTGGCATAAACGCATTGTGCAGGGTGTCCAATCACCGTGCCGTTTGCCTATGCCCTGAAGGATTCCAAGGAGAACCGAGCCAGGAATGTTACCAACTGGAATGCCACAGGGACGATGATTGCGAGGCGAATAAACGTTGTAGCGAAGACGGTGTCTGCACGAACCCCTGCTTACAACATGGCGTTTGCGGCTTCAATGCTCAATGCAGAGTGGTTAATAGAAAGGCCGAGTGCTCCTGTCCACCAGGACATTATGGAAATTCCAAGATCAATTGCAAGAAGGGTGGAGACGAGTGTTTGAGACGACCCTGCGGTGTGAATGCCAAATGCAGGGAGACTGTCAATGGATTCGAGTGCACTTGCGATCCAGGATGCTACGGCGATGCCCACCAAGCCTGCATTTGTGATGGAGGAGAGCTGTGCAAAGACACTCGATGCGGAGTTAATGCTGCCTGCAGGATTTATAAGAACCAACCACAATGTTACTGCCCACCAAACTTCCCCTCTGGAGATCCCACTCACGAATGTAAGAATCACCCTAAGCTTTCTCATATTTCCCTTTTGAACTGATCAACAATTCTTATCACTTTTCTATAATATTTTGGATGGATTTGTGACTTAACAGGTAGTTCAGACAAGAGTCTGGGCGACTGTCGCACGAACGGATGCGGCAAGGGTGCGGAATGCATCCGGGACGGTGCTATCTTCGTTTGCAGATGCCCGCCCGGTAGCAGCGGTTCACCTGACATCGAGTGTGTGCAAGGTAGGTGGTCAACTACTAACTGTCTTAACCGGGAGTACCGATTAATGTCTATGTACAGCATTTTGTGACTAGCGAGATAATGTACTGATAATTGAGATAAGAGGAACATGGTCCGTAGAATAACCATGTATCGTCTAAAACAAACCAGTAGGAGTTGCTGAGTAATACGTTAGACTGTATTAATCCAGTGATATATACTCGTTAACACACTGAGAGAGACAGATGTGATTGGAGCTGTAGTGATGTATTCTACGGTGACAGACCGGCGAACATGCATACACTTACAGCGAAGGAATTGATATGTTATACTATGTTCACCTTGTACATAATACTGCTGTCTGCGATCTACGATCTAGACAGACAGACTGTACATATATACGAAACGAAAGGATCGCGCGAGAACACGTTCCACACCAAGTCTCACACATAACTTCATATGTAGAATGTTTATTTCAGTATCCAATCTGTCATGAGGCAATTGCTAAGATGTACCTCTTTGCGATATCGAACAGAAGAGTCAGAGAGAGTGTGACTCGGTTGCCGCGACAAGTGCCACCCGAGGATGTAGTAATTTGGCATGTGGACACTGTTTAGACTAGGAGATAATGATACGTACAGATTGGGAACTGCGAAAGGGACATTCTCATATACCCATGCTTGATATTTGCTGATAGTCACTGGTCACGATATATCTCCTCTTTTTTCTTCGAGACCTGTTTGGGGGCTTGTGTTGTAAATATCGCTGCTTTACTCTTGAGACACGATCGCCTCTCGTGTCCATTCGTTGAAAGATATCGAGTGTACGCGGGCTCTTTTACCTCTTCACAGAGCTGCCCTACTTCATAAATACGAAGCATGTGGTTTATATGTTATTTGTGAGAAAGTTTCTTTTCACAGTTCTTATAAATGCTTTTTTCTTTTTTTTCCCCTGCCCGTCCGCCCGATCCACCTGAACCGTCCATCACCGACTACCACCACCACCACCAACCACCAATGTATGTATCGAACCTGTGTGACACTCCAACTCCGACGACCACCACCACAACCACGACCAATCGACGTGTTCCCCCTGGCGCGTACAGAGCGCGAGTGCACCAGCGACCTCGAGTGCCCGAACGAAAAGGCCTGCATAAATCTGCAATGCCTGGACCCGTGCGCTCTGCGCGGCGCCTGTGGCATAAACGCTCTCTGCCGCGTGGTCCTGCACAAGCCACGCTGCTCCTGTCCGCAGTGTCACATCGGCATGCCCCACACGGCCTGCCATCCAGATCCGAAATGCGACACTCTTACTCCCCGTCCCGCTCCGAGCATCGGCTGCTTGCGTGACCGTGACTGCCCGGAGAGCTTGTCCTGCCACTCGCAGACCGGCGAGTGCCGCGATCCATGTCTCCTGACCTCGCGGCACAATTGCGAGGTAAACAAAAGGTGCCAGGTGCGCAATCACCGGCCGACCTGTGTCTGCAAGTACGGCTTCGTCGTCAATGAGATTGGCGAATTGAATTGCGCCCCTGACACCCCGAGCTGCATCAGGGATGCCGACTGCCCGTCGAATGCCGCGTGTATTCACGGCAAATGCCAGAGCCCTTGCCACGCCGCCGCCCATAAAAACCCTTGTCCACCTGGAAAGACCTGTGAGGTCATCGATCACCGTCCCGTCTGCATTTGCACCCAAAATTGCCATCCCTCCCTCTCCATTTGCCTGCGAGACAGTGGCTGCTCTCCAGACTTGGCGTGCCGCAACTATCGCTGCGTGGACCCATGCAGAAACTCCACCTGTCCGGCTGATGCCCCCTGTTACGTGGAGGAGCACAAGCCTATCTGCAAGTTCTGTCCCCCCGGCTTTGTGCCAGATACTAAATACGGATGCATGAAAGGTAAACACCATTTCTCACCACCTATCTCTTCTTCTTCTACTACTACTACTTCTTCTACTTCGGCCGCTCTTCTTAATCTCACTTTTTCCACTTCGTTAAAGCCGAAATCTCTCGCTCGCCCTCGCTCACATGACCGCCACTCGATCTTACTCTCACTCTCACTCTCAGGTTTACTCTTCTCTACACCCAAACATACTGCGGACAATGCTACTTTTCAGGTCTACCGTTCTCGCAAATCGTCAAGAGAACAGAATCTCAGAACAGTGTGTACTCGTTAAGTAGTTATGATTTTTATTAGCTCAGCGTGCCGGCTGGTCGGCCGGTCGGTCGCTCTGTTGTCTGTACTACTGCCGAGCCGTCTCCCTGTACGCTCCGTCTACCTCTACTACTGCCGAGCCGTTTCCCTCTGCGCTCTGTTGGTTTCTACTACTGCCAAGCCGTTTCCCTCTACGCTCTGTTTGTTTCTACTACTGCCCAGCCGTTTCCCTTTACGCTCTGTTTGTTTCTACTACTGCCGGACCGTTTCCTCTATGCTCCCCAACTCTCTCGACTACTGCCGCGCCGTCTGAGATTCAGCCAGCTTTGATTCGCACTACTCGGAGCTATGCACACACTGTTCATGATTCTGTTGTCTCGATAGGGCAAGCGTTTCAGGTTCCCAGCCACAAATACAATTCTTCTTCACACCTAAATTCTAGCTGTACTCTGCAGACGACCCACCACCACTCGAGGACTCTTCCATTACATCTGTCTCTGTAAATCGTACTTCTGAACATATGTATAAGCCTGTATCTTCGTTTTGCGAGCATGCTGATCACTTAATCAGTAGAGTTTGGACTAAACAGTATCAGCCCGTAGCGTAGCTTGGCCAAGGAGGCTTCGAGACTTCAGTTCTACCAGCATAACCATTATGATTTCTTTGTATTACATTGTATCAACAGTTGGTCCAAATGAAACGAACAACAGCGTCTGCGAGTCTGATGACGACTGCATCGATGCAAAAATGTGCATTGACAGATCTTGCGTCGATCCGTGTGTCGACCAATGTCAACTACCAGAACAATGTCGGGTTCAAGCACACAAACCAATTTGCTATTTCAACACAACTACTATAAATCCTCAAGCCGACATTTCGCCGGACGTTTACACAGTCTTAGCTGTAACTACGAGCACTGAGAGTATTCCTACAGTCGGGGGTGTCGAGGATCAGTTCATCAATGACACTTTCCCTGATGTAACCACTGAGATAATGACAGTCAAGGATATAGATGATTCTACCTTAGAGACAACCACTTTCAGTACAGTCATTACCACTGAACCAGAAAATGCAACATTGATTATTGTTACCCCGATTTATGTTCGGGATCAATTAATGAACATGAGTACTAGATTCACAACAGAACCAGATGAGAGTACTATTACTTCCACATGGTCTTCAATCAACACTATCGAAACAGTAACACCAGATACAGACAGTAACAAATCGATGGATATTACGGATCAGCCTCCCATTGAAATTTTCCCACTAACCGAGCAATATACTACAGAAGAAACAAAGACACAGGAACCAGGAGTGATATTTTGCAAGAAGGATAATGACTGTACAGACTGTCAATTGTGTTTTACAAATACTTGCATAAACCCATGCAAGATCAGCGATCTCTGTCCAGATGATCTGCACTGCGCGGTGCTGAGCCACAAGCCAGTATGCTTGAACCTAACAGATTACGAGAGTACACCCAATTGTAGCGAAGCTCGAGGTAATGATCTCTTTGTATCTGGTGGATCATTGTCCCTAAATGTGCGCTCTCTCATCCACCGATGCATCTTGAGCGAACTCTCAGTGTATTTCATCCAGATGCAAAAATTGGAGGCAACCAATTCTGGAGTGTGTAACTGTCATCACAGCCATGTGATTTATGTTGCACCACGATATTATTTTTTCGATTTTTTTAGACACATATGTCAAGTGTAATCAGCACAAGGAGGCGATTATTAGCACTGTTTCAATGCACACGTGGACCTACTGTATACATTAGATCTCTTCTTCTACCCCTCTTGCATGGTGTATCATACTTAATGCTTCTGCACGATCTTGTTATCGCCTTTATGTGTATTTCTAACATTAGAAAAATGCAATTCGAGGCCTGCTTCCAACAGTATCAATCCCGAAACATTACTTTTATCGGAGTACTCGGGCTCCCGAGATAGAGTGGATTGTTCCTGTCGGAGTCAGGCAGGGAACTTAGAGTTTCTGGGCCTCACACATGTAACACGAAAACCACTATGTGTATACGAGCTAGGTGAACTGTAGATTACAATCTGTGTCTATTACAATGTGTAGTGGAGCTCTGTATGTCGATAGCCATCAGATTGCAATTCATTTTCGTGTACAATTCTCAAAACGTTCATGGAGCGTATACTTTGGGAAGTCGACGCCAATCACGCTGCCATAAATTATGAGAAAATTTATCATTCAGTGCAAAATTGTCGTCGAGCAGAGTTGTTATTGCGTCGGCTAATGCGATTTTGTCTTACCAGATGTGAAATGCGCCACGCACTCAGACTGTCCCGCTCAGTTGGCTTGTGTGAACCAGCAGTGTTTGAATCCATGCACCCTCGGCAACCCCTGCGATTATGTCGAGGTCTGTCATGTGCAAGATCACAGACCAGTCTGTGTCAAAGGTAATACAAAGTTCATAAGACACCCTCGTGAATGATTTGAACTATTCGATCAAGCGTTTGCGTTCTTTCTTTAATAGAAGACGAGAAAGCGGTCTGCCCGTACTGCCCAGCTGGAATGCTCTGTGACCCCGAGACAAAAACATGTATCAAAGGTTCGTACTATTGCGCAATGACACAAGAACTATGCGTACTTCTATCAACATATTATAATCCTCCTTGTAAATATGTATTTAATGTACATATGTATGATACATGGGGCCTCGAGGCACCCTGTTCTCCAGCACAAATAGCGAGACGCACTGTCTCTTTCTCAAATCTTTCTTCGATTCTCTATTTATACTGAGATCCCTCGAAATAGTTAAATTTAGAATTCTATTTCTCACTGAGACATATTTTTTTATATTCTACACTCGTTTACACTTCACCTCGATTTCGTGCACGACTTTCGGGGGTTATACGGGCTTTCTCACTCTTTTCCTAGCCGGTTGCACTAGCGACAGGGATTGCCCGTTGACGGAATCATGCATCGGGAACGTCTGTCAAGAGCCATGTATCGTTAGCAACCCCTGTGCCGAACATGCAGTCTGTGTCAACACCAATCACGGAGCGTATTGCACCTGCGAGAAAGGATATTATGGAACCTATTGCGATATAGGTATAAATATTTTCAGAGACAAGTCATATCATTCCAATTACGACACAAGTACCTATTCTATATTTTTTGTAAAAGTCGAAGAAAGCAAGAACATCTGTCATTACAACGAAGACTGCCCGCCGAATAAATACTGCGATCGCCTGAACCGAGAGTGTATTAATCCTTGCGTGGAATCGGAGTGCGGTGAGAATGCAAGGTGCTATCCTGACGATCATCAAGCCCATTGCAAGTGCTTGCCAGGATATCATGGAAATGCAGATGTTGGATGTACTCAATTATCCTCTGACCCTTGTGTTCCGAATCCTTGTGGTTTGGACGCAATGTGTGAGAACGATAATGGGAATCCTGTATGCTTCTGTCCAAAGGGACTCACTGGAAATCCTTTCGAACAGTGCAGTACGTGTTCTATTTTTATTCTGACTGTTTCCATTGTGTTCTATTTACAATAATTATTTTTTTATTAGTTCCCGAGGGTGACAAATGCCAGGGCAATCCTTGCGGACCTAATTCAGGTTGCCGTGTGATCGGAGGGCAGATGAGGTGCTTCTGCCTGCCAGGATATGAAGGAAATCCACCCAAATCTCTCTGTGTTCTACCGAGCAACCCTTGCGAACCATCTCCATGTGGACCAAATACTCAATGTTCCATTCTCAAGAATGGTCTGTCGAAATGTAGTTGCCTACCTGGATACATCGAAAGTCCCAACACAATAAGGGGTTGCGTGCCCAAATCCGACCCTTGCGATCCAAGTCCTTGTGGTGTCGGAGCACTTTGCGACTCAACCAGAGTTCCAGCCTGTTACTGTCCAGGGGACACAATTGGAAATCCCTACCAACATTGTACAGCACGTCCAGTATTGGACGAGGATCCATGTCAACAGCTTCCTTGCGGCAAGAATGCAATTTGCAATTCAAAAGACGGAATCGCTCGGTGCGAGTGTGTTCCACCGTTTATTGGAAATCCATACATCGATGGTTGCGAGGCCGAATGCATCATTAATCAAGACTGCGAGAATCAATTAGCCTGCTTGAATCAGCACTGCAGGGATCCTTGCCCGGGTGTTTGTGGCGCCAACGCCAAGTGCGAAGTCATCAATCATATACCAGTTTGCTCCTGTCTACCTGGATATAGCGGCGATCCATTTGGTTCTTGTAAAATTGACAAGCCCAGTACGTGCCATGAAAGATTTTTCATCCTAGATGTTCTTCTCATGACAGACAATAATTAAATTTATTTTACAGCACTCCCAGCACAGAACCCTTGCATGCCATCTCCTTGTGGACCACATAGCATCTGTCGCGTGATGAACGATCGTGCTGTTTGCTCCTGCAGTCCTGGATATCACGGTACTCCACCCTCCTGTCGTCCAGAGTGTCTTGTTAGCTCAGAGTGTCCTGCGCATTTGGCTTGCATCAGTCAAAAGTGTAATGATCCTTGTCCTGGATTGTGTGGTACTCATGCACAGTGTCAGGTCGTCAACCACAACCCGATCTGTAGCTGTCCATTAGGATACAATGGCGATCCATTCACACATTGCATCAAGCAAGGTATTGTCACTGATACCTTTTTGAATTTAAGTCTGCAGTATTCGAGATATAATTTCTATCAATTGAATAGACGATACACCAGTCCCCGGGCCGAAGAATCCATGTCTCCCATCACCCTGTGGACCAAACGCTGAATGCCGGGTTCAAGAAGATCACCCAGTCTGCACTTGCATCAGTGGGATGTTTGGTGCACCACCAAACTGCAGACCCGAATGTCTCATTCATCAAGATTGCCCGAACTATCTCGCCTGCGTCCAGAAGAAGTGCGTAGATCCTTGCGCTGGATCCTGCGGTCTTAATACCAATTGTACAGTCCAAAATCACAGGCCAATGTGTAATTGTCGTGAGGGATTCGAAGGCGATCCATTCTTCGGCTGCAGTAAAGGTATTTGATTTTATTTTTATATACATATATGTATTACAATTTGATTATTAATGATTATTTTTTATAGTCATTTATCCAGTTCCACTGCCATGCGATCCATCGCCCTGCGGTTCCAATGCCATCTGTAAAGAACGAAATGGAGCTGGCTCCTGCGTTTGTCTTCCTGATTATACAGGTGATCCTTACGAAGGATGCCGACCTGAATGTGTTCAGAATTCAGATTGCCCGCACATGAAAGCTTGTGTTGGAAATAAATGCAAAGACCCTTGCATTGGAGCTTGCGGATTAAATGCATTGTGCCAAGTTATCAACCATCAACCTTCTTGTACCTGCCTGCCAGGATTCACTGGTGATCCGCTCAAGTCCTGCCATGTTCCACCTGGTATTTATTATTATTCCATTTTTTTTTACATTTTCTTTGTATGATTGTGATTGAAAAATATTAATTTTTGTTATAGTGACACCACCGCCAGGAGATCCTTGCCAGCCATCGCCCTGCGGTCCTTACAGTAATTGCAGAGTAATAGACAATCATGCAGTCTGCTCCTGCCAGGTGGATTACATCGGCAGTCCACCATCCTGTCGACCTGAGTGTGTCGTCAGCACTGACTGTGCACAGAATACCGCATGCATTGGACAGAGATGTAAAGATCCTTGCCCAGGAACCTGTGGACAGAACGCTGACTGCCAAGTGATTAATCACAATCCAGTCTGCAGTTGCACGTCTGGTTTTACAGGGGATCCTCTATTTGGATGCGTTAAAGAGAGTAAGTTTTTTTACTGATTCAAGAAAAATGTCATATGATAAAAGGAATATTTATTTTATGATTTTGCAATCCTTTTCTACAGTGGAAAAGTCACCGAGTCCAACACCAAGCAGTAATCCATGCTTCCCATCACCTTGTGGACCGAATTCTCAGTGTCGTGTCATAGACGGTTTCCCAGCTTGCTCTTGTCTATCTAATTACGTGGGTAGAGCACCGAATTGTCGTCCAGAGTGTGTCATCAATGAG
Source organism: Ectemnius cavifrons (assembly GCA_964023945.1). NCBI lineage: Eukaryota > Metazoa > Arthropoda > Insecta > Hymenoptera > Crabronidae > Ectemnius > Ectemnius cavifrons. Next base: position 11,856,163 of record OZ030384.1, on the reverse strand, counting down.
GGATGTCCTGGCAATCTTGCCTGTCAGAACGAACAGTGTGTGGATCCTTGTCCAGGATCTTGTGGCGTGAACACATATTGTAATGTCGTCAAACATAATCCAGTCTGCATCTGCAATCCCGGATACACTGGTGATCCATTCACCGAATGTACTCCAGTAGTCGAAGGTGTGTATCATAATAATTTAAATCCTAAAAATATTAATCTTTTGACCTGATATTGGGAAAATTATTTTTTCTTTTATTTTGCAGTGCCTATTACTACAGAACAACCTCGCACACCATGCAACCCATCACCCTGCGGTGCGAATGCAGTTTGCAACGAAAGGAACGGTGTGGGATCTTGCACATGTATGCCTGAGTATATTGGCGATCCATACACTGGATGTAGACCAGAATGCGTGACAAATGCTGATTGCGATCGAAGCAAGGCCTGTCTGAACAACAAATGTATCAACCCTTGCCCTGGAAAATGTGGCCAGGCAGCAACTTGCCACGTGGTGAACCATGCACCGACGTGTACTTGTCTGCCAGGATACACAGGCGATCCTTTCAGATTTTGCGATCTGATAGAAGTAACACCTCAACCTACGCCTGTTAATCCTTGTGATCCTTCGCCTTGTGGTCCCAACAGTAATTGTCGTACTCAGAACGGACATGCTGTCTGTCTGTGTCAACCAGGATTCATGGGAACTCCACCAACCTGTCGGCCAGAGTGCATTGTCAGCTCGGAGTGTCCGCAGAATAAAGCCTGTGTCGAAAATAAGTGCTCTGATCCTTGTACAGGATCCTGTGGACAAAACACCAAGTGTCTCACAGTCAATCACAATCCAATCTGTAGTTGCAGTCCTGGTTTCATTGGTGATCCGTTCTCGCAATGTGTCAGGACCAATTTGACTGACGAGCAACATAAGGATGTGGGTAATCCATGCTCACCGAATCCTTGTGGGCCGAATTCACAGTGCAGAGTTATTGGATCTCAACCTGCATGCTCTTGCCTGCTAAATTTCGTTGGAAGACCACCAAATTGTCGACCAGAATGCACGGCTAATTCGGAGTGCTTCAATACTGCAGCTTGCATAAATGAGAGGTGCAAGAATCCTTGTCCTGGAGCCTGTGGTGAACTTGCAAGGTGCACAGTGCAGAATCATATTCCTATCTGCTCGTGTCCCGAAGGATACGAGGGTGATGCAAACGTCAGATGTGTATTGGCACCGCCACCAAGTAAGTTTAATTTGCATTATTAAAAAAAATTCATTTTTCGTGTAGGACCAAGATAAATTTTTTATATTTCATCCAGCAACAGATATCAGTGTTACGCATCCTTGCGTACCGAATCCTTGTGGACCAAACGCCCAGTGTCGCGAGAGGAATGGTGCAGGAGCATGTGCTTGTTCACCTGATTTAATTGGTGATCCTTACGACACTGTGCGAGGATGTCACAGGGAGTGCGAATCGAGTGCAGATTGCGCGCCACAATTAGCATGTGTTGGATTCAAGTGTACTGATCCTTGTCCGAGCACTTGTGGAACTTTATCCATCTGCAATGTCCAGTCTCACGTCCCAGTTTGCAGTTGTCCTCCAGGATACACTGGAGACCCGTATTTCGCTTGCGAGATAGAAGAAATGACAAGTACGACTTCCCAATGGAAATTTTGTCAAAAAACTTCCCTCTACAAATCCTACAATTCTAATTATATGACTACAGGAGGACCACCTTTGGATCCATGCTCCCCATCGCCCTGTGGACCAAATAGCAAGTGTCGCGAGGTGAATGGCCAAGCAGTCTGTACTTGTTTGCCGGACTACCGTGGAATTCCACCGAATTGCAGACCTGAGTGCATTGTAAACGCCGAGTGTCCACCTCATCTTGCCTGTGTGAATAAGAAGTGTTCAGATCCTTGTCCAAATACTTGTGGTCTAAGAGCACAATGTAGCACAAAGAATCATAATCCGATCTGCACGTGTCCCACTGGTTTCACGGGTGATCCGTTCACCCACTGTTCACCTCAAGGTAAAAATAATGATAATATATTATTTATTGACTCAATTGTTAATTAAAAAATTAAAAAATCTATTTGAAAATACAGCGGTTACAGACACTCCCATTACGGAACGTCCACCATCCTGCACACCCTCACCTTGTGGTCCAAATGCACTTTGCCAAGTGATCTCAGGAAGTCCTGCTTGCTCTTGCCTGCCCAATTACATTGGAGTTCCACCTGAATGCCGACCTGAATGTATCCTGAGTTCAGAGTGCAAGAGTCATGTCGCCTGTGTGAATCAAAAATGCCAGGATCCTTGTCCAGGCTCCTGCGGCGTGAATGCCCAGTGCCACGTTCTCAATCACATTCCTGTATGCACGTGTATGGAAGGTTTCACGGGCGATCCATTCGCTCAATGTATTCTTATTCCACCAAGTATGTAGGAGTTAATCTAATCTCGTGTTTATGTACCACTGATTTCTATATGAAGATATTTTTCTCCTCAGCAACACCGAAGCCACTTCTGGATGATTGCAGTGGATTCTCTTGCGGTCCTAATGCCATCTGCAGGAATGGAGAATGCGAGTGTCTGCCAGAATATCTTGGCAATCCTTACGAAGCCTGTCGACCAGAGTGCATCCTGAATTCCGAATGTCCTCGGGATAAGACCTGTCTGAGGAACAAGTGCAAGGATCCTTGTCCAGGAACTTGCGGCCAAGACGCAATCTGCGACGTGGTGAATCACATCCCAGTCTGCTCTTGTCCGTCAGGATATGTTGGCGATCCATTCGTTGGATGTCGCATACAACCCCAAGGTAAGTGAATCGAATGAAAAAGAAGGTGCTCATTTTATGGATTATTTAATAATGATTATTATAGTGCCGCAAGACAAACGAGATCCATGCAACCCAAGTCCTTGTGGACCAAACAGTCAGTGTCGGAATATTGAGGACCACGCAGTGTGCTCCTGTCTCCAAGGATATCTTGGCTCACCTCCATCCTGTCGGCCAGAATGCATCGTCAGTTCGGAGTGTACACCAACACGTGCTTGTATTAACAAGAAGTGCACAGATCCTTGCTTAGGATCCTGTGGATTGAACGCGAGATGTGAGGTCATCAATCACTCGCCCATATGTAGCTGTTTCTCTGGACAGACTGGTGATCCGTTCAAAAGCTGTTACGATGTTCCAAGTATGTATCCCATTCTTTTATGATTTAATATAAAAGCATATAATATTTAATTTTCTTTTTGCACAGTTCCTCCAGACTCGAAGGATACTGGTGACCCATGCAATCCATCCCCTTGTGGACCGAATGCTCAGTGCCAGGACGTCAATGGATATCCATCGTGCTCTTGCCAGCCTTCTTACATCGGCACTCCACCATCCTGTCGTCCAGAGTGTGTCATCAATCCTGATTGCCCTTCCAACAAGGCTTGCATCAATTCCAAGTGCACAGATCCTTGTCCAGGATCTTGCGGCGATAATTCCAAGTGCCTGGTGGTGAACCACGCAGTTGTATGTTCGTGTACATCTGGATTCACTGGGAATCCATTCGTTCAATGTGTTCTTTTGGAAGGTAAGGAAGTTTTAATTATTAACATGTTAGTGCTTTCATCCACTGAATGTTGGTAAATTGGGAAACACTTGACAATTCCAGAGGAAAAGATCAACCCCTGCGAGCCATCACCCTGTGGAGCAAATGCGATCTGTCAGCAACGAGACAATGCAGGAGCTTGCATTTGCATCGATGACTATCACGGCAATCCATACGAAGGATGTCAACCTGAATGTATATTAAGTTCAGATTGCGCCACTAACAAGGCCTGCAGCCGTAACAAGTGCGAAGATCCATGCCCAGGAGTTTGCGGCATCCAAGCCCAATGCTCCGTCATAAATCACATTCCAACTTGTACCTGCCAACCTGGCTACGTCGGAGATCCATTCACAGTCTGCAACCTGCCATTGAGCCCTGAAACCGAGCCCACTGTCACTGACCCATGCCTTCCATCACCTTGTGGTCCAAACAGTTTTTGTCGAAGTGTGAGCCAGCAGGCGGTCTGTACTTGCCAAGAGTCCTTTGTCGGCTCGCCACCTAATTGCAAACCCGAATGCGTTGTCAACTCAGAGTGTCCTCAGAATCGGGCCTGTTATAAGTACAAGTGTACCGACCCTTGCCCAGGTACTTGTGGCGTCGGTGCAAGTTGCAGGGTCATAAACCATAATCCACTGTGCAGTTGTCCGCAAGGAATGACTGGAGATCCTTTCTCAAGATGCTACCCGCAGCCAAGTAATTACATTTCCATTCAGAATCTCATTAACCAATATCGAAATTACATTTATATAATTTTGCCCGATTAATTACAGCAACCCCAGTGATGCCAATGGGTGATCCCTGCAGTCCTAGTCCATGTGGTCTCAATGCTGAGTGCAAAGCTATTGGAGATCAAGCAGCATGCACTTGCTTGAGGAACTACATAGGATCGCCGCCAAATTGCCGACCGGAGTGTGTTGTCAATACTGATTGCCCATCGAATCAAGCCTGTATCACCGAGAGGTGCAGAGATCCTTGTCAAGGAAGCTGCGGACAAAACGCAGATTGCCGAGTTCAGAACCACATCCCAGTTTGTCTGTGTGCCGAAGGATTCACCGGAGATGCCTTCACTCTTTGTTCTCCGGTTATTGAACAACCTAAACAACCACAGGATCTTTGCAATCCATCACCTTGTGGACCAAACGCCGAATGTAACAATGGAGAGTGCAGTTGTCTACCAAGTTACTTCGGTGACCCTTACACCTATTGTCGACCTGAGTGCACGATGAATTCGGACTGCCCCAGGGTGAAAGCGTGTAGTAATCAACAATGTATCAATCCTTGTCTTGGTACTTGTGGAACAAGTGCACGTTGCGATGTGGTCAATCACATTCCAATGTGTAGTTGTCCTCCTGGAACAACTGGAGATCCATTCGTATTCTGTCGAACGCAGATAATTGATGGTATGTCTTTCAAAAATTAATTATCATAAAGGAGAGTGTTTTATTCGTAGATTTCAATGAAAAATATATGAATTTCTTAATAGATAAACCAAGAGAACCATGCACCCCTTCACCATGCGGAGCGAACAGCAACTGCAGAGTAGTGAACGATCATGCGGTCTGTTCCTGTCAAACTGGATACATGGGAAGTCCTCCGGCATGCAGACCAGAATGTATTATCAGTGCTGACTGTCCTCTGACACAGGCCTGTCTGAACAACAAGTGTCAGGACCCATGTCCCGGCACTTGCGGCCAGAACTCCCAGTGCCAAGTGGTCAACCATAATCCCATCTGTAGTTGCTCCGAAGGAAACACTGGAGATCCGTTTACAAGATGCTTCCCTCAACCTCGTAAGTTTCTCAATCCATTCTCCCCAAAGAATAATAGGAAATTTTGAAGATTTTGTGCTAATTCGACTTAAATTAATCTAGGAGAACCACCGGTGCCGAAGAATCCTTGCCTTCCATCACCCTGTGGACCAAACGCCGAGTGTCAAGTGCGTGGCGAGAGCCCGGCCTGTTCGTGCGTGCAAAATTACATCGGTGTGCCACCGAATTGTCGTCCAGAGTGCACGATAAATCCGGAGTGTCCGCCGCAGCTTGCCTGCATGCAGCAAAAGTGTCGCGATCCGTGTGTCGGTTTGTGTGGTGCGAATGCACAGTGCTCGGTGGTGAATCACCATGCGGTTTGCGCGTGCCGCGACGGCTACAGCGGCGATCCTTTCAGCGTATGTGAAGTGGTTGCCAAGGGTGAGTCGAATAGAGCAGATTTTTATGATTCTTTCTACTTTTCCCCTGCATTGCTCCGCTCTTTGCATGCGAGCGGCAAAGGTAAGTGCTTACTCGTCTTCTTTATAACATGATCGTCATTCAAACTGGAAGTTTCACTTTGTCAAATATCTTCCACTTTGTATTGCGAACGCCAAGCCTATGCGTCTTCTAACAAATCATCCACACGATACAAATGGTATCGCAACAAATCGACCAATTATAACAGCGTCGAGAGGCCCTAACAAACGCGGTGACAAATAGTTACCTTGGTGGCGGGGCCTTGGAAAATAGGCTGTTAGTTGCACTCATTCATCAACGACATCGATAACCGCCCATTACCCCTATGAGAATGTTCTGCGATTAACCGATCATATTACATCATCATCGGTAAAGTAGGAGAGAGAGTAAATTGGTGGCGGGGCCTATGGAGTATAGGCTCTCCTATGCACTCATCCCTGACCCCCGATAACCCTCCAATAAGCGATTAAGGAACAAAGCCTGAATAAGAAAGGCCCAATAAAAGTAGCACATTGACCGCCTTTGGCAGAGCGAACCGCACCCCCTGAAAACCCCACGAATCCGCTTAACCCCCTGAGTACCCCAAAAGCTTACTGAAGTCCCGCCCGCAAATGACCCTGCTTATAAATCGCCCGTAAGGAACTTGCCCGCCAATTACCGACACCATGCTAGCCCTGATATTACCCATTAATGATTAATGATTAGGCACGTCCTCCCTGCTTGCCTACGTAGAGCCCACTAAAACAGGGATCTCATATTGCGCACGATGATATACGACCAAGAGCCGTCGAAATATCCCACAAAATGCGAAAGCTTGCGAGCTTTATCAAACCATTCAACCAAATCATCTCACGAGCCCACGAGCTTGCGGAGCGAGCCTGATCGAAGCACTCACGCCAATGCACGAGCTTATCAGCGAACGCATTCGAAAGAATCGAAACTAAGCGATACTTTTTTTCCCCAGATACCCCCTTAGACATTAGGAAACCCTGCGAGCCCTCACCCTGTGGCATCAATGCGATTTGCCGCGAGTTACAGGGTGTCGGTGCTTGCACCTGCCCACCGGAGTACATAGGTAACCCTTACGAGAGCTGCCGACCCGAGTGCACCCAAAATTCCGATTGCTCCAAGAGAATGAGCTGCCTGGGCCTGAAGTGCCAAGACCCCTGCCCAGGAACCTGCGGCCTGCAGGCCCAATGTGAAACGATCAATCATATTCCAGTCTGCACATGCAATCCCGGTTATACTGGCAATCCCTTCGCACACTGCGTCCAGATACCGATTGCTCGTAAGCCTTTTTCTCAGAGTACCGCTTGTCTTTTAATTGGAAGTCCAAATACACGCCTAGATATCCACTGCACACGCTGTTAAAAAATGAACAGCGGCACTATTCTTGCCAGACACAGCTTGACAATTCTTTCGCCCCCATACAGCAACCCTTCAAGATCAGAGAGTGTGCGAACCCTCGCCCTGTGGTCCGAACAGCCAGTGCCGTGACACGAATGGCCTGGCTGTCTGCACTTGTCTCCCGAATTTCATCGGCGAGCCACCCTTCTGTCGACCTGGATGCGTAGTGAACAGCGAGTGTCCTATGGACCAAGCCTGTATCAACCAGAAGTGTACATCGCCCTGCCCGAACTCCTGTGGTCTAAATACCCAGTGCAAAGTGGTGAACCACAGTCCGATTTGCGTCTGCAATTCAGGATACACTGGAGATCCTTTCACGAAATGTTTCCCCGCCCCACGTAAGGATCGTCCTTTCACTTTCACTAACTTCATCTCATGTAACCCTTATTTTTCCATCGAATTCATTCATCATTGAATGTCTATCATATCAAATCAAGTCTCGAGAACCATATCGAAAGAGATCATGAACAAATTACAGTGATACCCATGGATGATACTTCCCTGATGCCAAGAGACCCTTGCATGCCATCCCCCTGCGGCTTAAATGCCGAGTGTAGGATTATCAATGGAGTAGGATCTTGCTCCTGTTTGCAAACGTATATCGGCGCACCGCCGAATTGCAGGCCCGAATGCCGGGTGAATTCAGACTGCTCGAGAAACCTTGCCTGCATCAATGAGAGATGCAGAGATCCTTGCCAAGGCTCCTGTGCGCTCACATCTCTTTGCACAGTTTATAATCACGTTCCTGTTTGCACCTGTCCAGATGGTTTTACAGGAGATCCCTTCAGCAACTGTTATCCCAGGCCCATTGAATCTAGTAAGCGGCAATCGGAGTGCCATCAATTATTTTTTCAAATTTTTCAAGTTCGACCAGCAGGTCAAAAATCATTCTAATCTTCGCAGCTCAACCTACTATTATCGATCCCTGCGAGGCAAATCCATGTGGCCCCAATGCTCGCTGCGACAATGGCCTTTGTACCTGTCTACCTGAATATCAAGGCGACCCATATGTGTCTTGTCGACCTGAGTGTGTCCTGAACACAGACTGTCCCCAAAACAGAGCTTGTGTACAAAACAAATGTATGGACCCTTGTCCCGGAACTTGTAGCACGAATGCCGAATGTTCTGTTTACAATCATATACCTATGTGTACCTGTCCCAGAGGGATGGTAGGAAATGCCTTTGTTCAATGCAACCTTCAAGGTGGGTCTTAGAAACGTGACCCAATTGACCCCAATGTAAACCTAATTGTACATTCGTCTAAATTTGACACCCCAATATTTAGATCCTGTACCCAGGAACCCCTGCAACCCATCACCTTGTGGATCCAACAGCATATGTCGAGAAATCAATGAACAGGCAGTGTGTACATGTGTGCCTGGATTCCTGGGTGTTCCACCCACATGCAGACCCGAATGTACCGTCAGTTCTGATTGTTCTTTGACCCAAGCATGCAGTAATCAGAAATGTATAGATCCTTGCCTAGGCTCCTGCGGATTCAGGGCCACTTGCAATGTTGTCAATCATAATCCAATATGCAGCTGTATGTCCGAACATACTGGTGATCCTTTTGTTCGATGTTACCCGCGACGTAAGACCAATATCCCTTTAGAATTTTTCAAATTTATCTGTATGGTGGATTCCTAATGAAACATTTTTATTTAGCTGTTGAGCCCATTGTACCGGTGAACCCATGTGAACCTTCGCCTTGTGGGCCCAATGCCCAGTGTCGAGTGGTGAATAATTCACCCTCGTGTTCGTGTCTACCGGAATTCCTTGGCTCTCCGCCCAATTGCAGGCCTGAATGTATCAGTAATAGTGAATGTCCTAGCCACCTGGCTTGTGTTAATCAGAAATGTAGAGATCCTTGTCCAGGATCCTGTGGTGGCAATGCGGAATGTCGGGTTGTCAGTCATACACCGAATTGTGTCTGTCCGAGTGATTACACCGGCGATCCATTCACTCAGTGTACCATTAAACCACGTAAGAATCACGTTCTTGAAATGAAATTCCGCCCTGTCTTTGTAGATTCAATCGATTGACCAATTTCTAACTATTCCAGCCGTAGCAATTCCACTTTCACCCTGCGATCCTTCGCCCTGTGGCTTCAATGCCATTTGTAAGGAGCAGAATGGGGCAGGTTCTTGTATTTGCCTGCCAGATTATATCGGTAATCCTTACGAAGGCTGTCGACCAGAATGTGTCGTTGATACTGATTGCCCATCCACTCTCAGTTGTATAAGATCCAAATGTCAAGATCCATGTCCTGGCACTTGTGGTCCCAGTTCCGAGTGCCAGGTTATTAATCATCGTCCTACTTGCACTTGTATCTCAGGATACACTGGCAATCCATTCCAGTATTGTACGAGAATACCGATTGGTACGATGTCATTTTCAAAGTCGTTTTTATCGAAATGATTAGAAGTCCTATTTTACACGAATTCAATTTCTACAGAGGATACACCATACAAAGACCCATGCAGACCCTCACCTTGTGGACCTAATAGTCAGTGTCGTGTAGTCAATGCACAGGCAGTCTGTTCTTGCATGCCGGACTATAATGGTTCTCCACCACTATGTCGACCAGAATGTGTCCTCAATTCGGAGTGTCCTTCGAGCCAGGCTTGTGTCAATCAGAAATGCGTGAATCCTTGTCAAGGATCCTGTGGCACTAATACAAATTGTGTCGTGAGGAATCACAGTCCAATATGTGCCTGCAGAGACTCCTATACTGGAGATCCATTCACCACGTGTTTCCCTGTTCCTAGTAAGATATCTATCAGAACCAAAATCATCAATTCGACAATGAATTCCCAGGCTCCCATAAATTCAAATAATTCACCAATTTTTAGGACCTCAATCACCTCCGGAAGATTCCCAAGTATCTCAGCCTTGTCTACCGTCCCCATGTGGACCCAATTCGGAATGTCGTGTCGTAAACGGAGGACCCTCTTGCCAATGTTCACCTAATTACATAGGCAGTCCTCCTAATTGTCGACCAGAGTGCACAGTCAACTCGGATTGTTCCAGTAATAGAGCTTGTATTAGGCAGAAATGCGCGGATCCTTGTTTAGGATCCTGTGGAATCGGGACACGATGCAACGTTGTGAATCACACTCCAATGTGTACTTGCCTCGACGATTTTACGGGAGATCCTTTCAGTAATTGTTATCCAACACCTCCACAGTGTAAGACCCCTTTTTTCCAATTTTCCAAAAGTTTTCCGAGAGTAAACAGTCCAATAAAAAAGACGTGGAACTTACAGTAGCTCCACCCGAGGCGGACCCTTGCAATCCATCACCTTGTGGTCCGAATGCCCAATGCAACACTGGAGTCTGCACTTGTTTACCTGACTATCAAGGTGACCCTTACACCAGTTGCCGACCAGAATGTGTTTTGAATCCTGACTGTCCTTTGAACCGAGCCTGTGTTCGAAATAAGTGCATTGACCCTTGCCCGAATACATGTGGACGTGATGCAGTCTGTAATGTCTTCAATCATGTTCCAATGTGTAGTTGCCCGGCGGGTATGACGGGTAACGCCTTCATATCCTGTTCCATAGTTCGAGGTATTTCTTTATTCAATTCTGATAGAAAAAGTTTATAAATTTGTTTGGGGAATATTTAGCTCTATTTCATCCCCAACTTCAGATCCTGTTCAAGAGAACCCCTGCAATCCATCTCCCTGTGGACCCAATAGTCAGTGTCGAGCAATAAATGGTCAAGCAGTATGCTCCTGCGTGCCAGGATTCCTTGGCAGTCCACCCACATGTAGACCAGAGTGTGTGGTCAGTTCAGACTGTCCGAGAAATCAGGCCTGCAGTAATCAGAAGTGTATCAACCCCTGCTCGGGAACCTGTGGCCTTAGAGCCCTTTGTCAGGTCGTCAATCATAATCCTGTGTGCAGTTGTCCGCAAGGAATGACTGGTGATCCTTTTACACGATGCCAACCCATTCGTAAGCATCCAATCCTTGCCCACCAATTCCAAAAATCAATAGAATTTCCCTAATTCGAATATTTTCTTTAGCAATCAATGAACCATCGGAGGACCAGTGCCCTTCGTGTCAATGTGGTCCAAATTCTCAGTTCCAAATGATCAACGACAAACCCTCCTGTGCATGCATGCCCGAATTCATTGGTTCTCCACCGAACTGTCGACCAGAATGCGTGAGCAATAGCGAGTGCCCGAGTAATTTGGCGTGCGTATCGAGAAAGTGCAGAGATCCTTGTCCAGGCTCGTGTGGCTCGAATGCGGAATGCCGGGTGGTCAGTCACACGCCGATGTGTGCTTGCCTCTCCGGTTACACTGGTGATCCGTTCACCCAGTGTACATTACTAGCACGTAAGACAAATTAGTTAAGACTACTCAACTAACAAACCTTAAGCTGAACAAGTTGAAAGTAGAAAAAGCCCAACCAACTAGCCGTGAGATTCCCTTTTCTAGTCGTGCCCGTACCCCAACCAGTCTCTCCGTGTACACCGTCACCCTGCGGTCCCAATGCCATTTGCAAAGAGCAAAATGGTGTCGGATCCTGCACCTGTGTCCCGGATTACATGGGAAACCCTTACGAAGGATGCCGGCCAGAGTGCACGGTCAATTCCGACTGCACCTCCAATCTAAGCTGTATAAGATCCAAGTGCCAGAACCCCTGCCCCGGCACTTGCGGCCAGAATGCAGAGTGCAATGTGATAAACCACTTGCCCAGTTGCACTTGTATACCAGGATTCACCGGAGACCCCTTCGCATACTGCCGCCCTGAGCCAGCAAGTCGTAAGTCCCATATAAAAGTGCCTCATGCCATCATCATCATCATCATTCAGTGGCTACCTAGATTCGATAACCCTAGATCCGCTTATCATCATTAGCCATTTAAATCATTCATCCATCACACGTGCTTCCCAAGCACAATTCATAGAAGAAAGAGAGAACTGCGAGACAGTCCTCTCTAAAGCGACAATTAACTAAAAGTCATCCGCTAATCATCAGAGACTAAATAGTAGTGAGGCTCAGTCATCGGAGCAGTCATTCACCAGTAGAATTGATAGCGAACGCGATCATCGCTGGCATTAACCCATTAATCCCAATGGATGACAATATCATTCTGCCTGTGGAGCTTCACACATTGAGGTCAGGGGATATTTACTGAGAGTTCGCCACTTGCAGCGGTGATCACACCCACCAACCCGTGTAGCCCTTCGCCCTGTGGACCCAATAGCCAGTGCCGAGTTGTAAATGGCCAAGCAGTATGTTCCTGCCTCCCCGAGTATAGAGGAACTCCTCCAGGATGTCGACCAGAATGTGTAGGGAGCTCGGAATGTCCTTCGAATCAGGCTTGCATTAATCAGAAATGTGTGGACCCTTGTGTCGCTCGATGTGGCACCAATGCCGAGTGCAGGGTGGTCAATCACAGCCCTATATGCGCCTGCAGATTGGATTTCACCGGTGATCCGTTCACTAGGTGCTTCCCAACACCAAGTAAGACCAGCGTCAGAATCAGCAACACCCTCCAATCACCACAGGGATGTCATATTTTCGACGGAGACCGAACATAAATTCTTTTCAGAACCCATGGCCACGCTCTTGCCAAACCCATGCGTACCATCCCCCTGTGGACCTTACTCAGAGTGCAGAGATGTTGGAAGTACACCCTCTTGCACGTGTTCCCTCGGTTATACTGGCACTCCACCCAACTGCAGACCAGAGTGCACTATTAATCCCGACTGTCCAAGTAACAGAGCTTGCATGCGTGAGAAATGCAAGGACCCGTGTCCTGGATCCTGTGGTTTTTCAGCCGTCTGTAGCGTTATAAACCACACCCCTGTTTGCTCCTGTCCCGAGGGTTTCACGGGAGATCCCTTTACCAATTGCCAGCCAGTTCCAGTACAACGTAAGCGTTGACACATTTTCAAAGTGAAGGAATTCAGGAATTAATATAGAACGATGACCCAATTATTCCATTACAGCTGACATTCAGGAAACAGATCCTTGCAACCCCACACCCTGCGGGCCCAATGCCCAGTGTGACAATGGCATTTGTACCTGTCTGCCTGAATACCAAGGTGACCCTTACCAATTGTGTCGCCCTGAATGTGTCCTCAATACAGATTGCCCTACCAATATGGCTTGTAGCCGTAACAAATGTATTGATCCTTGCATTGGTACCTGTGGCCAGAATGCCATGTGTAATGTGTACAACCATATCCCCATGTGCAGTTGTCCCACTGGCATGTCCGGTAATGCCTTCGTCGTTTGCTCAGTTGTTAGAGGTGCGTTTCAGAAGTGACAAAGTTGAAAGTTAGATGAAAATTCCTTCAGGATCTATAGGATTTAATTTTTTTATATAGATCCAGCCCAAGATCCTTGTAGACCATCACCCTGTGGTTCCAATAGTCAATGCCGTGTTGTGAATGGCCAGCCTGTTTGCACGTGTGTGCAAGGATACCTTGGCAGTCCACCCTCATGCAGGCCAGAATGTTCTGTTAGTTCAGATTGCCCCAGTAATCTCGCTTGCAGCAACCAGAAATGTATTGATCCTTGCGCCGGAAGCTGTGGACTGAGGACTCAGTGTCAAGTCGTGAACCACAATCCGATCTGCAGCTGTATTGCCAGATATTCCGGTGATCCATTCACAAGATGCGATCCGATATGTAAGGCCCAAGTCATACAAGCAACAATGAAGATTTATTTTTATCAAAATTTTAATGACTCTCCCATTTAATAGCTGATACCCCAGTTCAACCAGTCAATCCATGCCAGCCATCTCCCTGTGGCCCGAATGCCCAGTGTCGTGTTATTAATGACTCGCCCTCATGTTCCTGTTTGTCTGAATTTACTGGAGCTCCTCCGAACTGCAGACCCGAGTGTGTCAGTAATAGTGAATGTCCTTCTGACTTAGCTTGTATGAATCAAAAGTGCAGAGATCCTTGTCCTGGTTCCTGTGGTTCAAATACGGCGTGCAGAGTAGTCAGTCACACACCAATGTGCGTGTGTGTGACAGGATACACTGGCGATCCTTTTGTACAGTGTGTCTTAGAACAACGTAAGGAATATCCCTCGAGTAATTGATCAAATTCCCTTTTTCCTGATACTAAATTCAGAATTTCCCCATAGCGACAATCGCAGATACCACTTCACCGTGTTCACCCTCGCCCTGCGGATCAAACGCACTTTGCAAGGAACAAAATGGAGCAGGCTCTTGTACATGTCTGCCGGACTTTATTGGAAACCCATACGAGGGTTGTAGACCCGAGTGTGTTGTGAACTCAGACTGTCCTTCGAATTTAGCTTGCATCAGATCGAAATGCCAGAACCCCTGTCCAGGAACTTGCGGTCAGAACGCACAGTGCCAAGTTATCAATCACTTGCCAGCATGCACTTGCATGTCAGGATATACCGGAGATCCATTCAGAGCTTGCAATCTCAACGTAGTGGCTGGTAAACAGGATTCCCTTTTCAGAATTCAGTTCAATTGAGAACACATTGATTTACTATTCGATCCTTTAAAAATAGATCCTGTCATAAGAGAGCCCTGCAGACCAACACCCTGTGGACCAAACAGTCAGTGTCGCGTGATCAATGACCAAGCAGTTTGCACTTGTCTCCCCGAATATATTGGAAGTCCACCTGGATGTCGACCAGAGTGTGTCATGAGTTCAGAATGTCCGAATAATAGAGCCTGTGTGAATCAGAAATGTGTGAATCCTTGCCCAGCATCCTGCGGTGTAAATACGAACTGCGTGGTTCGCAATTATAGCCCTATTTGCACCTGCAGAGAAGGATTTACGGGAGATCCTTTCAGCAGATGTTTCCCAATGCCAAGTAAGAATATTTAATGACTCATAATAGGGTCAATTATTGGATAGAACTACATGCTCCCTTTTACAGAACCCTTACCAGGCCCCGAATTCAGTCAGAACCCATGTGTACCATCTCCTTGTGGTCCATATTCTGAATGCCGCGATATAGGTGGAGCACCTTCTTGCTCCTGCCAGAGTTCCTACATGGGCAGTCCACCCTTCTGTAGACCCGAGTGTACTATCAACTCTGATTGTCGCAGTAATCAAGCTTGTATGAATGAAAAATGCAGAGACCCGTGTCCGGGTTCTTGTGGATTCTTAGCAGTCTGTAATGTAATCAATCACACACCTTCTTGCTCCTGCTCGGAAGGTCATACTGGAGATCCATTCACGAATTGTTACCCCAATCGTAAGCCACAATATTTACATAACTTTTCACCACGCCCATTCAATTATTTTACACGAATCGATATCCAATAGCTGTACGAGAGCCAGTGGTCCCAGAAGACCCTTGCAATCCATCGCCATGCGGTGCCAATACTCTTTGCAACAATGGAATTTGCACTTGTATGACGGAATATCAAGGTGACCCTTACACAGGGTGCCGCCCAGAATGCGTACTCAATAGCGATTGTGATTTAACGAAAGCTTGTGTGAGAAACAAATGTATGGACCCTTGTCCTGGCACCTGTGGCCAGAATGCCCAGTGTAACGTGTACAACCATATTCCAATGTGCAGTTGCTTGCCTGGAATGACTGGTCACGCCTTTGTATCTTGTTCTCCTGTCAGAGGTACTTGTCAGCCAGAGTTAATTTCACTTGACAACTTGGAACTTTATTCTATTGAATTTGTATTAATCCTAGGACCCGAAAACCCATGCAACCCATCACCCTGCGGTCCCAACAGTATCTGTCGGGTTGTAAATGAGCAAGCAGTTTGCTCTTGTGTAATTGGATTTATCGGTGCACCACCTTCCTGTAGACCCGAATGCATTGTCAGCTCAGATTGTCCAAGGGACCAAGCATGCAGCAACCAAAAATGTATCAATCCTTGCGCCGGAACTTGCGGTGTCCGGGCGCAATGCCAAGTGATAAACCATAATCCTATATGCAGCTGTACTCAAGGATATACCGGCGATCCATTTGTTAGATGTCAACCGATGTGTAAGAAGCTGTTCCCTAAGTCCTTCGTATATTTTTTTCTAGCTAGACTTACGTGACTTACTTTATTTGTAGTGAATGAACCATCCGTCCCCATCAACCCTTGCCAACCATCGCCCTGTGGTCCCAATGCACAGTGCCAAGTAATCAACGATTCTCCCTCGTGTTCTTGCCTCCCTGAATTTATAGGATCACCACCAAATTGCAAGCCGGAATGTATCAGTAATAGCGAATGCCCCAATCAGTTAGCGTGTATGAATCAGAAGTGTAGAGATCCTTGCCAAGGATCTTGCGGATCAAGTGCCGAGTGCAGGGTGGTCAGTCACACAGCTTTGTGTGTCTGTCCACCTGGTTTCACTGGAGATCCATTCACCAGCTGTTACGAGAAGACTCGTAAGATAATCCCACTATTTCCTAATTTATGATTTAGAACAAGTCCCCGGGAAATCATTTTTTTCGTACAATTATAGTAATGACTCCTGTCGAAGCCCAGCCATGTTCTCCTTCGCCTTGCGGAGCGAACACTGTCTGTAAAGAGCAGTCGAACGTAGGTTCCTGTACCTGTTTGCCAGACTACATAGGCAATCCTTACGAGGGATGTCGTCCGGAGTGTGTCTTGAATTCAGATTGTCAATCCAATCAAGCTTGTATTAGATCCAAATGTCAAAATCCATGTCCAGGAACTTGCGCGACAAATGCAGAGTGCCAGGTGGTAAATCACCTGCCAGTTTGCACTTGCATCCCAGGATTTACTGGTCAACCCTACGATTACTGTCGGCCTACCCCTCCATCTGGTAAATGCCCTTCAAATTAACCCACCCAAACCCTTTAAAATCTGATCCTAATGGAGTTCATCTCGTTGTAGTGTCAGACGTTGAACAGAATCCCTGTTCACCATCACCTTGTGGGCCCAACAGTCAATGTAGAGTAATCAATAATCAAGCAGTATGTTCTTGTATGCCGAATTATATGGGCAGTCCGCCTGGTTGTCGACCTGAGTGTGTCGTCAGTTCGGAATGCCCAACTGATCGTGCTTGTGTAAATCAAAAATGCACGAATCCTTGTCCCAATAATTGTGGATTGAATGCTGACTGTCGTGTGATCCAACACAGTCCGATCTGTACTTGCAAGAACTCCTTCACAGGAGATCCATTTACTCGTTGCTTCCCCATGCCAGGTACTTTGTTATTCCACATGAATTTAATATATTCCTGCCAGAAACAATTCAGGAAAAAAATCGTTCTTACAGAAACCCGGCCACAATTGGATGTTAATATGAATCCGTGTGTTCCTTCGCCTTGTGGAGCGAATGCACAATGCCGTGATATCGGCGGTGCACCATCTTGCTCCTGTTTAATGAATTATATAGGTAGCCCTCCAAATTGTCGACCAGAGTGTTCTGTAAGCTCTGACTGTGCAGCCAATAGTGCTTGCATTCGTGAAAGATGCAGGGATCCTTGCCCAGGATCCTGCGGACTCAACGCGCGATGTAATGTAGTTAATCACGTTCCCGTTTGCTCGTGTCTCGAAGGATACACTGGCGATCCATTCACAAGTTGTAATCTTAAGCCAGCTACACGTAAGAATTTCAAAGATTTCGAGTTCCAATATTGAATTTTGACCTGTCAGAAAGAATTAACGAAAGATTGACTATTTTAGCAATTCCAGTTTTGCCGGATGATCCGTGCAATCCTTCCCCTTGTGGACCAAATGCACAATGCGATAATGGAGTATGTTCTTGCCTCCCAGAATATCGTGGCAATCCCTATTCAGAATGCAGACCCGAATGTGTTCTAAATAATGATTGTCCTTTGAGTCAAGCATGTGTGCGCAATAAATGTGCGGACCCTTGCATCGGAACCTGCGGTCAAAACGCAGTCTGCAATGTCTTTAATCACATTCCCATGTGTTCTTGCTCGCCCGGCAGCACCGGGAATGCCTTTGTCGCTTGTACACCAGTTCGAGGTACTACAACCCCATCCATAAAATTATCCCCTACTAGAATCCCATCTAAAATGATCTCACACTCATTGATAGACACGACGACCCAAGAAACGCCCTGCAGTCCATCCCCTTGTGGACCTAATAGTCAATGTCGAGCAATCAACGGTCAAGCAGTATGTTCCTGTGTACCCGGTTATCTTGGAAGTCCTCCATCTTGCAGACCTGAGTGTTTGGTCAGTTCAGAATGCTCGAAGAGCGAAGCCTGTAGCAATTTGAGATGCGTGAACCCATGTATCGGAAGCTGTGGTCTTCGCTCACAGTGTCAGGTCATCAACCACAATCCCATATGCAGTTGTCCTGCAGGATTATCCGGTGATCCTTTTGTCCGATGCGATCCCATCAGTAAGAGCGATGATTTAATTTTTTTTTAAAGTCTGCAGAATTATTCTACTTAGAATTCATTTGATTTATCCAAATTTTCTAGTGGAAACACCCCCAGTAATCGTAAACGTCTGTCGACCATCCCCTTGTGGTCCCAATGCACTTTGCCAAGTGGTGAATGAATCACCTTCTTGCTCGTGCATGCCTGGATTTATAAATTCGCCACCCAATTGTCGACCGGAATGTGTGAGTAATAGCGAATGTCCAAGTCAACAAGCCTGTATTAATCAGAAATGTCGAGACCCATGTCCTGGCTCTTGTGGAGGCAATGCCGAGTGTAGAGTAGTCAGTCACACGCCCATGTGTGCTTGCATGCCTGGATACAGTGGAGATCCATTCACACAGTGTGTCATTGTTCAAGAAAGTAAGGATTTCCGAAAGAAGAATATTCCACGTTCACTGAACGATTTTTTTTTAATTAAATTATATTCTATTTAGATGTTCCACCGACACCTTGCACACCATCACCATGCGGCTCGAATGCCGTTTGCAAAGAACAGAATGGAGTAGGTTCTTGCGCCTGTCTCACAGATTATATTGGCAATCCTTACGAAGGATGCAGACCGGAGTGTACAGTCAGTTCAGATTGTCCTTCGAATCTCGCTTGTATCAGGAATAAGTGTCAGAATCCTTGCCCAGGCACTTGCGGTCCGAATGCCGAGTGTCAAGTGATAAATCACGTGCCCACTTGTGCTTGTATCGCAGGTTTCTCGGGTGATCCATTCAGATACTGTCAAGTCGCCCCTCAACTTGGTAATATACAATCATCCCTTTAATTTAATCATTCGCACTATATATTTAGTTCTCGATATTTATATTTCTTGAAACGAATTATTAGATGTTAGCAAAGATGAGACAAATCCATGCATTCCAACGCCCTGTGGACCGAACAGTCAATGTCGCGTGGTGTCCGGGAATGCCGTGTGCTCTTGCCTCCCAGAATACAGTGGTAGTCCACCTTCCTGCAGACCAGAATGTGTCATAAGCTCGGAATGTCCTTCAAACAGAGCTTGCGAGAACAATAAGTGTGTTGATCCTTGTCAACGAGCTTGTGGATTGAATACGAATTGTCTGGTTGTCAACCATAGTCCAATCTGCACTTGCAGAGAGGGTAATACTGGAGATCCATTTACTAGATGCTTCCCAGTACCGAGTAAGTCCCGCATCTAGTTGACTTTTTTAATTTAACTACAGACAGTCTTTACATTTGACTAAAAAATTATAGCCCGTCCATCGCAACCAATGACACCTTTGAATCCTTGCGAACCATCCCCTTGTGGTCCATACTCGGAATGCCGAGACATAGGCGGTGGACCCTCGTGTTCCTGTTCACCAAATTATTTCGGCAGTCCGCCGAATTGCAGGCCCGAATGTATGGTGAATTCAGATTGTCCAGTTGATAGAGCTTGTATTCGAGAGAGATGCAGGGATCCTTGTCCAGGATCCTGCGGTGCGAGTAGTCTCTGCAATGTTTTCAACCACATCCCGATGTGTCAATGTCCTGAACGATTCACTGGAGATCCTTTCACTAGCTGTAGTCCTGTTCCTGGTAAGAAAAGAGGATCTTTGGATTTTAACTCTTCTGTGAATGGATCTTATTTTGACACCCAATTTATAGAGACTCCAGTAGTTGCGGAGGACCCATGTGCCCAATTGGGCTGCGGTGCAAACGCAGAGTGCAGCAATGGTCGATGCACCTGTCTACCAGAATACCAGGGAGATCCATATGTTGGTTGTAGACCGGAATGTGTCTTGAATACTGATTGTCCCTTAAACAGGGCTTGTTTGCGCAATAAGTGCATCGATCCTTGCATAGGAACTTGTGGTCAGAACGCAATCTGTAATGTCTACAATCATATACCAATGTGCAGTTGTTCTCCTGGAAGAACTGGCAATGCCTTCGTATCTTGCATTCCATTTACAGGTATAACAAGTTCACCCCTCGAAAAATATCATCAATCTCTTAATGATTACGAGTCGATAATGAATACTTTTAATTCAGAGCCTGTAATTACGAATCCTTGCAACCCCTCACCTTGTGGACCGAATAGTCAATGCCGAGTGATTAATAGTCAAGCAGTATGCACTTGCATTCCTGGTTTCATGGGTATTCCACCAACATGTAGACCGGAATGCACAGTGAGCACAGACTGTGGGCCAACGGAGGCATGTATCAATCAGAAATGTCAAAATCCTTGTGCTGGTACCTGCGGAATTCGAGCGCAATGCCAAGTAGTCAATCACAATCCAATTTGCTCTTGTCCCACTGAAATGACTGGCGATCCATTTGTCAGATGTGTGTCGAAACGTAAGATAGCTCTCCAAAAAATTCTCGAAATATTTTTAAAACCCAGGAAGTTAATGTAAATCTTATATTTTAGCCACGGTAACCATGGATCCTATAAATCCATGCGAACCTTCCCCCTGTGGTCCAAACGCTCAGTGCCAGGTGGTCAATGATTCTCCTTCGTGCTCGTGCCTACCCGAATTCTCTGGCTCACCGCCGAGGTGCAGACCAGAGTGTGTCAGTAATAATGAATGCCCCAATAACCAAGCATGCATCAATCAAAAATGCAGAGATCCTTGCCCAGGATCTTGCGGTACTAATGCCGAATGTCGCACAGTCTCCCACACCCCTATGTGCACTTGCTCCACTGGATACACTGGTGATCCGTTTACACAGTGTGTGGTTCAAGAACGTAAGACATTTTTTACATAATCCACAAGATTCTCAGAGGAATATTTATATACTATAGTATAAGAATAATTTAAATCTCGACTGGATATACATAGTGGAAATTAAACACTTTCCAGTGATACCAATGTACGTGCCACAGCCGTGCGTACCGTCTCCCTGCGGAGCAAATGCTGTTTGCCGGGATAGAAATGGAGTTGGTTCTTGCTCCTGTTTGCAAGGATACATGGGCAATCCTTACGAGGGTTGTCGACCCGAATGCGTCATTAATACAGACTGCGTGTCCAGTAGAACATGCGTACAATTCAAGTGTGTGGATCCCTGTCCGGGTACTTGCGGTCAAAACGCAGAATGCCAAGTTGTGAATCACGTGGCCACGTGCTCGTGCTTGCCTAGATTCACGGGTGATCCATTCCAATTCTGTCGACAGGAATCACCAATAGGTAAAATAATGATTTTGTAGAAGTAATGTAAAAGAAAACGTGTCCTATCCAAAGATAACTTGTGCCCCAGATACTCTGCCAAGTGTGAGGAACCCTTGCCAACCCTCACCCTGTGGACCGAACAGTATTTGTCGTGAAGTTAATAATCAAGCAGTCTGCACATGCATGCCCGATTATCTCGGAAGTCCTCCGGGATGCAGGCCAGAATGCACGGCTAGTTCTGATTGTCCTGCTGATCGCATATGTTCGCGTATGAAGTGCGTGAACCCCTGCCCCGAATCCTGTGGACAAAACGCCGATTGTAGAGTCATCAACCATGCACCGATCTGCTCCTGTCGACCCGATTTCACTGGAGATGCGTTCACCATTTGTTTCCCAGCACAACGTCCGTATCAAAGACCAATTTTCCCTTATTTTCAGATTGAAACAAAAGTTCTACTGGTGACAATGATTTATATTAAATAGGTCCGATGAGGGAGCCCGTAACACCAACACCCCAAGACCCGTGTCTACCATCTCCTTGCGGTCCATTTTCACAGTGCCGTAACATAGGAGGAAACCCATCTTGTTCCTGCTCACAGAACTATATCGGTGCCCCACCAAATTGCAGGCCAGAGTGCACACTCAATGCAGAATGCCCAAGCAACCTTGCTTGCATTCGGCAAAGATGTGCTGATCCTTGTCCAGGCTCTTGTGGCATAAATGCGATTTGCAATGTACTGAATCACATTCCTATTTGCAACTGTCTCGACGGATACAGTGGCAATCCCTTCACTTCGTGTAGTCCACGCCCCATTCTATGTAAGGACTTCCTATTTTCCTCTAGCTTAGTTAATCCCCCGAATTTTGGTAAATTTTAATTTGTCATTTAGCCGAGGAACCCGAGAGAGATCCGTGCAATCCATCACCCTGCGGTGCAAATGCCCTTTGTAGAGATGGCAGTTGCACTTGCATGCCGGAATTCCGAGGCGATCCTTACAGTGGTTGTCGACCGGAATGTGTCATGAATACCGATTGCCCGAGGGATAGGGCATGCGTAGCTAACAAATGCATGGATCCATGCCCAGGAACGTGTGGAACGAATGCCATATGCCAAATGATCAACCACATTCCGATGTGTAGTTGCCCCGCGGGAATGACTGGTCAGGCATTTATATCCTGTTCGCCAATATCCGGTAGATATCATATTCACTTCCCCTCGCAATTTATTCTTTTCAATTTTCGTTCCTTAATATTATAATTTTATTTAATAGAAGATACAATAACGAATCCGTGCTCCCCATCACCTTGCGGATCGAATAGTCATTGCCAAGAAGTCAATGGCATAGCAGTTTGCAAATGTATCGAAGGATTCTCTGGAAATCCTCCGACTTGTCGTCCAGAATGTATTCTCAGCTCGGATTGCGAGCTGAGTCGAGCTTGTATCGGTCAGAAATGTAAAGATCCTTGTCCGGGAAGCTGTGGATTGAGAGCACAGTGTTTAGTCATCAATCACAATCCTGTCTGCACGTGCCCAAGGGATCTCACTGGAGATCCATTTGTTGCGTGTTCAGTTATAGGTGAGAGATCAAAGAAACTCAGAGTTTTCCAGACAATAGATATATCTCTCAGTGGTTTCATACTTTATTCTAATTTTCTCATCGGTGTTTATAGTCGAAACATCGCCAGAACCAATCAACCCATGCTACCCATCACCCTGTGGTCCAAATGCACAGTGTCAAGTAGTGAATCAATCTCCCTCGTGCTCTTGCCTGCCAGAATTCAGTGGAACTCCGCCGAATTGCAGGCCAGAATGCGTGAGCAATACCGAATGTCCTTCGAGACTCGCATGTGTCAACCAGAAATGTAAGGATCCTTGCCCAGGACTTTGTGGAAGCAATAGCGAATGTAATATCTTTGGCCACACTCCATCATGTTCTTGTGGTCCTGGTTTCACTGGCAATCCATACGTTCAATGTACTCCCATTCCACGTAAGTGAAGTCCCAAGAATTCTCATTTTAGAATTTGGAATATTAGCATCATGATCCTGTTCTTCCTTATAGAAGAATCACCGGCACCTTGCACCCCAACACCTTGCGGTGCCAATGCCGTGTGTAGAGAATTGGGAGGTGCAGGATCTTGCTCGTGCTTACCCGATTTCGTTGGCAATCCTTACGAAGGATGTCGCCCAGAATGTGTAGTGGACTCGGATTGTTCGGCAAATCTAGCTTGCGTAAGATCAAAGTGCCAGGACCCATGTCCTGGTGCTTGCGGTCAAAGTGCCATGTGCCAGGCAATCAATCACCTTCCAGTGTGTACTTGTATCCAAGGCTATACTGGCGATCCTTTCAGATACTGTAGTTTAATTCCAGTTAACAGTAAGCATCCGATAAAATTTACCCTTTCGAGACCTCTTGATTTCAATAAGTTTAATAATTAATTTATTTATTATAGTGGATATCGCGGTAGGCGACCCATGCAACCCTTCGCCCTGCGGACCAAATAGCGAGTGTCGCCTTAATAATAATCAAGCAGTTTGCACTTGTCTCTCGAGATACATGGGCAGTCCACCCAATTGTCGACCGGAATGTGTAGCTAGTAATGAATGCCCATTGAACCGAGCCTGTCAGAATCAAAGATGTATAGATCCTTGCCAAGGATCATGTGGGACCAACGCTAATTGTAGAGTCATCAATCACAGTCCTATTTGTATCTGCAAGAATGGATACACTGGAGATCCATTCGTCACTTGCTTCCTAGCACCGAGTACGTCATATTTTCTATACCAAACTTTCTTTTTAATTACGGCACAGAAATAGTACGAATAATTTTTTTCAAATAGTCGAAGATACTCCAGTTGTGCAAAGAGATCCATGCTCCCCATCACCTTGCGGTCCAAACGCCCAGTGTCAGAATGTTGGTCAAACACCTGCATGTACCTGTATGCCTAATTATCGTGGCAGTCCACCCAATTGCCGGCCAGAGTGTACCATCAACTCTGAGTGTTCGAGTAACCAGGCCTGCATACAGGAAAGATGTAAAGACCCATGTCCTGGCTCCTGTGGCTTCAATGCTCAATGCTCTGTCTTTAGCCACGTTCCAATTTGTACTTGTCTCGAAGGATACACCGGTGATCCGTTTACTCAATGTAATCGACAGCAGATGCCACGTAAGTAAAAGGAAGGCGAGAGACTTGTTGGAAAATTTAGATTTTCCTTGCATACTTCAATTTTTTTATTGCACCATTAGTTCAACCAGTAGAAACAGATCTGTGCAATCCCTCGCCTTGTGGCCCCAACACCCAGTGCAACGACGGAATCTGCACTTGCCTTCCCGAATTCTATGGAGACTCGACAATCGGTTGTCGACCCGAGTGTGTCCTTAACACAGATTGTGCTCGAAATAGAGCTTGCGTTCGAAATAAATGTGTGGATCCTTGCATAGGAACTTGTGCCAATAATGCAGTTTGTACTGTTGTGAACCATGTGCCAATGTGCAGTTGTCCACCTGGGTTCGAAGGCAATGCTTTTGCATTCTGTCGACCAGCCATAGGTACATTATCACTTTTCCATCAACATCCACTCTTTTATTATTTGCACTATCAACTACGATTATTATTTCCATTAGCCCAACTACCATCTTCCCCTTGCACACCTTCGCCCTGTGGACCAAATAGCATCTGTAATGCTAATAATGGGCAAGCAGCTTGCAGTTGTGTGCCAGGCTATATGGGCTCTCCGCCGAATTGTAGACCAGAGTGCATAGTGCACTCTGAGTGCGCGCCAAATGAAATCTGTACCAATCAGAAGTGCAGGGATCCTTGTGTGGGTTCCTGCGGACTTGGTGCTCGTTGCACAGTAGCCAATCGGAATCCCATCTGTTATTGCCCGGATCAATTCACTGGAGATCCTTTTGTCCGATGCACACCGATTTGTAAGAAACTCAAGAATTTATGCCTTTATTATTTTTTTTTTCAGTTAACTTTATTATTGAATTTTCTATAGCCGAAGTTCCCGCGGTTCCTGTAAATCCTTGCCAACCGTCACCCTGCGGGCCAAACGCCCAGTGCCAGATAGTAAGAGACACCCCTTCGTGCTCTTGCTTGCCAGACTTTACAGGATCCCCACCGAATTGCAGACCCGAATGTATTAGCAATAGCGAATGTCCAAGTAACCAAGCGTGCATAAATCAGAAATGCAAAGATCCTTGTCCAGGATCCTGTGGTGCGAATGCACTTTGCCGAATAGTCAGCAACACACCTATGTGCTACTGCGACGAGGGATACACTGGTGATCCTTTCACGCAGTGTGTCATTAAACCATGTAAGATTCTTATAGATCCAGTGGCATATTATTTTAAAAAAAATCAGAATCGTATAATCCATGAATGAATTATTGTAGTCGATG
The DNA here is from genome assembly GCA_964023945.1 of Ectemnius cavifrons. Lineage (NCBI taxonomy): Eukaryota > Metazoa > Arthropoda > Insecta > Hymenoptera > Crabronidae > Ectemnius > Ectemnius cavifrons. The sequence continues at coordinate 11,830,083 of OZ030384.1, read as the reverse complement.
AAATTCCAATGCAAGTCAACCCCTGTCTACCTTCTCCGTGCGGTTCTAATGCCGAATGTACTCAGAGGAACAACGCAGGCTCTTGTGCCTGTCTCCCTGGGTACTTAGGCAATCCTTACGAAGGATGTAGACCAGAATGCGTATTAGATTCGGATTGCATATCCAGTCGAGCCTGTATCAGATCAAAATGTGTGGACCCATGCCCTGGAACCTGTGGAACAAATGCCCAGTGCCAAGTAGTCAACCACCGAGCTACTTGTTCTTGTTATCCTTCGTACACCGGAAATCCTTATAGCTACTGCTCCCTTCAACCCATTGGTAAGCTTTCTCATCGAAGAAAAATACTATTTTCGAGTAGCATAATATCTAACTCTATGAAAAACTTCGTAGTATCAGATGTAGATAAGAGCAATCCATGTGCCACGGCCCAATGTGGTCCAAATAGTCAATGCAGAGTGATCAATGACGTTGCTGTGTGCTCTTGCTCACCGACATACATGGGAACACCTCCGAATTGCAGACCCGAGTGTGTAACAAGTACAGAATGTGATTCGAATAGAGCCTGTGTCAGGCAGAAGTGCATGGACCCATGTCCTTCGTCCTGCGGACGGAATACTCAATGTAGAGTCATTAACCATTCACCTTTGTGCAGTTGTTCGCCAGGATTTACAGGCGATCCTTTCACTGTTTGTTTCCCCGTTCCAAGTGAGTATCGAATTAATATTGGAAGTCCTGATTTTCGCCCAGGAGAATAGGATATCAATTTTTTCGGTAATTCCAGCCGCACCACCTGTCGTCAGTGACATGGTACCAACAGATCCTTGCATCCCCTCGCCCTGTGGTATTTATTCGGAGTGCCGAAATATAGGAGGAGTTCCTTCTTGTTCCTGTTTACCCACTTATATGGGTAGTCCTCCGAGTTGTAGACCAGAATGCACGGCGAACTCTGATTGTCCGCCGAGACAAGCATGCATGAACCAAAGATGCCAGGATCCTTGTCCAGGATCCTGTGGTATCCAGGCTCAATGCAGTGTCATAAGTCATGTTCCAACTTGTACTTGCCAGCCTGGTTATACAGGTGATCCTTTCACTAACTGCTTCTTGGAGCCTGGTAAGAATTTTTCTCTCTACTGAAGATTTATCCAAATTTCGTCTCTTTTCTATGAAATTTTTAACTATTTTATAGTGAGACCAACCCAAGTAGACCCTTGCGCTTCCACACCTTGTGGTTCCAATGCTCAATGCGTCGATGGTAATTGCAACTGCTTACCCGAATTCTTTGGTGATCCTTACACTGGTTGTCGGCCGGAATGCGTTCTTAATAATGACTGCCAGAATAACAGAGCGTGTATTAGGAACAAGTGTGTTGATCCTTGCCCAGGAATTTGCGGACAGAATGCCATTTGCAACGTGTACAACCACGTGCCTATGTGCAGTTGTCCATCTGGCATGGCTGGCAATGCATTTGTACTTTGTTCCGAAGTCCAAGGTATTTTTTTTTTACCGGCAATCATCCATCTTTCAAGATGTCGAACAAATCATAATACTGCTTGATATTCTAGTCCCACAAATCAGTGACCCATGCAACCCATCGCCCTGTGGTCCCAATAGTCAATGCAGACAGAACAATATGCAAGCAGTATGCAGTTGCATAAGTGGATACATTGGTGCACCACCAACATGTAGACCAGAATGTGTTGTCAGTTCAGACTGTTCATTAAACCGAGCCTGTACAAATCAGAGATGCCGAGATCCTTGTGAAGGAAGCTGCGGTCTTAATGCTCTTTGCGTCGTAGTGAATCACAACCCAGTCTGTTCTTGTCCCGACAGGATGACAGGCGATCCTTTCTCAAACTGTTATCCAATGTGTAAGAATATTTTCAATTTCGTTTTCATTTTTCTAGATCCTCTTAGATATACAAACAATATCAATTCTATTCTTTAAAGCATCGACACCGATAACTCCGATCAATCCTTGTCTACCATCGCCATGCGGTTACAATGCTCAGTGCCAAGTCGTGAACGAGCAACCATCTTGCTCCTGTTCACCCGAATTTATTGGATCACCACCAAATTGTAGACCCGAATGTGTCAGTAATAGTGAATGTCCAAGTCGATCAGCGTGTATAAACCAGAAATGCAGAGATCCTTGTACCGGATCCTGCGGTGCCAATTCAGTTTGTAACGTAGTAAGCCACACACCAATGTGTGTCTGCATGAATGGTTATACCGGAGATCCTTTCACTCAGTGTTCGCCACAAATATGTAAGAATCCTTTTACATTCTATTTATAATTCCTCATACTTTTTCGATTTTTAACATTTTGCATGGTTGTACAGTTGACGTGCAACAAGTAAGACCCGATCCATGCACCCCATCACCTTGCGGTTCGAATGCAATTTGCAAGGTTCAACAGAATGCAGGATCCTGCACTTGCTTGCCAGACTACATAGGCAATCCTTACGAAGGATGCCGACCCGAGTGTGTACTCAGTTCGGATTGTCCTTCGAGTCAAGCCTGCGTCAGATCTAAATGCAGGGATCCTTGTCCTGGTGCTTGCGGTCAGAACGCACAGTGTTTCGCCATGAATCACGTCGCGACTTGTTTCTGTTTTGAAGGATATTCAGGCAATGCTTATGTTTATTGCAATGTCCAACGAGATCCATGTAAGAAAATTATTGATACAATTAATATCTCATGTCGAATCACCGTTATTAATAAGAACAACTATTTAGTGCTAGTGCCTGATGTAATAGACGTCTGCAATCCATCTCCCTGTGGACCAAACAGTCAGTGCCGTGAGACGAACGGACAAGCAGTCTGTTCTTGCTCTCCTAATTTCATAGGATCACCACCCAATTGTAGACCAGAATGTATCAACAGTCCTGACTGTCCCCTGAATTTAGCGTGTGCCAATAATAAGTGTGTCGATCCTTGCACTGGCTCCTGCGGCCTCCACACTACTTGCAGAGTTATAAACCATAGTCCAATCTGTCAGTGCAGACCAGGATACACCGGTGATCCATTTACCCGATGCTTCTTTGATCAACGTAAGCAACTACCAATAAGATATCTCGAAAAAAGAGTCATCAGAGACTTTTAACCAAATGCTATTACGATATTGCAGCGGTAGTTTCAACCACACCAGAAGATCCTTGTTTGAACTCGCCTTGTGGAGCAAACTCCCAATGCCGGAATGCAAACGGTTTCCCCTCGTGCTCGTGTATGATCGATTTCATTGGTACACCACCGAATTGTAGGCCAGAATGTCTGGTGAATACAGACTGTGCTAGTAATCAAGCTTGCACTCGCAGCAAGTGCCAGGATCCTTGTCCAGGATCCTGTGGTTTGAATGCGAATTGCTTGGTTCACAACCATGTACCGATCTGCACTTGTCTCGAAGGGTACACTGGCGATCCTTTCACCAGTTGCCAAATTAAACCAATTAGTAAGCTATTAATTATATTTTGCGATTGTTTTTTCAACAAGCTTCATTTCTAAATGACTCTGTTATTTCGAAACAGTGCAATCGCCGGTCGAAACAGACCCCTGCAGTTCGAACCCATGTGGTTCGAATGCTCGGTGCAGAAATGGACAATGCACCTGTCTGCCTGAGTTCTTCGGCGATCCATACGCTGGATGCCGACCGGAATGTGTATTGAGTAATGACTGTGCTAATAATCGAGCGTGTATAAGGAACAAATGCATGGACCCATGTCCAGGAGCTTGCGCCCTAAATGCTGCTTGTACTGTCATTAATCACATACCCATGTGCAGTTGTCCCTCGGGAATGACTGGCAATGCCTTCGTCTCATGTGTTCCCGCACAAGGTAGAAACATGATCCACTTACCTTCGATTAATATTAGAGGAATATGAAAATGAATTATTTTAATCTAATACAATAGCTCCCACTATAACGAGACCCTGCACACCATCCCCCTGCGGTCCAAACAGTATCTGCAGAGAAGTGAACGATCAAGCTGTGTGCACTTGTGCACCCGATTACTTGGGAACGCCACCTCTCTGTAGACCCGAGTGTGTAATTAGTGCAGACTGTAGAAAGAACGAAGCCTGCGACAATCAAAAATGCAGAGACCCTTGCCCAGGCACCTGCGGTTTAGGAGCGAGATGTACTGTTGTGAACCACAGTCCTGTTTGCTTCTGCCCTGAGAGATACACAGGCGATCCTTTTATAAGATGCGATATGATAAGTAAGACACTCCCTGACATTCCAACCCCGCCCCAAACAGACCAAATATTTAATCGGACAAATATCTGCAGAGGAAATGGCTCCGCCCGTGAACCCATGTCAACCATCACCTTGCGGTCCCTACTCCGAGTGCCGAGTGGTGAACGACTCCCCATCCTGCTCGTGCCTGCCCGAATACTCTGGAACTCCACCATACTGTAAACCCGAGTGCATAGCGAACTCCGAGTGCCCCAGCCACCAAACGTGTGTCCGCCAAAAGTGTGCGGATCCATGTCCAGGTTTATGCGGAGAGAACGCCGAGTGTCGCGTTGTCTACCATGTGCCCCACTGCGTTTGTTCCAGTGGCCTCACTGGTGATCCTTACATACGATGCTCTCTCATAAGTAAGGAATATACTTTAAGGGAGCATGAACGGGAATGAAGGGTTGGAACTTGGAAGATCATTGATCGAATTAATTTGTAACATTTCTCCTTGTTTTAGCTCGTGACCCGGAACCCTCACCCTGTGCGGATGGCACTTGCGGTACAAATGCAATGTGCCGAGAACAAAACGGTCTCGGTTTTTGCTATTGTCCCCCCGAATATATTGGCAATGCGTATGTGGCGTGCCGACCCGAATGCGTGATCAATCCCGATTGCCCGTCGAATCGAATGTGCGTGAGGAACAAGTGCAGAGATCCTTGCACCGGCAGCTGCGCACCGAATGCTCAGTGTTCGGCTGTCAACCATCAAGCATTCTGCACGTGTCCCTCGGGATTCACTGGTGATCCATTTGTCGTGTGTACCCCGGATAGTAAGTTTTTTTTCTTGACGACATGATAAAATCAGTTTTAAAGAATTTTCCATACGCTGACCATAATTGCTTGCCCTCCAGCAATTGTTACTGTTGAGAATGTCTGTGCTCCATCACCCTGCGGACCCAACAGTCAATGTAAGGAAGTATCGGGACAAGCCGTGTGCTCGTGCTTGCCAAATTATATTGGAAATCCACCTGGATGTAGGCCAGAATGCCTTGCCAGTTCGGAATGTCCTTCCCAGCAGGCTTGCAACGACTACAAATGTGTGGACCCATGTCCGAGCCCATGCGGATTCAATACAAAATGCATAGTGATTAATCACAGTCCCATCTGTAGTTGCATGCCAGGATATAGCGGAGATCCTTTCACTACATGCACTCCCATTCCACGTAAGAATATTTCATTCCCTCATCGAACGATACTCGAAGACTTCTATCCCTATCAATCGAAGGTACTATCATCGTCGATAATAAATTTTACAGCTGTGTCAGCGCCCACCGAACCAGAGCGTGATCCTTGCGTGCCATCACCCTGCGGAAGTTTCGCAGAGTGCAGAAATATTCGAGGATCCCCCGCGTGCTCCTGTCAGGAGAATTATATTGGCCAGCCCCCTAATTGCAGGCCAGAATGTTCCATCAATTCCGAATGTCCGAGTGATATGGCTTGTATCAATATGAAATGTAGAGATCCTTGCCCCGGCTCCTGCGGATCAGGGGCTGTTTGCGCCGTACGCAATCACATCCCTATTTGCACCTGCCCCGAGGGTTTCACTGGAAACCCATTCACCCTTTGCCAACTTGTACAAGCAACACGTAAGGACTTATACCATGAACATGATCGAAATTCTATGAACTTCCGGATTACATAGAGAATTACCACAATTTTTATAGCCATTCCACGACCAGTCGAGGACGAATGTACCCCTTCACCCTGTGGTCCGAACACAGAATGTTTGAGTGGCAGGTGCACCTGTCTGGCTGAGTTCCAAGGAAACCCTTACTTAGGATGTCGACCCGAATGTGTTCTGAATTCAGATTGTCCCACCAATAGAGCATGTCTACGTAACAAATGCATGGATCCCTGTCCAGGAGCTTGCGCTCTCAATGCTAATTGCGTGGTTATTAATCATGTCCCGATGTGTAGCTGTCCAGGAAATACGACTGGCAATGCCTTCAGTCAGTGCATGCCTATTCAAGGTACCTCAGATTCCCAGACCCATTTAAATCCCCGTCAGAAAACAATGTTAATTAATCCATTGTTACTTTATTAGACGTTCTACCCAGTAATCCGTGCAGACCGTCACCATGCGGTCAGAATAGTGAGTGCCGTGAGGTGAACGGTCAAGCAGTTTGCTCTTGCATTCGTGGATACAAGGGTACTCCACCGAGCTGTCGACCCGAGTGCGTTGTTAGTACGGATTGCCCACAGAATGAGGCTTGTAACAACCAGAAATGTGTAAACCCTTGCCCAGGCACCTGTGGAATTGGAGCGAAATGTACCATTGTCAATCACAATCCCATCTGTAGCTGCCCACCGAATAACCGGGGTGATCCGTTCATCCAATGTTTACCTTTCAGTAAGAATCTGACGATAAATTGGATTTGGCATTAATCTCCCTTTGATATATTATCATAATAAATCTTTTTTTTTTCAGTGGACGAAACTCCTATAGACCCATGCAGACCCTCACCCTGTGGCCCTAACTCTCAGTGCCAAGTAGTGAACAATTCTCCCTCGTGCTCGTGTTTGCCTGAGTTCTCTGGTTCCCCGCCTAATTGCAGACCAGAGTGCGTCAGTAATAGCGAGTGCTCTAGTCAGTTAGCTTGTATCAATAGAAAGTGCAGAGATCCTTGCGTCGGATCCTGTGGTAATAATGCCAATTGCCATGTAGTCAGTCACACCCCTATGTGTAGTTGCGCCCCTGGATACAGCGGCGATCCGTTCACTCAATGCATTTACAAAGACAGTAAGAAATATCCTGGAACTATTTTTGCCCGAAACTATTTTTTGCAGCCATCTTCATTAATAATATTTACAGCTGCAATATTGCCCACACCCGTCGACCCCTGCAACCCATCTCCTTGCGGATCCAATGCTATTTGCAAAGTGCAAAATTCAGCAGGATCGTGCACTTGCACTTCTGGTTACATTGGAAACCCGTACGAAGGATGTCGACCGGAATGTCTCCTGAATTCCGACTGCCCTGCTAATCAAGCTTGCATGAGCTCGAAATGTAGAGATCCTTGTCCAGGAATTTGTGGTCGCAATGCCGAGTGTCACGTTTTGAATCATTTACCAGTGTGCGAATGTTATCCAAGACACACTGGCAATGCATTCATTTTCTGTACACCAATTCAACCAGGTACATTGAGCCCTATGAATCTTGCAGCACCAAAAGGTATAAATATAAGTGCAAATTCCTAACACCCTTATTATTCTAGTGGAATCAGATCAAACAATAAGTCGTCCTTGCGATCCATCTCCCTGCGGACCAAACAGTCAGTGCAGGGCCATCAATGGTCAATCAGTATGTTCCTGCTTGCCCGAATTTTTGGGTAGCCCACCCGGTTGTAGACCCGAGTGCACAGTAAACGCAGAATGCGCGCCTAAGCTCGCGTGTATCAATAGAAAATGCGCTGATCCTTGTCCTGGATCTTGCGGCTCCAATACTAGATGCGAAGTAATCAATCACAACCCTATTTGTTCCTGCCAGATAGAAACCACTGGTGACCCATTCGTTGCCTGTTTTGATGTTCCCAGTAAGTCCAAGTCCATTTTGATAATCAAGACTATTAATTTTATGATATTTAACCAAAGCCTGCTTGTACTTAGTGGTGAAGCCTGCACCGGGTCCTGTGAACCCCTGTGTACCTTCGCCCTGTGGTCCATATTCTGAGTGTCGCGATATAAATGGCCAAGCATCTTGCGCCTGTTCATCCACTTACATCGGAACCCCACCAAATTGTCGACCAGAATGCATAAGGAATTCCGATTGTCCAAGTAATCAAGCTTGCATACAGAAGAAATGTAGATACCCGTGCGATGGAGTTTGTGGTGTCGGTGCTGAGTGCTCCGTTATTAATCACACTCCTATTTGCACGTGTCCTAATGGATTTTCGGGTGATCCTTTCGTCAGGTGTACTCCTCAGAGAGGTAATTGTCCATTAACCAATCACTCCTTTTTTTAATTCAACTGTAGTTTAATCATTCGATCGTTTTTGTCCCTAAGTTGAAATGGATAGACCAAAAGATCCTTGCTCCAATTGCGGCTCGAACACCCAGTGCATCAATGGTAACTGCGTCTGTCTGCCAGAATATCAAGGCGATCCATACTTAGGTTGTCGACCGGAGTGTGTATTGAACGCAGATTGCCCCAGAAACAGAGCTTGCATCAGAAATAAGTGTGCTGACCCATGTGCAGGCACTTGTGGTCAAAATGCACAGTGTTCAGTCCAAAACCACATACCAGTCTGCACTTGCCCACCAGGAACCACTGGAAATGCATTTGTCACTTGTTCAATTGTCCAAACACCGACAGTACCGGAAGATCCTTGCAACCCATCACCTTGTGGACCGAATAGTCAATGCAGAAGGATCAACGACCAAGCAGTTTGCTCTTGCATACCCGGCTACCTCGACGCCCCACCCAATTGTAGACCAGAGTGTATCCTTAGTTCAGATTGCCCATCGAATATGGCTTGTAATAATCAGAAATGTGTAGATCCTTGTCCAGGAACATGCGGTATAAGAGCGCAATGCGTGGTAGTGAATCACAACCCGATTTGTAGTTGTCCACCTGATTTAACCGGTGATCCGTTCAGCTTATGTATTAGAAGACCTCGTAAGTATAAGGCCACACCTTTATTTTGATATCACGCATGGATAATTTGAAGCCCTTTATTAATTGCCATCGTCGAATCGTAGAAGATGAACCAACGCCAGGAAATCCTTGCGCGCCATCGCCCTGTGGTCCCAACAGCCAATGTCAAGTCATTAATAATTCACCCTCGTGTTCGTGTGCCCCCGAATTCATCGGGACTCCACCCAACTGTAAACCCCAATGTGTGAGCAATAGCGAGTGTTCCACCCACTTGGCATGTATCAATCAGAAATGTCGGGATCCTTGCCCCGGTTCATGCGGTCAGAACTCAGAATGCAGAGTGATCAGCCACACCCCCATGTGTGTCTGCACTCTTGGATTCACTGGAGATCCATTCGTGCAGTGCACGCCCACACCAAGTAAGTATCCACCCTTTCCCAAATTTAGAAATGCTATTGAAGGATTTGAAATCAAGGGAATGATGTATCTTTCTTAGTCATGGATGACAAAACCCCGCAACCCACCCCTTGCATACCATCCCCCTGCGGACCGAACGCAGAATGTATCGAACAGAACGGTGCTGGCTCCTGTACGTGTCTGTCTGACTACATCGGCAACCCTTACGAGGGCTGTCGACCAGAATGTGTGATGAACTCTGACTGCACAGCAGACAGAGCTTGCATTCGGTCAAAATGTCAAAATCCTTGCCCAGGATTCTGTGGCTACAACGCTATCTGTCAAGTGGTGAACCATGCACCTCTTTGTACCTGTCAGTCCGGTTACACTGGCGATCCATTCGTGCAATGTAACGTTGTCCGAGAAGAACGTGAGTTTCCCTCAAAAGCTTTCCCTAATTCAATTATACCAGGATCAACTAATGATGAAAAAATTCGTAAAGCCCCTACAGCCGATCCATGCATCCCCTCGCCTTGCGGTTTGAATAGCCAATGCCGAGTCACGAATGACCAGGCAGTATGCACATGCATGCCTACATTTATCGGAAGCCCACCACAATGCAGGCCAGAATGTACAGTCAGTTCTGATTGTGCCTCGAACCGAGCTTGCAAGAATCGCAAGTGTGTTGATCCTTGTCCGGGTATCTGTGGCATTAATGCTGCCTGCAATGTTATAAATCATAGTCCTATTTGTGCTTGCAATGCTGGCCTAACAGGAGATCCTTTTGTACGATGTTTCAAAGTACCACGTAAGTATGCAGATACCAGAGTAAAAAAGTTCACGATAAATGAACAAATTGTCTTGAATACGACTCCTTTTTAGTGACAGACGAAGTAGTGAACCCCTGTGTACCATCACCCTGCGGTCCCTTCTCCGTCTGCCGAGTATTTGGCAGTACAAATGTACCCACTTGCACTTGTATGGAGAATTATGTCGGTTCACCACCTAATTGCCGACCAGAATGTACCATTGATTCAGAATGTCAAAGTAACAGAGCCTGTTTGAGGCAAAAATGTACAGATCCATGCCCAGGTTCTTGTGGCACCGGGGCGCAATGTTTAGTAGTGAATCATATGGCAACTTGCACATGCCCAACCGGCTATGGAGGCAACCCCTTCGAAAGTTGCTTCCCTGAACGTCCTGGTAATCATCGATTATTGTAAAAAAAAAATCCCTTTAACCCTGGTCACTAATATTTAATTTTACGACATAGCTCCCCCATCAACCCCAAGAGACCCTTGCAACCCCTCGCCATGCGGATCGAACGCTGTTTGTCAGGATGGTGCTTGTTCCTGCATCCCAGAATACAGGGGAGATCCCTATTACGGCTGTCGACCAGAGTGCGTTCAGAATCCGGATTGTCCATTGGACAGAGCCTGCGCCCGTAATAAATGCTTCGACCCTTGTGTCGGAGTATGTGGTCAAAGTTCCGAGTGTGTGGTGATAAATCACACACCAATGTGCAGTTGCCCCGATGGAATGTCTGGCAATCCATTCACTGCTTGTTACCCAGTGAAAGGTAAAACATGATTGCCTTTTATTAAAATTAGAAGAATCAGCATGGTTTGCAACATGTTAGAATATGTTTCCAACTATTTCATAGATCCAATAGTGACACAACCATGCAACCCATCACCCTGTGGCCCCAATAGTAGATGCCAAGAGCTTGGCAGTCAAGCCGTGTGCTCTTGCGCTCCTGGTTACATAGGAAATCCTCCAGCCTGTCGACCGGAATGTCTAGTCAATAGCGATTGTCCCTTGAACGAAGCCTGCGTTAATCTCAAGTGCAGAGATCCTTGCCCAGGATCCTGTGGAGTATCCGCTCGTTGTCAAGTGGTCAATCATAATCCCATCTGCAGTTGTCCTCCCATTTTCACAGGAGATCCATTCGTCCGTTGTATACCAAGACGTATGTGCCTCAATTCCTTTACCTTAATTTTTGTCTTCGATGAAAAAAAGCATGACAATACGATTTGTTTAAAGCCGAGGAACCAGTCGTACCAATGAACCCCTGCCAACCATCCCCATGTGGTCCCAACGCCCAATGCCGAGTGGTGAACAATTCACCATCTTGCACTTGCCGGCCAGAATTTATTGGAACACCTCCGAACTGTAGGCCGGAGTGTATAAGTAATGGGGAGTGTATGAGTCATTTAGCCTGCGTAAATCAGAAGTGCAGAGATCCTTGCCCAGGATCCTGTGGACCACAGGCCCAATGCAACGTCATCAATCACGTTCCCGCGTGTACTTGTATGAATGGTTTCACTGGCGATCCTTTCGTCCAGTGTACTGCTAAACGACGTGAGTGTCAACAAAGCAATAGGCAGGATTCCCCTACATATTCCAGCTATTTTTTACGAATTACTTGCCTTTTAGCGGAACCAGATACCCCCGTACAACCCTGCCAACCATCCCCCTGCGGTGCAAATGCCGCTTGCAGGGAACAAAACGGTGTAGGCTCCTGCACTTGTCTACCGGAATACATTGGAAATCCTTATGAAGGATGCAGACCGGAATGTACTATTTCCTCAGATTGTCCTTCTCATTTAGCCTGTATTAGATCGAAATGCCAGGATCCCTGTCCCGGCACCTGTGGTGCCAACACGAATTGTGTTGTTGTTAAGAATGTACCGGTTTGCTCTTGCCTCCCTCAGTACACCGGCAACCCATACTCCAATTGTGTATTTATGACCACACCAAGTAAGTATATTCCCATAGGAAATAGAACAATGTGTCTAGAATTCGATATCGAATGTCCTACCCTTCCAGCCAGAGACGAAGATCGCAACCCATGTACTCCATCGCCCTGTGGACCAAACAGTCGCTGCCAAGCTACCAATAATCAGGCAGTTTGTACATGTTTGCCACAGTACATGGGCACACCGCCAAATTGCAGACCCGAGTGTCTGGTTAATACAGAATGCAGTGCTAAACTTGCATGTATGAATCAGAAATGTAGTGATCCTTGTCCTGGAGTCTGCGGTAATAACGCCCAATGCAAAGTCGTCCATCACAGTCCAATCTGTAGCTGCCCCAGTGGTTTCACTGGCGATCCATTCGTCCAGTGCTTCGCAGTTGAATGTAAGAATCGAACCCTTAGTATCGATGAAGGATTTTTCAAGGAATTCTTTGTTATTAACAAAATGCCATATTCCAGTCACGAGACCCGACGATAAATATCCAAGAGATCCATGTGTACCATCCCCTTGTGGACCGAATTCAATGTGCAGGGCAATCGGGGACTCACCCGTTTGTACTTGCATGAACAACTATCTCGGTGTACCTCCTAATTGCAGACCAGAGTGTTCGATAAATTCCGATTGTACTGCGGACAAGGCCTGTATCAGAGAAAAGTGCAGAGATCCTTGTCCTGGATCCTGCGGCATTACCGCTCGCTGCACAGTAGTAAATCACACCCCAGCTTGCACGTGTCCCGAAGGATACACTGGTGATCCATTCACCATGTGTATTCCAAGCCCGGCTCCACCCCGTAAGCATTTATTAAATGAAAATCATAGGAGGAAATATGATTTTCAAATTGTTATCTCAAATTTAAACGTTCCAGTTCCCGATGTCCCATCAGATCCATGCAACCCATCACCCTGTGGACCGAATGCACAGTGCAATGACGGAAGGTGCACTTGCATACCCGGTTATTCTGGCGATGCATATTCAATTTGCCGACCCGAGTGTGTCATTAATACCGATTGCGCTCGCAATGAGGCTTGCATACTCCATAAATGTAGGAACCCCTGTGTAGGAACGTGTGGATTAAATGCAGAATGCGCAGTGGTAAACCACTTGCCAATGTGCAGTTGCCCTAGAAACATGTCTGGCAATGCTTTCCTAGCATGCAACCCTATCCAAGGTCTGTTTCACCTTTTAGAGCTTGAGCCCTTTTTATTGCAAAGTATAATACAATTATTTTTATATCGACTTGACAGATGTCACACCAGTTGAACCATGCAATCCATCCCCATGCGGTCCAAACAGTCACTGTCGTGTATCGAATGAACTCGCTGTCTGCACTTGCATTCCTGGCTACAGGGGAACTCCACCCTCCTGTAGGCCGGAATGTGTCGTAAGTTCGGATTGCGCTCGCAACCGAGCTTGCAGTAATCAGAAGTGCATTGATCCTTGTCTCGGTGCCTGTGGATTATCCGCCCAATGTGTGGTTCTAAATCATAATCCTGTATGCAGCTGTCCCGAAAGATTTACTGGAGACCCATTCGTCCGATGTATCATTCAACGTAAGAATCACATATTGTCTATCCTTCCCCTTTGCGTAAAGTTCGATTTTCCAAGATGTATGTTTCGGTCCATAGCGAGAGAACCTGAACCACCGGTGAACCCTTGCGAGCCTTCGCCCTGCGGTCCCAACTCCCAGTGCAGAGTAATTAACAATGCACCTTCTTGCTCTTGTCGACCTGAGTTCAGTGGAACACCACCAAATTGCAAGCCAGAATGCGTCAGTAATAGCGAATGTCCAGCCCAGCAAGCTTGTATCAATCAGAAGTGCAGGGATCCTTGTCCGGGATCATGCGGACAAAATACAGAGTGCAGGACAATCAGTCATACACCCATGTGCACTTGTGTCACTGGATACACCGGTGATCCGTTTGTGCAATGTAATCCTAGGCCAAGTAAGTCCTTACTCCCAAAATGGAAAACCCGTTTGAAGTTTAGCTTTATTCAATAATATTCTTTCCTTCCCTATAGTTGAAGATGAAACACCAATACGTAAACCATGTCAACCATCGCCCTGCGGTGCAAACACCCTCTGCCGTGAGGTTTCTGGCAATGCCAACTGTGTTTGCCTGCCCGAATTCTACGGAAACCCTTACGAGGGTTGCCGACCCGAATGCCAGATTAATTCTGACTGCGCTTCCAACAGAAATTGCATAAGGAACAAGTGCCAGGACCCATGCCCGGGTACTTGTGGATTGAATGCACTTTGCCAGGTGGTCAATCACATCCCAGTTTGCAGCTGCCAATTAGGATACACGGGAGATCCCTTCCGTTATTGTAGTGCGATCGTGCATATGCGTAAGTTTCCACCCTACTTCATGGAGAACCAGTGTATAAAGTTACAGAAACCTTATTACCCGATTGAACCCTTTAGCCGAACCCACTCAAGATGATCCCTGCGACCCCTCGCCTTGTGGACCCAACAGTCAGTGCCGCAATGTCAATGGCAAAGCTAGTTGCTCGTGCCTGTCTTCCTATCAAGGAACCCCACCAGGATGCAGACCCGAATGCGTCGTCAGTACAGAATGCCCAGCAAATAGAGCATGTTACAATCAAAAGTGTATTGATCCTTGCCCAGGAGTCTGTGGAATAAGTGCAAGATGCGAGACCCGTTATCACAGCCCTATCTGTAGCTGCAACCCTGGTCAGACAGGAGATCCATTCGTTAAATGTTTCGACTTGCCAAGTACACCAGCCGAGCCTATAAATCCCTGTGTCCCATCACCCTGCGGACCATTCTCCCAATGCCAAGACAGAGGAGGCTCTCCTATCTGTACTTGCCAACCGAATTATGTTGGATCAGCCCCGTATTGTCGAGCAGAATGTGCCATTAACTCAGACTGCTCCAGTAACAAAGCTTGCATACTTGGAAAATGCAGAGACCCATGTCCAGGATCGTGTGGACTGAGTGCCCTTTGTAGTGTGATCAATCATACCCCAATTTGCACTTGCCCCACCGATTATACCGGAGATCCGTTTATCACTTGCTCTCCAGCACCCAGACGTAAGACCAATTACTGTCTTTATACAAGTACTATTGATAAAATAAGCGAGAAGTATTTATACTACTGTGAAATTAACCATGGACCCATAGAACCTCCATCGCCAACCCCAGACCCATGCAACCCTTCACCCTGCGGACCAAATGCCATTTGCCGAGACGGAGTGTGCAGCTGCATAAGCGAGTACCGTGGCAATCCTTACCAAGAATGTCGACCGGAATGCGTCCAGAACTCGGATTGCCCATACGATCGTGCATGTTCCAATAACAAGTGTGTCGATCCCTGTCCGGGAATTTGCGGCCAGAATGCAGAATGTACCGTGGTGAATCATATACCCACTTGCAGCTGTATCGAGAAGTACGAGGGTGATCCATTCAGCCTTTGTAGGCGCGTGGAACGTGAGTGTACTTCATTAGGGAAAGTGATAGGTGCCCATTATGTCTAAGTAATCCCTGTGTATCTTGTACAACAATAGAACGAGTAACACCCTGCCAACCATCACCCTGCGGACCGAATAGCATGTGCAATGAATTCGGTAGCCAAGCTTCGTGCACCTGTCTCCCTGGATACTTTGGCAGTCCACCCAGCTGCAGACCCGAATGCGTGGCGAGCTCGGACTGCGAGCAGAATCGAGCTTGTCTTAACGAGAGATGTCAGAACCCTTGCGAGAACTCTTGCGGACAAGGTGCCCTATGCATAGTGCGAAATCATAATCCAATTTGCAGCTGCCCCCCACAATCGACTGGTGACCCATTTGTCAGCTGCTTCCCCATGCGTAAGTACCGACCAGTCTAGCAAGACAGCCGCATGCACTTCTCTCTATTCCAGAATCCATATAGCTTGCCCATCAAACGGAGGAAGGATAGTCGATTTAAGACTATTTTCTTTCAATCGACAGAACCACCCATAGAAGACACAAAGGACATGTGCGAACCCTCGCCGTGCGGAGCGAACTCCCAGTGCACCCCATCACCCGACCAAAAGCCACTTTGCACCTGTTTGCCCACCTTCGTAGGAGCTCCTCCTAATTGTAGACCCGAGTGCCTCGATAACATCGAATGCCCCGGCAATCAAGCCTGCGTTAGGCAGAAGTGCGTGAATCCCTGCGTTGGATTGTGCGGAGCTAATGCGCTCTGCCAAGTCGCTTCCCACCAGACCCGATGCCTCTGCCCCGAAGGATTTACAGGAGACCCATTCACTAGTTGTACCCTCGTCCAGAGTAAGAACAGACCTAAATTTCCATCATACCAAACCACTTTTACAAGGAAAATCGACCCCTGTCGTGATTACTTTTCATTTAATTGCTAATTTTTAATTCTAGAGATCTTGTACATATACAATGTATATAGCAGCCGGCTATAAATGACGCACGGCACTTTTTTCCATTCTATTCACCGCGCGAATTATTTTGTAAAGTTCTCTTTCTACCTCGAACTCTAGCTTAAATCTTTTCTTTCCTCTTGCAAGATAGATGAACTACTGTTTCATACACGATCTCTTCTATTATTTACTTAATCTTGTTCTTGTGTTTAATATCATCTGCTTTACCTGTTCTATTTGTAAAGTAACTATTCGCAGACAGCAATTATCTTCGTTTCACAAACTAACGGGCGAGCTATTAATTATTTTGGATGTTGATGTTATAAATTTGATTATAGAGCGACCAGAACCACCATCGCCCACAAGACCATGCAGTCCATCACCTTGTGGAGTGAACGCATATTGCCACGAGAGATTCGACACTGCAATATGCGAGTGCTTCCAAGATTACAAGGGCAACCCTTACGAGGGCTGTCAACCTGAGTGCCTAGCGAACAGCGATTGTCCAAAGTCCCAGGCTTGCATCAGGAACAAATGCAAAGATCCTTGTCCAGGAACTTGCGGAGTCGGTGCACTTTGCACCGTCTCTAATCACATTCCTATCTGTTCCTGCCCTCTGCCAACAGTCGGAGATGCTTTCACCATCTGTCAAGCTCAGCCACATGGTACCCACCCTTTTATCCCCAGAGTAAAAAAAAGCTACCACTTTCGAATTGATAATAAATTTGGCACTCGATCCTTTAGTTCCAGCACCCAGCGACCCTTGTTACCCCTCACCATGTGGACCAAACACCCTCTGTGAGAAAATCGGCGATACTGCGGTCTGCAAATGTCTTCCAGGATTGAAGGGTATTCCATCCAGTATTGGAGGCTGCCATCCAGAATGTGTTCTCAGTTCAGATTGCCCTGGTGACAAAGCATGTATAAACAGCAAATGTATCAACCCCTGCGCGCAAGATGTCTGCGGTAGTAGAGCAGTGTGCAAGGCTATCAACCACAGTCCCCTCTGCAGCTGCCCATCACCACTGATTGGTAATCCATTCGAAGAATGTTATACCAAATTCGGTAAGATTCCAAAAAGATTAATCCTAATTTAAGTTACTTAAAATGGTGTGGTGATTGTTGATATAACTTAATAATTTGTATTTCCAGAAACCAACCCCTGCAGTCCGTCCCCTTGCACTTACAACGGCGAATGCAGAGTGAGAAACAGTGTTGCTGTCTGCATTTACCCCGAGTGCGTCATAAATGATGATTGCCCAAGAGACAAAGCATGTTTCAATCAGAAATGCAAAGATCCGTGCATCGGGGCCTGCGGTATCAATTCGCTATGCCAGACAGTCAACCATAAGACAGTTTGCTCTTGCCCGAGTGGATTCACTGGGAATGCTCGCATCCAATGTACCATTCCCCCAGTCGAAGGTGAAGACAATGCCTTATATTTTGTATTTTTTCTTTTTAAATATTCATAAGAACATGTCCTAATGATTTAATACATCGACTTGCAGAACCAGTCCCAGAATGCACTCAAAATTCCGAGTGTCCGAACGACAAGACCTGCTTTAATCAGAAGTGTGTGGATCCATGCAGCCTGGACTCCTGCGGCTACAATAGTCGATGCCACGTCCAAATGCATAGAGCCATCTGCGTTTGCAATGAAGGCTTCACTGGCAATCCTCAACAACACTGCCGTGAAAGTACGTAGCCCTTCTTTGATTATTTATCTTTATGGCAAGAATTGGTTGTAACATTTATAATTTGCAGTCGGATGCCGAGGTGACAGCGAATGTCCACTAACTCAATCTTGCATCAACAACGAGTGCATCGACGCTTGTTTGGTGACTCAGTGCGGCATTAATGCACTTTGTACGTCGGATGGATATCACAAATCGAGGTGCTACTGTCCAGACAGATACATTGGCAATCCGTATGAGATTTGCGAAATACCAGAATGCACTACCGACAATGATTGTGCTTTCTCATTGGCCTGTCGAGACTCGAAATGTGTCAATCCTTGCAATTGTCCTCCGTCTGCATTGTGTTCGGTTGTCAATCATAGACCAACTTGCCGCTGCCCGCCCAGATACCAGGGCGATCCATATACCAACTGTCTAATGGGTAATTCATATTGATAATAGAATTTATCAAGATTGACTTAAAGTTGTGAAGTGTACAATGTGTGATTTTTATTTTTTCTTGCAGAACCGATTGAACCAACTACTGAGTGCCAAGTCGATGGTGATTGTCCAAGCAAGTTGGCCTGCTTCGCTGGAGTGTGCAAGGATCCTTGTTCGGAAACAAAACCTTGTATCCCTGGAGCGAAATGCTCGGTCGTCGATACTCTACCTATGAGAACAATGATTTGCGAGTGCTTGCCTAATTTCGCTGGCGATGCAACGGTCGCCTGCATACCTGGTAAGATTGTCTTCAATTCGGGAAAGTTGGAAAACTTTCGAAAAAGTTTGCGAAAAAATAAAGTTTAAACTTGGACTCTCATTTTAGTGGACAAACAAGTGCAACCAATCTGCACATCGGACACGGATTGTATTTCGAACATGGCCTGCTTGAACCAACGCTGTATCAACCCCTGCACACTTAATCCTTGCGCCTCCAGTGCTGAGTGTCTCGTTGAAACACATCGCCGAGTATGCCAGTGTCCTCGAGGCTTCGCTGGTGATCCCTACATTAACTGCTACAAAGGTACAGTAAATTAGCTGCTGAAAAAAATCTGTGAAAAAAGTAAGACGTAAACGAAACAATTTTAACGTACGAATCTCTCTTCATTGCAGACTATGAGATCCTTCCGGAGTGCAGATCGAACGTGGACTGTTCTCCTAACGAAGCCTGTATTAATCAATTGTGCCAGAATCCATGTCTAAGAAACCAGTGTGGATTAAATGCTGAGTGTTCGACGATCAATCATCATCCAACCTGTCATTGTCTCCAACACTTTGCTGGCGATCCTCAAGTCCAATGCTTCAAACGTAAGTACTTAAGAAATCCAATATATCCATCGATCTGATCGTTTATATTTTGTTCTTCGGTACAAATATTGTATATTACTTTGCAGCTGAATGCAAGACGGACAATGAGTGTCCCTTCGATAAGGCATGCCGGAACAACAACTGTGTTACACCCTGCTTAGCTGGAGATATCGTTTGTGGTCGTGGTGCAGAATGCAGAGCAGCTTCCCATAAAGCACAATGTGTTTGCCCACAAGGAACACAAGGGGATCCAAGAATAGCCTGTATATCCGCCGTTTGTCATTACAATGAAGACTGTGCCGATCATGAGTCTTGCGACAGATTGAACCGAGTTTGTCGGCCAGTCTGTGAAGAAGATACTTGTGCGGAGACCGCAGATTGCATTGCCAGAGATCATCAGCCTAAATGTGTTTGCCCACTGGGAACATCCGGAAATCCGTACGTGGAGTGTGCGGGCGCCCCAGTTGAGCCTGGATGCACGGAAGATAGTGAATGTCCATCGTACATGGCGTGCATTAATTCCAAATGCCAAGATCCTTGTCTGTCATCCACTATGTGTAACGCAGACCAAGAATGCAAGGTGTTGAACACAGTTCCATTGCGAACAATGATCTGTCTCTGCCCACCGAACACTGTCACCGATGTCAATGGGCGGTGCAAGCAAATCGGTAAGAACTTTGTTCTGATTATAATTTTCACAGGATCGGTGAATATTGTTTCGATGTTTTTCTATAAATATTATGCCCTTCGTAGTTTGGGAAGATGTTCAATGTCATCAAGACCAGGACTGCGGAAATCCCGAGAAATGCATTGGCGGAAGCTGTGTTGAAGCGTGTCTCACCACTCAATGCGGACTAAATGCCCATTGCAAGTCCACTTCGCATACCGGTGTCTGCCACTGTGCAAATGGTTACACAGGCAATGCTTTAATCGAATGTGTTAGAGTTCCCATAGTACCACTGCCACCACCAACCCCAGAATGCTACAGCAACAGTGAATGCGCAAGTGACAAACAGTGCATTAATTCCCTCTGTGTGAACCCTTGTATTGCTGGAAACCCATGTGGAAAGAATGCTCTGTGCCATGTTGATTATCACAATCCTATTTGCAAGTGTCCGATTAATTATATCGGCGATCCAAGATTAAAATGCATGCCACGTAAGTATCTCTTGTTCCCGAATTCTATTTCTTGATAAGCTCGGCTGTATTTAATACCGTTTTCTCTCCCAGCGGATCTAACTGCCGAGTGCCGCTCGAACAGTGATTGCGCCGGTAATTCTGCGTGTGTGAACGAATTATGTATCAACCCATGCAATTGTGGACCAAACGCCAAGTGCAACGTGGTGAACCACTATCCATCCTGCGTCTGTCCACCGGGATACTCCGGCAATCCACAACTGGGATGTTTCAAACGTAAGTTGTATCATTATAATCAATGAAGATCAACGAAATTATAACATAAATTTTATGTTTCAGTGGACTGTGAATCTGACAGTGAATGCAACTACGCAGCAACTTGCTACAATGGTCAATGTATAAACCCATGTATCTTGGAGAACAAATGTGCCATAAACGCTGAATGCTATGGAAAGAACCACCGTGCAGCCTGCCGCTGCGGCTCAGGCTACATTGGCAATCCAGAAGTGCACTGCGAGAGAACAGAGTGCAATATAGATCAAGACTGTCCCAGGAATTTGGCCTGTAATAATGGTCGTTGCATCAACCCCTGCGCCGAGGATTCGCCTTGTGCGCAGAATGCTGTCTGCTATGTCCAAGATCACACTGCTTCCTGTCGCTGTCCAGAGAATCTGCCAGTTGGAAATCCATTCTCCTACTGTGAAAGACATACAGCGACAGAACTGGACGAGCCCGAGTGCAGAGTCGACCTCGACTGCGCCGACAAACTGGTCTGCGTTAGAGAAAAGTGCATTGATCCTTGCCCAGTCATCAGGCCGTGTCTGGAGAACGCTCGTTGCAGTGTTCTAGATACAGTGCCAATAAGAACTATGATCTGCACTTGCCCGGAGGGCTGGATCACAGATGTCGATGGTGTTTGCAGACCAAGTGAGTCGATTTACACGTATGGGCATTGAAATGTACTTAGTTTTAAAACAGCATCTAAGATTCGTTCTATTTTCAGTTCAAATAGCGATCGTAGGAACATGCACGTCGAACGACGACTGCGGAGACCACGAATCCTGCGTGAACAGGCAGTGCAGAGACCCTTGTAACTGTGGTACCAACGCCGAATGCTACGTCAAAAACCATAAACCAATTTGCTCCTGTAAACAGGGATACCAAGGTAATCCAGAGATTATTTGTCACTCGGTGGAGTGCCGAAGAGACAGCGAATGTGCCCTCGACAAGAGTTGCGAGAACAACAACTGCGTCAACCCCTGTCTGGTGTCCGATCCTTGTGGAGTGAATGCCGAATGCTATGCTAATAACCACAAGGCAGATTGTCGCTGCCGGAAAGGTTTCTATGGCAATGCGCTGGACAAATGCAGAGTTATCGGATGCTACAGTAACGGAGATTGTCCGTCGGATCACTCTTGCATCAACAAACAATGCATCAATCCTTGTGTCCATAGCAATCCTTGCTCAGCCCTTGCTGAGTGCAGGGTGCTGAACCACTTACCGATCTGTCGTTGTTCACCACACTATACGGGCAATCCTTACATTAATTGCAAGCCGGATGTGAAGCCAGAGTGCAGGGACGACAGTGATTGTCCTGATATCCTTGCCTGTCTGAACAACAAATGCCAGCATCCTTGTCCGGTGATTCAACCGTGCACCAACCCATCCGAGTGCAGAGTCCTTCCCACCCACCCCGTCCGAACAATGGTCTGTGTATGCCCGAGTGGCTATGTCAGCAGCGGTAGTGGAACTTGCAGAGCCACAACACCTATCATCAAGGTCGAATGCACCAGCGACAGTGACTGTCCTGTGGACAGGTCATGCGTGAATGCTGTGTGCAAGGACCCCTGCGCTTGTGGTCCCAATTCCGTTTGCAATGTTGTCAATCATAAACCGATCTGTTCTTGCACTCTTGGCTATGATGGAAACCCTGACATACTCTGCACCAAAGGTAAACAAAGGCTTTACCCTTTAAGATAGATATTATCGAATTAAATTGTTCATTTTACTAATCACTGATATTTTATTTTAGTTGCTGGTTGTCGATCCGACAGCGACTGTAGTGGTTCGCACGCCTGTATCCAACACAATTGCGTGCCCGTATGTTCTCCAACTGTGACCACTTGCGGAAAGGGTGCAGAGTGTCATGGTATCAACCATAAAGCCATCTGCGAGTGTCCACCAGGTTTTGGAGGCAATCCCAGGGTCTCCTGTGTTCTTCTTGGATGCAGGAGCAATACCGATTGCCCCACGAATAAAGCCTGCATCAACAATCGCTGCGAAAATCCGTGTGCTCTCAATCCATGCACTGGAAACATGGAGTGCAGCATTTACAACCACGTAGTGGAATGTGCCTGCCCGCCTGGTTTCGTAGGGGATGTTAAAACAGGATGTACCAAAGGTATGTACTTGGGTAACTGTGCAATTCTTTATAATCCCCTTGCTTGGTATTACTGATTATAATAAAAAATGATTCTTTAGTTCAAGAGAAGTGTAAGGCCGACAATGAATGTCCATCCCAGACAGCCTGCTTCAACGGAGACTGTATCAACCCTTGCGTCAAGATCGAACCCTGCGGTATCAATGCAGAGTGCAAGGTGCTGGACACCAATCCTGTGAGAACTATGATATGTGAATGTCCACCTGGCTACAGAGGCAATGCAGTTGTCCGCTGTGATTCAAGTAAGCATCCTTAACTTTATTGATATGGTGAATACCTATAGAACTACTTAAATAATGACGTACTATCCGTTACAGCGCCTATCTGCCCGAGAGAGAAGGGCCAAATCAGAGACGAATACGGTAATTGCGTCTGTCCACCTGGTACCGCAAAGGACGAGTATGACGTGTGCGTTGGATGCCGAAAAGAACTGGGTATGATCATCAATGAAGAAGGATACTGCGTATGCGCCCTCGAAAATGGCATGATCATCGATGAATACGGACGTTGTGTATGCCCGACCCAACACGGATACGTTCTGGACACTGAGGGATATTGCAAACCGGGTAAGGAATCGTACTTTATCGCCGGCGAGCATTACACGCATCCCCTAATATCTGTTGTCATTAACACAATCCATGGTCGCGGATAAACATTGCCATAGTCATTCACACTAATTGTTCAGTCCATTCCTGGACTCGTACACGAAGCACTCGATTGCCGTAATTAATGCTAAGCCACATGTGTCGACTAACAAGTTGTGCGTGTACTTCGCAGTCGGAGTCGTCGAGTGCAGACACGACGACGACTGTTCGGATCACAGGTATTGTGACAACCGCACAAGGACTTGCGAGGATCCTTGCCTAAGGCAGGTCTGCGGCATGAACGCTTTGTGCAACGTTACGCGGCATCAGGCCACATGCATCTGCATTAACGGTTTCATTGGAAATGCTTACACTCAATGCTGTAAGCGCACGTTCTAACATGAATCATTATATCATCTCCATGAAAGGATCGGCGCACGGCGCTATATGCTTGGCATTTCTTTTGCAGATGACAAGAAAGAAGGGCGAACCGACTTCCCGAAACCGGATATGGTCGTGAGCTGTCTTTCGGATGGAGTTCAGGTGGAGATACACCTGCAAGATCGCGAATTCGACGGTGTCCTGTATGTCAAGGGTCGCAGCAAAGACGAACAGTGCAGACGCGTAGTTTCCATCCCCGCAGATACTATGCAGAAGACCGAAATCTTTAAGGTGGCATTCGGCAACTGCGGCTTGATCCATGTCAATGTATGTAAAGATCCCTCCTCCCTAATTCAGGTCATTGTCCCAAAAAACTAAGAATCTTTTACTTTTCTGTCATTCAGGGACAAGCCAGTTTTGTACTGGTTATTCAGAAACATCCAAAACTCATGACTTACAAGGCACAGGCCTATCACATTAAGTGTATCTATCAGACCGGAGAGCAAAACGTAACTCTTGGCTTTAATGTCTCAATGTTGACTACTGCTGGTACCATAGCT
The DNA here is from genome assembly GCA_964023945.1 of Ectemnius cavifrons. Classification (NCBI taxonomy): domain Eukaryota; kingdom Metazoa; phylum Arthropoda; class Insecta; order Hymenoptera; family Crabronidae; genus Ectemnius; species Ectemnius cavifrons. Next base: position 11,805,643 of record OZ030384.1, on the reverse strand, counting down.
AACACCGGACCACCACCGATATGTTTGATGAAGATTGTAACTCAAAATGGGAACGAAATTAACTCCGCTGAAATCGGTGATAATTTAATGTTACAAGTTGAGGTTCAGCCTTCGAGTAAGTATCCCATTGCACGAGTCAACATTCCACGAAAATCAGTCACCCAGTTTATGATTCATACTAATTATACAACTTACAGCAATTTACGGTGGATTCGCACGAAATTGTGTGGCTAAGACGATGGAGAACAACTTAGAAAACGAGTACATAGTCACTGACGAGAATGGTTGTGCGACGGACCCGACTATCTTCGGCGAGTGGGAGCAAAATGCCGACAGTCAATCGTTGATGGCCAGTTTCAATGCCTTCAAGTTCCCGAATAGCGACAATATAAGATTCCAGTGCAATATACGTGTTTGCTTTGGTCGTTGTCAACCCGTGAGTATGAATCATACAAATCACTGACATTCAGTGTAACGGAGTTAATGTCGTATATTCTTCCGACAGGTAAACTGCCGAGGCTACAATGCATTTGGTCGTCGCCGGCGAGATGTCGACTCAGAGCTGAACAATACGGCTTTGAGTGTCGGTGATGGCTTTGAAGGCCAACTCCGAGAGGAAATAACAATTCAATCAAACTTAATATTCACTTTAGAAAGGAGAGAGGAGAGGTTCACGCAAGATCCCGCTGAAGGTAATACTGAATACGAAGACCCCCCATAATTGGTAAGTTCAGAACAGATGCTAATGTCGAAATGTTTTTGTTTACAGTTCCTGCAGCTCAAAGAATGGAAGACATCTGCGTGTCCATGGTCGGCTTTATCATAGCATTAGTAATAACAGCACTCCTGGCACTAGTCGCTGTTGCTATTGCTGTGTCCTGCTGGCTCATGGCGTATAGACGCCAGCCAAAGACAGCCGGGCCACTGCCACATCCACCAGAGTTCCCAAACCCATTGTTCACTACTGACCCTGTAGCTGAACCTTCTCCTGACTATCACCTATCATAAGTCTTCTAGGATAATTGTTATTATATAACATAATTTTGTAATTTTCGTGAAATGCAGTTCAGACCACGGCACTTGAATGGTCAGTATTGTATTTCTTGTGGCGACTCCTCCAGTGGCTATTCCTCTCATATCTCTTCCCCGCGGGTTCGCACCGTCATACTTCACTATTTTGCTATTACGGATATCTTCAAGTCACAATATTATACCTGCATACATTATACCTACTATTTATGGTGATGGTTTGCTTCCATTATCTGTAGACACAGTGAAAAGTTTAGTCCACCTTTCTGAATACTTCTCTCTCTTCCTCCCTCTCTCTTGTATTCTTCCCCTTTAGTCAGTGGAGGATTTGCCGACAGTGCTACTGCGAATTTAATTGTCTTGTAAAGTCAATCGAATTAGCCTAATATAGCTTTCTTACTACGAAAGTAGATAATTGTACATTTGATCTAATAAAACGCTAATGTAATATTTTTTAAACACTGTTATCTTATGCGTCACTTACTACTACTCAAGGGTGTTTTGATGCAAAGGAAGATGTACAAGTACAGACCCGAACTGGTCGTCTGTTTTATATATAAATTTATTAAAACAGAACGAATTCTTAATTTTTACAAAAATATTTTGCTTGATTGGGCGAAAATCTTGGATTCCCATTTTATTTTACTACTGTCGGACTACCGCCAAGTGGAGAAGGAACTTCCTCTGCAATACGAAAATAAATATTAAAAATATGTGTGAAGATCCCATTTTTTAAAAATATTCAGTACATAAATTTCATTCAACTTACCCTCCAAATGCGTTAGTTTTGGGAGGCTCCGGATTCTTTTGTGCCAGACTGCCGAAAGAAAGACCTCCTGTCTGGGTTGCGAGGGATTCAAATGTGTCACTGCCTGCAGTACCTCCAAAAACTTTATTATCCATTGGGGTGGGTGCTCCACCCATTGCAGCGGGGCCACCGAAGGCTATTATTTGATAAGATATCACCAACAAGTCCTAATGTATATACTTACAATATCGCAGAGAGAGTTATTTACTTACCGTGTGAATTTGCACCCCCACCAAACATAGAAGTACCGAAGCCAGTACCAAAGACTGGTTCCCCTCCAAACATACTTCCTTGTGGCTTAGTGCCAAAGGAAGGTACTTGGCCGAAACCAGACTGAGCACCAGTCGGACTATTAAATACGGAACCAGGCGAAGATGCCCCCATTGCCGCCGGTGGAGTAGCCGCTGTTGTGTTGCCACCAAAGAACGAAGACGTCGCTTGGCTAGTAGGGGAGCTAAATGGACCAGGTTTTTGTGTGTTACCACCAAAGACTGATCCTGTACTTGCAGTACCAAAGGTATTCATTGAAGGTGAACCACCACCGAAGATGTTACTCGCTGAAGATGCTGGTGTGCCACCACCGAAGACATTAGCAGTGTTTCCAGCATTTGGACTGCCTGCTTGAGCTCCTCCAAACGTCCAATTATTACCAAATGACGTATTTGCATTACTAAACGTGGTCGGTTCATTAGTGAAACTTCCAAATGACATAGTCGACGGACTAACGATAGGTTTCGCAAAAGCATTAGATGGAGAAGAAACAGTTGTTGTAGTTGGAAATTGACTGTTTGTTAAGAAGGACGTGGAAGACTGCCCAAATATCGAGCTTGCTGTAGTTGTTGGTTTAAGACCACCAAAGCTAACAGATGCTGAAGAAGTAGTAGTAGTTCCACTAATGCTTGGTGTGGATGAAGTTGCAGTAGCTTCGCCAAATGTAGGTTTTGATAAAGTGTTCTGAAAGAGCGGAGATGCGGCAGAACTTGGAGTAATCGTAGTCGATCCAGATGTTGCGGGGCTGCCCGTAGAGAACCCGCCGAATACTTTGGTAGTAGGTAGAGTTGATCCAAAAATTGATGTAGTAGAAACAGGGGTAGTATTGCCACCGAAGATCGGGCTAGTAGGAGTGGTAGATTGAAAACCAAATAATGGTGCCGATGTTCCCACCGGAATAGCTTGTATAGAGCTAGTTCCAGGCGAAGGTGTACTTGAAGGTGAAGGTGTACTTGAAGTGGTCGTTGGTATTTCTTCGATACTAACTGTGGATGCATTCGTAGGTGCACCTTTTAATGAAATTCCTTTCAAAAGACTGATGCTCATACCGTTATAACTCATGGGTACTCCCTGATTTACTGGAGGAGTATTTGGTTGTCTGAGAGCAAAAACATTAGCATTTGAAGTAGTAATGCCAGTGCTAGCAGGTGTAACAGATGCTTGAAGTCCTAACGATAACATAGATAAATCCTGTGGCTGTTGAACTTGAGGTTGCGTTGTCGGCGACATTGAGTTGGGAGGTGATACACCGGGCGCAGATTTCAGGAGAACAGATACTGATTTTGAGGCAAAGGAAAACTTCTGCATCGTGATGGTTTGCGAAACTTCCTGAGTAGTTTTTGTCGTACCAGCCATACTCATCATATTGGTATTCATCGCGAACGGTGACATCGTATCTGTTTTAGGGGTAATAGTTGCTAAAGATGTTGAAGAACATTGCAATGGGCTATTAATACTTTCTTGTGGCCTGCTCGTTGGCATAACTGAGGATAATACATCATGTAGTAATCCCGCAGAGAATAAATTAGAATCTGTTTTATTTATTTCATTAGCAGGAGCTAGCTCTTTGCTTTTTATTATAGTATCCTTGGGCTGTGCTTTTTGAATTTCTTGAGGCTTTTGTGCCGTTCCACCAAATGAGATTGAATCCATTTTAGGAAAACCTTTTAATATATTAGTCACAGAATTGTTAGCCATTGCATTAAGTTGGCCGAATGTAGGAGTTACTTCCTGTTTCGACTTTGTCGGGGGTGTCATCGGTGTTACACCGAGAGCACTTTGCTTATTCTCCATTTGGGGAAACTTTTTAGTAGCCATCGGAGGGAGTAATACACCACCAGAAGTCGGCTTGACTTGTGGTTTAGCCTGTGCGGGAATACCATTGACTTCGGTAGAACCAATCCTTGCAACAATACTATTCAAAGAAGCAAGTGGACTCTGTTGTTTCGCTTTATCCATCATTGGCTTGGCCAAAACCGATTGCTTGGTCACTGGTGACTCCGCCTTGCTTTTAGCTTCTGAAGTAGGTGAGCTGCGAGAAGCTAAAGATGACAAAGTAGCTTCAAGCCTATCTTGTATAGGCGAAGGATTAACTGGCTTAATCACGCGTGGTGTGGAATTACATAAAAGATGTCTTAATTTTGTTTGTTTCTCTGGAGTAAAGCTAAGCGTCTTAAAAGCTATAGCTTTACATCGAGCTTCAATGATCCCTGTATTTCCTTTGAGCGTACTGGTTGGCTTAGGAGAAGATAATTGTAAGTTACTCATAGAACCATTCAAAGACGAGACACTATCTGTTCGGCCAAACGATTTCCAGCGCTTCTTCAATTGGATTAACTTCTTATTCTCTTCAGTGATAATTTTATTATGCAACATTAAATTTTGATAAAGAAATTCTAAACTTGGGATTTTCATTTTCATTTTATCTGACCATTCCAAGTCAAGAATTTTTGTAGCCTGAGTAAGTTGGGTCTGTGTATAATAGTAGAGCGTCTGCAATTCATTTATTTTACTATTGTCTCCAGATCCTCTAGAGCTTATATTATTACTAGCAGCATTCTTTGATTTAGTTTCCTCAACCCATGCGAACGATTGTAATAACAATGCCTTTAGGTATGCAATCTCACTCGATAGACCAGTTGTTGTTTCTCTTAAATCACGAAGGAACTGATCTATCGTAGCTGCCCGTTCAGCTAATAGCTTTCGTTCTTCTTCTGTGCCACATTCCCATACATTGGGTTCTTGTCTACTTGATAAATCCTTCTCAAACACACTTTGCTCTTCTAAATAAGCACGCACACAGATACTTTCATCAATAATCTTTTGTTCTGCAGTCTCTTGGGGTGTTTCTTTAACTGGTGGTGGTTTAGTCTCTGTTTTAACTGGCTCCTGTATCTGCAATTCCTTAACTGGATCTACTTTGAGTGCAGGCTCGGGTGGTGGTGGTGGTGGTTTCTGATCCTGAGGTTTAAACAGTGGCTTATCAGGCTCAACAGCTTGCTGGAAAAAGCCTGTGGATCTCAAAGAATCCCCAAAAAGATTTCCAGTGGTTGGTGGTTTCTGACGTTCAGGCATATTTTCTGGTTGTTTAGGTCGCTGGGGTGTACTAGTAGCAACAGCATTCATTAGAATAGATGTTTCATTTGGAATAAGACTTGGTCTCGGCTGTGGTGGAGTAGCAACAATCTCAGTTGGTGGAGAATTTATCATTGGACAGTTGGGAGTTAGATTCACCATATGAAAGCTGCACAGCTGACCTGATGTTCCCAAAATATGTAGTATGGGTACTGGCTCTGGCAGTGTAGCATCAGCACCCCATGGCAACTTTCGACTTGGACTTTTATCAATAGCAATTCCTACAGGATAACTCTCACTGGTTTCTATGAGTGGTAATTGGGCTCTTCCATAATCGACCAATTGCCACTGATTCCAAGTAGCTCCTGCATCAGTAGTACCCAACATTGCAACTTCACTACTTCGACTACTTGCACCAATGATTATACCCCACTCTGGTACATGGTCAAAGTAATATCGAGGCACCCCTCCTTCGCCTTGCGCATCAGGCATACCATACGTGATATCTTCATAACAAGTAAAATTAGCATTTGCCACCCCTTTTGGCGCGTCTACTATTAAAACATTAATCTGTTGATCATCACTCAAGTATGCAGCACAAAACTGGTAATTGCTAATCCATAAGATAGAAATAACACCGCCTATGTAAGGGTTAGGGCCAGGAATGGAGCGCGCAAGTTTTAAGTCTTGCTTTAATTGTACAATACTTCCATTTCTGCAACCTACTACTATCTGTTTGCCTTTCGGGCTCCAAGCTGCGCAGAGTACATCTAACCCATTTAATCTTTCCAAACCTTCTAAGTTTATTGTCTTTTCCTTATCCTTTATTTGGAAATTTCCAACTGTATAATCACTGGCAACAGTGCATAACATTTCTGGCACTGTAGGGTTCCATTTCAAATCATTCAAATATATATCACCTTGCCCAGCAGACACTCTGATTTCATGTAGCAGTTGAAGGCTCTGGAAAGGCAAAGTAAATATACCAAGAGTTAACAACAACTGCATACATCGTGTTAATACTAAAATAGAAATAAATATAGCACGTACATTTCTCGCCAATGCCTGCGCATCATAAATTAAGACACATGGCATATGTGGTGCTACGGCTAAATAAGAGCAATTGCAGCTCAGTGATATTTTACTGATTGCAACTGGCAATTCTAATTCTAACTTCCATTCAGGATCACTGTCTTCCCCTGGCTTAAGAACGATTAACTTATTCTGATAGCCTGCATAAAGTAGGCCTCTCTTTTTGTCTACAGCCAGTAAATTGCATGTGAACGGAGCAGATGCAAATGCATCAACCAGTTGATGGATATGAGACTGCTTAAATAGAAATTCCTACAAAATAGCAAATTATTATTAGTTTGACCTGCTATGGATACAAGTCAAGGTTGTGGTCAAAATAGTTGCGAATGTTCATTGACAAGTCTCGTAATGCATAAACATTCATACATTGAATTCTCGTAGAAGATACTCCATAGTTGCAAAATAAAAGTAAAAACAATTGGATTTAAAGAATTTTTGAATAATGATATAGGCTAAAGCAGGTTGTTGTGCTATAGGACTGTCATTCGATAAATTAACATTGAATACCTGTATGTCTTTCGGATCCGGAGCAGTCTTCATCATCGTTGACTTATTGAAAGACGAGCATGGAGTAGTATGTACTTTGGAAAAAGATATCGGCGAGTTTACGTTGGAATAAGTTTTACCGCCATATGAATAAAGGCGAGTCAGTAAATACCATGGATGCTGAAGGTGAAGAAACGGCAAGCAGCGTTTTTACTTAGCCGCAACACCGGAGATGTAATGTAACTCTGCTGCTGCACCGGCTATAACTTCGAAGCTTCCAGCAGCACTTTCGTAATTCCGTGACTTCAACCAATACTTATTGAAACTGTTCGAACTGGCACGTTGCGATATCTTTAATTTGACAAGCAACACGTGCGACTAACTGTATAAAACAACCTATGCAAATAGTGAAAAATGTTATAATTGTAAAAAGCAGAAAGCTATCGCGCTTAAAATGAAACGTAAGTCTATGACTATCAATACTGAGTTGAGTGATATATCTCAATTCTATCATAGAATATATTGCTTCAAAACATTTAGGATGTTGAATGGGAAACAATTGGAATATAATTGCAGGTAATAACAAAAAGTTCTCTGGAAAGCCCTCAGGGAAAAAGGACCCTGTGCACAGTTCAATTCGAACAGAAGGTGCACCTAAAAAATACCCGGGACGTGCTCCAATAAGTAAGGAAAAATTACTGAAACATGACAAGGGTGATGGTATCAATCTTAAACCAAAGAGTACTAAAATCACGAACAAGTATGTGAGAGAAAAGCTTAAAGTAAAGGAAAAATCAATCAAACATGCTATCGAGGATACTGCTCGTGCAGAAGTTCTTCTCACTGAAGATGGTGGTTATTTGGAGAGTGATCCTGGAGATGTGACAACAAGATACAATCAAACACAAATTGTAGAGAGTGTAGACATAACTAGTGCTGCAAAAAGATTTAACTTGGATTTACAGTTCGGTCCATACTGTATGCGCTATTCTAGAAATGGCAGGCACTTGTTACTTGGTGGGAGGAAGGGACATGTTACAGCATTTGACTGGGTGTCAAAGAAGCTCTCGTGTGAAATGAATGTTATGGAATCAGTACATGATGTTGCTTGGTTGCATGTAGAAACAATGTTTGCAGTTGCACAGAAAGAATGGGTCTATATATATGACAATCAAGGCATTGAGCTACATTGTTTGAAGAGGATGAATGGTGTAAATCGTTTAGAATTCCTACCATATCATTTTCTACTTGCCAGTGGATCGAAGACCGGTTATTTGGCATGGCTTGATGTTTCAATAGGCAAATTCATATCACTTTATAATTCAAAGCTGGGTAGGATAAATGTTATGACCCAAAATCCTAGTAATGGAGTGTTATGTGTTGGCAACTCAAAAGGTGTAGTGTCTATGTGGTCTCCTAATACACAAGAGCCATTGGCAAAAATGCTATGCCACAACCAACCAGTTATTGCTTGTACTGTACATCCCCATGGCACTTATATGGCTACAAGTTGTGCAAACAAAACTATGAAGGTTTGGGATGTCAGGCAATTGTCAGGGCCTGTTTACAATTGTGTATTAAGGTCTCCAACTCATCGTCTGTCATATAGCCAACGTGGGCTTATTGCAACGGCTAGTGGGAATGTAGTAGAAATCTTCAGGTAAAAATCTAGAAGACTATTACATGTACAATTTTATATCGCATAGTATATGTGGAGTGAATACTTTCAGGCCAGAAGGAAGTGACATAAAGCGGTATTTAACTCATAAGGCAAATTGGCCAGTGTCCGATATGCAATTCTGTCCCTATGAAGATGCATTGGGTCTCGCAACATCAAGGGGATATTCATCTATTCTTGTCCCTGGAAGTGGAGAGCCGAACTTTGATGCTCTTGAGTCGAATCCATTCCAGACTAAGAGTCAGAGGCGAGAAGCCGAAGTTAAGGCTTTGTTAGACAAGATCCAACCAGAACTCATTACATTAGATCCCACTCAAGTCACAGAGATAGATGTGCCAACACTGAAAGATAAAGTCGAGGCAAAGAAGAAACTAATGGTAAATATTTGCTTGTTAACGATACAAAGTTAAGTTATATGAACGCAAGCTTTATCTTTTTCCTTACCTTAATTTTCAGTTCCTCAAACCACAAGAGATAGACTTTAAACCTCGCCGGACAAAAGCTAAAGGAAAGGGAGGAACCGCAAAGATAGTGAAAACGAAGAAAATACTGAAGGAATTGAGTAAAAAGGTGAGTAATCACAATATAATCAATATAATTCATAACGTTAATTTGCATCAATCTTTAAATATGTATATTTCAGGAGACTATTGACGCACTTCGTCAGGCGAAGTTGTTGATAGATACGAAAAAGACAGACGAGCCTATTAAAGATTATGGAGTACTGAATAGATTTTTGCCAAAGCCTAAACATTCAACAAGTACTCCTTCCCAATAATAAGAGAATCATTTGAATTGGAATAGTTTTTGTATCTATGGAACTTGGACTTTGTATAAAATAAAATTATTGTAAATATGAAGGATCCTTTCATTCCTCCTGAAACTTTTACTTTTATGTAATATTTATTTATATTTCTTGGCATAATTTACTTTTTTTTAACATTCATAGACACTTTATTCAACAGTAAAAAGCTTGTAGCTCAAGCAAAACATCATAGAAATATTGCACTGGAATCTAATTGATGTATAAATGCAGATTCGAATAGATAAAGGTATTTGATAAAATGAGGAAGCGTAGCTCTCTTTCTGCGGCTATAATTTAATATACTGTATTAAAAAGATTAAAATTATCCATACAGGTGCAGTTAATTTTGGAAAAGCGTGCGTGTAAATTCGATATAATCCAAAGCCCCTGTAATCGGTCGTTCGGTTTTAGGGTCGACGTATGATTTCATACGAGCCACACAGTAATCGGCCATTTCCTTGGTCAGGTTCTAAAACAGAAAGAAGTAACATTATATGATGTTGATCCTTTGCGTGCTTAGATGCGACTGAATAGAGTACAAGGCATCGAAAACTTATAATTACAGCGTAAAGTTCTTCCTTCGTAACGTATGGTCGATCTGCGGCAGTAATGGCTCGGAACGCATTTTCGATTTCTTCGGAACTCTGGACGTTCTCCGTTTCCTTACTGATCATGAATGCCATGTACTCTTGCAAGGATACATAGCCATCACGATTCGGGTCTACAATATCTATAAGAGAAGAAAATACAAATGTTGTGTATATATTTAAAAATGTATAAAGCATAAAATAAATATTGAAAAACATACCAAGTATATTCTCGAATTCTGGATCAGGTTGTCCCTCTTCTACCATAGGTAGGTCGTAGCCAAGTGCTCGTAGGCATGATTTGAATTCTTGGTGATTAAGGCGACCGCTCTTATCTTTGTCAAAGTGCTTGAACATCATAGAGAATTCTTTGAGGGCATCTTCAGAGACACCGGACTGATTTCTGGCCTGAATCTGTTGTTCCAAATTATGTTGCATGCGCATTCCTAGTTGATCAAGCTGGTCCCATTGTTGTGCCAATCCTACTGTGCTGTGTTCCGTATAACGATTGTCGAGAATTAAGTGTTCTTCCAAGATAGCTCCCAAGTCTTCAATTTTCTTCAAGTCTTGTCGACGTGCACGCACTTCCTGGGTCTTTCTCTTGGTTGCCTCAAGTTGCTGTTCTAATGAGCCTGAGCCCTCCATCATAGAAGTTCGCGTTTCTGCGAGCCATTGATGGAATGCATTAGCATGCTTGGCGAATTCCTTTCGTAACTTGTCATTTTCTTCCTGTCGCTGAGCCTCCTTAGCCAACTCAACGTCTCGTTCTTTAATGATTTTCTGTAAGTTGCGCCAGGTATCCTCCAATGCTTCCATAGTGAACCATGTATATGGATTCGGTCCGACATTGAAACTCTTAATTTGTCTGTCAAGAGCAGCAAGGGCCTCGAAGTCAGCCTCAGCCGAAGAAAGACTGGCTTGGAACTGTGAATGTGCATCACGAAGTGCTCGAATTTCTTCAATACTGTTGCAACGCACCGGATCGGTCAAATCCTCCTCTGCATTCTCGAACCAGGAATTGAAAGCAGATGCTTTCTTGGCGAATGTCAAATAAAGCTCCTCGATCTGTCTGAATTGTTCTTGCATTCTCAGAAGGCGTTGTTTTCTGGCATCAGAATCTGCTAGAAGTTTTTGCCAGCGGGTGATTACATCTGCGTGACGTTTCTGGATACTGGGCGTTTGGTCGTGCCCAGCATTAACAAGCATCTCTTTCAGAGTTGTAATGTTCTGAATTCCTTCGTGTTCAAATGCATGCAGACCAGCATCGAATGTCTCTTGCTTAGTTAGCAACGTCTGCACAGTAGATAAATCGCGTCCGAACTCTTCAGATCGAACATGAGTTTCCTTGTCTGCAATCCAGGACTCAACAACATCGGCCTTCCACATGAATTGTAAGTATGCAGAGTTATCATTCAGTCGAGCCTTCCTTATATCAGCAAGTGTACCAAGTTGTTCCAACTTGTTCTTCAATTGGGAACATCGTTGGCCTATAGAATCTGCCCGATGATTTCCTGCCTTAATGAGGGATTCCCCTGCTTCACAAATATCCTTGCATCGGTCACCATGTGCTGCAAAGTCAGTTTCAAATGCATCATGCTTCTTCAGTAATCCTTGAACAGCTGCCATTGTATCACCATAATCTTCGACAGATAATAGTTGCTGTTTCTCTGTGATCCAAGCCTCTTCTTCCTCAACCTTTGCGAGGAACTGCTGATATGTAAGTGACTCATCCAATTTCTGGCCACGATTAGCAGCTAGCTGTTTGAGCTCGGCCCATACCTGATTCAAGAGCTTAAGTCGCTGCTCGATTTCAGGCACGCCCAAGTTCGAAACATCCATCAGCTTTTCGCCAGCTTCTTGGACGGCTTGAATGGCAGGCTCGTGACTGCCCAATTCAGCCTCGAGTCTCTTATGCTTCTTCTTCAAGTTTTGCACGCCGGTCAAATCGCGTCCATAGTCATCGGATCCAACTAATAACTTCTTCTCCTTGATCCAGGATTCCTCATCAGCGATATCGCGGAAGAATTGATGTAATGTATTTGCTTCATTCAGTCTTGCTTGTCTATGAGCTGCCAAGTTTCTAATTCTTTCATACCGCTCGTTAATACTTTGACGTTTCTCCTGAATGCTTGCAGCATCGAATTGGCCACTTTCAATAAGAGAGTCAGCCTGTCCATTCATGTCTTTAATTCTTTCTTCGTGTGCTTGGATATCTGCTTCCACCAGCTGATGTTTCTTCATCAAATTCTGCACAGAGGCCAAGTCCTTCCCAGCATCCTCAGAAGTGAGTAAACTTTCGACTTCTCCTAGCCAGAAGTCGAGGTCCTTAACTGCTGCGATATAAGTGCGTTGCTTATTAGCTTCCTTTAGCTTCATCGACTTTTCTGTGGTCTTATGTGTCAAATATTCCCATTGATCTGCGATAGATGCTAAACGCTTTTGTACCGCATCTTCGGAGCCCGCACACTGATGTTTGTCAATGAGATTGCCACCCATTGCCAATACAGATTGGATTCTGTCTGCATTAGCAGCTAATTCTGCCTCGAATGCTTGATGCTTCTGATGCTTAGACTGTATATTCGCAGGATCTTTGTAGCTCTCCTCAGTTGCCAATTGAAGTTTCTCGGCGATCCAATTCTCCATTTCATCCGCGTCTCTTGAAAATTGTTGCAAAGTTTGGGACTCTCCTAGCTTTGAGCGTTTCTTAATAAGGGCATCTTTCAAGTGCCTCCAGCGATCCAACACTTGGCAACGTCTATCATCAATGGGCTTGGCAGCATAATGTTCAGCAGCAATCAATTGATCTGCCAGTGTTTGTACAGCAGCAATCTTCTCCTCGTGTGCATTAATTGCTTTGTCAAAGTCTTCGTGTTTCTTAATTAGAGCCTCAACATTATCACTGCTGTCAACAGTATCTGCACTGCTTAGGAAGGCTTCTCGGGCGCTCATCCAGTTCTCTGCTTGTTCGCAATCCCTGCAGAATAGCTGCAACTCCAAATTCTGGTCAAGCTGCATCCTACGCTGAATCCAGGCGTTTTCCAATTCCTGTCGAGCTTCAGTCATAGATTCAAGTTTCTCTTGAATCTCAACACTAGCATAATGGCTTGATTCGAGAAGTTGTTTGCCGAAAAGCTCGAAGGCTTGGAAAGTACCAGAGCGTGCATCGATTTCCATACGATGTTCCTGCAACACAGTTATCGAAGATGTGTTTATAAAAAAATATTGCCTTGAAACTATTACCCTGTAACGGCACCACAACAATACAGAATATTTTAATACATCCGAAGTGATACTAGAAGCATAATAGTAATGGCACTATGATAGAAGCATTAAGAGTGACCAAATGTTAATTTCAATTTGCCTCATCCGAGCGAAATCTAGGTGAGTTCTCTGAAACATGTTTAATAGCAAAACTGTAAATGTGTGAACATGCACAAACATTTCGATACCTCAGGGACTATCCCGTATCGCGCATCTATCTCTGCTCTGTGATTCTATAATTGAAATGAGGTATGAACGCCTTGTGTAATGTCTGCGGTGATCTACCATTAAAATTGTTTGGGGAAACACGTTACCTGATGTCGTTCAAGCAATGCTTCTGCTCCAGTAACATCGGACGCCAATTCTTCCGAGGCGACTAAACCCATCATCGAGTTAATCCAAGCCATTAAATCACGGTAATCACTCAAGAATCGTTGCAGGTCATAGGAATCCAACAGCTTCTCTTTTCTGCTATTAGCCTTTGCCATCAGCTGTGTCCATTCCTCATTGATTTCTTTTTGCTTCGCGTAAGTTTGTTCGGCAGTTTCGGGGTGGGACTGCATCAATCGGTTCGCTGTCTCATCCAACTGTTTAATCTTGTCTCCCAAAGCAGCCAAATCTCGCTCAAGACCTTCGTGCTTACGCTGCAGTGCTTGCACGCTACGTAAATCTTTTCCAAGATCATCATTGTTCAAGGCTGTGTCCTTTTCGCGAATCCAATCCTTGGTTTCATCAACATCACGATGGAATCGTTGAACCTCGTGAGCAGATCCTAATTGGTTTGCACGTTCTGTCGTAAGATTTTGTAAGCTGGCCCATTTTTCATTAAGATCTTGTATCTGCGTTTGGATCTTCAAAGCTGCTTCAGTTTGACCAAGGCTCATAAGCTGCACTGCAATCTCATTCATTTCAGCGAGGCGCACTTCATTTGCTTTTAGATCAGCCTGGAAATCGTCGAACTTCTTCTGCATCACTTCCACCTGTTCCAGATCTTCACCAACATCTTGAACTTGAGCATGGTTCTCCTTGTCTTTAATCCAAGTGGCAAGTTCAGCTGCTTCACGAACTAGTACGTAAGCCTTTGCTGTTTCATTTAGCTTGTTCTGTCTCTCTCGAGCCAATTGCAAGAGATCATCATATTGGCCTTCTATCTGAGCTTGACGGGCAGCGATGGAGCTTTGCTCTCTTGCTAAGTTCTGTTGGGATGCACTTAATCCAGCCTCTGGTTCAACACGCTTCACGTAAGCCGCTGGTACGAATCCTTGGCGATCATTTACTTCGACCTTCCACCAATCCTTGTTATTAGAGTTCAGAAGAGTAAGTGTGTCTCCTTTCTTCATTGAGACTTCCCTTGGTGATTTTTCAGTATAATCATAGAGTGCGACTACACATTCTTTGCCAGTGATGTCCACAGTTGGGGTTTCCTGCTGACGACACGATGCAGCCTGTTCTTTAAGGGCTGAAATCGTACTTGCGAATGCTTCCAAATCGCTGACAAGTGCCTCGTGTTTCTTCAGAAGTGCCTCTGAACTGTCTTCATCTTTTCCATAATCAGCATTCATGACAATGGGTCGCTTTTCCTTCATCCAAGATTCGGCTTCATTAGCATCAGCGAAGTATTGATGGGCTTGCAGGGAATCATCCAAATCAGTTTTGCGTTGACGAGCCTTTTCCTTCAATTGACCCCAATGTTCATCCAAGGCTTCCAAACGTTGATTAATGTCCTTTGCTGCAAAGTGGCCTTCTTGCAACATTGCTGATCCTGCCTGACAGACGGCAGCTACACGTGGTTCGTGATTATTAATCTCAGCCAAGACTGCTTGGTGTTTCTTCTGCAAGTTCTGAACTCCGATAAGATCGCGACCGCGATTGGTGGATGCTGCTACCGGTTCCTTCTCACGAATCCAAGCCTCTTCATCCTCAATATCTCTGAACAGCTGTTGCACTTGCAGAGAATCAAGAAGCCGTTGTTTGCGAAGACTCATCGGTCGTTGCAAGTTGGTATACCGAGCCTGCAGTTGATCTTCTTTAGCTTTAATGTTGTCTGCATCAAAGTGTCCAGTTTTCACGAACTGTTCGGCAGCCTGGGATATACCACTAATCCTGTCTGCATGTGATGCTACGTCGGCTTCGAGGAGAGCGTGTTTCTTCTGCAGGTTTTGAACACTTGTTAAATCCTTTCCATAATCTTCTGACATCAATTGTCCCTCAACTTCTGACAGCCATAGTTCAATATCTTCAACAGTACGATTGAACTGTTGTTGCTGTGATGCTTCTTGTAATTTTGCTCCTTTCTTTTCAGAAGCCTTTGCTAGACTTTCCCACAGAGTACTGATCTCGGCTGTGCGTGCGCGAATGCGATCACTGGCATAATGATCACTCTCGATAAGTTCCTGTCCTGTAGCAACCATTTCCTTCATGCGACTTCTATTTGCATTTAATTCTTGCTCGAAGTTCTGATGTTTCTGCACTTTGCCATTCAAATTAGTTGGATCCAAATAACTGTCGTCAGTAGCGAACTTCAACTTTTCATTAACCCATCCTTTGGTTTCATCGCAATCGCGTTCAAACTGCTGTAATTTATATGCATCCTCTAATCGCTGTCTTCTCTGCGCCGATTTGTCAAGCAAAATAGCACGCCTCTCGAGTAACATTTGTCGCCTTTGTGCAACATCATCTGCTGCATAATGTTCCCCGACAATTAGTTTCCCTGCAAATTCATCCAGTGCTTTTATCTTTTCTTCCTGAGCTGCTAGTGACTTATCGAAATCTTCGTGTTTCTTGATCAAAGCTTCAACACTATCCAATGAGTCTCCCAAATCTTCATTCGCAAGGAAAGCTTCCTGCTTTGCCATCCATGCATCGGCCTGTTCGGTATCCCGATAGAATAGCTGCAAGTCCATACACTGCTCGTACAGGACACGTCGTTCTTCCCAAAGACTCAATAATGATTGCTTATCCTCAGCCAAAGAATTTAATTTTCGGGTAACTTCCTCAGCAGCATAATGTTTCTTTTCCAACAGCTTATTTCCTGCCAGAGTGGTGGCGTCAAAACTATCGGCTCTAGCATCTATTTCTCCCTTGTGTTCCTGATGTCTTTCAACCAATGCTTCAGCTCCAGCAACATCCTTGGCAAGTTCGTCAGCAGAAATGATGGCACGCATATCGTTCATCCATGAGACAAGGTCACGGTAGTCGGCCAAAAATCTGTGCAAATGATAAGACTCATCCAATTTCAATTTACGTTCTTTGGCTTTAGCTCTGAGCCCTTCCCAGGACTGGTGGATTTCTGCACGCTTGGATTTAATTTGTTTTGCATGGTCTGCCTCATGAATGCCTGCCAGACGATCTGCTTCAGTGCCCAAAGTATAAACTTTATCTTCCAAGGCTGCCAAATCGCGTTCGATACCCTCATGTTTTCTTTGGAGGGTTTGTACACTTGCAAGATCGCGACCGAAATCGTCGGATGACAAGACAACGTCTTTTTCGGCAATCCAAGCCATAGTTTCATCGGCATCGCGATTGAATCTTTGTATCTCATGAGCTCCAAAAAGTTTCTCTTGCCTCAAGAGAGCGAGCTGTTTCAATTTCTGCCATGATTCATTCAAATCTTCCTTTCTGCGCAAGATTGTGTCACGTTCGGGATGGCCGTCCAAAAGCAGCTTATCAGCAGACTCATTTACTTCAGTTACTCTATATTCTTGACTCGCCATATCCTTTTGGAATTCATCAAATTTCCTCTGGAGCACTTCGACGTGTTCCAAGTCATGACCGAATTCGTCTGTGGTCACAAAAGCTTCCTTGTCATGAATCCAGAACATTACTTCATCGCAGTGTCTTATGAACTGCACCAAAACCGAAGCCTGCTGTAATTTTAAGCCCTTGTCAGCCAATCTGGATAAGAGCAAATTCCATAAGCGGTGTAGGTCCTCTGTAAAGCAGTAAAATCATTATTCCCATGAGGTATTCGGAGCTGTAAAGAATCTACCATAATTGTTAATCGAACTTACCTAATCTCTTCTTGATAATGTCACTTGCAAAGTGATGTTGTTCAATCATCTCTGATCCAGTGTTGTCAAGTGACACAATCGCGTTAGAGTGAGCTGAAACTTCAGCTTCAAATGCTTGATGCTTCTGTATCTTTGCTTGCAGATTGGTAGGATCTTTGTAGCTTTCATCAGAGGCTGCTTGCAGTTTCTCATAAATCCATCCTTCGAGTTCGTCCGCATCTCGCTTAAAGTACTGTACAACGAGGGACCGCAATTAGTAACGACCGTTATTCTCTTTAAACTGTCATCGGAAGAAGAACTAATTGATACCTGAAAGCGACGGGAGTCCTCGAGCTTGCCCCTCTTGTTCCGAGCTTCGCTTTTAAAGTTCGTGTATCGAGAAAGGACTTGATCACGCCTTTCTTGAATGTCCTCTGGTTTCTCCAAAATCTTAACTTCCTTCGGAGTAATCTGATCCATCTCGACTGTTATACGTCTCTCGACTTTTCCACAGTGTCAACTTGTCCGGTCCAAAATGGCCACCGGGTGTGGCAGAGTACGACAGCTATCGCAGAATCAATACTCCTTCTCTCTGTAAGAACACCAATTATTTCGTAGCAATTCAATGAGGCTTGGATGAGGAAGGCAGTGGTGCATATAATGCAGTTATTATCAGGCAGTGGAATACGTACTTTACGCGATTCACGAAGAATTACTTCATCAACTCACAACAGCACTTGACACTCGCTAATGTTGTTTGCGGACCGTGCGAGCCCACCCTCTTACGTGGAGAGCAATGGAACTACCGTACTCTTTCCACTGTAGCCTGCTGCAGTCTGAGCTCCGATTGGTGCTCCCCTCACTTAGAACGGTATTCGTGACTCCTCTACCGAACGCCAACTTTATCAATCACGCTTATATATAACTCTTACGTCATCGTGCCATAATTATCTCATAAACTCGAGATATAGCCGAACCGGAATCCATGTACGAGTATGATCAGACCAGGAAGTCACTTGAAATTATTTAGGTTCTTCGAACGAACACTTGCCTTCTATCCAAAGGGATTATTCGCGAAACAAAAGTCTTACTTCCTGTTCTAGATTTTCCGATGGAAAAGCGGAAGTTAGGTGTGCGTACTACGCAAGAGGCGGTATTTTCATATTCTGGAGAACATTTATTACTTATTTACCAAGTATCTCGCAAATAATAAAAGTAACTTTGCACGTGGCAAGATTAAGGTATTGACACAGATTAAGAATTTACCGATAATATTCGATAAATATATCAGAATTTACGTAATATGCACTTGTTCAGCTCTCCGTTTATTCAGTCGGTAACTCTGCTTGAAACATGTCGGTAAAAGCGATACAGTAGATTCAGAACTCGATACTTAGGTGTCGTACGTTACTTGTTCGAGGTTATTCAGTTTTCAAAGTTCGGTTTATGGTTCGCGAAGTGCGGTTAATGTTCTCGTTAATTAGTGCAAACTATATTAGTGTTGGGTCGTGAGTGAAGGAAATATTTAGGTTGGAGTGGATCTTACGAAGAGAACATCAGATGCCCTTTATGATACAGTAATCTTTTATTAAATTTCACCTACAAACAACGAATCACAGAACGTTACATTAGAGTTCCTTACGTCAATCCATCGTGTCTTCATATATTTTACAGGTAAATAATTATAGATTTATCCCTATTACAATAGAGTCTTATTCGTTAAAATATCTTGTAGCGTAGTCAATCGTTTATGTATATGTAAATTTAATTTACCTAAAAATAGGATTTGTTGTTGAAGTGTCCATTCATTGTTTATAAGTGGTTGTTATCGTGTATAGAAGTGGCATAGTCTAGGTACCTGCTTTTGTCCATTGTACTCTCTCTCTCTCTCTCTCTCTCTCTTTCTCTCATATGTATATTTTTTTTATTATTTTTCCTCTGATACATATATATTAAAAGTGCGATATGAAAAAGTCTCCATGTACCAAAAAAGCTTTGCGTCCGTTTGTTTCGTTTTTCCTTTTATCTGAGAAAATTACAAAACTCTACTGTTCGACTGGGAGGTTTATCAGGGTGACTTAGGATAGGGCAGGGTAGAAAGGGTCTTCGAGGCTTAAGTACACCTGGACAAAGTGACGGTATTACGATACAAATCGCTAGAACTTTTATATGTTTTTTGTTAGAAGGCAACACGTCTTTGTTAATACGAGAAGGCAATTCGCTTTGTATCATCGGTGTATGTCCGGCGTCCCAAGACATTTTTATGAAATCTACCGACTTTGTAGTCTTCAACGATTTTTCCTTTGTTACGCGGCAAATGCAAGGGACCGTTACAGGCATTATTGGCAGCACTGGATCACTCATTCTGTTTTGTGTGTTTCGTTTTTCCTGCTGTACATTCTCGTTTCTCCCAAGTTTCTCAAAACATTTCGAGGCTGTCGACGAAGTACCGTGCACGGAAAGCTTCGAGCTTTCTCGTAATGTACGACTCTAGCTCCCCGTGCTTCTGCTTACGCACCGGTATCTTTGTCGTGCGTGCCTCTTTTGCCGGTTGGATTTCGTTCGGCGTACGCTCTTCCTCCGTTTCTACGTGCGGTTTCAACGAATCAGTATGTACAAAAAGTCTTACAACTACGTAGGATACACTTGCACTCGCACGGTCACGTCCTGGGGCGTCAATAAATTAAATTTCACTTGCAACTTATCCGCAATGAGACACCCCATGTGCCAGGAAGGCTACACTACGCGGTAAAGATGCGACGCCTCCGACTCGCCTGAGCATCAACGTCTGCCGGAGTCTGTTTACAATGTGTAGTGGCTGTGCGCTTCGATGTCGCGATCAAAATTCGTTTTTCCAGCGTGAGAAAAGGACTTACTGAGCTGCTGATCGCGACCCAGACAATAGAAAACGGTCGAGCCAGTCGAGAGAGAACCTTTTTAGTGGCGAAAGACACGGAGGCGTCGCTATGAGACGGTTAAACTTCCTTATACTTCGACGTGACACAGAATCTCATAGAGACACATTAACTCGCTTCCATTTACTACATAACATACAATATATATATATTCATATAATATATATATAATATTCAATAATATATATATGTGTGTGTACTAAAGGTGTATTCTTTATATATACAGAGATATATAATGTCTGCTTCAATAATTTTTATGAATTAGTAACACTAGGTTTTCGCTAAATAACATTCTTGGACCTCGTGTGTATAGCCAGCACCTTACGTTGTTGACCCCTTCCGCTCAAATAGAAGAGTCGCGCGCGCGCCCTTTGCTTATACTTATAAAAATATAGTGTGTAAACCCCTCCCTGAGCTCGCTGCATAGAACTTTTATACTCTCTTTCTCTCTCTCACCCTCTTTCTCCCTTTCACTCGCAAAACCCCCAACACCATACCAAAACCCCTTCCCTCTCTTTTCGAATCTTCTTTTCACAGCCCTCATTTCGTTTCGATTTTTGCGTTTTGCTTAAACTTTCTGCCGTTGCTTCTCCATATTCCCCTCCTCGACGGCCACGCGCACATAACAATTTCCTAGGTAACATATAATAATCGTCTAATATACAATAAATAATTTATCGCGCATCTTGAATGTACAATTTCCTCGACCTAGTTTCCGCTATACTTTACGTTTAAGTAATTTGTCCAGTACTACTTTTCGGTAAAATACATTTAATAACGTTTGCCATAGCGTTCTTATACCAACTAAATTTTGTACAAATTTGAACGAGCCCAACGGATGTACGCCTCTACATATGTATATACCTTTATAATTATACATACACATACGATCCTCGTAGAGCTTAGTACGATTCGATTCTACTGGTGGTGCTCGCTGGGAGCTGCCACCGAGCAATAACAAAAGAGAAAGACCGAAAGAGGACGAAATCTGATCTCGGGACAAGTATCGCCTCAAAGAATCATCCTCGCGTGCCCCGCGGCAGGCAGGGCCAGCACGTCGGACGTTCCAACTGTCCGCGCGCTCTCTCTCCTTAATATACATTTATCTCGGTATAATACAAGGAACAAACGAAGTCAGAGAGGGCATCGTCATTCAAATGGTCTGAGGGGTGTGCCAAGTGGGCATCTCCTGGTAGGAAGAGCTGCTCGACGAAGCTGGCTTCTTCCGAAGGATTGGGCTTCGTCCTCGCGAAGCTCGTGCCATCGCTGTGTCCTGCTCGCTCGAGGATCGGGCCCTATCTCACGCGCCCGTACAGTCGATTTCGATTATGTCCTTTGGAACATCCACGAACTGATAGACCAGCCTCTGCCCGTCGACCTTGGCGAGGATGCCACGCTGATAGTAGTAGCGCAGCGCTCGTCCCATCGTCTCGTAATTCATGTCGGGCTTGTTCTTGTGAAGACCCCATAGCCGGGAGACCGCTTTGCTGTCGACCAGCTTGAACACTCCTCGCTCCCGATTCGTCCATTTGATGTACCGTGGGCAGTACTCTCGGTCCTGCAGCAACTTGAGCAGGAACTCCCAGAGATACGTCGTCGAGCCCTCGCGGGACTTCCTCTTCACAGCGGCGCCCTCGCCCTGTCTAGGCTTCTTCAGCTTGTTCTTCTTGGAGCGCGGGGGGAAGCCCAGCTCGAGGAGATACAGGTCGTCCGACACCGAGCTCGTCGCTGCCTGGATCACACTGGTTGGCACACCACCCGGCCCTCGCGGTGGACTCGGAGTGCACGGGGTTGCAAACTGCCCACCCCCTGCGTACATCGAGTTCACGTAACTGCTGTAGCTCTCGGACACTGTAACAAGAAAGGGAACACCAATTACAAGCTGCTCTCGAGGCACAGACAAAAACACGTCGACACTAAAGTACAGTTACTTGTCGTAGCGCGACGATATTTTCGTTAATCGATGTCTAGTGAATGACCGTGTGGAACTCAAAGTTGGAACAGTCAATCGATCCGCGGAGTTGGCCGCTCAAATTTCTACAACTGTCCGCGGAATATTACGTTACCCCAGCGCTATCCTACTTCCGAGTCCGCTCGGATTATGATCCGCGTCCGCGCGGCTGAGCCGACAATTTCACGAGAGTTCAAAAAACTCGGCGCGCGCTTGGCCTCGTCGAGGGTTGGCGAGTGACGAGTTGTGTTGCGAGAGAGAGGGAGAGAAGGAGACAGGATTTGATAGCCGAGGGCCGAAGGAAATCTTCGCAGCTCGCGATGCCACGCGGCTCGTATTATCGCTGCTCGCGATTTGCCGGCGCAGCGAGTCGAGTCAGCGTCTATCGAGTTAGTTTTCGCACCGCGGCCTTAAGTATACATCGCACTTAACCGTGCAATGAACTATTAATAGCAGTCCACGGGGGCATCGTTGCTGGTGTGCCTTGCCATTTCTGTCGCGGGATGATTGATGTTTCAAGAGCAAGCAAACTTCGCCTCGCCCCGCCTCGCCTCGATAACAGCCGCCTTTTTCCTACTTCCACCTTCTCTCGTCCGCGCATAGGCGCGCTAGCCGTCACTTCGCTCTCTGCTGCTCTTGGATTTCCAAGAGCAGCCTGTGAAGGAACGGCAAGGCAAAAGAGAGTAAGATTCGCTTGCTCGATCTAGTAGGGGGATTCACACCTCCCCGGATACCCGGGAAAGAGTCGAATCGCCGATCTACCTAGGACGGAAACATCGTTTATGATCGCGGTGGGGAGTTTAGTCGCATGGCTGCGCACGGGGCAACTACACGGATGTGAATACACAGTGCGCGTATAGACCGCGAGCGAAGTTTATGCCCCGAGCCGAGGCGAGCTGGCGCTCGCTTGCAATGCTCATGGGCGTAACGAGTGCGCGAGCGAGCGGGCGCGCGGCGAGCCGGGGGGATGTTTTTTAAACTCGCTCGCACTTCCGCGATGCCGAGGAGTAAAAGTGGAGTACTCGCAGGAGAGGAAGTCTTGCTCTCACTGGGGCCCCTGTTTTCTCGGTGACCCCGGTGTGTCGGCGAGGCAGGGCTATCGCCGGCCAATACATACACGCGCGCTTCAACTCGATCGGCAGTCCGCGCTCAATGAGCGCGGCGGGCTATCGACGGGCGCAAAGAACCTTGATACTTTATCTCTATCCCCTCGATACTTGTACAATGCCACCGTTAATCGTCCCACTCGCGATACCCATTTAATAAATCAAGCGCCGACTCGGACGAGCGCTCCCTCCCGCCCCCGCTACCCACACTCTCCCATCTCCGGCAGCACATTGGCAAGCCGGGGGAGGAGGTCGGGCGTGCGATTAAAATTTCGCAGGTCAGCCTGTCGTCCCAGGCCTCTCTGCCGCCCCTTGTGGCTCGTCGTTCGAGCCAGCGATTAGCCTATCTCAGAGAAGGAGCGCGCACTCGGGATATGCCTCGAAATAGAAAGTATCCTTACGCCACTGTAGCTCGTGTAGCCAGTGGCACAGACAAACACATACGCTCCGCCGAGAGGGCGAAGAGGAGAGCCCCTCGGGGTGAAGAGGTGTGCAAGAGGAGCTCGAATCGGCAGGCAGGCGAGCAGGCAGGCAGGCAGGCAGGCAGGCGAACAGGCAAGCAGGCAGGCAGGCAAGCAGGGAGGAGGAAGAATCGAGCGACGGGAAGAGAAGAAACGAGAAGAAGCGCGGTGGAGGAGGGCGAAAGGGACTCACAACAGCATCGTGCGAGTCGCGGAGGAAGGGGGAGGGCAAGGGAGAGCGGGAGTGCGAGCGAGGGAGATCGAGAAGGGTGAGAGGGCGAGCCGCGAAGTCGAGAACGAGGACGGGCTGAGCCGGAGGGAAGAGGGAACTACTAGGGTAGGGGAACTCTGGCTGCAGTATGATAGAGGACTGACCCGAGCCAAGGTTGCACGGGTGACGCCATCAAGCTACTAGTGCATAATAGCGCCGCTCGTTCTCCGCCGGTCGCGCTCGCGGCTGCGCTAAAATCGGAACTCGTTCTCTTCCTCTCTGTCTCGCTGCTCCTCGGTACCCCCTCTCATCCTCCCCCTCGCAGCCCTTCGCAGCCCCTCGCGCCCTGGAGCTGCAGTTCCGCGGAGGCGCGCCCGACCCGGATCATTCCTCCTGGACTAGAGCCGAAAGGGAAGAAGCTTTTCTCGTCGCCGACATGGCCGAGGAACAGCCAGGGAAGAGAAGAAGGGAGGTGGGAGCCGCGTCGGGAGAAAGAGGGAGCGGCGCCGACAAAAAGATGAGAAGGCAGAAAGAAAGAGAGAGAGAGGGAGAGGGAGTGAGGCGGCCGGCTGGCAGGGGGTTGAAATTTCGAGGTGGCTCTAAAAATAAAGAGAACGCCCCGTTGTTCCCGAGCGAAGAGAGGAACTCCTCTTGAGATTCGCCTGTGGAGAGAAGGCCGCACGGGCATAGAAGAATTTGAGAAAAAGCGGTGGCTCGATCGGACGATAGGACGGGATGTTGGAGGGAGCGAGAGGTCGAGATAGAGCGAGCGAGATATTGGAGAGAACAGCTGGAGGCGGCGGATCGTGTTTACGCGCGGTATGACTGGCTAGATGAGTCAATCGTAGACCCGTTGTCTAGGAGTAGCGTGGTGGGAGAGCTACTACTTCACTGACCTATACCACGGGCCTCGTGTAACGAAGGGAGACCGCTAGAGACACGAGACACGGTGCATCGCCGGCGCAAGAGCTCGTGACGCATAGAGCCACATTCTACTACTGTGCATAGAGCATGCCGAGCGCGCGCGCTACGCTGTCTATGACGATTCTCCTCTATCGAGCGGCTGCAGCCAATCTTTGCATAACGGGAATCTTGAGCCGAGTCATCACTCTTACGAAATCGCATAAATACTCTGCTAAATGATACTCGCATCTCGGTGGTGAGCGTAGAATTGTGTAAAAATGTTTAGTTTTAATATTTTAATTGAAGGAAACGGAGAGATAAGGCTGCGGCGCCGGGCCGACGCAGGAACAAGTGGGTTTCGGTATCTCGACCCGCTCTTCTTCCTGACAGCGGTGGCAGCGGAAGTTTGGCCAAGACTCGGTAACGAGTCGATAGTTAAAAATATACGACATCGAGGCGAGAGAAGCAGCGCTGCGTAGGTCGGACATCGGAGGAGAGAGAGGATTGCGCGCGAGAGCGCCGTTTATTTTGCGAGAATTTCGCGTTAGCTCCGCGGCCGGAAGTACAAGTATAGCGAGAGAGCGGAGAGACGGAGGCTGAGGGAAAAAAAGAGGGAAGCAGGAGGAGCGCGGTACTCGTTGCGAGTGGGGATATCCAGGGACGCGAGCGTCTGTGCAGGGGCGAGGAGAGGCAAAGAGGGGCTTCTAAAAAGATGTTGAAAATAACGGCGGAAGCGGGATTCTGCAGTGCGCGTGAACAAGAAGAATGGATATGCTCGCCGAGAAACAATAAACGCCTCGCCCAGAGCCTCGCCGGCACCGAGGATCCGCTCTCTCCCCTTTCAATTAAATACCTTCCACCTTATACCTGCCAAATCCCAGCTCTATTCTATTCGCTGACAGTGTCGATTTTGAGGGACGCCCGTCCTATCTCGAAATTTCCGCATAGATATATCGTATCGCGGAAACGACAATACTCGATCTTGCGAAACGCATCAAGTATGGCGTTCTTTAAGTATTTGCTTCGCTTCTTTATCAGCGAGGAGATAATGGGAGCCCCGCTGATAATATCAGTCTTTGTATCGAAGATATACAGCAGGCGATATTAGCAGGGCGTGCATAGGTGAAGCACAGATTGCTTGAAGAAGGTATGATATAAAGGCCTCGAGCAGAGATCGGGCGAGCCCAAAAATTACACTCCAATTTCCCAGCCGATTGTACTTCAATTCCGCAACGGAATACGAAATTGGCCGACAAAGCCTGCTCACCGAGCTCTCGCTCCTCTCCCATGGAACTTTGCTCGTCTCCTCGATTCTCGACCCGCTGCTCTCCCAAGGATGCGTTTATCTTCGCCGGTGAAAAAAGGAGAAGGCGAACGGGAAACGGTGGAGAGCGTTCGATCGGCCGAGGCAGACCTATCCATAAAGGCTCCCGCCCTCTCCTTGCCTCCCTCCTCCTCCCCCTGGCCATCCGGAGGAAGGAAGGATGGTAGGGCGCGTCACGCGAGTTCTCACGTACCAGGATTTCGAGAGGCGGAATTCCGCGTGCACCTAAGTACACGACTGACCCTCAACCCGGTCGACCGACCGACGTTCGAGGAGCTCAAGGAAGGAAGGGGGGAAGGTAGAAGGGCTGTGAGCTGCGAGTCTACGAGAAGGAGAAGGAGGAAGAAGAAGAAGAAGAGCGGTGGGTCCGAGTGCGGTGGAGAAGGTGGAAGAGGAGGCTCGGGCGCCGAAAGTGTTGGAGGAGCATAAACAAAGCGCGGCGACCGTGGGTTATGGTCCGAGCGAGAGTACGTAAGACGTAAGACATAGGTTTAGACGAAGGTATAGAGAGGAGAGGAGGTGGGCGCGCGTCGGTGAATGCTCGTGCTGGTGCGATCGCGAGCACCAGAGAGCAGAGGAGAAGAGCAACGCAGCAGGATAGAGGACGGAGAGATGGTTTGGTAGAGTTGGTGGAGTGAGTGCAGTAGCACGGACAAGAGCAGCGTGTGTGTGTTGCGCTCGAGTACCGGAGGTTTGGAGAGCGGGTGGCGAAGTGGGTAGGAGGAGGAAGCAGCAGCAGCAGAAGCAAAAGCAACCAGAGGAGAAGTAGAAGTAGAAGCAGAAGAAGCCCGACTTTAGGAGGCTGCGGCGGCGGCAGCGGTGGAGGAAGGGGCGACGTCGTCGAGGGAGGAAGAGCGACCGGCGGCGAGGGAGAGAGGTTGAGGATGAGGTCGAGAGAAGGGGAGAGTTGACCTTCAGCTGCGCCGGGAAAGTCAGGCAGTCACTGACCGACAGACTAACTTAACTGCTTCATCCTTCTCTTCCTCGTCCCTCCTTCTCTCTCTTGGCCACTTCCATTCGCGACTGCTGGCTAGTCCGATGCACTGTACTGCACACAACGACGTCTCTCCTCGACGGCCTCCCCACACGCCCCTGCCGCACCTCCGCACCCAGCTCTTTCAGTCCAGCCGCACTCGTCTCCCCGACCCACCTCCTCACTCCTTCTATTTCACTCGCTCGCCTTCTTCCTCCACTGTCTCTCCTCCTGCCCCTGCTTCTGCCCCTGCCCCTGCCCCTGCCCCTGCCCCTGCCACAACGAAGAGCGTCGCGTCGCGTCGCGATGCCGAGTCTTTCCACTCTTCTCACGTGCTCCCTTTCGCTCTTCTTCTCTCGTTAGACCCAGACCCCCATCCCGGCCTATTATGTTACCCTACTGCCTCGGGCTACTATCTTTAACCCCGAAACCCGTTCAAATTGCGAGACGCTTTGCGCGTTTGTGCTTTGCGCCCATCATCCCGTCGTCCAGCTCTTCCCATCTCGCCCTGCCACCCGGAAAAGGATCAGCCAGATCCTTTTATGACCAGAGCCACATGGGAAACTTAATTGAATCGACGCCAAGTATTTAAATTAGAGGTTTGAGCTCCAGCTCGGACAGCAGGCAGGCTTGGTCATGGGTCACCCGGGCGAACTTGACCATTCACCGAGTAGCCAACTATATAATTCCAGTATTTTCCGTTTCCCGCGAACCATAGGAAATCTCTTTCGACCGTCTCTGTCTCTACTTCTCCCTTTGCACCGCCACCGCTGCTGTCGGCAGAATTTATGTTTCGGGATACGGCGGCTTTTTTACGAGGCCACCACTAATAAAACACGCACACGAGCGTCACGCGCGTGGGATTCGGCTTCTTCTGGCGATTGCATCGTCTTCCTCCTCCTCTATCGCAGCGCCGCCGCTACCAGATTCTCGGCAAAACGAAAATATTCGGCCAGAGAAAATGTAGGATCTGTTTAAGAAATTGCATGCTACTTCTGCGAATGGTGGCTTATGTCGATAGAGAGAGGGTTTACTTTCTTGCCAGTAGCGGAGGAGCAACAATACGCAAGAGTTGCCGATTCCCCGGCTAGATAAGTCGCATACGCAATTTATATCCCGAGACACTTCTTTGGCGGAGGTATCGCGCGCGTGGATCGTTTGCGCGATGGGTTTCTTAGCGAGTTCGTCGATCGTTCGATGGGATTCTCACCGGCCCTGTTCCTGCACCGAGCAACACAGCAGCTCTTTGTAGCTGGTTTCCCTGGTATCCGGAAGTTTCAACGCTTCAAGGGCCCCGACGACGTACAGACGCTCACCGCTTGCTCCGCAAACTATTATTCCGCATATATACCTGTAATAGCCACGTGCGTACGTGCTTCTCTCCCTCCCGGAACACGAGGCAATCTAGCAGCATTGAATACCCCATTAATCATTGAATTCCGCTAATCCAAATGCGGCAGCTCCATTCGTACACAGAGTCTCGTTAGTCTCGCAACGGGGGCAACTTTACCACCGAAGAATTCCGGAGGTTCATTATATATGCACGAGACAGCCAGACGCACATTTCCATCGCGAGACAAGTCTGGCGCTGGCGTGGCGTGTACCAACCGGGGGCTACCTGATCCTCATTAACTCGCCATGGAAAAAGTGAGCCCATCCGGGAGCCGTAAGCCTTTCGTTAAACCTACTCGAACTCACAATGGAAACATATCTCGCGGACGAATTACCAATGCGAACATTAAGAATAAAGTCCAGTTTGCAAATGATCCGAGATGACGGTGGCCTGCAGGAACCAGATCGATCGAGCCCCGAGTCTACCAAGACGAAGGGACTGAGTCGTACTTCTGGCACACCCAGTGAACTTGGCCGACGCGGAAAGGCGTCTGCCTATATTCCTGGAGCAGTGGAATACGTGCGCGCGTGGAGGGCAGAGGCAGAGGCAGAGGCAGAGGCAGAGGCAGGGGCAGGGGCAGGAGCAGGGGCAAAGGGAGAGAGGGAAGACGGGTGCGCACGTTATTTCTTTTCGTTCGCCAACGGACAGAGGTCAAGCAGACGACGGGCGAATGGGAAGAATGCGTGACTCCTCTTCCGTCCTCGCGGACACAACGTGTGCGAGGTCAGTGACCATCGTGCGCGCACTCTCGGTGGGCGCAACCTTCTTGCAACTCTGGACGGACGGAGACAGGGAAACGAATGGAGAAAAGGAGCTCATCCCGTCCGGTTGACAGGCAGAAAGAGAGAAGGAGATGTTTTCGTAGCAAAAAATATGTATACCGCGATATTCACTTAATGCACGGCTGATACCGAATTTAGAGCCGGCACTTGCCAGCGCCAATATACTCTCCCAGTTGAATGCATTAAACATACTAAATTCTAAAGCGATTTCCGCGCCAAATGGTCGATGATTGGTATACTATCTGACGGAAAGAAGTTGCGGGGATTATGGAACGTGGCACAAGATCTGCGATGACTACGTGCGCCGACAAGAATACTCTTTGCAGACGTTACGCAAGAAATGATCTGATAAGATCGAGGAGAGCATGTACGGGAACAAGCAGGCATAGCCAGGGACGGGGAAGAGCGCGAATGGAGCGTGGAAGATTAGCGGAAAGCTCGGTGGGACACGGTGCACTCTCGAAATTCGGTAGAAAGTGTTATCGCCTGCAGGAGATAACCCCGGTGGCAATCGGGGAGAGCGCGGATCCCGAGCGACACGATAAAGAAAGGCCTCCGAGGGCCGAGATGGTTTGGGTCAGTGCCGGTGACATGGATCGATCGCGCACCGCCCCTTATCGCAGCCTATAATAATTACAATAATAAGATAACGCGATTGCAATAAGAATGTAAATAAGTCAGTAATCCGTTCTCGCCATCTGGCATCGAGAACTCGCTGGCATCATGCTCGCCCGGTTCTTATGTAACCGACAATTTCGTGCTACCGAAACTGCCGGCTGCCGAAAAAACGTAGAAATGCGGGCGCCGATATAATTGCGATCGAGTATATAATTCCCTCATCGGTAAAGTTTCCCAAGCGTAATGTTGTATCGCGGCGGAAGAATAGCAACGAATTTCTGGATGGGGGCTCGAGCAAGAATACCAGACATTCTTGTCTGCTATACATATTTCGAAGAGCATATGTTGGTTGCGCGGAGCGCGATCGCCCGGAGAAGAGAGCGATGGCTCGTTCGATGGCACGGAACGATGTTGTATCTCGGGCAGTCGGCTCGCAAGGTCACCGGATCTCCGGACGGAAGGCAAAGAGGAGGCTGCCCCTCCCGTTGTAATAATAATAGGGAGGGCCGTACCGCAGAATCTATCTGGCGGATACATTATTGTACCAGGCATACTTTCACGCAGTACATTATTATCGAAGGAAGACTTATTTGCGGGTGGAGGGGGCGATGTTTCCGAGAGCGAGCTAGAGTCGGGCATGGGTGGCGAGGGAGAAGGAGGTAGGAAGGAAGGTGGAAGGTAGGAAGGTAGGAAGGAAGGAAGACGAAGGAATGCCGGCGAGTATAGCGGAATACTGGGGCTATGGGAGCCGGAGGAGTCTGAGAGGCAAGAGGGCGAAAAGTTTGGTCTGGCTGGCGGGAGGGCAAGGCAAGACATACGTCGCACGACGTACATACATACAAGCTCGACACCGTTCACTTTCTCCGATAGTACTAGAGACTGCCCCGCTGCTGCCCTCCCCGTCCCGTATCTTCCTATTCCTCCCCACTCGGGAGCGTGCATATCCGTGGGTCTAGGCTAGCTCAGTGGGTCTAGGTCTAGGCTGGTTGCAGCGTCGCATGTGCATGCAGTGTGCACCGAGTTCGCAACTGCGTGGACGCGCGGGCGCTCGCGCGCGTGCCTCCACCCGAGAAGCCGAGAGCCCGACGCCCGACGCCCGACACGTCGACGCGACTCCACTGGAGACCGAGACAGAGAGAAACTGCGCTATTGGACTGGAGGTGAGAGGGAGAAACCGGGGCTTGCAACATGGTGCACATTATATTTAGATGCAAGCCTGTGTGAGTGAATTCGCGTCCGAGAAAGCCGGCTCGCTCGCTCGCTTACTGCTCTCCCCCTGCGTGTGTTGCTTCTCTCCTCCGGCTCCTCTCACAATCGCTTCGCCCTGCATGCTTGCTTGCCTGCCCGCTTGCCTGCCTGCCTGCCTGCTCACGCTCTTGCTCTTGCTCTTGCTCTTGCTCCCTCGCTGCCGATCTGGCCTCCTCTCCCGCCGCCTCTTTTTCCCGCGGTTCCTGCCCCTTTCTCTACTTGGTTCAAGCGCGAGCGCGCCGCCCGCCGCCTATCTTCCTCCCTTTCGTGGACCGTGTGCAAAACGACCGGCTGACGGAAGGGAAGGAAAGAGCCGAGTGCCCAGTGCCCAGTGCCAAGAGGAGAGCTTGCTCTCGCTCCCCACGGAGCGCCGGAAATGAATCATTTGGAATTGTCAATTTTCAACGTGGAGCGCGCACACGTGCCCACGCAAACGCGGTCCCACTACTCTCTCCGGACCAGACTCCGGAGTCCGGAGGACGAGAGTACTGAATTCGCGGCGAGATCAGAGCAATGCCATCGAGGAAGTCGCTCGACACCAAGCGAAAGATGAGCGTTGCGTCACTGCCGGCAGTTGTGTTATGAGAACCATGCCGATACCCGACCATGCTCATTACACGCGCCGCCGATCCCCCGAATTGCGAGGGCTAATGCTCTCGCCGGCCTCTTTTAATCCAAGAGGAATTCTCGAGCGTTCGAGTAACATTCGAGAGGCCGACCAAGCGAGGAGTCAACGAGGAAAGCGAGGAGCGCGCGACAAAGCCGCTTTATCTGCGAACGACTCGGGGGGGGAGGTGTATTAGAATACGTAGTTGGAAGGAAGGAGTCGGCTAAAGGAAGAGGGACATTGGCACACAGAGAAGGCACGACCATACGTGTATACGTACGTACGTACGTTCGATCACGAGTCGCATACGAGAAGAAGAGCATCAGATCGTGCTAGCGGCGAGCGGGTAGGCAGGCTCGACGGAGAGACGATTACGTCGTCGGTGACGAGTGGAACGAGGACACCAAGTTGCCGTCGCCGTCGCCGACGCCACCGCCGCCGGTGCAACGGGCGGCGGGAGAGCGTGCGAGCGAACGCGCGACATCGGCCAGCAGCAGCAGAGGTAGAGAGGAAGCGAGGAAAAGAAAGAGGAGGACCGAGCGATCACACCATTACGTGGGGAGACGGAAGAGGTGGAAGGACGAGGAGGAGGCAGAGGAGAGAGGGCTGCAGCGGCGACGTCGAGAGAGAAAGAGCCGATGCAACTTGGAGCGAGGGAACCGGGAAGGGGCAGGGAGAGAGAGGGAGAGAGAACGAGAGCGAGAGGAGAGACAGCGGGTGGCGAGCGAGAAGGAGAAGGAGAGCGAAGGAGGAAAGAGGGAAGAAGGGAGAAAGGAGAGACAGACGGGGTGAATTGCCGGCGACAAGGTCACCGTCTATACCCCGCTAAAACCGCCGATACGTGCCTTCGGCGTTATACTCGCGCGGCCGTATACTCGAGCCAGCTCTATACCACTCCACTCGCTCTATCGCATTCTCTCAACGCCTCTCGCACCTTCCTCCACGCTCTTTCTATACGCATACACAGGCCCTCGTCGCTGCCGCTCCTTCTTCCTTCTTTCTCTTGACGATCACGACCACGATGACGCTGTTTGCCTGCCTGTTTTCTGCCTGTGCATCCGCACGGTGGACGGCGTCCGGGTGCACGTGTACGCGCGCACACGTGAATGTCCGAGCGAGATAGAGACCGGCTAGTATAATAGGAATAAGGAAAGTGATCCTCATGACTGATCGCGGGCCTACATGCATACGCGCACCCACACATCCACGGAAAATATGGTCAGCCAGTGAGGAATGTTAAGTCTATATGTGTATGCTGGGAGGAGAGGGAGGGAGTGAGAACAGGACAGGGCTCCCGCAATCGAGGATGTCACTTGCGCCTACGTTTATGGAAGTAGGCCGACAGACGGGCAACAGTGGCTTGCATGTTTCATACGACCACTCGAGTTTCCTGGAATAACGATCCGAAAATTGGAGTGTCGATAGCCGGCCCGTGGCGCTGATGAGCTCCCAGACGACGGCGCCGCCGCCGCTGCCGCCGCCGCCACGCGAGCACTCGTTTCGCAATCTGCTCGATTCGTCGTCGCCAGAGTTCAAAATTATATTTAAAGGGTCAGGGAAGTTTACATCTCGCCGGCCGGCTGGTAGAAATAACGAGGAACAACTTGATAACGAATTGACGCATTAGTGGGGATCGCGCGCGCGCATCTCTAAATACATTTATCTCGAATTTTACAACGATAAGGGAACCCGGACCTTATCGTTTCAGCATCATCCTAGAGCCACTGTTCTATACTGTGGATATCCCGGTGTCTAGCAACTGTCTAATTCACACTATCCGAGAGAATTTGCTCGGATAGGATAAAAGGCTTGCTCATTATTGTCGGAAGAAGCAACGAAAAATATATCAGACACCGTGAACCGGGCAAAAGGTTACGCGGAGCAATCGGGCAGGCGGCGATAGTCCCTCGTTCTCTTTCTCTTTCTCTCCCTCGCCATTTGTGGCGAGTGATTCTGGTAAAGTAGGGGTAAAGGCCTTGAAGTTGAAGAGGCATCGCATAGCCGCCGCTCATAAACTCTCTTTCCCCCTTTGCTTTCTCACTCTCTTTCTCCCTCTGGATCCCCTATCACTCCACTCTTTCGCTTCGATTAATTTTATCGCGGCTGCATCGCCATGCGTTCGAGCCCCTCGCTCCCCGCACGATCATCTTTCTTTTTTCTCGGAGGCGACGTTGGCGTGCCAGGAATTCGCGCAAGTTCGCGCGACACCGATGCCTGCCTATTCACTCGTGAATAATCGGGCCGGCAATTTTGATGGCGAAAGCTAAGCTATGGGATTGGACGTGCAACGCCGTCACCGTCCGGTTGAGAACCGCCTGGGTGCAACGCGCGGCGCTATGCATTTTTGCCGGCGGCGATGATGACGACGACCGACGACGCTGGCCTACGAGGAGAGAGACGGTGCGGTGGCTGTGGCGACGGCGGCTGCGGCTGCGACGACGACATTGTCGGTAGTACTGGCGATGGTGTACCCGATGGTGTGCTGGTATGACGACGTGTTGTTGCTTCTTTGTGAAGGCAACTTACGCGCGCGCGGCGGGCGGCGGCCACTGACAAGTGCACACACAGCGATAACTGGGCGCTCTGATAATATGTACAGTGCAAATACACAATACTACAGTACAATACGTACGTCGGCAGGGGCAGAGACCCAGGAAGGACGCTCGCAGAGAGCGAGCCGGTCTGTACGTTCGCTCGCTACCTCACTCGCTCCCTCCTTCCTCTCCGCTCCTCTCGCACTCGCCCTTCTGCTTCTCGCCGCTCTAGTCGCCTCTCTGACTCTACATGCATGCCTCGCCACTACCTCCTGCCTGACTGCCTCACTGCCGCGCACTCTCGTCACTTCTATCTCTATATTTGCCATCCTCCCAGTCCTTTCTCTTTCACCGACTCACGCCGCCCGAAAACCGACGTGCCTAACACCTCGCACCGCTTCCGCTCGTGCGAGTGCCCATATGTATAAAACCGATTGGGCTTTGCACGACCCCGAGAAGGTCGCCGGATTTTGCCCCGAAGCAGTTCCCAGACAAGTCCGGTAATATATCAGAATTCTTTCAGATCTCGGCACAATTACAGCCTTTATACCACTGGTTCTTTGTCTCCTACTTGTTTTAATATTCAAACAATCGATTCATGAACAATTCGAGAAAGTTATAAAAATATTGAAAAAATCTACTTTTATATCGTATTAAAATATAACGTGGTAAAATGTTGAAAAATTTCCACACTGACAGCGGGGTGACAGACCGACGGAATACACGAGTTAATATAATAGCAAGTTAATATAAAAAGGCTGGTGCGTACGCAGTGCGCGCGGTAACGGTGGCGAGCGCCCGTCCACCGTGAACGACGCGCAGTGTAATACAGTACGCGGTGTCGATTCCCCTTTAAAATCGTGTCGAATTCACGGCGGAACGTTATTTCCTGCTTCCCTTGCAGTTTACGGAGTCCTGTGTGTCTCGGCCTACTGGGACACCCGACACCGCCCGCGCTTCCGGACTTCCACGAGTGCGCGCGACTGTAATCAACATTATATAGGCGGGTAACAGCGCCACGTGCGAATCTCATGCCAACATTTCCCGCCAAAGGCATTTTCTTTAGGAGGGCAGAAATGACAGTTTGATATCCTCGAAAATCCGGAAAATTTCGGCTTACTTACTAGGAGGGTTTCTACTCGAGCGCGAAGATGATATTGATCTGCAAGTCAACGCTTTTTAGAGCAGGCTTGTGGAAAGGTAGGAGAGGACGAATAGCGGAGGCATGTGTCCAAGAGAAGAGAGGGAGAGAGAAGGTGGATATCTAGTGTTTGTCAGTGGGCGAGGAAGTGGACTGAGGATGCTTGCGGGCCGAGAGATTGCGGCTGCTGGAAGCAGCTTCTCTCCCGCTGACGGCGCGCCCCTTCCTAGCTGACCTAGACCTACACCTAGACCCGGCCTAGCTTCTCAACTAGGCGCAGACAGCCGACACGTTTCGCTCCTTTTGTTTTTACTCCGCGGCATTGTCGCACTTCACTTTTCCTCTCCCGGCGTTTGCGCGGCCACGCCAGAAACCGGCTGTGGAATTCCTTAACCCCGAGAAACCGAGACCCCTCTCACTTTTCCCCGACCTTCCCCGCCTTTTGCGCTCGGTGTCGAACGCCAATTGATAACGTCGCGGCGACCACGACACGATAACTCACCCTCGGCGAGTGTTGTCTTAATCGCAGCATCGTCGCCAAGCCGACGTCCGCCGATCTCTCGGCCGGATAGAAAGCCGTTACGTAACAGGACGGATCATCGAGGAGATGCAGACGAAACGGCCTTTTGAACCCTATCTCCCGAACACCCCACTCACCAGTGCTATCTGCGCGCCTGGGCGAGAACCGTGTGCACATTTGGCATGGTGCTTCTAAATCGCTGCTTCATACTCCCGCTCCTATCTCACATAGCCAACTACTGCTGCATGCCAATCGTTCTCTTTAACATGGAATCAATCGATCACTGGGAAGGAAGTGGTTTTCAGGGATAAAGGAATGTGCGAGGGCGAATATTTGAGGAAAAGCATAGTTGGAAAGTGGGTGTAACGGCGGGAGAGTGCGGGATGACAGGGAACATATATACGGAGTGGGCCAGCTAGTCGACCTAGACCTAGACCCAGTCTATCCTCAGAATCCGCTCTGCATCACGTTTCGTTCCTGTATTTTTATCCGGCGCTCCCCTTTCCCTTCGCCCCGCAGCCAACTTGCTTGCGTAACACCAGCCAACTCTGACGTTCCTGCTCCCCGTGAATGTTACATCCCAAGTTGCCTCTTTGCAACAACCTTCTGCCCTTCCTCGAGAGTGCCAAGCAAAGCGATGATCTTGTAAATAGAGAGTGGAATGTTGCTCGGCTATAAGCAACGACGGATGATAAAAGTAAAGTAAAGGAAGAACGCGACAGGAGGCAGAACCTCTCTTTCTTCGGGTAGGCATTATCTTACTATCAGTGGCGGATTGTCTGCATCCGTACCAAACAAGATTCCGATCGCGAGAGGAGGCTCAATCGATCTGAACAGCGCATGCACACCTCCTCTCCCATGGTGTATAAGTGTAGAGATATGCTAGACCGGTTTGCAAGTGCTGATAATCGGCAGCTGTGCTCGAGCGCAACGAGATGTTTGCGTTACGAGCCGCTGCTCGCCGGAAGAAAAGAATCGGCCGATCGAAAATAGTTACGACACCGAGTGAAAAGAGCAGGCACACTGGCAAACGAATCTGCCAGTGGAAAATGACAGTAGCAGAACAGAGACATTGCAGGAGCCAGCTGTAAAAGTTTTCGGGCGCGCGGTCCAGTCTTTTTTCTCTGCGATGGTACTGTCTCTCTCTTTCTCTCCCTCTCTTTCGTTCTCTCGGCATCATCGTTCGCCGCAGCCGTTTCGCTCGTTTCGTAAGCGCGCACTTGTTATTCGCCCGGTGATCCCGACTTCTATTTTTTCTTCGATTTCCCCCGATCCACCCACCCCCCTTGCTCTGTGTACGTGGACGCGTATGTATGTATCGCTGGCCCCTCCCCACCATCTCCTGCTCTTACGTAGCACGGCAGAGCGTCTGGCGATCTTTTAAAAATACCCGAGGAGTACTTGATCTAGGGCAACCAGGACATCCTCGATCCCCAAAGATCATTTGCTACCGCGCGCCCGCCACGGTGACCCACACGCATTATTTTCCCATCCGACGCTTTTTCTCTTGGCCGCTCGCGCCGCGTGACTGACTGGCAAACAGTACTGCCGTTTTCCCTACGTCGACTGACAACAGGCACGGCTTCCCCCTGCCTCTTTCCCTGGCGACCGCCGTCAGCGGGGCCAAGCCCGTCGCATTTCGGGCTTTAAATAACCTCACGCGAGCGAATAACGTTTTCGCAGCACGAAGAAAAGAAATAACGCGCTCGGCTCGAAGAGACACGTCCAATCGAAGGTACGCCGCCGTCACACATCGTTCCGCACAGATTTAAATGGTAATTCATGCCGGGGTTACAGCACGATGCCAAAGTTTAAGTGCTTGCAATGTAATTAATACCGCTGGCTGTCCACCTCTCCGCACGCCGCTCAGTTGGCCAACTGGGAAATCGAGTTTATTGTGGGAGCCGACGAAAAAGTGTCCGAGTTCCCTCGGACCACGCAACTCGTCCGCGATGCGAGGTGGACGCACATTTAATGGCGATTCGAGACCGCTTAGCAGAACCTTGTAACGCTTTGCGAGACGATGCGTCCTCAACATGAAAATGTGTGCCACGCTGCCAGCTTGCCAGAGCGTGTGCCATGCGACACTTTCATTCTCGACGTGCCCGAAGGGTCTTTCACACATAGGATCCTGACATAGGAGGCACGCGCACTCTCGCTAACGCGTCGATCGTAATCCGATGATGATTCCCGCACCGAGAATAGCAGGCTTCGATTCTATTCTTTCCTGTATTTCTATTCTCGGTCTACCTGGCGCCAACTACCCGCCGAGCAAGTTATCTGCCCGGTTAATGCCTTCATCCGAGTTAATTCGCCCCCGACTTTCATCTCCCGCGGCTTTTAGGATAGGTCAATGTGCGATCGACATCGCGACGCCGGAAACCAACGGAAAACTCGACTCTTTGTCTGGCAGAGTTGCGGTTATTTCCGATACGTTTATTTGGTATATCGCTGTCGCGCTCCTTTGAGATAAAAGAGGACTGGTGGCGAATCTGGTTTGGCAAAATCGTGGAAAAAGCTTTTGGGAGCTGGTTGGCAGAGTGCGTTCGTGCACTGGCCGGGATCCGGATTTACAAATACCGTGTGTGTTCGACGAAAACACGATGCTAGCGGGGCGACAGGAAGAGGGTCATAAATAAGACAGAGAGCGTTTTCCCAGGAGACTGGAGGATCAAGCCGATAAGGCTCCGAGCGGAACAACGACCGAGGAAAAACTCCTACGAACAAAGACCTCAGCCACTCTGCCCCTAGTTGGAGATGCCAAGCAAGATCTCTGCCGTCTATGCAAATCAATGTGAAGTAATAAGAAGGCAACCGCGCCGCTGGCCGAAATTGATTTCTTTCCCTGGCGGCTCGTAAGAAGATCGGTGAGAATCCCAATGCGAGAAAGTGAAGTGGCGGAGCGGCGCCAGAGTGGATTCTCGAAAACTGTGTCACGTTGGAGTGCGGAGGGCCTTAACAGGTTGAATTTTCCTTGAAGGTGTGTGGCCGACCGCCTCCACGAGAGAGGAGAGCCGCCGCCGGTGATCCGGCCAGGCACACCGCAATGGGAACACGGCCGCCTCTGCTCTCGGCTCTCGGCTCTCGGCTCTCGGTTTCACAGCTCTCTCGCTCTCGTCTCGGCCTCTCCGCCCGTGTGGTGCAGTTGGAGGGGCGCCCCGCAAACGTTACCAAATCACTATGGCGTAACATTTTGCTTATTCACGTTCGATTATACAATCCGGCACACTTTTACTCCGTGAGCTCGCCGCTCTGCTGTCTCTCCGTGTCTCTGCCTCGGTCTTGGGCCCACCGTCGGAGTAAGAAAGAGAGCATACACCAGACCAATCTGTCTCCGCAAGCACACCTATGTACTCTACGTTCTGCTCGTTACCAATTTTTCTCGCCCGACTCGCCTTCACCCGATCTCGTACGTACATGCACAACCCGTCACACTCGAGCTATACACACAAGACTGCAGTGCGAAACCGCGTGTAACCTTTCCTAGGTGAATTTTTACGGAAACCCTCTGGCGAACCGACCGAAATACCGCTAGCCTGGTTAAGCACCGGTCTCCGCAGTGCTTGACCGAGTATCGTGGAATTACTTGAGCGCGCCGAAGCACACACTTTCGCTCTCTGATCTTGGTGTTTACCGGCGTAGATCTACCTGCTAGTATGTATGTGCATCGCGCATATGTAGGTGATTTAAGTGATGCGGTTCTATTAGAGGCGGGATGCAACGGAAAGGAGGCTGAACGCATAGCCGCGCTTTGGAAACACTTTCGACCGGGGAAAGTTCGATCTCATTGTCGGTGGAAGCTCTCCGGGCAATCATCGGGCGGCGCTTGTAATAACGAATAATGAGTCCCATTTCCGCCGCTCGCCTTTTTCCCCCCATAATTGATAGGCCGAGAGCGCGCGCGCTACAGGTTTCACCGCGGTTCAGCGACGACGGGACAGCTTTTCACTTGGAACTTCCCCCGTGTGTGTCCGCGCTATGGAGAACAAACTGCAACCTTGGCTGCGATCCGATTCGAGCGCGGCCGCTCGGCCGCCTGTTTGAAATCACGACACTGGCCAGGTGTGTACCCGCATGAAATCAGCTGTCGGCTAATCGAACTCGGTACC
The DNA here is from genome assembly GCA_964023945.1 of Ectemnius cavifrons. Classification (NCBI taxonomy): domain Eukaryota; kingdom Metazoa; phylum Arthropoda; class Insecta; order Hymenoptera; family Crabronidae; genus Ectemnius; species Ectemnius cavifrons. The sequence goes on along the minus strand of OZ030384.1, from coordinate 11,765,767 downwards.
GAGGAGCGCAGCACTCGAGCCAATTGCGCAAATGTCACGAGAGTTAAGAGCGCAACCGCTCATCCGCACCTGCGAATTTCCTTCGGCCAAAAGCTCGTCACTCGACGAACCTTTGAGAAATAGCTAGCAACTTATGAAATTATTGAAGCGAAAATATGAAATTAATAATCAAGCCGCTCGACAATGTGTTAAGAGAGAAGCGTGAGAGCGTTTCCTATGGCGAGATTGAGGAAGGGAGAGGCGAGCTGTTCGTGCGTTCGCGAGGCAACGAATCGGGAAAAAGTAAGTGGGTCAGGAGAGCGAGAGACGTCGGCATCGTTGGCGGGTGCTCTCTTCGAGAAACCGAGTGCATGTGTTGTGCAGAGGTGGCTGTTCGAATTGAGCTGCAATCGGATGCAGTAGGAACACACTCTAGTAACTCTCGTTCGCGTTTTCCCTGTACAAGAAGAGGTGCGGGCGCGGGCGCGAGCGCGGTGGCGGGCCGCTTCATCGCGAGTCCTTTCACTTGGCATCTGCCGGCGATCCGCTCGAGGAAGTCCTTCTCTGTCGCTTTAATAGAGGCGCTCTATCTGGTGAGCGGGAAGGAGCGAGAGAGTGGGAGACTAGAAGCTGCCGGCGGCGGCGGATACCTACTTCCTGCTCCCGTTCGCCAGCGAGTTACGTAGAAATTTCGCGTGCGCGCTCGCGCGACACCTGACCGATATTCCCTCGCGCCAACTCGCCTTTCCAACAACTCCTCTCTTCTCTCCAACGACCAGCTGCCTGCCGCCGCCTTCCTATCGCCTCGCTATCGTTTCATCGTCGTGTGGAAAAGCGACGAAAGCTCGCACCGCTTTGAATAAACTCCTGCTCCGGCACTATTGTCGAGTGTCCGATCGAATAATAATAAGGTGCGAAGATAGAGCCGATAGGAGGCTGTTCCGGCTGGTGGTCTTTTCGAGCGAGAAAAAGCTTCGGCTCTCTTTGCGTCAGATCGGCAGCACACACTCGCTCGAATAAATATTTGCCGATTGCCACCGCGGAGCGAAAGCGGAGCCGAATGTTATCTGACATAATTGTGGTCGCCGATTAAACGGCGTGGCGGTTCAGTGAGACGGAGCCGAGAGACAAAAGGGTCGCGCACACCGCCCCCATCGATTATTCAAATTCTACTTTCGAATAAAAGCGACGAGCGCGTGCGCGTTCGCCACTGGATAATAGCAGGGGAAATTGTCTGGGCGACGAAAATATTTATTCGGCCACATGGGACAGAGAGAGAGAGAGAGGAAACGACGAGCGGGTGGTGAACGTGCACCACCAGATCCCACCGAGATCCGATCGGTATATCGACTGAACCGAAATAAACCCGACCTGTCGATGTTGCGTCAGAGATCTATCGCGGCTCCCGATACCGCAGAGCCCGATATTGAAATCGCTGATTTATCGTCTATCTGCGAGATCGATCCCCGATGGGAACCGCGCGTCGCTAAGATAACGACGAAACGAGGTCAAAGAAAAGGCCCCTCTTCCTCTTCAACTAGTCATCGCTACTCCGAATTCTACCGCTTCCTCCTCAACCCCCCGAGAACTCTCTTCTATCTCACAGAGTTCCAGAAAATCTATTTCGATGTTATCTCGATCCCGAGTTCTTCCGGATTCCATAGCGACTATCTACCATCGGACTTTCCTCTCTCGACGATGCGTCTCGGGCACATTGATCTTTCCCGAGTATACACCAATCACACTGTCATTGCTTCTCACGATTCGAGTACGCAGATTAATCCTCATATGGGTAATAAGTTAGTGTAAAATATTCAACGGCTTCTCAAGAATCTCGACACTCCAATCCATATACCGCTGGGACATGGCTCTGTTTTCCGAGAAGCGGAACTATCGAGCCGAATAAGAAAGAGTATATGATTCGAGAATCATCGAGCTAAAGCAATCTGGAATAAATATTAATGCTGAGGGAATTATGTCGGGGGATCGAGCATGATACATCGAGCGGAGAGGAGCGAGCGATAGTTAAGAAGGCGTTGACATCGCCAGTTCTCGGAAAGCGAGGCTTCCAAGAGCTGGGGGCGCGCGAAAAAACAAGTTCTCCATAAACTCACGTGTGGGAGGCTGGCGGTAATGCAAGTGCTGGAGGCTCTGCGTTTGATGGTGATGGTGATGGTGGGGTGGGCCCATGGCCGGGCCCATGGTGTGGCTGCCATGTTGGTGGTGCGGCGAGCTCCCCCTGTGCGGGTGATACTGGGATGGATGGTGCTGATGAGGATGATAGGACGGCGGCAGGAAGCTCCCCGTCGACGGATACACACCAGGACTGTGGCAGGCTGTCCTCCCCAATGCTGTCCCACCAACACACAAACGCACATATCCCAATTGTAAAACTGTGATCCACTTAAAAGCCGTGTCCATCCAGGCTGCGGGCGAGCGCCCCAGACTCGGACAGACTCGTTCTAGGTATACTCTTTAAGTGGACAGCTCTGAAAGTTGCCAAGTGCTCTCTCTCTTTCCCTCTGGACAAGCACCAGTGAGAGAAAGAAAGATAAGAGCAAGTGAGTGGGCCTTACCTGAGGAGAGGTGAGAATGATGGGGCGCTAGGCTCGGCTGGAGGGACGAATTAGGATTGAGCCTGGCTTTTAATAGGAGATTCGCGTCCTCGTTGCCACCGGAGGACGTGCTCGACTCGACGTCGCTGACTCCGCTATCCGCGGGGCTTGCTGGCAGTGATCCGCTTCCTGCCGAGGTCCGGAGCGGTTCATTGAAACAGAAAAAACACAAATTCCCCTTTTGTAATTAGTACAGAAAACTCCGACCCACTAAGGGGACCTGTCCTGCCTTATACTCTATTATCGTTTATCACATGTCACGCCTAATTGCCAAGCCAAACTCGCTTCTGATTTTGGCCAACTAGTTATCCGGTACTGACTAATCGGCTAGGTCAGCAGATCTAAGATGGATATTCAGGAGCAGGAGGCGCCGGTAGTTTGGTCGCAAGGGGTTTGTACCGCTTAAGCGAATTAGGTGCTCCAAGGTGGTCCAGCCGCTGCGCTGCGATCTCGCGTCCGGCTTTATCGAGCGAACGTGTTTTCGCGTGCGCCGTCAATTAAAGGCATCTTTATGCAACGGGCGAAGGTCATCCGGTCATTGGGTATGCATATCGCTCCAGCTTCCCACGGTGGCTCACTCTCGTGCACTAGCAGGCTCGAGAGCCACGACGCCTCTTTCTCTCGCCAGTAGCCGAGCATCTTAAACCAGTCCTAAAGGGTCCAGCATCGGGCGATCCTCTTCTCTCAACTGGCATCTCCCTCTTTTATATTGGCTATCATCATCGCTCTCTTCTCGGTTCGCTCGGTGTCGCCGGCTCAAGAGTCTCTCCTCGTCGGCAGCCGCCACCGCCGCCGTCGCTGACGCCGTCGATCTTCTCTCCTCTTCTTCGGGCGAGTTATGCAAAAGGCAGTACGAGGGATCGTGCGAGGACAGAGCGCACGCCACGGCACCGCTCTGCACTCACCGCCAGAATCATCGGCCATCTCAGCAGCTTTATGCAATGAGCACCATTATTTCGGTAATCGACCTGTCGGCTTGCCTCCTCCTCCCTCTTTCTCCAGTGATTCCTGAACCGGATCGTTAAGGAAACCACGTAAATCCTTTAACGCCGCCGCTTACGTCAGCCTGGCAAAATTCCTCGACAGAGACATACGAGTGTGCGCGCCTTCAAGGAAATCGTGTCTCACCCTATTGCATTAATTCATACCGAAAGCTACCGGCTGGGAAGCAGGAAAACTCGGAATTAACGATTGCCATGGATCGACCGCTAATAAATTAAAGGGGCTGATCGTGAGATCCGAAGTTACGGGACAGACAGCGCAGAATCCACGCAAGTGGATTGGCCCAGTTTGTAATTTTAGGGCGAAGTGCGGCTGGAGCGCGGTGCCTCGACAATGGGATTCCGGGAGATCGATATGCCAGGCCGCGACCACGATAAATAGATAAATAGAGAGCTTCGCCCTTCTAGCACGATTAAGTCTATCGCGAGAGCACGGCGAGAGCACGTGGAATTGTTGCCTAGTTCCGTTGAGAAACAGGAAAAATGCAATTCAATCTATTCAAAGTAGTTTTCCATGTAGCATTAATCGAAGTGGAAAAGGAGCCGCACTTTCTGCGCCCGACGTACTTATACGGTTATCAATTTCGTGTGACCTTCTGCGCGGAGTTCCGTTTGCGCAACTCCACTACCAGCCCACCTGTGTTCGATGTTTTGGTGGCGGCTAACGCCAATTGCGAAGTACGAATGCTTTGGAATGCTTGACGCGGAACTTTCACGGGAGTAAGTGACTATCTAGTGCTAGCTGGTTGCCGAATCTCTCACATACTAGCGATAGGTATACCTGGCGTGCTCGTTGTGGCGATTGCGGCAGTGGTATAGGGCGGCTGGCCCATCTGACCGTGTGCGGTCAAGTGTCGGCCGTATCCGTTTTGCACGGCGAGGCCGTGCTGTTGGGGATGCTGCGAGAGGATGCCATGAAGCAGTCGGGTGCTGGTGGAACTGGTGGTCGTGCCGGTGTATCCTGGCTCGGCCTTCACACTCGCCAGACCCAGCTGCTCCTTCTCGCTCGCGTCGTGTGGTTGCACCTCCCTCGTGTCCACTGAAACAATCATCAAAGAAAATACGAAACTGTTAGTCAAGTGAAAAAACCAAACGATGATGACTAGCTCGGATAAGCTCGAAGGAAGAGCGGCGAACGAGCGCGCGCGCGCGCTTGTGCGGGGGGGAAAGGAGACGGTAGAGGTGTTCTCTCTTTCTGGCGGGGCACAGCGGAGAGGAAGTGAAAGCCGGCGTCTCTCCTTGACCCACTGCAACGTTTCTACCTTCCTTTCAGGCAGTGCCAACCTCGCGGCTTCATTAAGCAATTTCTCGTGCAGAGCGGTTGCGCGCGCGCTGGAAAACCTATCAACCGAATTCACTCTCTCGCTCGACCTCTTCGACGATTCGGGCCGGGCAAGAAGGTGGAAGCTTGGGAGGAAGTCGATCGTATGCATAAGTATCCACGGATGTATCTGGTTCTTTGACGTCACAAGAGATTCGTGAATGGAATAGCTCATTACGAGTGATGATTACAGTCCAGCTGTATCTGTTATGGCTTCGAGTACAGAAGCAGGAGTCCAGCATTCGTCCGGGAAGGCGGCAATTTGCCGGGCTCCGAACTCAAGTTTTATCAACGGCGGACAGATGCTCGGCCCACCGAGACTTATCTCTCCGGCGAAATAAACCAAATACATGCCTATTTATATAGCGCGCATTTAAAGCCCGTGGAATGTTCTCCGGCGTACGATCGTCTCTTTCAACGCGCATCACGTTCGGGCCATTGTTCCTGCAGACTAAAGTTTAGAGCTCCATACAACGGGAAACTTGCAAGCAGGCTTGATTATTGTCTGGTTTAAGGAAAGGGATGACGACCTCGCATAACCCTTGCGGCACGTATCGAGGGTGCATTTCAGATCAGCGTATTCTACTTGCTTCTCCTACGGCGGACTAAATAATTCCTGCTGCTAGTGGACTGACTTCGTCGAACTGGAGTTGCAAATAAAGGGGCTTGTTATCGTCCCGCTGAAGTACGCTCATTTTCTCTTACCGTCCTACTCGCTTTCCTCCTCGTTGACGATCGCGACAACGATTCGCCCGTAATTTCGAGTCGCTTCGAATCGCCGACAATTCCGCTCTCTAAATCTTCCTCCACCTTGTCAACCGGACATCGGAGAAGACGACTGGTGAATATTCCCTGTACGACTGTTACTCTTGACCGGAATTAGCAATGGTTCGACTATACGGTGGACTCAAGGGACGTCGGATGAAAGGGAGCCTGTCTCACGGCTGAATGCCTAATTTTACCTGACAATGGAAAATTTTGCTGAGACCTACCCTGCACGTACGAAGTGGCCGAAGGTCAGAAAGACTGGGCCGAATCCACCCCCGCACTATCACCCTTTGTCTAGTGGATCGGCCAACTTTTCTAAGAGGATTTCTTATATAAAACAGTGTATAGTGTAAGCGGTGAATGGGGAGCGATCGAAATCGGGGAAAGGTGTCGATCGCCTGGCGAATTCGGCGTGTGTGGTCACAAGTGTATGTAAGGTCAGCGCTTGCCGCCCGGGCCACGCAACTTTCTCGTCTTGTTCCCCGGCTCGTGTTGCGTAACGGTAACAACTCTCTCTTTCTATGTGACATCACGCGCGAATATGTCGCGCGAGCATAACTGTTCCCCGATATCGAGAGCCACTCCTAACACCTACCAGAATTACTAGAGCTTCGCTGCATCCGACGCGACTGCAACGTCCGTGCAAGACGTGACTATGAAGTGCCATTTGAATTAACGAGCGAGCCGCTCATAAAACCTTAATAAAAGTTCCCTCTAATGAACAGTCAGCGCAGCTTCACACAGGCAAAGTTCAGCACGGGAAAAGGTCAGCCTCTCCACGCTCTCTTCCGTGTCCCAGAAAATCACAGGTGCACATACTGCACGTGGCATCTACCTTCTCCAAACTCGTGTGCTGGAGCGAGGTGGGCGTAAAAATCACAGGCTTCGTTGCTCTCGCGAAAGTGGCCATCGCACGAAGATCGATCTAAGGCCACATTGTAAATAAGGCTCGAGTGAGAGAGATTTCTATCTAACCTGCCGTTACTCCGTAGAATCAAGTTAGGATGTGTGATTGCCGGTTGGACACTAGTCCTCTCAAATGTGACCGTTGCCTCGTATCTCATACGATTACGTAAAGTCGCGCGAAAAACTTTCACGTTTTTACCAAGTGGCCACTTATCCCGGCGGCGGTAATTACAGTCGAAACACTCGCCACTCTACCCTGCCCACATTTGACGTCCGAATTCATGCACTCCTACAATAATTGATATCATTTGGTGGGGATTGCTCAAAAGTTCAGATGGACATTGGAACGGCAGACGGAGTATCGGAAATATTGGCTAGACGTTGATGTGTAACGGTGGTAGAACGATCGACGGTTGGATGCTCGACTCTGAAACAATAGGGACGGTGTATCGGGGTGGCCGATCGATATCCGCGAGTAAACGCGCCACTAATTAGACGGCTTAATTCATTCCTTGCACGCAGTGAGTAAGAGTAATACACGCAGCTGCTGGTAGGCTGCTAGCTATTTTGTAGCCATTCCCAACCGGTAGACAGTTAAGGTCTCTGACAGTGAACGCGCGGATTGCTAAAGCCGGAAATTTCGATACAGGAAACGACGAGCCGCTTTGCATCTTTCCTTCTCACTCGCACCAGACAATTTAACCCGTTCTTTCTTTCCTTTGGCGGTGTGCAGCGAGGAGAAGTAGGAGGAGGCCTGCTTGCTTGCTTGCTCGCTGGTTCTTTCTCGGCTTGTGCGCGACCCACTTCCTCCGTCGAAACCGAGAGTGCTTCTCTGTTGGTGTGGGTCGCCGCAGCGTGTGTCCCTCTTTTTCGCTCAGAGTCATCTGTCGCGCTCTTATCGCACGCGACCACCACCGAACTCAAGCCGAGAGACCCCCCCGAATTTTTCTGCTCCATATCACTAACTTCCATTAACAGTCTCCTAATGCCATATGTGTGGCCTGGGGCTGTCTATATATGGGTGAATGTACGAGAGGACACTGAAGTGCTGAGCCCGGGAATCCATGAAACCAATATGTACGACCGAGGCGAGAAGACTTTTTTCCGAGTTAACGGTTCGAGCTCCGAAAGGATCGGATGGTAATCCGATCGAGAGGCTTTATCTCGCCCCACTCCCTCGAAAATTCCGGCAGTACCGATCCAATTCCTGCGGGGAAATACATATCGGTGGGATCGCAGGCCGAATGAGAAATTGGAGGGTAGCGAGCTTCGGGGGTGGCAGTCGAACCGCGACCTACCTAGACACCCCCGGGGGAGACCGAGAGATTTTTGGCTCTCTCTGTCGTCGCTTTACCCTGACAGTTCTCCTGCCTTTCAATAGCAGGAAACGCCAGTGTGGCCCTGACCTATTTCCAGCGATTCTCCGTCGAACGGCAGTAGCAGCCGTCGCGCATCGAGCATTGTCCCGAAAAGGAAACCTTCGAAAAGAAACGGGAACGGATCCAGACTCTAGTAGATACTCTCCGGTATACAGCACGCCCATTTCCTTGGAGCTTTCTAAAAAGGGATGAAGGAGGGTGTGGAGGCACAAGGACTAATATGGGGAAACACTTTCTGCGAGAAAGTACCGCTCAGACCTTCGGGAGAAAGACAGGGAAAGTGAGACCACCAGCACTCGAGATCTTTGTTTACTCTGGGAACTGGGTTCCCTGTATTGCGACTTCTATCAAGTTCACGATGAATTACACGGATAAAAAGGACTTTCCATAGGAGTGCATGCAGTGCCTGTGAAACAAAGAGGTGTTCACCAGTGAATGACGAACCCTTTGTCGTAATGATCAAAAAATAGATGGGGATAGGGTTGAAAAAAAGCCTGATGAAATGGCAGGAGGCACGGATGGGACAGGTCAGTTGTTTTTGAGGCGAGTATGCTCAGCTGAATTCCGTTCTCACGGGGGTGGGCAACCCTTCCGCTCATTAGGGCGTCAAATTGGGGCTCGTCGGGGCATCGGGTCCCGTTAAAAGTCTAGCTACTCTCTGCTGGATCGCGAGAAAGTGGGTTAGACTTTAGGGTCTCGTCGCCTCGAATCTAACGGTACCTGTTGGGATCTCCAGGTAGAAGAAGGACATAGGGGGATGCTGGGGCGAGCAGATGGTCCACGGGCTTTTAGGCGCTATCTTTCCCGTTCCCTTTTTTCATCGGGCTTTCCTCAGCCAGATCTATCCGGGCATTGACGCACTCTACCTTTCACGGACGAACAAATCGAGGTCGATTGCCCTTCGGGTGCAGCCACGCGACCCCTGCGTTCACGAACTCTTCCACACCAATTTTTGAAGTTTCTCTCCGGTTCAAAAAACCCAGTTATTCCTTGCGGACACGGAGACATCGGTCGATGGTCTGTTATGCAAGGTGTCAGGCGTGGAATCTAATTTCTCAATTGCGTAAGGGGATTTAGTGCGAACGGTGCGTCGACGGACCACCGGATTTTCGACAACTTTCTTTTCCCCTGCACGCACGTACATAATTCCAAGCGGCGATAAGCAATCGGCTAGACGACACGGTTTCGATTGCGAGAAATTCGACGGAGAAAAGGTCACTGGCCAGAATTTTCGAACTGCTGGCCGAGATGTCTGTCTGTGCACGGTGTGCCGTTAATTCGCTGCCAGGCTGCGTGCAAGAGGGAAGAGAAAAAGGTGTCAAGGACGAGGCAGCCAGAGGAGAACACGTACGAAGGCACGCAGAATTGCGAGTCACGCGGAATTAGCGCGCGTATCCCGAGAGAACCAGTTGCGAATGGACGAACGAACGAACGAACGGCAGATCGGTTACTTACTTTGATTAGAAAATAGTACTCCCGTTTGCCCCGAGCATTGTATAATGCTGCGGGGCCTCCGCGTATACATATGTATACACGTCGAGGCTCGATCGTTCGCGTTCTCTACATTACATAATGCCAAGTGGCTGCCCTAGCGCACTGCCTGTCAGATGATATAATAAAAGGATGTCGATGCTAGTATGTCGCTCGAGCCTCCAAATCATCGGTCATCAATTCTTCCCGAGGCGATTCCCCCATTTCATCTGCATCGGCGCGCCATTTCGGTGCCAACTCACGAGACAGCGAGCATCTCTGCCAAAGACAAGGGAAGATAGTTTAAGGCCGAGTGACAAACTATTAAGACCTCAAGCAGTCTCTGCCAGAGAGAAAGGAAAATGCGGTGCAGAAATGGAGAGGGCGAAGTCCGCCAGGCGGAAAGGGTAAATACGAGGATTGCTTACAGTCGAGAAAAGCGTACTCGACCCTTTTGCGCGAGAGCTAGCGAGAGGGGCGAGTCTCGGGGTAGCGGGTGAGAGGGTTGCCAGCACAAAAAGCGCGATATCCCTATTACGCGGTCTCGCGTTTGCCCACGCGATTCTCTCCTCTCCTCTTCTCTCCTCTCTTCTCACTCGCTCTGTCTCCCGCTTTGCGGCCCGCAGATGCTCGAGAGGGGCATACCCTACACCTCGTTGCTATAATAGTCTAGGTAGCTCCTAGCGTAGGCTCGCCTAGCCCACAACACGCTTTACTATGTAGGTCAGGGCTGGTGCATTCAACGAGCGCCGTTCTGCTCTTCCTCTATGCGCCGCCGTTCTCCTCCACACACACATACATACATACACATACTTATCTATCTCTCCACCTATATGCGCCTATATATCGCGATCGAATCTTCTCTCTCTTCCTCGCCTTCTCTCCTTCCTCCAGTGACCTCCTCTCTTTCTAAAGAGCTCTTCCCCGAGGAATTTGGCGAGGAGTAAAGAAAGAGTGCTAGCTTCGCAGGAAGCGGTAACACGCTACTCAGCAACTACTCCTAGCTATTTCCTGGAAGCGGGTCGGGCTTCGAGGACTTCGATTCCGCATTCACGTAGACGTAGAACGAGGCGTTCGCGGAATATCGCCACTTGGGCCCAGCCGAGAAATGCTTCCGGTATTCGGGGAAGATTGATAAAGGTTGGTTAAGCCGTGAAATTAATTGTGCCGGATGTATCTAGGCCCCACGCGTTGTTGGATTCTTGCCGCGGCACTCGTGAGATTGCACCGAGGCGATGGTAATTAATGCACCTCTCGTGGCGGATATTGATCGTTCTACTGGGTGTACCTTTGAACCGAGGAACGATACCGATACACTTCTACGATAATTAGCGGACCACTCTACCTGTCTTACTACGGATCTATGGGATGTCCGGTTCTATCTGGAGCGGCGATCTCAAGCGTACAATGTTACTTCTGCAGTAGCCTCTAGACTTACCAGCCAGCTCCACTCGTGATGAAGCTGGCTGGCTCGAAGACACGACGACTCTTTTAACCGGACGATGCCAGTGATGCACGGGAGGAGGAAGTAGCTCTCGTTGGAGAGAAGGTTCAAAAGGGTGGCGCGGGGGATGAGCGGGGGAGCAGCTCGGCAACGCTCGAAGGAGCAGCAGTACGCCAGCATTGATCCCACTAACACACATTTTTTCTATTTTTACGTGTAATCACGCCCCACTTTCATTAATCGGCGAGCGTGCCAAGTGTCAAGCGTCTTCGCAATTGGGACACCCGGTAGACGAAGGTAAGCGTCTCCGTGCCAACGTTCCAATAACCACCCAAGAGCACAAGGACAGTCTACCCCAGTTTTCCTATTGCGACCGCCTACGGCACGTCCTTCACCAGCTCTCTGCCCCTCCTCCCCCCCGCGCTTCCCTCGCCGACCGCCCGACACCTACTACTACTACCACCTCGTTCCGCGCGCGACCCCTCGCCCTCGTCAGCACCACCTCCCCGCACCCGGCGATCCATCCATCCCCCCAGTCCTCCTGGGCTCTCGCTCTCTTCCGGGCCGATCGGCGTGGAAAATGTCGCGGAAAATCGATGGAGAGGCCCGAGGGAGCGAGCAGCGTGGAAATTCGTGAGGCGTGAGTGAGCGGACAGGCAGGCAGGCAGGGCGCGCGCGGGGCGGATAAAGGGTGGGCAGGCAACGATAGGCTTGGGGCGAGCGCGGCCTGATACGGGATCGACGAGGACGCCCCGGGGGGACGAAGGAGGAGAACCGGGCGACCGTTCGGGTTCGATCATCCCCTTAGTCAAAGACGCGCTGAAGAAATCCTAGCGCGCTTCAAGGAGAAAAAAGAGAGCAGACTCTCCCCCTGCGCGAGCGCGGCTGACGATAAAAAAGGTTCGCGCGCCGCTCGGCAAAGAGCGAGGAAATAGGAGAGGCGCCCCTCTGCCTTTCCGCCACGTCGAGTTTTTCCCACCTCGCTCCAACTAGGAAGCATCCTATCTCTCAATGGGGGAGGTGCTTTCAATAAAGTAATAGAAGAACAAAGTTTTTTCCCATCGGTGTATCGATAGGATAGACAAGCTCGTCGTGGTGACCAGTTCCGAGAAGCGAAGTGCACCGAGCTCCTCTCCGGCTATCCCGCAGTGGGACGCCCCGGCTGAATGTAGGTCAGTTTCGCGGGCGCATTTAGAAGTGATTCTAAATCACGGCTGGGAGAGCATATCTTTGAGAGGAGCGGGGCCGATCACCGTTCACGATATATGTTACAAATCGGGAGCGCGGCGAGGGTGCTGCTACTGCTGCTGCTGCTCTCCGCTCTCGGCGATCGACTGCTCTCACCTGAGTAAACGCACGCCCGGTTTAGGCGTGCCTAATTGTGAGATCTGTTTTTCGGAATTTTGAGCACAGCCTCGAACTGCCACCGCCACCGCCGACGCCACCGACGCCGCCGCTCGCTAGATACGATCTTTTCCTGCTCGCTGGCTGCCAAGGAGAAATCGTTTATTCCCCTTGACGGCGTGCGCGAGAGGACGACGAGCTGGTGCTGGTGCTGGTGCTGGTGCTGCTGCTGCGAGGCTATGCGCACGTAGGTGCGAAAAGGTGCGCGGTAGTCCAAAGGTGAGACTAAAAAATGCCCGCTACACTCTAGGACTTGCGGAGGGCGGCGGTGGGAGGAGGAGGAGGAGACGTCGGACCATCGTAGACAAGCCGCGGGCGAGAGGGTGCCAGCAGACAGGAAGTTAGTCCTTCCTTCCTCGGCGGGCCAATATCCTGAATCACAATGAGCTCTCCGGCGCACTCTCGCCTGCTCGCTTGCGCGCTTCCCCGAACCATTAGCTATTTAAATATAAGCGACGACCATTCTCGCTTTCCATATTGTTCCTCTAGCGCACCTCCGATTCCGACAGCCAGTCGAACACCAGGAGAGCTAGAGGACAAACACCCCGAATGCCAGGATTCACTCTCTTCCTCGCCAGTGAAAAGTGGCGAGTCAGCATGAGTCCGGTATCTAGCGAGAGTGAGAAAAGTAGGAGGAAGGTGGTAAATAAGTGGATAAATAAGTCGATAAATCGTCCGGCGCAGCGAGGCGAATCGTCCCGGACTCTCTTCTGGATCGGCTAATCAGAGTCGAGTTCCCGGCAGTCGGAGAAAGAGAGAGAGGGAGAGTGCGAGAGCGAGTGAAAGAAGGCGCGCTCTTCATCTCCCCTTCTTCGAGCGCTCGGTTTCGCGGCTCTAATTGCGCGAAAATGAACCGATGAGCCAAGGCCGCGGTGAAAGGAAATAAATACACAGGCGATAAGAGAAATAAAAGGGGCCGCGCGCCGGAGTGGAGGAGGGGTGGGTGGGGGGCCGCCTGCATTAATTAAGAAGCGGGGAGCTCGTGCGCGAGAGGCGGTGGCGGCGGCGACGGCAGCCCGGTGGTGATTAACCAGTCCATGTACTCTCCCTCTCCGCTAATCACTCTCTTTCTCCTTCTCTCGCGAGCTCGGGAAAAAAGAGAACTCGTCGGGCGAAAGTATGCACGAAGACTGCTATGTAGCACGCATCGGGATCGAGAGGAGGCCGAGGCGACCGAGACCGAGGCCGAGACAGTTTAGAACGCAGGCTAAATAAACGCAGTGACAAAAGGGATCGTTCCCTCTGCTATCTCGCACTTGCGTTCTCTTCCTCCCAGGGCAGCCGTTGTCCGGTGGAATGATCGTAGGTTAATGACGTCGTTCGACGATCTGCAGGGCGTGTCCGAGTTGGGTCTTGTTTTTCAAGCTAGCGTGAAGGCCGAACGCACCCCCGCGGCTGATTAAGGCCGCCTTCTCCCGCCCGCCACGGCGCGTCGTCGCTTCAAGAGAAACACTCGAGGCTCTCTACGCTTGCTCGCGGCCTCGTTTCCCTTCCCCCCTCGGCCTCCGCTGATCGAAGCATCTTCATTTCCTGATTAAGCCGCTGGCTGCTCGCCTCCGTCTCGTCCCCCCTTTCTTGCCCCCGGCGACGGCGGCGGCGGCGGCGGCGGCGGCGGTGGTACTCACAGTTCGCCGCTGCTCGACCAGCCCGAAGAGGAAGAGAGTAAGAGAGCGAGAGAGAGAGCAGAGAGCGCAGCCGGAAGTAATCTGTCTTCCTCTCCGGCGAGCACTCCCGCCGAAGGAGAGGGTAAGAGGCCAACCGCCAGCCAGTCGTGCAGCCACAAGACTGACGGAGATGCTGGAAGAGCGGGAACGAGGGAGAACGACAGAGTGTTCGAGTCCGCTCGAATTCGCTCGGAGTGATTTAAAGGCTGGAATTATCCTTTGCCCCCCTCCTCCCCTTCTTTCTCGTTCATCCTCCTTCCTAACCATTATACGTCTTCCCGCGTCCTCCCTCCCCGTACGCATTCACCCCTTTCCGCGCCTTTTTATAACACTGGCCGTAGTCGGAGATCCTGCGAGATCCTGGGCTTCCTTGCCTGGGATTGCCAGCCAGCAGAGACTCGTCTTTAGGCGCATCACGTGCTTCTTCTGCCGCTCGGCAAGTCCGCCGGCGTGACATCTCGCTTCTCCAGCAAGAGCGAAAGGAAAGAAGAAGCGCGCGTGCGAAAAGGAGGAACGAGGAAGATTTTTATCTGCGGGCGACGACGCGCTACTTTCGTAACCGAGTCGCCGGCGGACGATTCGTAATTTCACTTTATCTGATTACGTAGTCGACCTCGCTTATCGCTCTTTCACTCGCTCGACCGCGCTCGCGCGCTCGCTCCCGATCGTTCACTCGCTCCTCGAGTGTCGCGAGGCCCTGATAAAAAAAAAAAAACTTGCGCCTTTTCTCTTTATTGGCACACTTCCTTCGGGGGCCGATAAAAAAGCTTTATCTGATAAAATATTAATAAGCGTTACGAGCAGGCCGCCGGGAAAGAGCGGCAGCGGCGGCATGCGTTTCATGGTGGCTGAACAAGGACAGACGGGTGTTGAGTGAAGAGGATTGTAAGGGCTGACCCGAAGGGATAGCGACTTGGATCGCGCCTACTCTCTAATACCGACCGGAAGCCTAATCGTGACTAACCCCGGCCACCGCTGTCTAAAAGAACTTGACTCCGCTACCAGACCAGCTTCATTTATAATCGGCGGAGACCGGAGACCCTTCCTTCCTACCTGCCTTCACCCGTGAAAGGTTTCGAAAGTTTTTCCGGGTGCTTGGTGGAAAGGGGCGAAAGACCGCACAAGGCAGGACAGTAGCACCGAGAGTAAACTTCGAGACCGCCTACGGGCGCGTTGCTGCCTCGGTCGTTAGCTCTCGCTCTCGGTTCCTTGACTTCCACCCAATATCTCCCTCTCTCTCTCTTTCTCCCACGTGCGCACCCCCGAGTCCACCTTAAAGTGGAACGAAGGATCGAAGGGACGACGGTTTGGAGCAAGACAGACTCACGTCCCTCGTAGAGAAAGGGTTCTATATACCGAACGGTACTTTTTCCTAAACGAAACATACCTTTTTTCGGGCTGCCGGCAGCCGAAAAAAAGTCTCGGCAAAAAATGTTGACTTTCAGGAGGTCGTCGGCGTCCCAGCCTTTTAAAAAGTGTCGCTTTTTTAAAGCAGCATTGACTCGAACGAGCTGAAAGAATTCGTAGTTTCTTGTCGGAGGAGAACATGCACCGCACAGTTGCGTGTGATCGCGCGAATGGCCTATATCCGAGCAAACAGTTTTCTTAAAGTGCTACATTCGCATCAGTGAGTTGCGACTGGCCGATATCTTTTTTAAACGCTCTTATCTACACGTACTTTGGTATTTCGGTCGCGACTTCGTAAGCAGCACCGTGTGCTAGAAGGTCGAGGGCGAGCTCGAGGCATCTGCGAGGAGCCTGAGATTTGCCAAGTGGTGCTCCCGTAGTTGCTCCGACGCTCGAGTTTCCGCGTAAGCGGAGAAAGTTGGAAAAATCATCGACGGAGCACAGGGAAAGCCCGAGCAACGCATTCACTGTGCAGGGAGACTGTGACTAAAATGAAAAATGAGAGAAATTTTTCGAAAATCCCCAGCCGACTTTCTCCCGAGGCAAAGGGCCACGCCTCGACCTTTGCTCTTCCGTCCTGAGACAGAACCTTCGAAAGGAAGAAAGGTCGTGGCGGCACCCTGCAGCGATGGATCAGGCAACCAACGAAAGGGTTGAGAGACAATCTTCCTTTCACGGGCTTCCGGAATTCGGTGGCTCGTGCGCGGAAGCACTAGCTAGTAGTATAACAAGCCGGAAGAACGAGAGTCAAATGTTAGAGACTGATCGATGGAGAGTCGGCCTTCTAATTACTACTGATGCAACACCGAGCTAATCGATGAGATCCGAGAGAAGGGAGAAAAGATTAATGAAAATTCCGGGAAATATGAAAGGCGGTTCCTGTCGAGGTGAGAGAGACTAATTTCATTGGGGTTGGGGCAGGTCGCAAGGTATTATCTTAGTGCGTCTCACTCTGTCTTAGAGTTAGGCTCGCTTCGGCGCAAAAGTGGCCGGAGAAAGCGTTAGGAGAGGGCCGATAACGGCAGGGATTGCAAAATCGTCCGAATATCTCGCCAACTCTGGCCCACTCTCTCCTTCTCTTGCTCACTCTCGCTCTCGCACCGCCTGCTACCGTCGCTCTCCCGGCTTCGAACGACCTTCGCGGAGTGGCTTGCGTAATATTTTTATCGGCCGAAATTACGCACACACACGCATGCACGCACGCACTCGAACGTGGCCTCGCGAGCCAGTGAGAGCGCGGTACATCGGCAGAGAGTCGGTAGACCGGCCGCAAAAAATTCTGCAGCGTGTCACGCGACCCAGAACCAGCCGAACCGAGCCGCCTCGCGTTTTCCGCCCCGACAGGCGCACCTTGCCCGAGGCGACTCGCGAACATCTACCTTCTCGGACATATTCCTACCAACGACTAGCATCCTATGATATTTCAATGTCCGATTCACCTGCCAGAAGAAGAAACAAAGCTTTTGTTTCGGTTGCTTGGCAGGACGCGAGCCTTTTTTGCTTGCGCGTTTCTACCAGAATCGGCATCGGTGTCGACGGCAGCGGTACGTGAGAGCTTTGGATTACGCATTCGCCTACGTGTTCGAGAATTCTTTAGCATTGGCATGAACAGCCTAGCTCTCCTGCATTCGGATACAACGTTTACTATGCGTATGCGAATAGTTGAAACGAGTCATCTTTGGTAGGTAAAGTTCGCCAGACGAGAGTGGCCATTGTCGCGATCATTCCATTCAGTTGCCTGAAATCCCGGGGCCCAAACAAGAGTGGTTCTCTCACTCTCTGGCTCGATTGCCAATTATTACGGCATCGAGAGATAATTGGTGGTATCGCGGGCGAAATAATGGCGAGAGGAGGAACTGTTGCAACGCGCGACGATTATCGGCGATCCAATCGCAGCGCGGCGGTTGCCTGGGGAAATAGCGCCGAAATCGCTGAGTGAAAAGCGGCCCTAACGTCTTGTCTTTGTAGTGGAGGTATAATACCGGTTTGCTTTTGTTCTTTGCAAGTACGAAGATGGAGGTTGGCGTTAGGCATGATTGCGAGACGGTAGGGGCGAACGAATCGAGATGTTTAAAGAGGGATGGATCTATCGGACTCACGGTATCTTCTCATAAGATTCTTCTTGTAGGGCTTGGTGCCGGGCGGTCGAGATCGTGACCTCGTGCTTCCGTCTTTCTGATTGTTGTCCGAGCACGAATCATCCGAATCTTCGGAGCAGGTGCGATCCTCCCGATCCTGGGAGTACTCGCTGCCGGCACCGCCGACGAAACAGCCCCGTAACCTGAGAGCTGCTGCGGCGTTCCCGTAGTCGTCCATCGGCTCCTTCCGATCATGATCTTGATCGTGCTCCTCCTTCGAGAACTCGGCGTAATCGCCCACTCTCACGCTCAAGTCCAGCGGCTGATCCTCCAGCATCTTGTTACTCTTGGTTCGTACTACTCTCCTCTAGCACGCGCGCCTTTATCGCCGACCCTTCTCACCTGGCACGTACGCGCGCCAACGCGGCTACCACAGGACTGCTGACATCCTGGCGCGTTGTCCTCAATGATTGCTGGCCGATTACAACACTCCTCGCATTACGCACTCGATATACAAATATTCACGATGTCCCCCAGAGCGGTACACGCGCGTAAATCACCGACCTTCGACACGATTTTCAATTGCGAGTTGAAAATCAATCGAATATCGTTCGATGATAGTACGATAGTAGCACGGTTGCCGGTTAGCACTCGCTGCGATAAACGATGCAAGTCAGTGTCACAGTGTCAAATTGCCCACTTGGTGAGAGCACAATCGAGGCAAAAGGGAAAACTGATGTCAGCCTCGGGGGTGGCTGTGCTTCGGAACGAAAGTGTATCTTCCGGTAATGTTGCTCGCACTGTCTATCTTCCTGTGTATATTTCTGAGTGAAGAGACGATCAAGAGGAGGATCGCGATCACGGCGACGAATACTGGCACCGGTGGCTGCCGCGGCGGACGGCGGACTGTCCGTGCTCTCACTCTCTCGAGGGTGTTTACGTCTCGGAGTACGTCTCGCTGTGCTGGCGGTCGGGCCGAGTGTGGTGGTGGTGGTGCGGGGGGCCTGTGGACAACGGGAGAGGCAGGCAGGCAAGCAGGCAGGCAGGGAGGCGCGAGCGTGGAGCGTGCGCGCGGACCCTCGGCTGGCGGGTTGGCGGGTTGGCGGGTGGCGGGCACTTGCGAGAGTAATCGCGGGTGGCTGTTGGCTGGACCACGGGAAAACAGAGCGCGCGTGACACGGCAAGCCGGTGGAGTGAAGGCGCGCGCGCGCGTACTCCGAAAACTCCGACGGCGGGCGGACGAAAACTGTCGTACTCCTTTCGATTTCTATGACACTGGCCGCTACGACGGTGGCCCGGATTCGAGAGACCGTCTTGCTCCTGTATCCTCGCACACTTCGACTGATCTCTCTGGAGGCTCGCGCGTTCAGGAGACGAGGGATGCTGGGGAGAAGTAGCTCCCGTGGTAGAGAGACGAGAGACAGGGTGGCAGTGGAAGAGGGTGCGAGAAAGAAAGGGTGGATGGAGAGAAGGAACGATCGAGCAAGAGCGAGCGAGCAAGTAGTTGTCGAAGCGTATCCGCGTTCCCTTGCACCGAACTGGCTACGCTCGCCGGTGGCACACTGACTGACTCGGAACCGGGGTAGCCCGCTAGTCCAGACTCGTTCACTCACTACTCCAGACTCACACTCCGACTCTTGGTGCGGCGCGGACTCGTTCTCGCTCTCGCTTACCGCGCCAGCCACTCGGCGCTCCGAATGCTCGGCTTCTTTCGGTCCTCTTCGGTGAAGCCGCCGCTCTGCCGCCACCGCCGCTGCCGCCGCCGTCGCCGTCACCGCTGCCGCCCGCCACCGTCCTCCTCGTACACCTCGTACCCTAGACACACTCCGTACGCGCTCTCGGCCTCTCGGTGAACCGGCTGCCGGCGGGTTGGCGGGTTCACGCATACTCTCGCACCCACACACGCTCCTCCTATCCTCTGCTCCGCTCTGCTCTGCTCTTCTCTGCTCTTCTCTGCTCTTCCCTGAGGTGCGGTGTGGTGCGACGCGGCAGCTCAGGATGCGCGGATGCGTAGCCTACCGCAATGTTCGAGCTCTTGATGCCTCCTACCCGCCTCACTCTTTCTCTCTCTCACTCCCGCTCCCCCTAGCAACCCTTCGCCCCTCGCAAGTCCCTTTTTCATCCGGCGTACGACCTCACCGCGACCTCTCGCACCCTCAACCCTCCGACCGCCACCCACTAGGTCACCCCTGCGTCTCCCGACACCCCGCCTCATCCCTCCTTACTCCCTCTCTCGCTCGCTTCTTCACCGTTGCCAGCGAAAGCTATTTTTCCGTCTATTGGGATAGGACACCCCGAACATGCCTGCCCGGCTGACGGCTGCCAGTCCGCCCGGGTGCTGACGTACTCCTAGGCATGACATTAACCTTCGATCGAGTCGCGCCGCCGGGACCGCTCAGACCGCCCACCCCGACACCCAGCCCTGAAATACGAGTTGTTTTAGGAGGATCTTTTTTCCAGGAGCTTGACGGATCACCGGGCCAGGGTTACCGCGCTCCACAGGATTACCGAGTGATCCAGCGAACACATTGGAGAATCGGCGGTTCGTTGTTGGATAGATAGATAGAAAGAGAGAAAAGCAAGGCGATTGGTCAGATAGCCGGCAGGTAGCTCGAGCTATAGGTAGCCGGAGGGTAAATAGGGCCGGCGAACACTCCGGATATTTGTCGGGTCGCGCGAGCGGACCCTGACATTGCTCGTCGTCTCCTCCCTCTCCCTTCCCCTCGAGGGAGTTGTTGCTCTAGTGGTGTGTTCGGGCCGAGAGCGGCGGCAAGTGGGTCTGACGCACAGGAAGAGGAGCACGTCGCACCGCGGGAATGGGACTGGATGGGTGCGGGAAAAGAGTGGCCGAGAGAGATGGAATCGCCGGAGCGAGAGGGAGAGAGAGAGCGTATATGCACGGCATAGGTGAACGCGCGGGTCCGAGGTCGCCTGTATGTCTGTGCACTGTAATGGTACAGCCGTGGAAAGGAACCTCGAAAACGACCTCACGCTGCAACTGGCAGCTGCCAGCCTGAGAAGCACTGGACGTCGGAAGCCGTGTAAATTAGGCTCAGGAAGAGTCGGCCGATTTCGTAACATAGTGCGACAAAAAACCCCGGGCCCGCTGGGCATTCCGGGCGTCTATTTTAGCCTCTCGCGAAAAATACGCCGCACTCTTGCCCGGATGCTCCCGCTGCGATTTCTATCTAGCAAGAGTCGAGCCACTGGCACGTACAACAAAGCCTAAACTAGATGACCTCCTATTTCTGATGGATGGTTAGGTGTTAAAGGGAAACGCGAATTTTTGACTTCCTCTTGGAAGCATTGATCAGAGCATTACATCAAGGAGATCTCATCCAGAGGAGAAGGCATCATCAGCGCGATAATCCTTTGAGATCGTGTTTTCGCGACTCGCCGGTGCAGCAAAGTTTACAATCTTTCGGTGCAAAGAGTTATTGCAACGAGATAACACGGACACACACAACAACCGAGACAGATGCGATGAATTTATCCCGTTGGGTAGACTGCTAAGCCAGCGGACAAGCTGCTCCGTTACCGCGTGGGCGTGTTTGTATTAAAAATATACCGGCTGTATTTTCGCCAGATTTTGCGCTGACTTGCACAACTCGTGCCGGGGTTATTCGCCGTGTTAGCGGCATCAGTTTTATTCCGCCTGCTTGCTTCCTTCTGAGCTACTTTGTTGACCCCTTGCGAGATTTCTACGTCGCTCGCTCCCGCGCGCGCGCGCGCGCGTGATAAACATTCTTGCGCCCGCTGCAACCATCTGAGAGCGATCCTCCTCGAGGGGAAGAGAGCCGGAGAGATTGCCATGTTTCATGAACTACGCGGAGGGCTAAAGTTCACCGCCGGTTGGAGTGGATTCTTTCCAAGTTTTATCGGCGTTTGTTCAGCGCGGCGACTTTAACGGAAGTTCACGGTCAATCTAGGGATGAACCGGTGAGCGTGCAATGAGCTAGAGAGATATTCGAGGGGTGAAGGATAGCTGGGCTATCGACGAACAGAAAGTAGAAGAGGGCGACGTGAGTCAGACTCAAGGTGATGGCCAGGAGTCTCTTTCACTCTATCTGTGAGCCGCGTTCGCTCGCGCTGAAGGTAAGGGGACAGGTCGCATTAAAAAGGCCTAAGTGTGGCGCGCACGCCGGGAGTGTGTCGGTTACTATCCTCGATTTGTCGTTCTCCACCATCCAGGAGTAGCTGCACCACGTCGCCGGGGACCGGTCGCGAGTTATTTTCGCGCAAAAACGGGCAAGACGCCGCGCGCGGCGCGCCGGCCTGGGAGAGAAACCCTCGTAACTCTCGCCGATCTCGGAACGGGACGACGCCCAATCCAGGAAAATTGCGATTTCTAATCCATCAACGAGCAAGCCAGCAATCTGCCAGCCAGCGCGGCCCCTTGCTATACGCCAGGGCCAAGCAGGGGCCCCCTATCTTTAAGAAATAGGAAGGCCCAGCGTCGTAATTTCGGATTAACTCTATTTTAGGACGCGCGCCCTCTTCGCTACCCCACGGAGACTTTTATTTGCCACGCGACACTTTTGCCAACGATTCTCCGGACCCTTCTGCACTCTCATGATGGGACCAACGGGGACGATGAGCTTATTCTGGCTCCGTAAGGAAAGATGACGATGTCACTGGGGGAAGACTCGCCGTATAAACGCATTATTTCTTGACCGTAGTACTTGTCCTGTTTTATGCAAGCAATTAAATCTATTTGTCACAGTTGCATCGTTGTAAATGCGTAATACGTGTGCTCGGTCTTCTTAGTAATCGAACGCTTGCGCGCATTCAGTCGGCCCCTCGTCCGACCTGTGACGAATTCCCCGATGACCCAGAAAGTTACGACATTGTCCCGATTCAATGGTGCCACGTATTTTTGGGGCCCGCCGCTGTTCGGGCTTCTGCTTTCACTTTCGTTTTCGTTCGCCCACCGGCATCCCGCCACTTTTCCACGCACTTGTTCGCCCAGCCTTGTCTCTCACTCTCTCTCTCTTTCCTCCACTTTCTATGCCACGCGTCATCCAATCAGTCCCGACGAGTTCTTCGATTCGCAAAGCACCAGGAAGAATCGGCCGTCAGAGAATAGATAGAGATATCTGAATAAAAAAGAGGTCGAGAAATTTCCCATCCGCGCGATGGAAAAACGAGGAGAGTGCCACGAACGTTTCCTGTCCGAGTGACAGTGAAGAAAGTGTACATGCGTGTCATCCTTCTTTTTCCCTGCGCCTATCTCCCTCGCCAATTAATATCTAGAGTGCCGCGCTCCGATTAAACGACTTATTACGGGAAAGAGCACGCTGTCTTTGCCGACACGTACTCGTTCCTGTCGATTCTCTTCGATGAATATCCTCCACCTTCAGATTATCGGACGATTTATACATCCTCGGACTTCAAACCTCATTCCGTTTCACTTATCCTATTTCGAGGTAAATCTCATTGATTAGAAGTCTCCGATCTTGTTGGTAAAGCAATACTTCTGAACGATAGACTTTATTTCTCGTGATCCGTGAAGGCTCGGACTCGAGGCGGCGGGGAGATACCGAGAGGAAGAGGTATTAACCGGCGATTCAGGCCGAGACTAACGCGCACTTTTCCCCGAGACACGTTTCTCCTACGGACGTTTTGATGCGGCTGATTTCTTCCCCCTCCCTTCTACACCAACAAGTCATCCGTTTCTTTTCTGCGAAGATATGTTAGGTTCCTCGTTAGTTCCTAATGAGAATACCCAGTCAGAAATTGGAGAAAAAATTAATTTTGAGCTAGGCTTCTGAAATTTATATCACTTCTTCCTTGATGCAAGAAAACATTCTCCACCAAATTTCAGCCCCGGAAAATGTTGGGAAGACTTGAAAATGTGGGAGAAACCGTCGGAATCAGACAAAGCTGATTTTTCAGGATCGGTTTCCCATGTGTTTTGGGTACAATTCCGGCACTTTGGCCAGTGGTTCCATGTTTTCTATCCGTTTTCATACTAAAACAATCGATTTATCAAGCGTTCGGCAAAGTCCGAGAACCTTCGAAAAATCGAAAATTTTAGAAGGGGTACACCTTAAAAAATTTGCGAAAAAATGAATTTTGAGCTAGGGCTCTGAAATTTATATCACTTCTTCCTTGATGCAAGAAAACATTCTCCACCAAATTTCAGCCCCGGAAAATGTTGGGAACTATGGAAAACATGGGGAAAACCATCGGAATCAGAAAAAGCTGATTTTTCAGGATCGGTTTCCCATGTGTTTTGGGTACAATTCCGGCACTTTGGCCACTGGTTCCATGTTTTCTATCCGTTTTGATACTCAAACAATCGATTTATCAAGCATTCGGCAAAGTCCGAGAACCTTCGAAAAATCGAAAATTTTAGAAGGGGTACACCTTAAAAAATTTGCGAAAAAATGAATTTTGAGCTAGGGCTCTGAAATTTATATCACTTCTTCCTTGATGCAAGAAAACATTCTCCACCAAATTTCAGCCCCGGGAAATGTCGAGAAGCTTGGAAAACATGGAAAATGCCGCCCAAATCAGATGAAATTAATTATTAAGGAGGCTGTTTCGAAGTGTTTTCGATACAATTTCGGCACTTTCACCAGTGATTCTTTGTTTTCTATCCATTTTAATACTAAAATAATGGATTTATGAACCGTTCGAGAAAGTTAGAAAACTTTGGAAAAATAAAAAATGCAAATAGCGTCTGAAGTGTCGAAAAATCTCTCCATCCGAGATATAAAATAATAAAGACGCGCGCCAACTATCTGCCCCAGCTGCTGGCTCCTCTTTCTTTTTGAAGCGGAGTGAAAAAAATAACTTCTCGGATGCAAGCGGAGGATAATTGGATGAAGTGAAGGTAGCTTCTTCGCTGGCCGAAACAGCAGCGGATGAACGGTTGTCAGAGACCGTGAAGCGCTTCTCCTCGTTTCTCGTTTCTCGTTTCTCGCACGCCACTCTCCAAGGACGTGTACGGGAGGGTGGCGTGGTAAGGAAACCCTCGGATACGGTTTCCTTTTCACTGCGAATGCAGGATTCGCGCGCTAGTCTAGCACAGACTGTGTGCCTCTCTCGAGAAAAAGAAAAGTGGCCGGCGAAATCGGTCGCCACGTTCCACATAACAGGCGCAGTACATACGCCGCCTATTACGCCAGTTTCCCCATCACAAAGATTTTTCTCTCGGCTCTCGCAGCCATCCAAGTGTAAGTGAGCGCTTTCTTTATCGCTTCGAATCGACGGCGCGGCGCCACCAATAATCGTTTCTCCCGGTAATTAGCTACTCTTGCACGACCACGCAGGGAAGGAGCAATCTCATTTCAGAGGAACTTGCTGGAAAACTCACAAAGGGAACAAGATGGTAGTCGGTTCAGCGGAGTGTGTCGCCGACTTGCGAGAGAGGAAGCGTGGAAACAGTGTGGCTTTCCACGGGGAAGAGGAGTGCAGTGCTGCGTCCTTCAAACGCTGGCGCACGAACGCACGGGGAGGAAGAAGGCTCGCACGGATCGTGAGGAGCTGCCAGAAACCGTGAAGCAGGCCTGGTGCGTGCCATTTTCCAAGGACACGCGACTGCTATAAGGAGGAGGAGAATCAGGCGGACGAGGAGGAGGCGGAGGAAGGTTGAGGAAGCCAGGAGAAGTTAAGAAGAAAACGAGAGGGCGAAGAGAACCAGGCACCGGACGGGGATGCTGCTGTTCGTAAGAAGAATCCCTCTGGCTCACGTCCGCGAGAACCGGAAAGATTCCCTCGATCCGCTACGAACGGCTTCCAAGGTCTGCAGTGCACATTCGAGAGAGGCCGACTCGGGAGAGGAGGAGAGTGCAGCCTCCTCCTCGGCACACGCACTCATGGGATTCATGCATTGCTCTCGCCCCCTCCTTCTCACTCTCACCCTCGCTCCTCTTCTTCTCTTCTCTCTTCTCTCTTCTCCTCTCTCACACTGGCGTGTGCTGCAGAGTCGCACGTCCGGCCAAACGAGCCGCGTGGTTATTGTTTAAAACGTTCCCCTTTATTGTGTCTACAATGTGCTCGGTCACACGCGGCCGGAACCGCACTGCTCGCTCCTCCCGCGCACCTCCTCCCCAGTTAAATGTCCTTTTTCTTAAATATCCCACCAGGTCACTATACTCTGCTGGAACCGCAGTACTAGAGTTCTCCCGAATGAAATTCGTATTCAGGCGTCGCTCGGCCGTAAGTGATTTCGGCTGGAAGGATGGCGGAAGCATATTTCGGTGAGCGATAATACGAAGCCGCGCTTTGCATTATCAATTATGGCCAGGGCGACACCGGCAGTCTCGCGCATCTGTATTCACGTCGGAAACGTAACGCGTCATTATTATTATTATCGAAGCCGGCATATTTTCGCCCGGCACGCGCGCCCCCGTCTCCCCCGCCATCTTCGTCTCCGTCTGCGTCTTCCTCCTCTGTCTGCCAGTGGGCGACGCGCTCGCTCAAGAGCCCGGACACTGAGGCAGGTCCGGGCTCGCTCATTATTGTTAAAACATTCGTTATTGCCCCTGCCGTTCTCTCGGCGAGAACATCGTACTCGCCAGTGTCAGTCGGCACATCTGCACACGTTCGCCGCTTGGCACTGCTCCACCTATTCCTCCTACCTTCGCGACACACCAACTCTACTCGACTCCACTCGACTTTCTGCCCTGCGAGCAATCCCACCCCAGCCGAGCGAGCCCTCATCCCCCTCGAGCGGGAGATACCTCTTGGCAGGAAGCTGAATTGCACTTAATCTGCCGGGCGTTATGTGCCCCCTAGCAGCACGAATTCCTAGCTCCTATTTATAAATCCGCGACTACAGAGGGAGAGCGAGCGCCTAAACCCCGCCGAGGTATGCCTTTATCCCGAAAACCTTACAGGGACAGATTCCCTGCTATTCCTCTGTCGAGCAAGTACGTAAAAGATCATGTTAAGATAGACGAAGTTTTCGGAAAGTGCAAGTGGACGTTCTAGCAGAGGATGGCTATATGGATGCGCACCGGGCAAGCGCCAGGACAGAAAGGGGAAGTCGTCGAGGCTGGAGAACCAAGAGAACTAAGAGAAAAGAAGGCGGTGGAGGCGCGCAGGCAAGCAAGCAAGCAAGCAAGCACAAGCAGGCAAGCGAGCTCGCAGGCAGAGGCAGAGGCAGAGGCAGGCAAGTAAGCAGGCATTCGACGGAGGCGAGGAAGAGGTGCCGGTGCGGCGGCGGTGCAGGAGCAGTAAGAGTGCAGAGAGAGAGAGTGAGGAAGGAAGGTGCAGATATCGCAGGGAGGAGGAGGAGGAGGAGGAGGAGGAGGAGGTGGGCGGGGGAAGAGAGGGTTGAGGGGCCCGCTGGAGAGGCGAGCGCGCGGATACTCGCCAGTAAGAGAAAGAGCGCCAAGTACGAGGAGAAACGGGAGGAAAGGGGTAGGACGGACAGACGAACGAACGAACGAACGAACGAGCGAACGAACGAGCGGACAGACCGACGGACGCATGGACGGACGGACGAGAGGTGCAGCGAACTCTCTCAAGGCCTGCGTACCCCCACCGAGGCTGAGCGAGCAACTGCAACTGCAACTCTCGCGGATCGAGGCGAAGGATCGAGCCGAGCGGCGCAGACTTCTCTACAGCTATGCAATACACCAGATAGAGAGGGCAGAAGGAGGGCCTGAATGCTCGAGTAAGCAGGAGACGAGACACGCACGCCCTGGACAAAGAGAACCTTCCCCTTGGCTTCCTACTGAAGGGAGTGAGTCTCGACACGATATGCCCGAGGAGGGAGGAGAGAGGGGCCAGGGAGGAAGCTGGAGAGCGACACCTTCCGCGAGTCTTATTTTTCGCGGCACGCTGACCGTCGACCTATTTTCGAACCGATGTCCTCCCCTGCCCTGCCCTGCTCTACCCTCGCCTGCCCTCGCCTGCCCTCGCCTGCTCAGCAGCAGCGTCTTCCTACCTGCAAGAGCAGGTAGGAAGACGGGCCCAGACAGGAAGAATGCCGCAGGAGCCAAAGGGCCCTCCCGCGCGTATGCGCTCCCCCTGTCTCGAAACTTCAGGCCCACTGCATCCGTGTTTCAACGCTTCCCTTCCAAGAGAGATATTCTCCTTGAGAGGACTGGAACTACCGGCCCAATGATATGCCCGTCATCGAGTGAATTCTTCAAATGAAGTCTCGATGGTATTCAAGTGGCATCCACCCTCGGCGCTCGGGGCTTGGTAAGATCTGGAGTCGACGGCGAGACGGATTCCAGGATGGAGTTGCTCGCGCGGGATGAGTGACGTTGCGGCTCGCACAAAGATCCGATGAGAGAAGAAGAAAGTAAGAGGGGTTGCGCCGGCGATAGCGTTCTTTTTGCCGTAGGAGGACGTGCGAGAGCTCGACTCTCTTTCTCGGATGCAAAAATACGTAGAGTTCATTTGTGCGCGGCCGGGCAGTGCGCGGCCGCTCGTCATACGCGCACGGTGCGTCATGCGAGTCGGTTAAAAGTGACTCAGGTTTTATTTCCTGCTTCGAGCTCTAGTTACCAGGTCGTTCGTACTGCTGGCACACACGTACACGTACAGAGAGACACATACCAGCGCACCGTACACCATACCAGTCGATGGAAGCGTAAATAACGATTCTTATTTACTCGTCTCCTTGAGTGTGCCGAGCTGCGTCAAAAGCCGATACCGTGCGCCGCGCAACACGGTGTAACTGAACTTTATTATCTGCCCGAGTTCTGGGTCGATTGTTAATCGGCGATCGTGCAAATGCGCTCGAGAGCCCTACCTTCCCGTCTTCCTCCCTATCGTCCAATGATCGCTCGATTATCTCTTGATTTCTAGTCGCCAATTATTTGCTCTGGATCGCGAGCTGTACAATTTAATTGGATACTGGCATCCCATGGCGGACTTGTGAGAGAGAAAGAGATAGTAACGCTTCAAGTGTCAAGGGCGAGTGGTGTACAGACTCGCACTTTTGATTTCTTGGATTGAGATTGAGCAGGGAATGTCAGGTAGCAAACTCTGGTAAATAGAGTAAAGCCCGGGGGAATGCTGTAGCCGCAGTGGATGCTACTGTGTGTTATCAATCGGGCTACTCGGCATCAGTTGGCCGTGCTCCGATATGTCCTCGACTCGGTGTGTCGAAAATGCTGGGGCAATAAATGGGAACGGTAAATGCGCGCAGATAACGCTTCGCCGGCGAGGGACTCGCGCGCGTTACGTAACCCGTTCTCACGGACAAAGTGGCATTAAAAAAAAGAAGAAGAAATCGCTGCAAGCCGGCAAGAGTCAACTTCGAACTTTATCAAGTGTAAACACAGAAGTCGACTGCCGAGGGAATCGTCGCTCGACGAATTCAGACATTCGTCCCAGTTTCCATGGCTCTGGGGCGTCGATCACTGCCCGTAATGGGACTGCATGGCTTAGGACACGCGCCACTAGTTTTTCTCCCTCCGACAACTGGAATCCTGCTTTATTAGAGTCAGCCGGCGTTATTTTTCATCGGAGCAGGATGAAATCTGGGCTGGACAAAGTAGCACAGGTTCGAGTAGCATCGGGTGATCGGGTCGTTGGAAATCGAGCTACACTGCGCTGGTACATAGGAGGGAATCTCATCTGGCTCTCGCGCAAATCGAAAGTGAGATCGGGATGGTAGGCGGTGGTGTGTGCGCGTGTACGTGAGCGCTCCTCTCGATGCCTGGCTGCATAGAGTAGCGTGCGCCGGCCGCACTGTGTATAGAGGAGAGGAGGCAATCTACTTAAGGAGATAGTGCCAAGTAGGTACGGCGGCGCGGCGGCGCGGCGGCGCGGCGGTGGAGTCGTGCGGCGAGCGGCACGAGATTCTCCGCTTCGGCATTTCGGTCCATAATACCTGCGTGTCTCCCGCGCTACCTATGGCTCGCTGCGTGCGAGCCACACGTATAGACCAACACCGAGCCAAGTGGCACGTATGCACGCACGTGCAGCGAGCGGTGCAGCATACGTGTGCATGCGGGCCGGCGGCTCTCGCATACACGAACGAGCGAGCGAGCGAGCTAGCTTGTTCGCCACGCTAGCCCTGGCCTAGATAAGCCGGCTACTCGGCTTTGCATCGTTTAATCGCTTTAAGCCTGGCTCACGCGCCGATCTATCCTCCTTTTCCTCCTTCTTCCAACGCAATTTACCCACCTGTCCCAGTACCTTATCCCTCGAGCACTCGCTCCCCCCGCTTCCTCTCTTTCCTAATTTCGATGGCTGCTCGCTCCCGCCGCTCCGCTCCACTCCGCTCCGTTCTATTCTTAGCACTGGCTATCTCGCCGCCCACGGCCTTACCGATTTCCGCGACTTATTCTCGCAACCCTCCTTTCCCACCTTATCTCGCACCGCCGCCGCACCGCCATCAATGCCTCTTCCTGCCCTGTCCTTTCCTCTGAGTTTCCACCGGCCGATTCTATCTCCCTCCAACTCTCCCTCGCTCTGTCTCTTCAGCTCGCAAGATTCGACGCGGCGCGGCGCGGCGCGAACACTCGAAGCGAAGATACCTCAACGATCGGGTTGAAGGTGAAACGGGCTGCAGGTGTAATGGATGGAAAGAAAGAAGCGTTCGAGCAGGGATCGCTCCGAGGGGATTCCATTGCGAGAAGTCGGCTCCGCTTGAGGTCGCGTGAATCTTGCCTGGCGGAGCTTAGTCTACGCGTGTAAGAGCTGCGCTAGTGAAACTATGCCGTTTTTTCTCGGCTCTTTCCCTTTTCTTCGTGATCCAGAGACAGTAGCTGCGCGCTGCTCTCTGCCGCTCGCCTTGTCTCGCGCCTTTCCCTCGGCGATATGCCTCCTGGCTCCGAGACCACTTTTCAAACTAGACGTGTCATGCTCCCGACGACCTCCTGTCCTCGCGCGCGTTACCAGCCGCGGAAGCCTCGAGATGCTATTAGATAATTTCGTGTTATTTCAGCGCAGCTTGGAGCAATATTTGAATGGCGTTACGTATGCACGAACGATATCTGCGTCCTCCGAAGACCGCCTTTATCGCACTCCGCGAATAAATTTACTAGCCAGGTAAACCTGGCGATGTGAGTGTTGAGACGCGAGCGAGCGCGCTCACGTGTGTGTGGTGTACATTGCGAATTTCTGGCGCACTCGGCATCTTTCGGCAGGCCGTTCTCCAATAATGTATCCGTCAGCTTGGCCGAATAAACAAGAAGACGGATAGGCAGAGATAGGCGTAGCACTCTCGCTCAATACCCTATGCTCTCTCCTTCCCCTTGTCTACCCAGCCAACCTCATCGCAGACACCGGTATAATCCTCTAACCTCGATTCCAATGAAAATTCTCTGACGACATTTTCGTCCGTCGATATACGCCGTTGAAATACCAATCGTATTCCACCGATTCGATCCGATCCGATCCTTCACTGATAACCCGAACGATTGCCACTTTGTAGAAAAAGCAGGGCGTAACCGGTCGCGCTGGGAAACGCATTCCGCGGCGAACCGGCCGGCCGGCGGCGCTTGCCAATGCGATTCTCTCTCTTTAAGCTCGCTTTCGGTATTAAAGGGAGAATTGGGTCGAATTGCCGACTCGGTTCGATATCACGAGGCTTCGTAATGCTGAGGATCGGGCGCTCGCTTGCCCGCTGCTCGCCCCTAGCTCTGCGATAATACCGGAATTAATGCGGTTACCTTTTGATCGTCACCGATTGCCACTGGGTTTCGCCCACCCAACCCTTCATCCACCAACCCTCTTAATGAAGTTACAGTCACTAATTTGTTCGAGAGCCATGTACCAACAGTGCTGGAATAAAACCGCCAATGAGATCTGCTCCAAATAAGGGTTGGAAAGGAAAGGTGACACCGGTGTCAAAGGAGGGTAGTCAACTGGTAGTCGTCGGGGGTTGTTTCCAGTCGGTTCGTTGTATTCGGCGCTTGCCGCGACGAGGAGTGGACGAAGCGTGCCGCTTACGGAATAGGGAGAAGGAAAGAGTGTGTGTGAGAGAGTGAGAGAGAGAGAGAGAGAGAGTGAGAGGGAGAGAAAGAGAGAGTCGGAGGACTGCGGTGCATCGGAGAGCACAGGCGTGCAGAATGCAGCGCATGCGTTGCTCGGCCGATGCACGTGGTAAGTACAAGTATGTCAAGGCGCGACCTGAATTTTCCTACTCTTAGTACCCCCGTACTGCACTCCCTGCCCCCTGAGCCCTCCCACCCTCCGTTCCTCCGTTCCTCCGTGCGCTCGCTTACTCGATGCAACTTCCCCTTCTCGTCTCGACCCGTCCCTTCGTCTCTGCCCGCCTCACCTCCCTTGCAACACCGGCTCTTCTATCGCTGCTGGTTCCGACAGCACCGTGCTCCTTGCTCTCCCGAGCACCTTACTTTACTTTGCCTTACTTCCCCCTCCTCCTCCTCTCCCTGTCCTATCACAGCGTACCCGAGAATACAGCGGTAACACGCACGCACGCACGTGCGTGTTGCTGCTGACTGAGCTCGCGTGGTTCAAACACGACTTTTGGGGTGTTCACTTTGATGGATATTGGTTGTTTGTAGTTTGCAAGGTTTCATTTAAATGTAAACCGTACGGTTTTCTGGTAATTAATGATAAAGATAATGATAGTGCGATCGTAGACCAACAAGTACTACTTACTTGTCGAAGCTCTCATTAGCCAGGGCGTTCTAATAGATTGGCAAAAGGGAATGGCCGATGGCTGACTGCGACACACTTAGCTCACTCGCTTGACTATTTCCTCACATTTTCTCGGGCTTATTGCTTCCTTCCACGCGCCCCCTTCCAGCACCTCTCTCACTCTCTCTCTCTCTCTCTCTCCCACTCACTCTCTGCGCGCGATATCCTTAATTCGACTCGCCTACTCTACTCTAGTGCAAGCGGTAAGCGGAATTTCTATTGGGAGTGCGCTCGCGAGCGCACGACCGCGTTTCTCCCCCAGACTTCCTATGTGCCTTGCCGGATAGTTCCGTTCGGCGCAATTAAAACCCATTCGCCGATGCCAAGCAAATTGCGCAAGCGAATTCTCCGTCACCTTGCATATCACGCCCTGTGTATATGCAGCATGTACACACTCTCGAGAGTCGCTTACGATCGAGTTAACCGGTAGGTCAGAGGTCGAGCAAAAACTAACAGGGAGAGAAGAAGAGGCAATAAAAGAAATGGACGGACGCAGGGAGAGGAAAAGTGCGTGGGTCGGAGGTGTACTCAAGAGCAAAGAGCGGCAGCATCTACACCGGTTGTAAGAGAACAGCAAGTTGCACTTGTTCCTCCCGGAGGGATGAGGCGCGCGCTTGACGCCTTTACGAGCGCGTGACGCTTTTACGATCTTGTGCCGGTGCAACGAACGATTAGGAGTTAATTGAACGACGACGCCTCTCTCGCACGCGCGCACACACACCCTCGCGCCTCCAGTGAACCTGGATTTCAGGCAAGAGAGATAGCTGGAGAATACCGAGATTGTATTATCTTTCGAGCGCCCCCCTCACACCCTCACCGCCCATACCAGCACTGCTATCGATGCTCCTCGTTCATATAAATCAATGAGTGTTACGTGAACGTCACTCCACGAGTGCACAATTGTTCTGCTTATTCTCCTTGATAACATACGACTGCAACAGAGTTGCCGATGTCGGATCTTTCGGAAATTTTTGAGAATCGTTGGGGTAGCGTTTGTAGCTCAAGGCGTGGTTCGAGTGAGTTTGGGGGAAGGTGTATCTTGGCGAGGTGCGATCGAAGGTACGTCGATCAGAGATGCGTAGGCTGGCGCTGACCTACCCCTACCCCGCCGCGACAGAGGAGCTCGTCCTCCGCGCGACCTTCTCGGCGCGTCCTACCCCAACCCAGAGTCAGACGTCCGTTTCGCCGACGGCAAACAGCTTCCCCTCCAGCGCCAACGAACCCTCGCGCACCCTCCGCCCTTCGCTCTCCCTTCCCCGAATATCGCTCACCCTTTTGCCCTCGCCAAACAGAGAGAGAGAGAGAGAGAAAGAAAGAGAAAGAGACTCACACTCACCCCTTGATTTGGGTGCGTGGCGCCGTGCCGGGGAAAAAGAGAGCGAGAGAGCGAGGCGACCCTCATCAGGAACGTCCTATCGGGGCCAGCCTCGCAAAAAATAATCCAGGGCCAACACTTCGTCCACCCACACACAAACGTACTCATACATGGCGCACCATGTACCAGCAACCACCTACCAACGGCACCACATAGAGCCAGCTCGTCGAGCAACCCTCTTGCTCCAGATATCCCATCCCTCTCCGGCGCGAGGTTGCTCCTCTCAAATCCCCGGACATGTAGCCGTTCGGCCCTGAAAGCACCTACGCGCCAGCCACTCTTATATGCTCGGCGGACACCTGGCAAGAACGACCTTGCTCTTTCTCTCCCACCCTCTCCCCGCCCGTTATACTAACGGAGAAAAATCTACCATCCAGTCAGCCTCGAAAAAGAGGCTAACTGATAGCCACCCGATCTTATATGTCGACCTGCCGATCCTTTAACGCTCTCCGACTAGATACTATCCTCGGATCATCCCCTATTCCCTTGGCTCTCGTGCGATCCCGATCTAAGCGCCATTGGATTACCCAAGAACCTAAGTGAACGGAAGAACACCTTCAGAGATTTTACCGAGTTCTGCTTATTCGACATTTTCCATGAAAGATGTAGCTTCATTATTATTGCCTTTAGCAATGAATTCCTGGTACAATTTAGCTGTGTCTTTGAGGCGAAAGGGGCTCGTATAGGAAGGTCTAATTTCAAGGTCGAATATCTCTTGCGAAACGAAGCTGGCCGATTTTGCCACTGACCGACAATAATATTTCGCTTTCGCATTATCGGGAAAGACACGAGAAGGTTACGCGTCTCGTGATTGCCGCCTTCGAAATTCGGTCGTTATATAATAGCGTATAATCGGAGTGGCGACGAGGGCGTCGAGGACGTTAATAGGATTGAGGCACCCTTGGGAGATGAGCAAGGAAGTTCCCCGGTTTAATTGCTTCCAACTTCTGATAGAATCACCTAGCTGATTCGACTGCGTGTGAGGAGAAAACTGGTGGCAGTGGGGTTGTTTGTCGGGGGTCAGGGTCTCTGAATTCAACCTATCTGTTTTTTTACACTCGCTCACCGTCGCTCCCTACTATTATTCCATTGCAGAACCCTTTGATTCTCTAATAACAAGCGATTATTAAGTGAAGGATTCTTAAATACTTGTCCACGATAAAATAGCAATTAATTAAAAGGCAAGCGGAATTGTTCCGGCGACGTAGCCATGGTAGCAAGTTGATACTCTTTATCCGACACTATCTGCTCGTGTTTTTTTCTTGGTTATTTAGGCTGCTACTTTTTTAATCGTATTAGAGGGGACTGTTTCCTCCCCTCGAGCACCTTATCGCCCGGTACTTTCGAATGCTGAAAGAGACGATAGCAAGTCTGCTACCTATCTGGGGTCGGGGGTCACCTCTCCGCGATGCACTTTGCATATTCACACGAGCGAAAGAGTGAGATAACTGAGGAAAGAGAGAACACGCGAGTTCTTGCGGAGCTCGTTTTTTCGCTGGGAATAAAACTGGGCGAGCAAAGCCTGAAAAGGACTAGGATTGGGCGGGAGAGAAGAATCTGGGTGGGACTCGAGTCTCTTCCGGAACTGAGGAGAGTCGGTAGTTCTCCACTGCTGGGAGGAAAAATAAAGCTGGCCGCGCTGATATCAGTGGCGATAACGCACTCATCTTGCGACGATAGCGCAGCGCAAACAGGAAGTACAACAGAGTTAGAGCCTGCCAAAAAACAAGCCCAGGTTTATCTCCCCTGTTACTGCAACTATCCGCTTCGCTCGGCTTCACGGCATTTCTTTTAAATGAAAGTCACCAGTGCCGAGGAAAGAGTCAGGGGGATCCCCTTCTGGATATGTACGTAGATGTATCTTTCACTGAATGAAATTGTCAGAGGCTTGCGGAACAGATCGCGGGGACACCCAGTGGATAAGTGGCGCGCCACTTTTGCTGTCGCTAATCGCGCGTTTTCACCGCGAAACCAGTGTCGAGCTGGTTTCACCGACGGCGAACGACGCTCGAATGAAATCAGAAGAGCGTAGACTTGATTCGCGCTCGCTTCCGCCGGAGGAAAAGTACTCCAAGGGTTACCCTGGCGATAGCACCGTTTCGCTTAGGGAAATGAGTCACGGTTACTCCTCGCAACTTCTGGTTGCATCGAAACCAACTGTGAGAGAAACACATTCATCTTACTGCGTCGTAGCAATAAATGAATGTAACAATACACCGGAGGCCGGACGAGCATCAGCGGCTTGGGTTTCGTTGCCGGAAAGCAAGGATGAGATGAGGATGGACGGTGCGGTGTTAGCCGTTCAACGAGAATAGCTCGTGCATCGGTGCATACCTGCGCACACGTGTCCCCGAGAGTGCCAAGCAAAGAATTCGCGGAAGTCGGATGCAGCTGCCAAGAAGCGCAACGACCTACTCGCCCGACTTTCTAGCCTTCCCCGCCTCCAATCGCAACGTCCAATTCCCCACAGCTCAGTCGACGATATCTCCTAGCAATAGTGCGGAAATTGACTCGATTCAGGCCACGCTGCATTTTCGAGGGTGAGAGCAGTCGAGTTTCCGAGGGGAAGTGCAGCGAGGAGGGGGGTTGGGAGAGCGAAAGGGTCTCGCGGTGTCTCACGCACGAATTCCCCGACAAACGAGGACGCTCCGCGCCACCCCACGGCTGGAGACGCGGCCCTGAAATTTAGGGGTTGTTTCCAGGCGGTTTACGAACTGCGTAGCGTCCACTCTCTCTCCTAGGGGCTAGCCTCGGTCGGGAGGGTAGTGGATGGCAGACAGGGTGTGGTCGTCCTTGAACCTACCTACTATACAACCCTCCGAGTGAGTCTCTCTCCAATCCTCTCGCTTCCTCTCGCCGCATTCTACACGCCGATACTCTCCTCTCCTTCTTTCTCCAGACTAGCTCTTCCCTCTCCTTTCGAACCTCCCTCTCGGGCGCACCCTCTCCGGCTACCCCACCGAATTCCCCTCACTTTCTCTCCCACTTTCACTGACTCACAACCCACCCTCCAAGTTTGTGCACCCCCAGCGAACGCTCAAACCAAGTTACCGCCTGATGTCCTTTTGATAGGAGCACCCGAAACTCGAGCATCACCATGAGAAAATTACGACCCGTCATTTTCGATCGTCCGTCACTCTGATTAGTGATTGACTTGACCAACTATGAACCCTGTCACTTACAATCTTTGCCTAAGCCCTGTGCAAAGGTGCGATAAATTATAAACGAGCGTTTATCAATTGACTAAAATATTGTTACGATGGATCCTTGAATTTTTTCCAAGCAACGCGACGGTTTAGATGTGAAAAAAACTGCTGATGGGTGATTTTTCTAGGGACGATGGCAAAATGCGTGGCTAGATTATCAGGGTTCAGAGACTGAACAGCGTTATTAAATTAAGTAGGTATTACGGCGTCCCAGACGGGCCATTAAACGGTAATAAATGATTTATCCCGGGCCTGCTTGCCTGTCTCCGACTCCCCCCGTTTTCTCGTCGGCAGTGCCACCCCACTTTGTTAAGGTAGGTTAGGCCAGAAATTGTAAACGTACTTTTTGCCGTACCCTGCTACCAACGCAAGTCTCGTCGTCTTGGAACGAAGAAAAATGTCTGGTCGCTTTCTAATGACTGAATGTACACAGGGAAAAATGTTGTAATTAGTGTAATCAACTAAAAATCCGACGTTGGATTGTTCTCTCGTGTATCACAAGACTTTTCATCGTGACAGGCAGTGCAGGAATATTGTTCATTCCAAGGAGACGTACTCTAGTCAAACTACAGGCAGAATGCGAGTATGGTGATGTAGGAGTGCTGCTATATGCATGGATACCGAGGGATAATGTAAGGACTGGGTGAAAGCTTCTTCATACGTCTGGGTAGAAGGTCACAAGAGTGGATCTTGCGACCTCTGCATCTTTGTCGAGAGGGAAGAAAGGAGGAGGTGATGGACGGTGTTGGGTTTCGGCGGAAAGGGTGGAATTCCGCTGAATTTTCGCGACGGAGGGATAGAAGAAGAGAACCCTTCGTAGTCATGGCGACTGCCGGGTTTCACCGGCTGATCGATCCACCACGGTCAAGGTCATTCACGAAACCACAAAGCACTCCCCGTCGATCCAGACTCACCCACTGTCAACCCCTCCCCCGCCACCCTCGCCCTTTATCCTGCCAGGCTCGATGTTCATCCTGGCGGCGGACACACCCCCGCAGATTCGTTCCGTTCATTTTTTTTACACGACTCTTGATGCAATTGGATATAATCGTACTCGACAAAAGTTGAATAAAGCATTTGTTTTCCTTCTGCAAATATTGCTGCAGAATGGACGGAAGTGTTTACGGGAAATGTGGTCAGGTATGCGGAGATGGGACTCGGCCTCTAGCTGGAGACAGCAGGGTTATCGTTATCGCGTCGCGCGAGATTCCCAGTAATTCCACGGCACTTTCGTCACCGGGCGAGCATCTCTCCTTGGCAGTAAACTGTCGGGAGCGCTTATCGGGCGGCGTTCACTGCGGACAGGATGCTCCACTGGACAAAGATAGGCTACGAATGTGTGAGAGCGAGAGGGAGAAGAAGGGGGATAAAAAGAAATATGAAGTGCGTCACGCAAGTACGGGAAAAACTAGCCATTAAGAACGGAAACAATACTGCGCAACTCTGAGTGTGTGCCGGCAGTCAGACACATGTCGCATAAATTGCGAATCGGCTTAATTAGCGCGAAGAGCGAGCAGCTATCAAAAATGATGTCGCAACCCGGGACCCCTGTTTTCACCGATAGGCACAGATCACCGATGATAATTTCGGCTTCCGGCAGTGCTCTCCTTATTAATTCTCGCAATAAAAACTGCAAGTTTAATCGAACTGGCAAATGTGCGATGCCAAAGCACCGCCGTAGCAGCCGCCGCCGCCTCGGAAACTTTTCCAGTAAGGTCAACAGTTTCCCCACCGCGGCCTCTGACCCCGACGACGCGACGGCTGAAACTTCAACGCCGCCGCCGCCGCTGCGAGCGTCGAGAGAGTGGAAATCCGAGACGACGGCGATTCCGTATCGTTCTAATAATCGTCCGAGAGGCTGGTGGGTAAGGAGGGTAATTCGTAAGGCGGCGGCCTGTGTGCGCGCGGAGGAAGGGGCAGTGAGTGCTGGTGGAAGTGAGGGTGGTTAGTTCGAGTAGGAGATAGGAGGCGATGGAAGGCGACGGCGGCTTTGGCTTTGGCGTCGGCGACGACGAGGACGAAGAAGAAGCATGGGGTGTGGGTGGGTGGAGGAGTGGAATGGGAGAGCGTCGCTGTCGGGGGATGATGGTGTCGGTGGTTCGGCGCGGCTGGGTTGCGAGTGGAGGCCACGGCCATGACCTTGGCGCCGCCGCCGCCGCCGTCGTCGCTCGGAGGGAGAGAGAGTTTATCGAACGTCAAGACTTTCACTGCTCGCCACTCCCCTCTGCCCTCCCCTCTCCCTCCTCTACCGCCACTCCTTCCAACTGTCTCGCTCCCTCGGACGAGGGTGGTGCTGGCATCTCTCGCGATTCCTCTAACCGGCGGCAGATC
Source organism: Ectemnius cavifrons (assembly GCA_964023945.1). NCBI lineage: Eukaryota > Metazoa > Arthropoda > Insecta > Hymenoptera > Crabronidae > Ectemnius > Ectemnius cavifrons. Next base: position 11,726,836 of record OZ030384.1, on the reverse strand, counting down.
GCCTTTTCCTTCTTCCTCCGTCGCGATCCATTCACCCAACTTTCTCCAGGGGTGACTCGTAACTTCAAGATCCACCCTCCCGCGCCCTTTCCGACCCTCCCTCTCATCCAACCACCCACGCCCGCCTTCTGGGAACGAGTGGAGTCTAGACGGTTTCCTTGCAACCATTTCCTTCTGCCGCCCCTCCGAATCGGGAGCACCGGCTGCGGAGAAAGTGAGAGTGCCTGGCGAAAAGGGGTGGCTGACTCCCGCTCTCGCCTTCCCTCTCTCGCTTCAACTCACGCTATTGTCCTTTTGTTATTGGCCGCCCCGGCACGATTTCATCGCAGTCTGGAATTTCGTGGCTCGAGCAGCCCGGGAATTTCTTAGACGAGATCGTAATATCCCTCCGCCTCCCACCCAGACTGTATCTTCTCCTCTCCTCGCCGAGAGTGACTGACGAAAAAATCTTATCCTTCTCCCCGGACAAGGACGACTTGGCCAAGCGACATAAGACTCGCGAATATCCTGCATCCTTCGTTGATATTAGATCTGCCTAATTTGAGTGGCGTCCTTCTCAGGACTTTTGCTGATTTGTAAACCAGACCAAATGCGAACGGGACTATCGCGCGAGCGTATAAAGTACGTAGTTCACGAGAATTGGCAGATAATCGCGGAGAAAGCGGAAGTCTGCCAATGACGAGGCATCGATCGTTACTATCGGCAAGGGGTGTCCCGGTTCGTGTTGGATATTACGTGCAATTTTGCGATTAATACGTAAAGAAGGCTTACAGAATGGATGAGAACTGAGAAGTGGAAGCGGTTTCCAGACAAAATTCAGGCTCGCACGGCGAAAGGAAAGTTGGGGAGAGAGAGGAGAGGTGAGAGGGTGTCGAGAGGGCAAGGAAGAAGAGGGGTTGCGCTGGTCGTCTAGACGGTTTCCTCTCGCACCCTTCCTCCCACCATCAACCACCCCGGCCACCGACATTTCGCAGTATTGCCAGAGTAAAGCCTGCCCCGAAATAATGTTACATCGTCTGGACGACCTCGACAAGGTCCTCTTTCGAGAGAGGTTCGAGGTCACCTTCCCCAAATCCTTGCGCACATCGATCTATCCGGCATCGCCGCCTTATCCGGCCTCCCATGCATACTGGAACGGCTCCTCCCCACCTATCTACTCGAATCCAGCTTGATCGGGTTACGATTTTTTTACCAACGACACCGTTCTCTTCGCGCCGATCACGCTGACAAATTGCTGCTCCTATCCGGCAACTGGCAGGCTCACGCGCAAGATTCCCTCTCAGAAGAATACGTCGCACTTTAGCGGAGAAACGTCGGGGCTCTCGACAGGGCAAATAACCAGCGGAGGAGAAGCGATATTTGCGCGACTGAAAAAGGAGAGTGTTTTCCGCGCGAAAGCGCCAAGGGGCTGCAGACAAGACGGCTGATTCGACCTTCGCCATTTTTTTTTGTTGGTGCTTCCATCGGAAGGACGCGGGCTAGTCTCCGCAGGATCGATCTATGGCGGGAGGCCATCCCGGGCCGAGTCCGTCGATATCACCCTTCGAATCGGAACCGGGCCAATCAAGACTTGACCAGGCAAGCAGAATAGCACCGGCTGCTGTCTCTCCGCTCTTCTCGAGAGGATGGGGCCGAGGGCTCACAAGAGAATGAGGCCAGACGAGGACCCAGAGAAAAGCTCCGGGGTAACTACCTCCTCTCACCGAGACACACTGCCCACTCTGCACTTCAAACATTCAAACAATTGTGGAAAATAGCAAGCTACTTTTACCAAGCATTTTTTTTCCTCTTCCTAAAGTGTTTTCGTAAAGATCCTTCGCCAGGCAGCAGAGTACCCCTTCAAAAATTTGTGAAAAAATGAATTTTGAGTTAGGGCTCTGGAATTTATATTACTGCTTCCTTGATGCAAGAAAACATTCCCCAACAAATTTCAGCCCCTGAAAATGTCGGGAAGTATGGAAAACATAGGAACAACCATCGGAATTGGACGAAAATAATTATTCAGGAGGGCTTTTTGTGTTTTCGATACAATTTCGGCATTTCTGCCACTGGTTTTATGTTTTCTATCCGCTTTGATACACAAACAATCGATTTATGTACCGTTCGCCAAAGTCAATTGTAAATTTTCAATTTACGACGAGCTGGCGACGTTGGTGTAACGTGCTGAGGGATAATCTCGAAAGATGATTGCTTCCCATACTCGTTATTCCGGACTCGATTTCGGTCGGCTTATGGTGTTTGGCGGTAATCTGAGTGAAAAAAGCGACGCATTCAGGGTGTGCTTTCGGTCTCTGGAGATCGTGGCTGGACGAGGCCGATTTTCCAGGATCGTTCGAGGCCAAGCCTAATTCACTCGTTCGCGAATAGCTAGTTAGGAGGGAAATTACGTTTCCGGAGAGTGTGTTCTTCGCTTTGTTTATGCGATAATCCGGCGGCAAATCGATCTGGAGGATCGTCGACCCCAGACACGTTTTTATGCGGCCGCCTGAATGAGTAATGAGTCCGTCTGGCGTCTGGGATATTCACCAGTATTCACTCGCTTTTCCAATTTCGCCCGTCCGCGAATTAGCCTAATTTTCCCCGGGACGCCCGGGCTGCTAGTTGCCAGAATCAAATCTCTCTCTTTTTCTAAGCGGACTCGAGAATATTTGGTGGGATGCGTGGTCGCGTTGGATAGGTGAATGCGAGAGCACCAAGCCTGCATGAGAAGGGAGGGAGAGGATGCGGGCGAGAGGAGAGTGTACGAAAGAGAGGCAAGGTTGTGCGTGGCCGAGCCACCCCTAGAATTTTAACGAGCTCGCTGACGCAACAAACCCATGCGAGCAGCGCGAGGGTTACTCTTTCCCGGCCTTTAAAACTTTAAAGGCTGCGCTCATCCCCGAATCATCATCCCTCGGCCCTCGAAAACCTATTTAGATCGGCCCTGTAATCGATTAGACCAGGCTGGCCGATACCGAGGGTCCTCAAACCTTTGACAGAGCCGATGCGATCGCCACAGTGAAAACAGCCCGTCTGACAAAAGTTAAAGGCACCAACAATCGTATTCATCTGCCAATAGGAAACTACTATTTAGAAGCGGTTGAATGGTAGTTCGATGGCCAAGAAAGAATATTTTAATGAGCTGGGTCGAGCTAATTATTATCAGGGAGCGAATTGCCCCGGTAATTCCGGCGCTCGCTATAATAGACACTCGAGCTATCTTACTCGTCTGGCGCGCACCGTCTCGCATCGATCACTACCCTCACCTTTTGACCGTGCGGCCGCAGTACTCCGCCGGAAATTGGAGCAGGAAGAGCATCGCCGCGGCTGACATCAGCTGACTTGTGTGCCCGTCGATTAGGGACTGCAGAGGCACTCGAGATATATATCCGGCGACCGTGTCGCCTAGCCAGCCTCGTTTTGTTTCGCTTCCTCGAGCACGTAATCGGCCAGCTTTAATCTCGGGAGAGAACGGTCATAAAAAAAGTAATCGCCGTCGACTGGGAATATTGAGCGAAAATGAGAGAGCTGCCGCAAGGTGGTAGTTTCACCGGCATCGTAACGCGACGTCTTATCAGGGAGTCGCTCTCAAGGAGTCACGAAAATCCTCGACATCTGCGCCCACCATCTGACCAATGCTCGACTGACTCTACTAAGTCCGCTAGTTAAGTTAATGTTCACCAGGCTGAGTAAGAGCTTCCGATAAAGTTAGCGCGGCTAACTCACAGACGAGGCTGCCAGATTACGTGTGGAGAAGGCGTGTTAATGAACTTTAAGGGGATGGGTGGTTAGGTTCTGCCTATAATGCCGGCCTGGAAATGAAGCCTTGCGAATGTAGACTGAGCTCTTATCAAAGTTTGGCCGGCTATGGACTTGGGTGTCGGGTCTATCGGGGATACGCCAGGGCACCCAAGGTGTTCGAGGTGTCGGCCGTGAATCGATAAGCTCGCCCCAGACGACCTTCCAGGATCAGCCCTGTCCGGAGGGTACGCAATCGCTGAACCCCACCCCCTGATATATCCTCCTATCAACCCTCCTACCCTTACAACTTTTTCCTTCCTCCCTTCCCTTCCCTTCCCTTCCCTTCTCTTCCCTTTGTCTCGCTCGTCCATCCAACGACGATAAATAGAGATCGGATAATGCTGCGAGATCAACTCTCCTCTCGAACAAGTTTTTCCCAGGCAACACAGTACACACAGCCTTTAGAACTCTCTAAATGGGCGGGGTCCCAATTAGTGAATTTCTGCGATAACTAGCGGCGTAATCGACCCAAAATGAGGCATCGGCCTCATCGAGTAGAGTAGCTTTCGTGCGCCGTGCTTGTCGAGGGTGACTTTGGCGAACAAAAATTCATGCGAACCCAGAGAGATAACTGGGAACCTGGCGAATGGAACAACGTTGGGAAAGGGCCAGGCAACGTTATCGATACGATGGAATCGCACGTTTTTTCCACGCATGCGACTGCGAAACACAGCCAACCAGCCAGCCAGCCATACACATACACACGCACGCATTTTACCGAGTGTTTCTTCGCCGATGAAAGTGGGTCACGAATTTTTTCTGCGCCATTAGCCGGTCGCGCGATCCATCCCTGCTTCCCACCCTGGCCTACCTCACAAGGCAACCCCCTAGCCTCTCCTTCTCTTTCTCTCCCCCACGTCTGCGTGCTTCTTCATCGATCTTCACTCGGCCAAACGAAATACGACGTGCAACGACCGTCAAAATACCAGAATACCGGAGAGGAAAGCGAACAGTCTGGCATCATCCAACTCATCAGTCGCGCTGGCAATTTTTATAATACTTGCGGACCTCTCACTTCTTCAGAGACTTTAGCTAGTGACAGGTCGATGTCAACAGGAGGAGCAGCAGCGAAATATGACTTGTGTGCGTAGTGCGAACAGTTGGAAGTTTGCCACCCAACCCAATTGGGTTTGTGCGTTGCCATCTTGGCCTACCTCACTCTCAGCTACCCCAAGCTATCCAGCACCCTCAATCAAAGCAAATTCTTACAACGATTTTTCCCTTTATTGTTCTCCGGGAAGCCGATAGTTTTGAGGACTGCGACACACTGCCCCACCATTGCCGAGGGGACTTAAGCGAATTTGCATAGAGATTAAATTCTGGAAATAGGGTTAAGGTTGACGCTGTTCCACTTCACGCTCTCACTCTCTCGGCTCACTCTCACTCGCACTCTCTTTCTAGCACGCGCGCTGTTCAATTAGGGAAGCTCATTAGAGTGGCTGTGGTCAGAGAGGCATATCCATAAGTAGCCCTCGCGCTAATCTCATTCGCCTCCGCAAAACAGATTCGCTCGTGTTGGTTGGCGTAGAGAGAAAGAGCGAGAAAAAAAAATATGGAAGCACTGGCAGAACTTTTGTTACTAACGAACAATAAACTATCGGAGGGGGGTTATGGTCATGAGCTGAAAACTTTTTGCCACGTGGGTTCTTCTCTATTTTTTGCCCGGCAATGACTGAGCGCAACGATTGCCGTAAATGAGGGGTTGTAATATCATGCGAGAACAACCGAAGTGAATACCTGCAAACGCGTGCTTAGTCGACGGACAATTCTGCAAACTTCTTTCCTGAAAGTTGCATGTTGAAAGGAGAGAAAAGAGTAGCGCAGGGGATGTGCTGTGCGAAGAAGGTGGGACAGGGGTGGTGGTTTCAGTCTTCAAACCGAATTAGCATGTCTGAGCGAGTCTCGATCGTGTCCCATCGATTTCAGCAAGTACGAGTACCACCACTCATAACCCTACGCACGCGAATCCGATGTAACGTGTGCTTTCGAGGACCCGGCTTACTAAAAATATTCCCCCTTTTCGTCGAGTACAACTGCTATTATAATTAGAGGGCTGACGACTGGCAACCCGAAAGCGTAAATAAGAAATAGGAGGTTTTCCAGTGATCTGTAGGAGTGGCGCGGCACTGAGTGTGGCGTCCAAGTTCGCAATACACTACGGACACGGTGGACGTTTCGCAAGCCGGAATGCGCAGAATGAAGTAACAGCCCGCGAATGCCTGACCAGGAGACTTTGCGAAAGAGATTTCTGCGCCGTTATCGTCGTCGGCAAATCGAGGTCCCCATCCCCCCGATCCCACCACACCCTCCCCCCCAACACCGCGCACTACCTGTAGAGTGACTTTCAATTCCATTTCCTAGAGCCGCGCCGGAAACAAGATCGGTCCAATTGTCTGGGAAACGGTAACCGGTTTGCGCGAATGAACAAAAATAAAGGATAGTTAATTAATGAATGAGAGGGAATGCTCGATCGATGGGTTATTGTGCTAGGTGAGAATCTAGGTCGAGCGAGCGAGCGTCTTTGCGGATTTCCCGGTGGGCCAGAGATTTCGTAAGTGCCAATTACAGAAGGCCAACGGTGGCACCTACGTAATTGGTCGCGATCGCTAATCGAGCGCTCGTCATGACTGCCAGTCGGCATCGGCTGCCACGTAGTGCATCGTAATCGCTTTAAAAATAGGGTCATAAGATCGCAATGTCCCTCGAAAGCGCGCCACTGACATCAGAGAGACTCGAAGAATTTTCCTAGTCTTTCCACAAACTCTGACTGGCACAACGGTGTCGTTACGAACTAACATATAAGAGGATCTTGCAATAATTCAGAGGCTGAAAGCGCCAGTGGTAGCGGGCAAGCGTGTCATTGAGGTCATCGCCGCTTCTTGCCCGATAAAGAGAGCCTGTAGAAAATATTGCGGACCGTCTCCTGGCGCTTGCGTTCCCGATCGACAGGGCATTACGCAACATTCGAATATTTCTTTTCCGCCGAGTCCCGCAAACGAGCGGGAATCCTTTCTCGGTCTGGTGGGAGCGGCTTTGAACAGACAAGAATCCGCCATCTCCAAAATCTCCAAGTCAAATTAGACAGTCGTCGAAGGAAAGCAGACATTTTCCCTATCATAGCCGGCGGACTTTACGATTCGCCCGCACACGTTTGGATTTCCAGTGGACCGCACTCCTGACATCGAGAAGATGGATGAAGCGGGGCATGATCCAACGCAGAAGCGGTATCGATGAACTCGTAGAAATGAAAAATCGAAACGTTACGCCATGTAGTGGGCATTGCACTATCGGATTTCTTCGGAGATCAATGATCGCGCACCGCAATGAACTCTCCGGGTGACGTTACTCGGACGTACATCGTTGGATCAATGTCTATCTGTCCGAATCCGAGCAACTTATCATTATTAATATCTGTCACGAAGGAAGTAAGCCGGAATCGGGATGGGAAGATGAAGAGGGGAGGACCGATAGTTGAAATAGTGGCTTTAAGTTACCGGTAAGCGAAATCGCCGATAAAGTCCGATAAATAGATTGCGCTTTCCGCTATCGGCATGCAATGCCCGACACGCACTGTGTCAAGGCCCGACCAGGCGTGCGCAGCCCGATGCTAATAGACTCGTGGAACAAGCGTTCGAGTGCTAGACGAAGATAGAAAGCGAGAGACCGGATCGTAGATCCCGGGTTAGAACTCACTACTCACTACCGTTTCACTCTCGCGCCACGTCCAACCAGGGACGTAATTACACTCCTCTCCTCTTAAACATTCTTCCGCTGCAACGATCAACCTCCTCTACTCTTCTAAAGCTGATGCTAACTTCGGCAGCAAGACTATTTAGATCGCGTGCCAGTGGGATTTGGTAGCGAGCCGAGTAGATACTCGCCAGCTGGGCGGAAGTCCGATGCATCAGGTACAATGGAATAGTTTAGGCGGAGGTCGCGCGGCATAGCGGATACGGATGTTGATGGCGCGATTCTCCGGTGTCACAGGCTGGAGAGTTGGCTCACGGAAGCCGGACCGATGGCCGATAGGCTTAAGAATGGAGTACGGCACGCGAGAGAGGATCATGCGGTGAGTGGTCACGGCCCTGCAATTGGGTCTAGGCGAGCGCGCGCCACAGAGCGAGCGAGAGGCTGCTCGAGGAAGACGGAAACCGACGATCGCTCGGTGACCGCAATCAGGATAAGAAGAAGACTATGCAAGAAGAGGAACAGAAGAGGAAGGGCGAAAAGCGAAAATCAGGAGAGAGAAAAGGTAGAAAAGGGTCGAAGCGGCGATAGTAGCGAACTGTGCAATCTATGACGTGCGACCTAATTCCTCGATCTTCTTCCTACACACTCGGAGACGTTCTACTACGTGGATACGATGTCCTCTCGCTTCTCGCTCGCGCACCCGGAGAACGGAAGTATCGCGCTACATCCTCGCATAACTGAATCACCGCGTACTGATTTCAGGCGGAGAGGCTGCTTGCCTGGCTGGCTGGCTGCTTGCTGCACTTGTGGCTTGGATGAATGCGAGGCGTGCTTTCGCAAGAGAGCAAGCAACATGCGCCGGGATCTCGTTTTGTTTTCCAGATGGATTGACACGCGCGCCGTACTACCTATACGGGGAAGCTCTTGCACTTTTCATGAGATCTCTCTCTCCGTCTCCGTCGCTCAGCCGTTTTCGCCTTCCCGGTCAGCAGATCTCTCGCGAGCGCGCCAAACACGGCGAGAAGTGCGTGTGTCCAGCCGTTTTCGCGGTGTCCTCGAAACGGTTCTCCTTCCAGCCGGCTATTGCCTCTCGGCGAGATCGAGCACTGCGGCTGAAAGACGAGCGCGCGCTCCTTCTTCTCCTATCATCTTGCAAAACGGCCATCGGCAAAAAAGAATTCTCTACTCTCATTACTCCCTGGCAACTCTAATCGTGAAATAGATATAAGCGGCCGAAATTCGCTGGTTTCAATCTTAATTATACTAGCATCCGATGAACCTGGTCGAAATTGGCCATTCGGGAAATTAGAGGACAGAATATTGGAGGAATAAACCACGAAGCAGACGTTCCAAAAATGTTGGAAACCCAAAATAATTCGAGGGAAGAGCACACATGATAGTCGTTGTCGCGAACCTCTTCGGGTCCGATGACCTAATTTGTCGTTCCGACTCTTGTACACGTGTCGGTGGCGGGAATGTCTGCTGGTGACTGCGCTATCGGGATCGATAGTGCGGAAGAAGCACGAGGAAAGCATCCTGCCTGCATTTCTCCATTATGCATGCCGATCAACCGGAATATCCGCGCTCAAGAATTACATTCGTCTCTCCGCGTACGACACAAGAGAAATTTCTTCATTAACCTGATGGATCTATTGGTTACAATTACTGGCATGGCCCTCTCATCGAAACATTTCCCATGAATATCATAGAAACATGTCCGCCTTCCAATTGCGACGAGATAAGTGCTTCCATCCTTTTTCGCCGATATCAGAATTCGTGAGAGGAAAGACGGCAAACAAGGCGGATTCGTGACACGAAGCAGACTTCCTGCGGCAGTGCGCGTCGTGCTGGCTTCGGTTGCCGGTTTCCCTGACGCTTCTCATATCCAAACGGCTTTTCCTTTTCTTCGCGATACCCATCGGAACGAGGCTTTGCATTCAATTAAAGCCAAAGACAGCGAGGCTCTGAGAAAGTGGGAGCGAGAGGGAATCGTTGCTTCTTACAACACGTATTCACTAGATCTGGCTGGACTCCAAAGCGTCAAGGAGCGGTTGCCACGAGGAAACATTACTGATCAATCGTAGCTAGGAAAATATGATTGGTGCTTGAAAATTGTAGAATAGAAATCCTGACATTTGTGAGGGCAACATTTCATAAATGAAACGTCATGCAAACAGGACGTTATCGCAAACAGCAAAAGAAACAGCATGACCTTTTCCCCCGCGGAAATTAATGGCTGCCCGTCGACGATCCAAAGAAGGAAGTCGGGCAAATTGTTCAGAACACTCGAGCGTACCTTGTGTACGACATCGATCGGTTGCTGGCTTCCGGGTGTGCGTGAATGACAGATACGTGTCGCTCTCTCGAGTATTTGGCAATTGGAATGGCTGTCAGGGTCGCGGCTCTCCCATGCTGCTAGTGGGTGTGACATAAATCCCGACTGACCCACACACTTCTCGCGGCTATTAATTTACGAGACGTGCGAGCGAGCGAACGAGCGGGCGGACGGGCGCGTACTCGCGCACAGGAAGACCCGGCCGCCTTCCTGAATTCTCTAGGCCGCGTGTGTGTACGCGAATTAATTAACCGCAATTCCGGCCGAAGCGTACCCGGTGTGCGTCACATTCGGTGGGCAAATATTTTTCGGCTCAAAGCGCGCCAACGAGCTTTTCAGGAAACGCCGTCAAAACAGAGTTCCTCTTCCGAGTGCAAATACGCCGAGCGACGTCGACGAGTGCCCATGTTTTCCTTCAATGGATATGTGTATGTTTTGACGAATTCACCGGCTCGAGTACGCGCACTCCGCCTGTTTGTTAATGCGAGCCGCTGTTTTTGTTGCCCGAATGCTTCCGATGTCAATGACCCACTTATAAACGACTGGCAATCTCGGCTATGATCGAAGGAATCGCGCGGAGAGAGAGAGGCTGGGAACAACCCTTCGCGATTTTCCATTCTCTCCGCTATCCCCTTCCACGGGCCCAATAGCATTCCTTGGCAAAGATGTCATCGTAAGAGTTGAAAGATCCGCGGACCTACTCACTGCAGCCGTGGAATCAATTACACAAGCCTTTGTGAACGTCTCTGCTGGGGCCCGATATGAGAAAAGACATATCAATACATTGGATTCGGTCATTTGATCGGAATTCAAAGGGATAGCGCATAGCCATTCGCTCGACTTCCTATTAGCTCGATTGGTTCTCGATTATTCGCGCGAATAACTGGAGCAGCAGACAGAGGGGCGGGGGGAGGGGGCAGGCGAGAGAACGAGAGCGACACGAGGGTGTCGGAGAACGGACATCGGTACCTGCAACATTAAGAGAAGCCGGGCTTTCGTCTACCTTTGCGAGAACATACACGCGTCTACGTTTTCCCGTCGGTACATGGATGCGTGTGTGTAAAAGCATGGACACATTTGCACGGGGAGACAGGGCTCACAGGTTAGCCTCGGCCCACATTGGCATAACACTTTCACTGACGTAACACTTCACTCTAAACTGTTGCGTTGCCGTACACGTATCTCTCTGTCTGCCCGTCTTTCTCTCTCTCTCTCTGCCTCTCACTCTCTCGACCTCCTTCTCTCCGAGATCGTTTCCTCTCCTCCTCAATACCGCTTTAATTCCACCTATCCTTTGGCATACCCCCCACCTACGTAATCCTGAACCGCCACTACACGTGCTTCGTACACCAACATCGCTCGAGAATGCCCCGGACCTCGCCGCACCGCCCTTTCTTTTTTTCTTCTTCTTCTTCTTCTTTCTTACATCCAACAATTTCACTGCCTCCCGCAAGTCCCGATTGCCAAGGGTCCTTGCCGTATTCGGCAAGGATCGAAAATATTCATCGGTAATCAGGATGACGATGCCACTACTCGATTCCTACCGATGGCGCAATAGTCCACCCGCCCAGTTAACGCAGTTGGTTTAAATTTACAATGCAAAAGGTAAATGATAAGATGCGAGACTTCACCAGTGTTCCGAGCTAATGAAATGCAACGATCACAGCTGCAGCTCGGATTAAGTATCATTACAGACAATAGTGATTATCGGGTATTAGGAGCAGTATTATAGATCGAGCAATAAGAGTGTGTTGTCTAACAGCGGGACAAAGAATAATTAAATGTACAATTCTCAGCGGTTCCTCGTCATACAATGTACCGCACTTCCAGGAAGGCAGCGTTCAAAAAAGACTGAACTTCTTGACCACGAGGGGCCTCCGGGAAATCCTGGCAGCCTCAGCTGCCCACGGCGCAGTGGATTCACTGCTCGTAATTAGAAAAACAAGTGGCAATTATGGAATACACGACGGGCAAAAAACGCGACCGGTGAGAACACGCTGGTAAACAGCGGCCAGGATTTCCCAGGTGCTCGATGGGGCATCGTAATATAGGAATGACAAGTGCGTAGCATGCAGGTCAACGAACAATCTAAGAAAAGCCTTAAGGAAAAATCGTCCGGATGGAGTGAAAGAGGCGACGTTGATATTTAATTCGAGTGGGTCGACTGAGCGGATAATTACAGGAGCGGAAGTGCTTCCGTTTATCGAGGCACCTGTCTCTCCCGGTGGGTAGGGAGATCCATCCAAGACTTAGAGGTGAGCAGTTGCCAGGACGGAGAGAGAACGGACAAGGCGATCGCGCGATCGCTGAATAACCGTAACCCAATTTCGTGGATGTGCGACGTGCCAGCCGACGGCGGCGACGGCGACGGCTCGGCTATAGCTGCTATAATACACCTCCTCTCTCATAGGCGGCTGTCTCGGTGACTCGTGTACGTGTATAAGGAAATTCCCGATGTACTTCGAGCGCGAGTCGTGATTCTCTTGCGAAACTGTTTACCCGCGCTCGGCCAGCGTATGGGATAGATCCAAGGATAAAGGATTACACACGAGGCTCCGCAAGTAAGCGCGTTGGCTTTTGCGTTGCGCCGCGCGTCGCCGACTCCTTCCCTTGTTTCTCCGTTTTCCTTAACGTCGCGCCTCTCGAGCCGTGCTCTGCTCGTATATGTCCCACTTTCCGCCAATCGACGCTCCATCGACACTGCCAATCGACTCCGCTCGATTTCAAGCCGATCACCAATTTTTCAAACCGACTACATTCGACTCCATGCGCCGCTGCTCTCAATTCAAAGCGGGAGAGACATGTGTTGGTAGTAGGCGGGCAATTTTCGTACTCGTAAAACAGGGTTTACGCCTTCTTCTCCCCGGCAAGCAGTGGCAGTAGTGCAGGTCGGCTTCCGTTGGGAAAAGCAGATAAAGGACTCGTGGAAAATCTTCTCATGGTGAGCGGGGGGATGGCGCATGGATAGATATACGTACAAGCAAGGAAGGCAAGGCATGTGGATGCACGGCTCGAGCGCTCCGAGAGTATGTACACGCAGCTCGTGGGAATTAAGTTACCGAGGCGCTCGTCCTTCGAACTTAATTATACCGAGCGCACCGCCGGCTGGCTTGCTCCGTATGCGCCGGTTTCGCCTTTAAATAAAAGGGGGAAGGAAGAACGTACTATCGACACAATGAGCAGACCTTGAAGATTTTCACGATAACACTAGAACACTTCACTTTCCTGGGTAAGTGGCCACCGCTGCTACCACCATTGTCCCACTCTTACGGAACGAGCTGTGGAAACTCGCCTACCCCTCTCATTAGAGGCCAGCTATATCTGGGTTTATAGACTGCTATAAAAAAACTAGACAATTTATAAAAGAACCAGAAGTGGGCGGTAGGGCTGTAAAGAAGACATTTTAACTGCCCTATTTTTTTACGGAGAAGAGATACTCGACCGTGTGGGGTGTGCGTTAGTGTGTTTTTGAGAATTTCAAAAAAAAACCTGCGACCAACCTTCCTTGGAAGGGCGAGCGTCATTCCTAGCTGTCAAAAAGGGCCTGTCGAGGAAGTCTCGAACGTAAACATTCGGGAGTCTCTGTGTACGGAGGGTGCAACGGCACCCCGAAACTCGTGGGTACACGTGTGCTCGTTAATACGGTTTTACTATCCTCACAGGTCGACGATTGTACCCTAACTTGTTCATGATGTTTACGACACCAGTTTTTCCCCGTCAACCCTTCGAACTGAAGGACAGCCTGCACCTGTCTCTACCCTTCTCACTGACACGTCCTCAGCCTCCAGAGAGGTTGATCCCGTAGCGGATGAAACTTGGGAGTAATCTTTTCGACTTTTTTCACTCGTCTGGCGCATCTGAGCACGACAACGTGATTGGCTTGGATTTGAAAAAGCGTTTGCAAAAAATTGCCGTACACGTCCGAGTGTGAAGGAGTAGCCAGGAGAGTGTTGGGGGGCCGAGGGGCCGAGGGGCCTGGGGTACGGGGGAGAGAGAGCATAGGTAATGCCGGCAGAGTGTGGCCGGGGGGCCCTGACCCGATTGCAGAAAATGTCAACACTCTCGTTACGTACCTGTGCACTATCGCCGCGCGTACGACACGCGCGCAAGCACTCCGACTCTTCGAAGAGAAAGAACCGAGAGGAGGAGGAGATTGAAGAGGAGGAAAGGGTCCACGAGCAAGATCCGCGGAGCGAACTCACTGCTGACAGGAGAAGAGTCGAGAGAAGAGCGGAACGGCAAAAGGAGAAGGAACGATATCAGGATGTAGGGACAGTGAGACGGAAGAACCCGGGAGCCGGCAGGGACACGTAGAAGCCCGTGGGTGTACTCTGTTACATACATATGGAAGATCCAAGAGGAACGTGCATGCCTCGACGGCTTTAAAGTAGCCATCTTGACTTCACTTTCAAACGACGACTTCGGCCTCAAAAGAAAGAGCATCGAGATGCCAGGACGGATGAGCCAGCCGAGGATAAACGGAATGTGCGTGTATGCATGTAGTACCCATAGGAGGAACGAGAGAGGGAGAGCCGGGGTAACATGTAGCAATACGAGGAAGCCGATTACCCAACAAGACAGGATCCCTCGAAGACGAGTGGAGGTGCCTGTTCTGTTACACGCGATTCCGCGTAACCCGCTCCTTTGCGTATCCTTTCGACTCGCCCTCTGGCGCACCTTACCCTTTACATCTATCTGCCACACAATCCACCATCCTTCCTGACCTTGTTCCAACTTCTCCCCCAGTAAAGTATATATCAGCTTGATAATTAATCGAAACCGCCTTTAATTCACACGAAATGTGTGAAACGTCGCGTCGATTCTGAGAGGACCATCTTGACGCAACGGGAAGCAGGAAAGCGTAAACAATGGCTTGGAAATCACGGGCGCGAGTTATCCCTTTCATCGAGAGTGTTGGGAGAACGGTGTAATACTCTCGCGATCCAGAGAGAAACGCTTACTAGTGCTAGGTCCAACAGTGGAAACACCGCTTTCCATAATAACCGAATCAATAGAGCAGGACAATCTGCTGCTGGATCGCCGCAAGGCTCATTACATATCTAATGTAAATTTATTTACATTGTATGTATGTCGAATTTCAATGGAACGCATCGATGTTAAAGCTGCACCTGTTTTCTCTTGGCCAAGGAAGTGAGAAAGCATGGTGAAGAGGCACGAAGTTGGGTGAGTGCGTAGTCGGGATAGGCGAGAGACGGTGGCGGTGTTCTCCAGTCTATTTCCGTGGGGCCCCGCACCACTATGTACCACGAGACGGAAACAGACCATGGGGAGAACGAGAGTGAGAAAGAGAGGGCGAGTGGGAAGGGCAGAGAGGGAGGAAGCAGGGAAGCAAGAGGATTTATGTGTTTGGAGAGGGTCAAGGGAACGAGGGTAGCGACAAGTGCACAACCGAGAGCTATGCGGCTGGATGCAACAGGGGGTAGAGTAGTAGAGAGAGGAGCTCGCTCGCCTCGTTTGCTCGCAATGTTATCGTGAGGCGCTTATCGTATCGCGAATCGCTTTCCGTGCCTGAACGCACCTCGAACCTGCCTCGCGCGCTCCGCTCCACGTGAAAATCCACTTTTTTGCCGGTTACGCGCTATGCACCGGGCGAAAGTGATGCGTGTCTTGAGCGAGACTCGACTCGGTTTCCACGACCAAGAGAAGAGCAGGCGTGCGAGAGAGCAGCCACTACTCCTTTTCTCCCGAGCGACATAACGAGAACGAGTTCACTGGGTATCGTGCTTACTACGTTGTCCGGAGAACGTCTTCTGCGGTGAAATG
The DNA here is from genome assembly GCA_964023945.1 of Ectemnius cavifrons. Lineage (NCBI taxonomy): Eukaryota > Metazoa > Arthropoda > Insecta > Hymenoptera > Crabronidae > Ectemnius > Ectemnius cavifrons. Next base: position 11,711,247 of record OZ030384.1, on the reverse strand, counting down.
GAACGTGATTCTCAAAAGCTATTGTCCGGAAAAATAAAAACAGACTAGCAAGAATTGGCGCGCAGGCTCCTTCGTGCATCCCCTTCCCTCTCGAATGTCCGGCAGTAAATGCACTCGATCGAAGGGGTCTGCTGATTCTTATATTTCTGTCACAACCTTCGCCTTGGTACTGGCTTCTCGGACAATTTCGAGTAATGACGCTTTAATCCGTATTTCTAATAGTTTTGCTAGAAAGTTTGGCTTCTCACTTTCCAACCGCTTTCTAAAAATGTGAAAAGAACAACGATGGGCACCCAGTCCGATTCGCGTTCTAACGGCCCGTAATTGGCCGTCGCGGATTGCGGTCAGCACTGACTCGCGGGATGATGTCGAATACTGATGCGAGAATAAAGTAAAACTTCTTCCGAATTTTCTGGATTAGTCTCGCGCTCGAATCAGGCTGCGTCTATTTGCCGCTTTGATCATTTTAAATACTCGGGGTTAAAGGGTAAGCGTCTCGGTCGGCCTACAAAAGGTCGTTACTCGAATGTACTGGCAGGCACGCGAATACGTGCGAGCAAAATCGTCAGCGAATGATGATGGCAACGAGGCCACGATGCCGGGAGCATCATCGAAGCAGGTAAGCGATAGAACCGGGCTCGAGTGCGCGAACTTGCGCTATTTTTATGCGCACCGGTGGCGATAAGAGAAGTGGGCAAATATGCGGATTCTCGGGCCTCCCGAAGCCTCTATCCATCCATCCACCTCGGGCGAAATCGCGCTCGAATTACGACATCTCTGTAAATTGCAAGAATTAGGCCAGCGAGTTCGTCGCACGGTTGGTTCGCAGCTTATTCGTTCGACGTGCGTGACCTGCCACTGTTTTTTCCTTCGCCGCAAGAACTCAGCCGTAATTATTATTAACGCGGATGTCTGATCGTCATTCGCACGGGGCCTTGGCCGGTTTCCCTTTCGCAGTAGCGAATCTGCATTGCTTGAATTCCGAACGAGTGAGTGATACCGATCGATAAGTGGATTACAATGTATTCGATGCTCGGTATAGTAGGCATCCGCAAACGTAACGTCGCACAACTTTCATAAGGTAAGAGCAGTCGGTAACCATGTATTTGCGGGTCGCAATTTTATCTGCGCGTGGTAAAATCGGGAGTGAGTATACCGACTTACTTATTGCGGTAAATGCTGATAAAGTAGGAATATTACAACGTTGGACCACTACAGGATAAGGAAGTATGACCCCTATGAGGAAATCTGCTATAATACAAGATGATCAACTAGGTTCCTGCTAAAGCTAGGATTTCTGAGCGCGAAATAGAGATAGACCAATCCTACCTTTACTCGTTTCGGACTGGATGTTTTCCGTCTTGATCTCCGTCCTCGTTGGGTAAGGAATGGACGTGGGAGGGGCCTGTGCCGAGGGAGCTGCTAATTTTTCTATAAGAAATCAGACGACAGGGTCAAATCAATCTGTTCATTCGACATAACATACTTACGCCCTAAAATATGAACGTACCAGCTAGAAGAGGATTCGCGGCTGCGATATTGTACCTTTGCCGCCTACAGGAGGAGGTGACAGAGGTTGTGGTGGACGTGGGTTGACTGGCCTCAGCCAAGTCGGCTTGCAATTCTCTGAGGAAGGTGTCCAACGTGTCAAAGGGTTCCTCACCTGTGACACCGGACATACCTTCGCCCTCTTCCGCCGGGACATTTGGAGCAGCGGGCGTCCCGACAAGGGCACTCAGCTCCATTGCCGAGAATTCCACCGACTGTCCTGTATTGCTCTCCTAATAAAGGCAGATTAAAATCTAGTCTTCATCGTTCTTTTACTGGAACTAGCAGTTCTTTTACTCCTCTCGAAGTTTGGTACGAACCTGCAGGCATTGCGTGAGATCGACCATCTTGCCGTCATTGTCAGGGCACCAGAGTAGCTCGTCGTCTATGAAGGGCATGTTTGACTCCTCCTTGGGCACGAGGGTGGAGGTGAGTGTGAGGGTCTGCGATACGGGGACCGGCATCGGGACCCGTATCCTGCGGCGGGGCCTCTCTAGCCACCCCCGCGCCTTCTAACATCCAAAACCACCACGGGTACACCCTCGCTGTTTCTCCCCTGCCTTCTGGCTGCTGCTCCTCGCACTCGATACCTCTGCACTATCTACTCCACCGCACCTGCAACAATCAACCAGGCACCATTAGCGAAAGCCGGACTCTCCAGGCTCGCAACGAAAGTACAGAGTTCGGCGGGGGCGGGAGAGCGAAATCGATGGTTTTCAATCGGGCAGTGACACACACATGCACACACACACGCGCGACATATCCACGATATGTCTTTCCATCGCAATTTGCCGTCGCAATGGTAAATCGAGCCTCCGACGCGGCGGCAGGGTCGACGCTCTCCGAAAGAGCGGGCTCCGCACCACCGCAGCTAGAGAACGTATCATAATACAGCTTTCTCCGGTTGCAAGTCGTATGCATACACGCTAATTCGATAAGCGCGGTTACGGACCCGTCGCGATTCTGTGATTGATACTCGACAGGCACACTCGTGCTTGCCTGAGATTGTCTGCTTAATTAGGGAGCAGTGCGATGATCGAGTGATTCGACCGAGACCATGTGCGAGACCCACGGGATTTGATTAGTTAGTTGGCGAGCGGATTCATGTAATAACGCGCACCAGCGCTGCGGCAGGTAGTGCTGGCATTTCCATGAAAGTGAAAACAGCGAGTGAAAACTTTCTTTCTGGCTTGTAGGTTGTTTCACTTCCTGTGCGCGTAACCTCGCGCGCGCGCGCGCTCTCCTGCCGCGGCGAGCTGCATTTCTATGCAGCTTCTACGCGAAGCAGAGCGGTGCCTGCCTGCCTGCTTGCTTGCTTGCTTTTACGTAATCCCCAGCCGCGAAAGAAAGTTTCTACCGTACCGGGGAGGTTAACATCCTCTACTCTGTCTATTCAAATATCGCTCATTAGCCGGCAGGCGACCGCGGATACCGCGTTACACCGAAAACAAGATGATTTAAACAGCTCCTCGCCGCGCCGCCAATCAACATCAACGGCCGTCTTCTCAGAGGAGATTGGTCCAGCATCCAGTCTCCGTTTGCCAACTTTTTCATCCATTGATCTTTATGCGAATTGAATGTCTTAACTAGTAATGACTTGGTTCTTATGCGCCCGTAAAAGAGAAAGGATATAAAGGTGTCTTAATAATTTCTAACTAGGGGCAACCAGGGGGAGTGTTTGACAAGGGCAGCGCTGAGCGCAGAACAGGTTCGAATTTATTGAAAGGCGGGAAGAGCACGCAGTTTAGTCATGGCCGAGGACGAGAGTAGTACAACATCCGAGGAGAGTCTCGATGCGACTAGTGAGAAGTTCGATCCTTTGAAGGCTCTCTACTCCTCAAAAATGCGAATTGCATCGGCCGATGCGCCGATCTACGATAACATCTACAAGTTCGAGTCCGTACTCCTAGGGAAATCTGCCAAAGTACGTTACACATGTTGGACATGAGTCAACATGTTGGATTTCAAAACAACAAGTATGTTATTTCTTGCAATTATTACAGAAAGGTGAGAAGGGTGCGGAGGGTGAAGCAGGTCCTGCGAGAGAAGCTACGATAGCCGTGCGAGGTAAGAAAAGCCAGATTAATCCATAAGAATAATCGGAAGCATTGTTGTTATCGTGGATACGACTAGGTTAAGTGATGTTTCGGCTCGGTTGGTAACCTTTAAATGTTTGGCGAGAGATGGCGAGAGCGAAAGGCTAAGAGCAGGGTAGAGCAGCGCCGAGCAGAGCAGAGCAGAGCGTAGGACACTAGGATGGGTGCTCCATGAGGTGCCGGCGGTTTCATTCATGATAACACAGCCGCGGCTCGGGTGTCAAATTTCAGGCCGGCATACGCTTACCGCTCGCTAACGACGAATAGAGTGTACACGCGGAAGTAGAATGAAAAAGCTGTCGCCATGATATCCCGTTTCACGAAGGCTGCTTTGTGTCTATGCCTCTGGGAAAAAGGGTGCTTGGCCAGAGAGCAGGGCAGCGAGCGGGCGAGCGCCCGCCTGCTCCTCGCATGAGATACGCTCGACACACTCTAATAGGCCAAAACTGGACCAAAGGGTCGTTGGACCGTCCAAATGCCTTGTAACACGTACCATTATGGCCGGCGAACTCCCACTGCTCTAACATCCCGCGCTCCAACTCCAACACGCACGCCCCCCGCGCCGCCGCTCCATCATAATCGTCATTTCCAATTAAAATAAGCGAACGTCGAGTGATCGTCGCCCGAGCGCCATTCTCGCCGGCTCTCGGATAATGAGTTCACTCCGCGCCGGCTAATTTTACGATTCCGAAGCTGCCGCCGCCACCGCCGCCGCCGCGCCCTATCGCTTTACACGCGCCGCCCACCCCTAACTCTATTCCTAACTTCCACAATCCCGGTATTTATCGCGCGCGTGATCCCTTCCGATTTTCCTGCACCCTAGTCCCCCCGCGACGCTTTTCTCCAGATATTGGCATAGTTTGCGCCAACTCGAAACGAGCAATCGCAGGAAGGTCGAGCCTGCCAGAGTTCGCGAGTCGCGCGCGTGATATTACTCTGCTCGCGCGCTACCGTGGAATTTGACCTCCGCGCGAAAGTGCGTCAACTGGTGGATGCCCCGGCGGCGACACCCATTGTTTCCTACTCGGCGCGAGCGCGTCTACCTCTTTTTTTTCTCGCGGATCATATCTAATGTCATCCCGGCGATTTACCGAGACCTTCCGAGGAGATCAGGACGCAGTTCTTCAAAGCAGCACTTTTTCCCTCGGGCGTTCTTTCGCAATTCTATCGATGCAACTCTTTGCTTTTGCCACCTGCATTCCACCCTTACATTCAGGAAGCCGAACACTCTTCCGTGATCTGATTGATTCTCATTAACTGACGCAACTTTGTCCCGGCATTCACTAGCGAGCGATAGCCGGGCATGTTCTGCCCATAGAATCAAGGAAGTAGCAAGTCAGCTAGGCGGTGGAGGGAAAAAAATAGTTGAAAAAATCGCTGAAGCGAGGAAGCGAAGTGCACGGTTTCCACGGGGAAGTGGCCATCGTCGAAACTTGACCGAAGCGGTGTTGCTGACGCGGTGAGCGCCGTGCTCCTCCGAGTTCTGACACGGTGCCAAGCGGAGGCCGGCTTAGATTTTCGGTGAAAGTGGCGGCGCGCTTACGGCCTCGAAAATTCGGGATGCTGTGCAGCAGCAGCAGCAGCAGCACTCCGCGCTGCCTCATAGATTCGCGCGAGCAAGAGGAGCGGAGAGAATGGTTTGCGGAGGATGAGGTGGAAGAGAGCGGTGTAAAGAGGGGCTGGCGTGCAGGTCGGCAGTGAGGATGAGGAGAGAGACGCGGCTAGTGTGCTCGCGTACCCTCGGTGTGCCCCCGGGAACACGGGGGGTATATATCTATTGGCCGGCAGCCAATTACACCAGGCAGCCGATAAATCACGGATCCCTGACCCAGTGCAGTTTTATATTTACTGGCTACTTCGCTGCCCTCTCCCTGTCCCTGTCCCTGCTGCTTCGCCACCGCTCTCAATGTGTAAGAGGCCAGAGGCACGCGTGTGTGCTCTCGGTGCTGGTGGCACTCGTCGCGTGTTTCCTCTCTTTCCCTCTATCCTTCCGTGTCTCATCTCGCGCACTTCCCCCCCGGCCCACCTTCCCTTCTTTCCTTTCCTTCGCTCTCTCATCCTCTCTCCCTTCGTGCGGTGGATTGGCTTCTTCTCTGCTCGTTCGTTCGCGCCAATTCTCTCTCTCTCTCTTTCTCTCTCGCTCTCTCTCTCCAGTCTTTAGCGGGCTGATGCGCGCCCGGTCCGGGACGCTCGGCCGGCTCCACTCTCGTGCGACGACGCTCTCCTCCCGACGCCCGTCGTCGTCCTCTTGGTGTGGAGGTGCCGGGTCCCCGGGAGCAACCGGGAGAACGCGGCAGAAGGAAAAGGAGGAGGCGGTGGTCTACTGCTGCTGACAGAAGACGGAAGGCAGAGGCAACACCAGGAAAACTGTGAGGAGGGAGGCGAGGGGTGCCGGTGGCGGTAGGTGGAGAACGCAGAGAGAGAGAGAGAAGGAACGGGCTTCTCTGTTCGAAGGGGTGGAGAGGGGCTGGCACAAGAGCGTGGAGAATGTGTGAGTGAGTGGGGTGGGGTGTTAGCGGTGTATACGTACGTAATGCAGCACTTGTTGCGCCCGGGCGTCGACCTCGGACTCGAGCCGAGGCTCCGCGCCACGTACTGGTCGTCTTCTAGACCGAAAATTTTGCACGCTACACCGCCACGCAACCTCAAAAAGGTCGCGTGGCTTCCGGTCTCTCTGATTCTACCGCAGACCGCCAACTGCCCGATTTCCGCATCGCTTCCGTAACCCTCCTGCACCTCTAATTCTTTTGCCCAGTCGATCTATTGGACTACGACTGCCGAGAGAAACTCTCTCTCTTCTTATCGCGAACGTGCGGCTTTGCCTCGAACCTCCAGACGATATAACGAAAAGGATCGGGCGAACCTACAGCGCGAGAGTCGCAACAGCACTTGTTACGCCCGGACGTCGACCTCGAGTCAAGCGGAGAGCCTCCTCAGCTTCGGCCTCGGCTCCGCTCGGCCCTCCCGTAACGTTCATTTCGCCGATTGCGCCCAACTATAACGCCATGCAAGCTGCCTTGGACGGAGCGGGCACTCGCATCTTACCACGTCGTACGCGCATCATCCACATTATGCGAGCGCGCTTCGCCGAGCGCGCCAATGTTACGCATCCAGTCTCCAAGAGGAGAAGTGAGTTGCGAATCGTGCGCTACAAAAAGCACCGAAGAATCGGTCAGTCAGGAGAATGGCACGAGAGCGGCGGAAGAGAGGCTCTGCTTAGAATTGTTCCGCGACCTAGCACAACGAGGTATGCATCGTTCCCTTGAACGGCAGAATGCGTCAGTAGTCAGCGGTGGCGGCAAGAAACCGAGAGACGCATCCCGAGACAATCGAGCGAGGACATTTCTACTTGGGATCTTCCGAGTGTGCCCGGCAATAAAGCGGATTCCGCTCTGCCGGACACTTCTACGCTTTCACAGATACAACTGGAGGAATGAAGCGGTGGGCCAGAGAGGGAGCGGGGAGGAGCATTACACGAACACGATGCAAACCACACAACAGCCAGTTAGAGCGGCGCGCTCCTCGCCTCGACTAACGGCATCCACACTACGGCCTGCAGAGTTTTCCCTTCGATTCTCGCGCTATTGCGCAATATTTATACCAGCGTGATCTCCATGCGACACATGCACACGCCTTGCCTCGCTCCGCCTGGCCACACCACGCCACGCCAGGCCAGGCCGTCGGGCCCCGAGCTATCTAGCCGCGCGTCGTTCCTTCCTTCCTTCCTTCCTTTTCTTCCTTTTTACGCTCTTGCCTCGCTACAAAGCATGCCGATGCGACACCGACATGCCGGCCAACTCTGCTCGCCACCCCACACGCGCTCGCTCGTCGACTTTGCCTTGCCTCGCCTCGCCTCGCCTCACCTCACCTGGACTCGCCTCTATTTCACGGCCTCTAAACCTCCCCTCAAATAAGATGAGAGACCATTAGATCGAGGAAACGTAGTCTTATTGAATCGCGAGTTGCCTCGCTCGTATTCTGATGCTACGGTCAAGTCAAGATCGGTGCTACTCACGGTACACCCGGTAGACTGGACGATCCAATTCCTCGGCCGTTCGTCTGCACGTACCGCCGCCCCGACCTATCCCAACGTAACAGATGACTATCGAGCAGGCCGAATCGGTAGCGGCTCTCTTTCGCCTTTTTGCAATCACGACCACTATGTACTTCCTTTCGTTGCTATTATTTTGCCCCCGACTTTAAATATCAACATTTCAATCGCCACCCTTCCACCAACCAACAGCTATTGCTTCCGAAATGTAATCGTGAAATCCATATGTCCGGTGAAACCGAATGTGATCTGATCGCGGAAGTAATAGTTGAGGAGAAATAAGAAAGACTCATTGAACTCTGGGTGGTTCTGGTGTAAGGCGTCCTTGCCGCAAATTGTAATGGGAAAGATTGTGGAAAGACAGGATCCACCTTTCCCACTGACACGCGCGCGCGCTCGTTTATCTCCTTCTGCAGGGTAAAAGTGATTTCTCCTTTCTTCAGGAATCCCACCGAGCGTCTTTGAGTGAGTTTTCCCACTTCGGCCGATAACCGAGACTAACAAAGTCACACGTCTTCTTCCGTGAAGCGCGTGTGTGCCAAATAGAGTGACGTACGGTAGAGGGTGATATCCACGTGTCGGAAGAAGAGGAGTGCCGAGGGAAGAGTAGGAGGAGGGTAGGAGAGGAGAGGACGAGTAGGGCGAGGAGGAGTGCGACCTCGCGCGAAGGGCCTGCTCGCAAAAGTAACAGTACCTACGGCTAGTTCGCGTAAAGCAAACGCGGGCTCGCCTCTCTTCCTGAGTGCGTGTGTGAGTGGCACGTAGGTGTGGCCGCGCTCACGCGAGCATCATGCCTTACCACACACAGAGCCGGAGAAAGTAGCGGGTTGCAACTGTGTGCAACTCCCAGCACAGTCGTGTACTGCACACGTCTAATGCTCGCTCGCTCGCGTGCGTGCATGCGTACACCCGTGTGCCCTCCTCCGGTGGACAGATCTCCTCTCTTTTTCCCTCTCTCTCTTTGAAGGCAGAGTGTAAGAAGGAAAGAGAGAGAAAGAGAGAGAGAGAGAGAGCGCGCCCGTGGAGAAGCGGTGTATGCACGTGCATATGCAGTTGGCCGATGTCGGTGTGTACGGACACGGAGAGGCTGGTGGCTGCTCGGCTGGCTGCCTCGGCTCTCGGTTCTCGGCTCTCGGGTGCGCTGCCCGCCAGGACGTTGAACCCAGCGCGACTCAACTTGGGGATCATCCACGGGTACAACCAGGGCCACCCCTCTCTTTCTTACTCCCTCTCGCACTCTATCTGGGTGACTCTATCACACCTCTCCTTTCCTATCTCGTAGCCTCCTCTCCCTTTGTATTACCGGCCGCTCTTTCTCCGACACTCGCCCTCTCTCACTTCCACTCCCTTGCTCTCGCTCGTTTTCTCCCGGGAGCGGGCGCCCACCGCTCTTCCTTTTACTCTTTACCCCCCTCCCTTCTCTCTCGCTCTCTCTCTCTCTCTCTCCCTCGCTCTCGCCGGCGATGATACGGCCCTCTCCCGACCCGCGTACCCTGAGATTTCGCGAGGAGGCACCGCCAGGGGTACACCGCACCGGGGCTGCCCCACCTGCCCCGCGTTCGCGAACGCGAACATTCTCGAGGGGCCATCGTACCCACCTGCGCGCGTGAGCGAGCGAACGAGCGAGCAAACGACGGAGCGGGCGACGAAGCGGGATCCTCAGGCTCCGGGGACCAAGTGCTCCTTCGCACGCACGCCGACGATTTTTGCCGCTCGGCCCACGTGAGATATGCCCTTCCCGCACGGATGCCCCCGGCACTGATTTTTGATCGGACGAGCCCCGACTTCCCCAGCATCACCATCGCCGCCGCCGCCGTCGCCGCCGCTGCCACCGCCGCCCGGAGACGGCTGTCCGCTGTCCGCTGCTCGCAAACCAGCTTAGTGTACTTTCCTAACTCCATTACCGAAAGCGGATTGGTGGAGCGGGAAGATTGGATGTGCAGGGTTTCCATGGCTTTTGGTGAGCGAGCGAGCTTGCTATTTGCCGAGCCGACGACGCTGCACTCGGTGCGATCCTGCGTGCAGCATCACTCCGCCGGTTGCGATCCTAACGGTGCCGATCCTCTCGCGCGTCGACCACTCCACGCACGTGAATGCTCTCGGCCCGCGCGCTCGCCTTGCCTTATCTCGAGCGCGCACTCATCCTGCACAATTGAAGTTCGAAGAGAGCTTGAAAGATCGGAGGCGCCGGTGAAACCTGCCCTCCCACTTCCTAGTTCCCCTTTCGAGAGTGCAGAAGATCGGTTGAGCCGATTGCAACCTTGTGAGGAGAATGAGAGGCGGCACTTGAAAGCGCTATTCTTAATGCCAGTTTAATAAAAGACCGATACAAGGAGAATCAATTTCCTTACATACTCATCTTTAAGTTTATGAATAAATTATGCAGATTTATAATAAATATTTTTCTAACCGTTCACGTGTATCGTCATCGCAGCCAGTATGATCCGAGCGAAGCTCGCCGTCACGATGTTTACGAGCGAGCACCCCCCTCCTTCCGCCCGTATTTTTATCTCGGCAGATATTCCCGAATGAACGCTGGTAGACAGGCGAGGCGGTGATCGCTCCCTAGCCTTTATTTTTAGAAACCACCTAGTCAGGCCCGCAGAAAAATCCTCGGCTAACTAATGGTTCTTCGGGCAGTGATCACGATCGGGCTCTTGATCGGCAATCGGTATGGCCAGCGATAGTGAAAGTGGTGTACGCGCCATTGGGCGCGCGGAAAGCGACAAAGAAAGGTGGAAAAGAAGGCGAATAGTAAAGGCAAGCAAGCAAGCAGGCAGGCATTCGTCCACTTAAAGCATTGGAGAGCGAGACAGACTCCCTCACGCGGCTTGCCTTCAGGTGGATGAAAGTGATCGGAGAAAGCGAATTGGCAGCGACGATCTCGCTCGATCACGCGCCTCGCTTTGCGCTGACTAGTGCTGTGCGCATTGCTCTCAGTGCACACTTCTCTGCACTCTCCGCACCTATCTCTTCTAAGACCCCCACGCTAGTGGACCTGCCACCCCACATACCCGCTTGCCCTCCACGGACGAGCACGCCTGTACAATAAGTGCTCTCCTCTCTACGGCTCTTCCCTGCCGCTTCCTCACCCTCTCCCTTACTCCGCAACTTCTCACTCTCTCTCTCTAATAGAGTTGAGAGAAGAGAGAACCTTCCACCATCTCCGGCGGGCCTTTACGTAACTCCGCGCGGCACGGCGCGCCGCGGCGGCGTTCCTCTTTCCGCGGGCCAGCGTCCCGGCGCCCCGCCAGGGACGACCGCACCATCGCCGATCCCCTCAACCCTTTCCCAGAGAAAGTGCTCGATGCTGTGCTCGCGAGCGAACCTGTCGTTCCCCAGCGAAGGCCAAGTATATCGGCATGAGAAAGGTTCCGCCGCCAGATCCTCCCTGCAACTCTGCCTTTGACAAGTCCGCTTGCTCACGAAATGTCCCGGGTCTGACCACCTTCGAACTGATACTACTTACGCCCTATGCTACACAGGTGCCCCAGGCAGACAGCGGGAATGGAATCCTAATCGGAAGAATGTTCTAACGAAAATGCAGAAGCACCTCGGTCCATTGGGACTTCTCTACACATATATGGAGTGCCGAACGAGAGTTAAGGTAAATTGAATATATTTTGAAGTTGATAAGAATTGAAACTTTCGCACTCCTGACGTGATCGCATTGGAAATGATACGACGGTGTTGGGAGGCGGAAAAGCCCATAACGGAAGGCTGTACTCGACGCCCACGCCTATCTAGCATTTCCCCCGTGTGCGCCCTACGCCCGGAGTCTCCGGTCTGGCATTGTACACACACGCGGCTGACACACTTTCTGCCAAGAAGGAGTGTGACACGTGCGCGCTGGAGAGTGCCAGCGAGCCCTTAGGCGCACTGGAGGGCTGAAAGCCGGCTCGAGAAAGAGAGAGGGACAGACAGACAGCGGCGCCGCGAGGGAGAGAAAGAGCCTGGACACGAAAGAAAGCGTTCGGGTCAACACTCGTAACCATGGAGACCGGTGGTAGTGAGCCCTTACACCACCCTGCGCTTACGTTCCTGATCCGCGGCATTGCCGAAGGAGCGATTCGAAAAGACAGGTTCCCTTACCCAAAAAGCCCATTTCCGTCGGCCGTTCACCCCTGTCATTCCTCTCTCACCCCACCACAACCCCACCCCGCCTTATACCTTCTTCTGCGACTCGAGGCCGCGAAAAGCCTTCGATAGCTACCATCTCCTCCCAAGTCACCAAGGTAATACAGGTCTTGTTAAATTAACTAGTGGAATACTTCCAGACAAGTTTCGGTAGGAAATTTTCGACGGATATATAGGACTGAATATAAGCGAGTGAGAACCCTGCTTGCTTTTACCAGAACGCTAATAGCACTTGGCGAGCACACAAGAGTCGGCTGTGACAGGAAAACGGATCGGTGGACAAGGTCCGCAGTTGTGTTTCCCATTATTGTCATAACGAGGAGAAATCGCGCGGAGCGTTAGCCCGAGATCCAGTCGAGAAAGAGAAAAATTGTGCTTCCTGCCTCGAATTCCCGTTTGTTTGACTTCCATAATTACCCTCGGGTGCACGTTTGGCTATAAAACTGGTGTGAGCTTACGAGCAGAGCGGGAAGTTGATATCAAGGGACTTTCGAACCACCCCGGAACTAACTAGGCACAAAGTAGTCGAAGTGCGGACCATTTACAGATTTGGAAATGTGGTGTATAAATGGTCGAATGGATAGGTGCCGCCTTGGCCAATGAGATCCCAGTCATTATTAGGAAGCGGTCCATTGGTTATTTTCAGTTCTAATTAATCGCAATTATCGGCCGCTCGGAAGAAAAGATCATATTTAATTGGTGCAATTAATCTTCCTGCGGAAGTGCTGGCCCGCATTGAATTCCTAATTAACCCCCTTTCAGCGACAGCCCTTCCGATCGTTCTCCACTTGAACTTTCATTCACTACTGCCGCCTTTTCTCGCCACTCTTCGAACTACTATTCTTCAATTGGCACACTTAAATCGCCGTCCTTGGCAGGAGATCCTAATCTCCGACGACCTTCGAAACATGCCTGCATCCGGAAAGTAGATTTTATCTAGCGGAGGAGGATCGATTACAGTGGCCTTCGGTCGCATCTAAAATTGCCGAAGAAAGTGTCTCCCTTTTTTCCCCATCGACTGATTCCTCCGAGTCTCTTTACGTAACACGAGCTACGCGCAAGGAGTAGGAGGATCGCGAAAAAAAAAGCATCTGCGTAAGGATCGTGGACGCTGATATTATTCATGTCCCGTTACTCGCATCCTCCGTTAGCAACCTTCCCGATGACTCTGCAAGAGCCGTAACATAATGATTTTCTTCTCGCGGACTTGGCTCAATTTTCCATGGTTATCGCGTGAAATTTGCATTCTTAAATGTTTTAATTTCGCACCTCGACTGCTTTACGTAGGGCTGTGAATATTCAGACATTGTGCACCAGTCATGTATTCACTTATATTTGCACATGTATCAACTAGTGCCATTATGAAAATAGCCAGGTTATACATACTAATTTACTCCGAAAGCAGTCGAGTCGTTTCACATATTGCTGTCGTGCTACAATGTGTAAAACCGATTGTTAAGAGGTACATATTGGATCTGGAGGCCCCGTTTTCCGGTCTAATTCAATCGGTGGCTGAGCCGTTCTCGATTAGTCATTGCCAGTGCGACCGCCGTCTTGTCGTCCAGCGTTTCGAATTGCCGTGTGAAATTGATTGTTCATTTGGCGAGGTCCGTTCGTCGGGAGCCATGCCCTTTCTGCTTGACCGGCTTTCCACGGCGAATCCCATTTACTTGCTACTCATTCTCCACGGCAACCAACCACTAGCCGCACTTGCCACTCACCCGATCGAAGAACAGAGCTCGTATTTAGCTTAGTCGAAGTTCGGGCTGAATGGCACGCGAATCTAAATAGCACTAAATACAGTGCGAGTGCGTATACAAAGGCGCGCGTAAGTATACATAGAGACAGTGAGAGAGAAAGAGAAGAGGGGGAGTGAGACGGGGACAGAAACGGTAGAGGGAGGGATTGCCGAGTCAGAGTCACGCAATTAGTTCTCATTGCGACAAAGGCTGGTATATATCAGTGCGAAAGGCATTGAAGGGGCCTTGCCTCGGCTTGCACTTCCGCGTATCAGCGTGCTATCTTGTCTCGTGGCATATCTGCGCGACAAACAACACACTCCCAAGCACACACAATACGTTTTCTCGTAGATACGAGGGCGACTGTGAGTATGCCAGTGTGCGAACCTATCATTAATGCAAGTATGAGCAGGGCAAACGCAAGAAGCAGCGACTTCTCTCTGCGCACCTCTCCAATACCAAGCATCTTACCGAAATTCCGAAAACTGTCGCCAAATGTATAGTATTTCATTTTTTCCACTTTTTCAAGTCTTCCTGACATTTTCCGGGGCTGTAATTTGGTGGAGAATGCTTTCTTGCATCAAGGAAGAAGTGATATAAATTCCAGAGCCCTAGCTCAAAATTCATTTTTTCGCAATTTTTTTAAGGTGTACCCCTTCTAAAATTTTCGATTTTTCGAAGGTTCTCGGACTTTGACGAACGCTTGATAAATCGATTGTTTGAGTATCAAAACGGATAGAAAACATGGAACCAGTGGCCAAAGTGCCGGGATTGTACCCAAAACACATGGGAAACCGATCCTGAAAAATCAGCTTTGTCTGATTCCGATGGTTTTCCCCATGTTTTTCATAGTTCCCGACATTCTCCGGGGCTGTAATTTGGTGGAGAATGTTTTCTTGCATGAAGAAAGAAGTGACATAAATTCCAGAGCCCTAGCTCAAAATTCATTTTTTCGCAAATTTTTTAAGGTGTACCCCTTCTAAAATTTTCGATTTTTCGAAGGTTCTCGGACTTCGGCGAACGCTTGATAAATCCATTGTTTGAGTATCAAAACGGATAGAAAACATGGAACCAGTGGCCAAAGTGCCGGAATTGTACCGAAAACACATGGAAAACCGATCCTGAATAATTAAGTTCCGTGGTTTTCCCCATGTTTTCAAGTCTTCCCGACATTTTCCGGGGCTGTAATTTGGTGGAGAATGTTTTCTTGCATCAAGGAAGAAGTGATATAAATTTCAGAGTCCTAGCTCAAAATTCATTTTTTCGTAAATTTCTGAAGGAGTACTCCGTATTTCCTTGGAAAGATAAGCGCGGTGCGTCAAAGAGGAGTCCCCCGATGAATCGCGAGTAGGAGCACGTACGATCTGGAATAGAAGAAGGATCGGCTAGTGGTGAGACAAGGTGCATCGTACGTGCTCGGGCTTATTTTCGCAACAGGAGGAGGAGAGCGGCAGGATCCCCGTTCCCTCTCGATCTCAAGCGGCTTTACCTGGAAGAGTCGTGAGTCGTGAGAGGAGAGAGAGCCGAGTAACACGAGAGACTCGCCGCGATTTAAAAGGAATAATCGTTCGTCCTTTGTGCCCGAAGGTCTACACGAGGAGCGCGCGCGGGATAAGGGGGCACGTGGAGGCATACGTGGCTGCCTTCGACAAACACTGGAACCTCGCACTTGAGGACTGCTTCGAGGTTTGGAGTCGGCGGATCAAGAAGAAGGCACCTGCTCTCGGTAACGCCACCTCACACCACACCCTTTCTTCTCTCCCTCATCCCCCTTTCAGCTTCATTTATACCCCGACAGTTTCTTCCCTCGGCGGCAAACGCCACTCGCTCATACCTACTAATTTTTTACGACACAAGGAGAGCGGAGCGACGTAAAGGCCGATGTAAAAATTGTCGCGAGTCACGCCGACAATTTTACACAATGTACCTCTCTTCCTACGTATAGTGGCATCGAGTTTCGCGGCCTGCCAGCCGAAGGAACACGCCTTGCACCAGGGGGATTATCATCGATCGTAAAATCACGGCTTTACGATAGCAGGAAGTGAGCGAGCGAACTAGATAGGAGCCGCCCGTGTGAGAACGCATGCCTACCAGTCCGTGCATTCGCGTCCCATCCTCAATCCACCCTAGCTAGTCATCCCTCCCCGCCTCCCCACCTAGGACATCTCTTCCCAATGATCGATCGCTTTTTTTACCAACTGCGACTGCTCCTGGCTGCGACACAAAATTAATAAAACGTTCGCGTTCACATTCACGCTCGCGCCGGTAATGATTGCCATGTGCTAATGGACTCTCCGTGAAGAGGAGGTGGAGGAGGAGACGCGCGCAACCTCCGATATTTGCGAGCGCGACCCTGAGAAAAAATTGAGCCTCTCTAGGACAAATGATTGCAAGATGGATTACAAGATGCAGAGAGGAATGATGATGGGACGGGCGTTAACGCGTATGCCCGGAAGCAAACGATTACGATGGTCGATTACCAGTTCGCGAACCGTACAAGAACGCGCGACCTAGTCGACTCGACTTGTGCCACCTTGCGTACCTCTATCACCCAAGTAAGTATGATAGTCGATCCGAGGCGCAGCGCGTACCTTCATTCCATTAACGGAGCGGTGTCTGACATTGCCGATATCGAGTGACGCGGCTGAGCCGAGCGGAGCGGAGCGATGCGGCGGTTCGTCATCGGCTCTCAGGGCTGGCTGGGCCGTGCGCGCGCCGCACAATCGGCTGGCCGGGCCGCCTTGAAATTCGCTCGTTCCCCAGTATTCGCTCGGCGAGAAAGTGCGCTGCTGCTCGCATCTGGCGTGAGTGCGTAGCATAGCAGTCGTCCCTCTAAATTACCTCGACTCGAGAGACTCGAACGCACAGCTAGCGCCAGCGAACCGTACAGATACACACGGCTGCTTGGCTGCCGTATACGTCGAGGCCCATATACAAGCCATTTCGGGCGCTTCCTACGTCCGTCCGTCCGTCCGACCATGAATGACTCCTACTACTGGCCCGTCAATGGCAACTCTCCACGTGGCTCGCTCGCTACTCGCTACTTACGCGATTGATTAATAGTCCCGCTCACTGTACCACATTTTTCCATTGGCCAGGGAGTCCTTCTGCGAGAGCAAGGTGCCCGCTCGGCTTATCGCTGCGATCGTACCTCCAGCCGCCGCTGTCGTCGTGCGAACGTTGGCCCCGATGGAGCTTTCGATTGTGCTCGTCGGGTTTCTCGCCGGAATCGATACTCCCTCTTCTTCTTCTTCTTCCCCCTCCGTCCTGTCCCCCTTCTTTTCAGCAACACAGGCTCCCCGTTACTGTCTTTGGCAGTATTTTTAAAAAGCCTTTTTTCCTTCGCTCGCTGCTCCATTCGTCGAGTCATTGGGACTCTCTCCCTGTTTTCCTGTCAGGAGGGTCCTTTACTATCAGAATTTTAATAAGCGAGTCTTGAGCTCCTGTAGCTTTGGCTCGTTCTCGTTCTCGTCTTGATCCGCGAGTACGCGAAATCTAGAGCGAGGGAGCCCGGGGGAGAGAAAGAGAGGGCGAGAACCGAGGGATCGATAGAGTTTAACGAACTTTCCCGGGGAATGCGTACGATTCGCTGGCTTTATTTACATCGTAGGAGGAAAGAAGGACGGTAGCCGAAGGGTCGTTGTATCGTGAGAGGGATACATCCTGAGGTCGCCCCTTTACGCTAGGGGCAAGGACCGACCTTGACTACGTAGTGGTTGCTACGTTCGATACACACGAGGTCCATCTGCCCTCTGCCTCTCGCCCTCTGCGCCTTCGTCCACTCTCCTTTTCCGCGTCCTCTCCTTTACTCCTCCACACTCTTTCTCTCCCTCTTCCTTGCAGCAGCCTCTTTCAGCTGATTGTGAGATCCTCCTTTTATCTCTCGCTCTTTCCATTCCATTGCGACTCCCTTTGAACGTTTGAACTCTCTAGTGCTTTACTCCCAACCCACTTTACTCTCTTTCGCTACTTGGACACACGTGTCCCACCGTTCTCATTCATTACTTAAAGAGTATCGTGTTCGACAAGTGGCAGGTATTGGAAAATTCGGCGCCGATTACAGTGCGTAGTTGCCGAAATTCCGGCAATCTTATCGGACCTGATTTATCAGACGGACGATTTAGCTAATCTTGCGAGCAATATGTGCTACTGATTGTAACTTCAATTATCGAACAATTATACTTTTGGACGGGCTCGGTATAAAGGATCATTTTTGCGTGGTCATTCTTCAAAAGCACCCCTTCCGCTCGTTCATCCAAAAGCAGGACGAAGGCACCGATAATCTATCGACGAACTGTCGTGAATGAGGAAAATGATTCGGCCACTTTCACCTTCGAGATTAATTAATTCTGGGTGGTGGCGAAGAAAAAAAGTACGCGTGGTAGCGAAGGGAGAAAAGAAAAGTTTCGCGTGACGATAGCGAGGAAAGCGAGTTGGTAAAGAAGGGATGGGAAGGGGTGGCGACGGGGTTGTTGGTTTCTATAGCGGGCGAGGTGGTTGGCCTACTGGCGTACTTTTCGGGCATGTCCTGAGGGGTCGAGAGGTCGTTGATACGAGGCTGTGAGGGCGGCGGAGCGACCTTGAAGAGTAGCTGGCAGGATCGATGCCTGCCGGTTGTACACGTGTCCCGCAAAGTCCTCGTGCTTTCCTTCCCTGTCCCGCAGCTCGCGCTGCCCTTATTTCCACCCTTCCGTACTTGCTCGGGCGCGCGCACACATACACACACACATCCTACTTCCCACTTTCAGTGGGCGGCGGACACGTGCCGGCACATAAACAACCTTCCAGACTTCCCTCGTGACCCGCCGGCATTTTCCTCTCTCTCCCTCCCCTTACCCCTTCCTCGTCCGCCCTCTACTGTTAAAGGTGGTTTCCCAGTGTCCCTCGCACAGGGCGACAACCCAGCCCCGACACAACCGCTAATGTCGATCGAACAGCTCATTAATTCCTCGCCTACGGAAGCTCATTTCGGAACAGGCGTATCCTCTACTTCGATTGTCAGCACATTGTTGATTGGCTGACTTTATAGAAGACAGTAAAGTCTCTTGTCTGTTATTCTTATGTACAATTATTTCTGCCCGGTGATTCTGAGAGTTGGTGGTAAACAAAGAGCAAATAATGCCGGCAGTACTCCGCCGAGTCTCGAACATTTCTCTGTAGCGGAAAAGCGCGCGCTAATGATCCGCCAAGGAATTTCATTTGTGGTGCTGGGAGATCTTCCTGCTCACCTTGCGCGCCGCGGTACAAAGGTTGAATTGGCCGACAAAAAAAAGTGACACGCACTCATGCCCAAGCGAACGATCCTGATACATTCTAGCTGCATGTACATGCATGGACGTTTTCTGTGACGCAGGTGCGTCGAATAGAAGAGCTACCGTGACGGAGGAGGAGGACGCGCCGAAAAGCGTGGTGACAAAGATCGAGGGAAAGATGGAGACCTTGGAGAGACACGTGCCGCAAATGCTGCTAAGGGGAGAACAGGTCGCCATAATCGTCAAAATCAATTGAGCCGTGGACAGTGCGCGCTTTAGCATCGGCGGCTGTCAGGGGGAGCGGCGCAATGTCACTTGCCGGCTCATTACGATGCACCGAGGCTGCGTAACACGGAACCAAGTGCTCCACATATTTCTCGAGAGCGGTGTGCGAACGCCAATTAAATCCTCGAAAGCGGAAGGTGGATTGTACAAATGTTGATCCGGTATCCCTAAAGTTGGCACGAGTCGCCGCCTAAAATGGAGACTGGAGACGTGGAAACTTTCTCGTGACGGGCGCAAGGACTGACCGGAGGAAAAGAAGTCAATCTACATCTTTGCCTGGCCTTCGCCGATCGTCTGATCGCGGGAGAGCGGCTGGAAGGGGAGGAGAGCGAGGGTCGGCCGAGTGGAGCAGAAGGTAAAAAGTGACTGGAGCGACGACGTCAATCTGCACGGACGAGGAAGTCTAGCGGAAGAAAGTGAGTCCCTAATTGTACGGGGCCACGCTGCCCCCTCCGCCGGCGTAACTAACTTGCCTTCGACGCGCGAAGCATCGCTTTTTCATTCGCACTGCACAGCAAATATATCCCCCCCCCCCCCCCCCCCCAGCCCTCTCTCTCTCTCTCCCTCTCTCCTCTCTTTCGTCGTGTGCACCTCGGGAGAAAAACTCTCGCCAGATTTGCTGGATCATCGAACCCGATGCAGTTGCTAAGAGTGCTAACCCCACCATTCACCGATCTAATAAAGAGCGGAGTTTAGATAAGGACGGCCTGCGCGCATAGCTCTTGTACCACTGAATTCCCAGCGATCTCAAAGAGAAAAGCGGATTGTCACTAGAGGCGGGAGCAGAGTATCAATCATGAGGTAGACAATCACAAGCATTAAAGATCACATTAGAGCGTGGATTCCATTATGCAGAGATCGCGTGAGGATCATCAAGTTTGTGTGCACATCCGCTCGACTCCAATCGCTTCCTCGTCTGCTCGAAAAGCTTAGGAGCACTTTTCTTCTCACGGAACGTCGCGCGTCTGCTTCTCTCGGTTGTGCACGGCGGAAAAGTGCATCGTGCCGGGGCCACGGTGAAAGCAAGGGGCCGACGGTGCAGCACGCGTGCCCCTAGACACATCGAAGGTGTGCAGAGGGCCCCGCGCTCTGACTCCAGGGGGGCCCTCTCACTTTCGCTCTTCGGAGAAAGTCTACCTGGCATCGCCACTCTGAATCCCAACGGGCCCCGTCAACCCCCCCACCACCCCACTTCTTACCGCCCAATGGACAACCTCCCAGGCTTTCCTCGCGCCGACTACTTTTTCACCTAGCTAATTCTCTAACGCCAAATTAACACCCCGATCTCGCAGCCTGATCTACTAGTGGAGTCGAGGTCCTTAACCCTGTCGGCTGACTTCCCACTAAATAGACAAGCAAACGAATTCCTACCATATTGTTAGATCTTCACGAAAGACTGGTGAAACTAAGCGGGCTTGATTCAAGAGAGATCTGGCCCATTTTTGGAGAGTCCGATCGTATGGCTGACGCCGATTGAAAGGATCGGAATGTAGGAGTAAATTTGATACCAGAGACAGAGAGGGTAGAGCAAGATCCATCAAAGGACAATTACGCGAGATGTTACCAGCTCGGGTGGGTTACGCGTCGAGGTGGCTGGTTGGATTTCTGTCGTCGTTTTTGCGGCGCTCGTGAAAGTGATCGTAGCCGAGGGAGAAGGCAGGCGCGGCTGGGCGCGGGGAGGAACTAAGTAGAAGTGTCAGAGGTGGCGGAGAACTTTGAGCGAGGCATTAGCACGATAAGCGTGCTCGATTAGAAGGAAGGCCGAGAGGCGGGCGGGTAGGCAGGCAAGTAAGCAGGCAGGCAGGCAGGCAGGCTTGGTTCTGGGTTCTGGGGTGATCGACATCGAGATGCGGGACCACGGGCGTTCGGATGGGGCATTAGCAGTCGGATGGAGGAAGACGGGCCCCCCAGAGGCCGGCCCTGACTTCGCAAAAGCGCTTAGAGAGCGCTCGGCTAGTCCGAGCCTTCGCGACCACAACTTCTAGCCAAGAGCGGCGAACGCGGCGGCCGGAGGGGCGAGGAGAGGCGAGCGGCTGCTTCTCTCGGTTCTTCTCCCTTTCCTCCACGCCACTTCTGCATTTCTTCTACGGCGTGCTCTCGAGCCGACTCGGGGGGTTAATGCACTCCTAGAGCAAGCCATAACCTTAGAGGAGCCCCTCGCGGGGCCTCTCTCCTGCGAGAGAGAAAGAGAGAGAGAGAGCGAGAGGGAAGGAGAGAGTGAGCGCCGCGGGAATCTCGCCGGTGTTAGAATCGCCGCTCCTTACGGAATCCCTTTGCCCGCGATAATTGTCCCGTTTCCAAAGCTACTGCTTTATGTAACTCCTCTCGAGCAGCTGGCGGCAAGCACGGGGGTCCTTACAACTTACAACCCTTGCATTGCTATGTTCTTAAAAGCCGCTCTTAAGGAATGGTACATGATGCATTAGGCAATCTCTCGGAGTCAGAGCACTCCACTCTACCGTCTGTGTCTGGTAGGTTGGACTGGCGATTTTCGATGACTCGCATTGCCAAGCACTCGAACGTCCGGAGTGCAGCGGCGCGCGCGCGCGCGAGCGCACTTTCTAACGGTACCAGCAGCGGCGGCGGCGGCGGCAATGGGGAAAAATTGGAGGTGCTAGCGAGGGAGGTGGTAGTCGCAAGGTGTCCGTGAAAAAGCTAAGCAAACAAGTGCGAGTGAGTCGAGCGAGAGAGCGCTTGCTAGGACGGCAAAACGACGACGACCAGGCCGAGATTCGTGGCCGGGCAGAACCTTGGCGCTCATTGTCTATACTGGCGATAATTGGATACACACTCGGCCACTAGCGGATTAGTCCGCATGTGTAGGTTCGTTCAGTAGACGGAATAGTTTATCTCTCCTCTCTATCGTCGCACTGTCTGGAGCGAGCGAGCGAGCGCGCGCCTCGCGGCAGAGCGAGAGGGAATGAGAGAAGCGCGATAGAGTGTATAGAGGTGCACGACGGCGGTCCAGGGCCGACAGGCGAGCGCCTTGGAGGCGTAATGACGATCGTAGAAACTCTCGAGGCCGGTCCACGAGGGCCGCCAGAGCGAGAGAGAGAGGAAGCGAGCGAGTGGGAGCGAGTGCGAGCGATCCGCGAGAGAGTTTCATGAATGCGCGAACGTGACAGAAGACTCAAAGAAAGAGAGATATCGATATCGCCAAGGTATCGGATTTTGCGCCGCTCGCGCGCGCTTACACTGGAAAGCCCGGCCACCCGCGCCCGATACCGCTCGAGCTCCCACTCATTCTTATACCACCATTTCCACCTACTGATAAGACACTCCACCGAAAGCCGAACCAATGCCGAAATTCATTCAGCCACGCAAATGCCTAGAGCCTCCAGTTTATTTCTGAATGGCGAGACGCACCATTCGATTTGCCGTTTGAAATCGACGACACAAGCACTGCTTCGATCGGTTTCTCGAGGGAGGTGCGCGCTGCACGAGGGGATCATCGTTATTTGTATAAAGTTTCGCAAGGTTTACCTGGCGCTGATCGTGGCAGTAGCTCTCAAAATATTTATCTAAAACAATAATGTCGGGAGCGCGTGCGCGCGCGCGCGCGCGTGGCGGGGCCCGGTTCTGTTTTGACGGCATTGCAAAATGACTTGCAGTCCATAAACAAAGCAAGGTCGGAGCGAAATCGAACTAATCGGGGAGAGCCCGCGCTCGGAAAATTCCAGATTGCACCGTCCTCGAATTTAAACGATAATGAGGGATCGCCAGACAGAGCAAGTGAGAAGAGAAATGAGAGACCGTTACCGCTTGCATATGTATACGCGTCCTATGGACCAGCGACGTGCTGCACTTCTTCAATGAAGCTGCGCCATCCTCCCAATCGCTCCCCCCCCCCCTTACACTCCAGCTTTTTCTGCGATGTACATTTGTAAGCGTGTTTTGTTGTAACGATGTGTCTATTTTAGAAGCGAATAAAACGGCGAAAACACGTTAACTTTCATTTATCTTCCTGTCATTATAGTCGTACTGTAAATGCCAGAATCGTCTGTGGACAGGAAAACTGGCTGGCTTACTTTCGACTAATCTTATCGTCCTTCCTCGTTCGACTAGCTGCCCGAAGAACTACGTTCATTTTCGTAATTATCCGAACGGCTTTACCAAGATTAAGAGAGGCGTCTCGTGGCTCGACAGTCACGTGAAACTTGAGGCTAGCCGCGATTTTATTCCAACAACAAAACAAGACGAAAAAGCTGCATCGCTCGGTGGCTAGCTGGCACTCGGCGAATTTGTGTACGTAGCGCAATAACTGGCGAATTGCGGCCTCGCGCGCTGACGCAAACGGAAAAATGCCGCGCCGTGTATATCGAGACGAAGGTCCTCCGGGCGATCTCCAAACTGAAAATACCGTTTATTTGCGGGGCGTGCGCGATCCGGCGATATACGCGAGAATAATCGGCCGCCGACGAGCCAAGATTGCCCCGAGTGCAGCCAGAACAATACAGAAGCGGGAAAAAGCCATTTAGAACTGAACGCGAGTTCTCCAAACTTGGTGATAAAAACCTAGATGAAAATATGGTCTGAAAATCACGATTTTACACTTTCGGAAAGACTTTTTCCTATTCAACTGAGATATCGGCGCTTTCAGTGGCGAATCCCGTATGTAGATCGGGACATGCGAATATACATACATAAACACATCGCGTGTGCACGCACGCACACGCGAGCGCGACGACTACGAGGCAATGTGTGTTGAAAATAACCTCTCGCGCGTCCCTGACGAGGTGGGAATGTTGAGTTTGCCGCGAATAGTGTGTTAGCTGTATAGTGTGATTTGCACTTCCTAGTCGAGGCTCGTACGCACTAAGACACACACTGCCCACGTATGTACTACGTTCACTGGCAGCAGAGACAGTCGGACAGACAAATGTACGTCGATGCACGTGCGTATACGACGGACCGTTCAAAACCGAGCTAGCAATGTGTGTGAAGCGGAGCGTGAGATGGAGAGAAAGAGAGAGGGTGGGAGGGAGAGTGAGACTGGTGAGTGTCGGTGTAAAACTAACAATAATAATAAGGTTGAGTCATGTGGGGGCCTTCGGGAGCAAAGAAGGGCCTTGATTCGTGCCCCGGGCAAGGCAAAGATCACGACGTCTCCGTCATTCGTTCTTCTCCTACCTCGTCCCTACCTGTCTACCTCGCTCTTTCGATCCCACTTCTATCCTCTTTCTCTCCCATATCTTTCCAACCACCCCGCTTTCTCAATTTAGTCGGTTACTGATGGTAAGCAGTACGAAGCGTACGATACTAATTGTAAATAAAGAAATAGTCAGCTGCCAGGAAGAATTCCACGCTCTTTGCGGCTTTCCAGTCGATTTTTCGTCTATCTTACACAACCACAGGGGTAAATAACGCGTGGTCGAATCTACGATCGCTCCCAACTGAGAGAGAGGGGGAGAATAGAGGGGCTGCCGTCATCTGATGAAATCCACGGCCTGGAATCCAGCTGGTTTTTGTACAACGCGCGTAAGACTCCCGAGCAATACTCTCTCATAAGTCGACGAATGTCGAATCCTTTCCCCAACGAAATTGCAACGAGTCCAGATCCGAAGGACCTTCTACCGTGCTGTTCAAGGATTCGCGAACGTGCCATTCAGCTGGCGGTGACTCAACGATCAACGCGAAGCTCCAGATCTGAATGCGAGGCATGCGAGAGCCAAGTTTAATGTCGACGGCACACGGCAATGGCCACTTTTCACTGGACCCAATGCCGGGGACTTCAATAACTCGCAGAGCCAGATGCCGCAAAGAGGCGCTCGCTCGCGCGCGCGTTTTATTCGCTCGTCCCTCTCGCACGCTCGACAAAGCCGCCCTGACAATTGCACGCCGTCAATCGTCCCGTGGCCAACAATCCACGCTGGAGGAGCCTGCCAGAGTAGTTGGCTCTCCGGCAGCTTTTCAGAGCCATTCTCTCCTATTTTATGCCGAGTGCGCCGCGCTCTACCAACAGAAATAGCCGAAACAATCGGCAACGCATTCCACCGGTCACAGAAAACTATCCTCGAATCATGTCATTAACGACCCTTGTTCGTTCCATTTCTATTTCACTTTTTTTGGACTAATTATAGTGTTTACGCCTCGGTCACCTCCTCCTGTGCAGTCCCGAGCGATTATGCAAATGCGAGTATCAGCAGTTTCGGTCGACGCGACAAGCCGCCGCCGTCACCACCGCCACCGGTGGCATTCGGTGAAATGCTACGCGCGAGCAAACCATTAGAAGAGCCTGTGGAATCGATGAGCCTTGCATAATCGATAAGATGACTGGGCGATGCTGCGTGGTAACTGAAATTGCACTCGGTAGACGGTAGACGGGCAGCCCTATCTTTCTTGCGATCGAGAACCGCTATACGTTTGATGCGTGCACATAACACGACATACGATAGTGGCTGCGACAACTAGATAACAAAGTCACGTGTGAATCATTTCCATGTAATTAAAGAAAAGTCAAGTCGCGTGGTTAGAAAGATAGGAAGAAGCGAGCATGTGGCGGGAATGAAGAGCATATATGATAGGCAGAGAGTACGAAGAGGAAACGCGGGCCGAAAATAATCCGGGTGACGATTCGTGACATAACTTTTTTCGTCGGCAAGATCACATCACTCTGACTTCATAGGTGGCAGAGGTGCGTGCGGCCGGGCACGACACTCCGATAAATGGGGAACCGGTTTACATCAAGGATCAATGAATCCGCGATCGGCCCCTTGGGGGATCTCGATTTCGAAAGAGATCAAAAGTCCATTCAGTATGGGGAATTCGAGCTGCCGGCGATCGGTGTTTCCTAAGTTCTAAGTCAAAGATTTAGTAGTCTAGGATTGCGAGAGGAGCTTGTACCTCGAGAAAAGGGTCAGTCGGACTGATGGCGAAGTCACGTCCGATGAATTCGCTTCGTGAAGAGACTGCACACGCGGAGAAGGAAACTGCAGTGGTGGAGAGAGGTACTATTAGAGAGAAGGAGATGCAGAGACGACATTGCCAAGTGAATTCACGGTGAGGTCTAGCGAAGTCTCGGTGGCTCTAGGTAATGTTAACGTGGTGGCCTTCCATGGTTCGAGCCTTCCGGCTTCATTGCCTCCAGTGGCCGCGAATTCTCCCGCTCTCCGCACTGACATTCTCTTCTCTCTTCTCTTCCCTTTCCCTCGTCACTCTGTACCTTTGCTCCTCGCCGGCAATACGGCGATGACGTTGCCAAGCTAAGCCTACCTCGGCGTCGCGACGCTCGTCCCATGACGTCATGTCGCACGCACGTATCGCTATCTTCCGTATTCTAGGGTTTACCTACCTATCATAAATATTAATCGTGTCTTATGGTGAGTATCTAAATCGGGACTACACTAATTGCGACAGGATAAGCAAACGCAAAAAGATTTGCAGCCCCCCATCAATAGGAATCATCGACTCTAACTTCGAGACGACTCGCCACCTCATAACAGTGAGCAAATGGACATTTCTCTTAAAGTACGATCTTTACACGATGCATCTTTGGCACGACTCTGCCTGGCCGAGGATGTATTTCGGGCGGGATTCATTGCATAATGAAAGCCAGGAAATAAAACGGTATGACAGAGCGAGATAGTGAGAAAAAGAGAGGAGGTGGAGGAGTGCGGGGTCGCAAATAAAGCGAATCTGGAATCTGTGCAAATAAAGCGATCTCTCCGTGCATGGAAATTGCGTGAGATAACAAGCCGCAGCCGTTGAGACAGCTGTCTATAACGCGATCTGCACTCGCACCCACTAATTGTCTGTTACTAAGCGTTCGGTTAAAACAATTAAATCAATAAATTTTCACTCGATGTTGCCGCAATTTCTTCTTACATCCCTTCAACGAATCCATTCAGGTTAAACTCGACACGACAAACTATAATATTTATCCTACCTCCCTCCCACCGCCTGTTTTCGGCGTGAATCAATCGTATGCCGTTCGAGTATCTTTGTATTTCTTGAATGTTTAAAATCTCGCAATGACTCGACATCGCCCCTCTCTCCCGGCAGTAATGCTCGCCGCGCTGTTTTACCCGCACCTACATAATCGTGCATCGCGCTGTTTTGAAGGTAAACCGTTTCAAGGTGAGCCGGAGCCGCGGCCGAGGAACAATTGTTTAATTGACGCAACAATAACATTTGATTCGGCATTATTCGCGGTGGTTGCGACGGAGGAGGAGGGGCGGGGCGGACGGGGGCGGCGGGGAAGCAAGCGGGCGCAAACATGCAATATCACAGAAAACACATCCTTAATTGGAGCCAGCTTGAAGCAACAATATAAATCGAGAATTTCGCGAGAAACAGGCTGAAATCGATCATCCGTCAGCCAGCGAGTCCTCCACCGCGACCTTTATCCGTGTGCACATCGGCCGCGGCCGTGCATCGCGCGCGTACGTCTGATATATCATTACGAGTGATTCATAATCCACGTCTCCTTCGATCCTTTCGAGTAATCCGGCATCACTCGCTCCTCCAATAATTCCTCATTCCGGTAGACCTACCTACAGAACGATATTACCCTCGGAAAATCATACTTCCGGCAGACTTTCCATTAATTGAATCAACTAGCATGCGGATCAGCCCATAGGTACTGACGATTCCAAACTATGTGAACGCATGAAGAGATGGGTGAGACAGGCCCTTCGGGCGAAGGTACACAGTACATCGACGTAAAGGAGAGTGTCTATACCTGGGAGGTAAAAATGTCCGGTTTTACGGTAGGCGGCTGCCACAACGGCCCTGACCATGACCGTATTTTTCATGGTCCTAGAAGTGAGATACGAGCGATAGGTCGCGCGCGCGCGTGATGGTGGTTGCGTCAGAGTGGCACACGGGTGCAGGGCACCCATCGAGGGGGCGCACCGGGGCCCCAAGAAAGGTTGGCCGAAAGAGGAGCGCCGAGAGTTCGTTCGGATTGCTTTCAGAGGAGGTGTGTATATTGGCGATACACTCGAAGGTCGGGTAGGAGAGTGAAGAGAGGCCTCGACGTGTGTAGTAGGTATTCTGCGAATAATTCGGAAAAGGAATCGCTGGCTGAAAGAGGAAGGCGGAAAGGAGAGCGCCCAGTAGTCCGCGCGCCCCTCTCTCTCCCAAACTTGCCAATACACGCGGAGAGGTACACGTTCGAAAGAGTCAAGGCCCTGGCCCAATTTGGGTTCGTAGACCCGCGGAGGATAGGTCACACGTATCCACCAATACATCGAGCCCGCTTTTTTTACGCCGCTCGGCCTAAGGTCATTTACTTTTACCAGCCGGCCACCTTCAAGGCTCCAATTCCCCGCTCTCAGTCCTCCGGCCCACCCCCGCCCGCCCCAATCGCCCCCATCGCCCACGGCCTAGCCCCTTCCTTCCTTCCTTCCTTCTACGACGCACCACACACGCAAACATATCCTTCCCACGAGCCCTTCGCCAACCGCCGGTGCAGCCATCTGACCTACATTCGGCCGGCCCTTCGCAAGAACCCACTCACAGCTAAGTCCTCCATTAGGAGTAAAAGTGATATACGCTACGGTAAAGGGAGATCCCCCGAGACGCCAGTGCAATCATTATTTTCGGCTGTTACGTACACAACAAACACGCGGTTGTCGAGCGTAAACACAGATGCAAGCCGCTCTTGAAAAGCAGACAGGCATTTGCACGACCAGATCCTTATCGAGTACGTAATTGCTGTCGGGCGAAAACAAAAGTTAAAGAAACACTATCACGTCGTTTATGCATCCTATAACCATCAATTGGCTTGCCCCAACTAATAGATAATTATGAAACATACAATTATAATAATTCAATATCGAATACCTAGAGAGATAGTCAAAAAATGGAGTCAATAAGATTGCGAGGGAGTGAGAAGGTAAACGTATCATAAGGCAGACTGGGACGGCGCCGATTGCGTCGCTACTCCACGTGGGTTCGTCGCTTCAGGGACGCAGAGAAACTCCGACGCGCGAGCATGTGGGGCGAGAGGCTACGGGGCCCTTATAGCGTTCACGGTAGAGACCGAGGGAGACCGATAGAGAGAGAGAAAGAGAGAAAGAGAGAAAGAGAGTGCGAGGGCGAGAGGGGAGATCTCAATATTTATCGAACGTA
Source organism: Ectemnius cavifrons (assembly GCA_964023945.1). NCBI lineage: Eukaryota > Metazoa > Arthropoda > Insecta > Hymenoptera > Crabronidae > Ectemnius > Ectemnius cavifrons. The sequence goes on along the minus strand of OZ030384.1, from coordinate 11,682,065 downwards.
CAGCCAAACGCGATACACCTAAACACACGGCGCGGAGCGGCGGAGAGACGGTTTTGGCCCTCGGCCCTGGGCGCCGCCGCGAAGGTCGCCACGTAACAACTGCTCGCAAGAGCACCGGCGTACGCGAGAGTGGGAACTTGCCCGCGCTCGCGCGCGCGCGCGCCCGCGCTCCTACATACTCGCCTCGTGACTAGAGCGAAGATGGTTTTAACTATATCTCAACTATATCGGAGAGTCCCGATGACTCCTGAGTTCAAGCCAACCGGCTGGCGAGCGTGCCGCCTAACCGTGGAGAGGAAGAGAGAGAAAGAGTGCGAGAAAGAGATGTACTCGAGGGCCGAAGGTTGGCCTAGGCTGAAAATACCAGTAGAAAATATAGTTGCCTCTTGTATTTCTGCTCGGGTCTACCCTGTACTTGTGCGATGCGCGTCTTCTCTTTCTCAGAGTCTATCTTTCTTTTTCTGTCTCGTGGTGTATGTGTTTGGATGCGCGCGTCCGTCATTGCAGGCAAGCGAAATCGCGGAAATGCGGCTGGCCCGCGATGCCTCATTTGCCAGAGAAGATTAGATCCTAGCCTGGGATACTAGCGCGCTTCCCTTGATTAAGTACTGTGCTCGGAGTCTCGATTAACTTTTGTCCAAATAAGGCAAATGAACTTGAGGGGAAAGAGGGACTCGTAAGTTTCCTGGGTGTCATTGATTGGGAGGGGGGGTTGGATTGACGGTGGCGAAAAGTCAAGTGGCGAGAGTGGCTAATATCGATTGACTGGCGGGTAGTGCTCTCCGCGCGATCAAACACAAGTGTTTCGGGGCAAAGGCGACGCAGAAAGGCGAGCGTACCACCATAGAACTTAATGGTTTTTATGTAAATCAATACTTGGTGGTACACCGAACCATAATGCGTGATCACTTCCTTGATCGTATGCGATTACCGTCGGCGCGCGCTCGTTCATTTTCACCCCCCGCGCGCTCCGGCGGAGGAGGAGGAGGCAGCGGTGGCAACGGAGGCGGCGAGAGCGCCGTGCGCCAGCCAAGCAGCCCGCGAGATTCGCTTTTACCCGAAGAAGAAAGGTGCTCCTGCTACTGCTGCTGGTTAGGTAATCGCTCTCCTACTGTTTCACGCCGCGCCGCGGACTTTCAACTCCCTTTTCCTTTTCCCCGTATCTCATCGGTGTCCTTACCTCGCTCTCTCTCCCTTATCCAACGGGAGTTCGGCTAACCCGGAGATCAGGAGCGACGAGTTGGTATCCACTTGACGAGCTACCGCTTATTTATTCCACTTGGAAGTATCGCACCCTCCTCCTTGCACACGGTACTCGGATATCGGGCAACCGGAGAGAAGATCCTACGGGAGAGTCCGTAGATCCGTACTTCTTCCTTCACACTTGGTATTGGTATCGCGTATCCGATATAGCCAATGCGGCGACGGCGGCGGTGGCGGCGGCGGCGGCGACGGCCACCTTCGGGTCACCGGAAACGTAAACAAAGCGCGTGGTGTCCTCAGCGTCTGCAGCAACGAATACCTTCAGCGGCTGCAGGGCGAAGCGCTAAAGTTGCAAAACTCAACTCTCCGTACACTCCCTTCCCACCCAGTAGGATAGTGCACGTTGGCTGTCCGCGTTCTTCTCACACACTGCTCGCTCGAGATTCCCGCTAACGTCGAGATGTCTCTTCCGCGATAGAAATCTCGGCTCTATCAGTCTCCGTATCGTAACGATTCTCCTTGAAGATGCCGAGCAGAATACGTAGCCTAGTGGCTGTGTCCCGGCTCGAAATCCCTTAAGGGTAGCTGAAGAAACGGGTGGCTTCAGTGAACACGCGTGACACGCGGCGCGAAAAATAGGCGACTTGGTAAATCGTCGGCGATTGCGCGGCGAGTCTTTGGCCGAAGCGCGAAGGAACACTGAACGTAACGCGCGAGCGGCGAGCCACGGTTTGCCTAGCCTAGCCGCCACTAAACGCCACTATCCTAGGTTAGACACGCTCGCGACACTCTCCCTCCTCCCACCCCCTCTTAGCTAGCCTCTAGTTCTGCCGCCACCGCCACCGTCTCTCCCTCTCCCTCTCCCTCTCCCTCTCCCTCCTCTCACTCTATCACACTCTGCCTCCTCCTTGCCATCTACCATCTGCCTCTCACTTAGAGCGAGCTCTCGCTTACTCGCGGACCGCGTGCTCCGCTCCCCGCTCCGTCTCTTTTCAACTTGTGCTCGAGCACGCTGCTAGTGTGTACCTAGAGTAGAGGCTAGGCTAGAGTATACTATGCGGGGGGGTACACACGCCGAGCCGTACCGCGCGGTGCGGCGCGGATTCGGAGCGATCACCGGGTGGGGGCCCGTAAGGCCATAGCCACGGCCACCGAGTCGCACACCATCACGATGGGTGCATGCACGCACACCGCCGGATAGAGCGACTCGCATTGCACACTAGCAGGCGAGTTCGCGGCCTATCTAGCAGGCTTACTCTCTCTGGCACAAGGATAGCGCGCACTCCCGTGGCTCCTTTATCCAGCCGGCATGCTCGCCCAGCTTCTAGTCGGGCATGCCTCTTTGCCTAGGCGAGAACCGACGACTCCCGCTCTACCTGACTGGCCGCCACTAGTTTCGCTAGGGAGCTCCTACTCCCTAAATACCGCCGCCGCCGCCAGATATTGCCGTGCCGAGACTATTTCCGGACTTCTATTCTCAAAAGGGGTGAACATAAGCGATGTCCGCCTGGTAAATCGGAGATACACGCGCCTATGGGAAGAGCACAATGATATACCGAGGGATGCCGATCAGCGACACGTGCTTCTCGAGGGCATCTCCCGAGAGCCCTGGTATTCCGATGAACTATTTAAGCCTCCTCTTACCAAAGCGAGACCAGTCCGCGCAGACTCCGCTTCCGAAGTTGGTTTAAAAATAAAGCCACTGCCGCGATGGACGCGTGTGTGGAAACGCGCCGGTCACCGAAATGCACTGTTTCCTAATTCCCGTATATACCTAGATATGTGTCTAGGTAGGCGCGTAGTTCGATTCGACTGACGTCGCCCGCGAAAAATCACGGGGACGTCTTCTTGGCAATGACTTCCAAACGCACTATTTACACGCGAGTATAGCAGCCGGCACGAACATTTCCGGAATCGTGGATTCGCATCTAGCGCAACTGCGAGCGCTCGACTATGCAATGGAATTGACTCTTCTTATCACTAATAACACGATGCGCCCGCGAGAGCTAGATTAGCTAGTAATTAATGACTGCTCCGAGAGAGCCGACCGAGCTTTGTGTACGCCTTGAATCGAGTGACACTTTTATCGCGATAACGACAATTATAGCGATTCTCCCTCAGTCAGAGTGTGGGTCGGCTCTTTATGAGTGGGGCTCTTCGTTAATCTGAGCAGAGAGGCGTGCAGGCGACACTGCACATTTGTCTAATTCTAATTAATGCTCGGTTACCTATGCCAGTTTGGAGAATGGTCGTTGCCACAGGAAGTGAGCAGGAAGTACGGTGCGAGGAAAAAAGAAAGCTCTGGCAAGTGGAGCGTTGAGAGCGGGCTAGGGCTAAAGGTAAGGTAAGTGGTGCAAGTCCGTGTTTGGTCAGACACGGGCACAGGCGGCGGGTGCGAGTTAATCGTTGGGTCTGCCGCTCATGTCAGGTTCTCACTACTCACTCTCTTTCTCTGACTAAGTACGAGAGAGGTCTGACTACCATACCACGGATGGCGGAGCCGATTCCCTCGACTTTCTAACGAAAGTGCAAGTCTTTTCTTCCAACCGGCTGCTGCCGTGCCGCGTAACACCGTCCTCCTCTCCGCGACGGGGACTTTCGCGCGTTTTCCGCGGTTTCCCGAGCACCGGCCGAGGACGAGGTCGTCGAACGCTTCCGGGTGACTCACCGTTTCTTCTAGCGACGGTACACTGTTCTCCGGTTTCCACGTAAACCAATTAACACACGTATCTCGCAACATATTGGCCGCGTCTTCCTCCCCGGTGCTATTCTTTTCGTGCCCGCTATTCGGATCGAAAGTGCGAGTGGAAATAATTGGGAGAAGATTGTATCCGAGTACGGGGCACATTGTTCGGCCCGGTACCGGTTTAATGGGAGAGGAACGGCTCCGAGAAACACAACAAGCTGACCGGACAAAAAATGTGCAAGGATACACATTGGAGTGGCGTATGAAGTCCGCTTTAGGAAGTCATGCGAGCGTCCTTCGCTCCGATTCATGGATCCGAGGCAAAAATCTCTACGATTCGGCGACGCCCGCGGCAGACCATTCTGCAGTCAAGGTCCCGAGAGAACGAGTCGACTTCACCGTGACATAAATATTCGGGGGGCCCCTTTTTCGGCCCGCCAGAGAGAGGAGGTCGGTGCCCAAGTGGAAGCAGGAGAAGAGAGAGTGTCGTTCGGAAAGTGAGAAGGAAAGAGGAGTGAGCGAGGCCCTGTAATCGGGCATCAGCAAGCGGGCTCTGTGCGACCCTGAGCGCGGACGCCGAGATTTAGCCATCATCCTCAACTCGAACGCAACAGGGAGAGAGTGGGGGACCTTCTCCTCGTCTATTTTTACAGCCACCGCCAGTTCCTTATTCAAGGAAGAGAGCCTTAGTCTTACTAGTGACGTAACCGCGCGACTATGATGCAAATGAAAAATTCACCTTTTTACCAGTCGCTATTATCCTGCAATTCGCTTTGTCTCGCCGAACAACTCGTAGGACCTTGTGCATATTAATTGAGCCAACCAATGCCTAATGACAATGAGGCGTAATCTGTCCTTGAATTCGGAGGGAGTAAATGGAGACTTGGTCCAGTGATAAGAAAGGTATTTTATGAGCCCGACAAGCACCGTTTGCATTGGCATTAAAGCGTGGCACGCCCGCGCTGCATATGCATAGAGTGCTTTGCTCTCTCGTGTTCCGGCGTGTCATACCTCGAGTAGCGTGGTAAACTTAATAAACTTTCACTGGCCTCTCTCTCCGCTGCCTCGTGCATCGCCGCTCTTTCTCTTTCGCGCGAGAGCGCGCCCGCCATCACTCTCGCAGCGCACCAACAAGACCGACCACTCGTAAATTCGGTTCGAGCTACACGACTACTCGATTCGCTTATGTTCTTTATGATGCGAAGAAGACTGTACTATAATCGACAAAGACGCTCTCAATATAGCTGGAGTTAGAGTAAAAATAGCGCGATCTATAAGCACCTATAGTAGCACGCGTTATTTATCTCGGACTGTGTGTAGCCCCACTTGCGACCACTTGTCGCTCACGGCTCAAAACAAAGTCTGGTTAAAGTGACTGGATTCCTTGAAAAATCAGACTGACGATTGACCAGAGTGCTAGTCAATATCTCGAATAAATACAGCTCGAAGGAGACGAGTGGGCACGAGCCCACCGAGGAGGACGTACTCTCACTTTTCACCTTATCGACAGGCCGAGCACCGATCGCTTCGTAAACATGAAACCAAGTGGCAGCAATGCCAGAATTCTAATATGCAATATGCAAAGCGAAGTTAACAGTTCCTTCGGGCAACGGTAGACTTTTGGATGGTAGAGTACTGATAGAACTAGCTTAAGGGAAATATAGTGGGCCAGTGTCAGTCAACGACTTTGGTTATTAGCCGTGGTGGAATCAGTGGCTGGTTGGGCCGAAGAGAAGAGAAGGAGGCCGAACACGAGGAGCGAGTGTGTTGCCGCGCGCTCGTGTCAGCCAGGTAGCCTGGGAGCGAGCAAGCATGGGGCCACTGGCCAATATTTGGGCCAATGTTAAAGCCAGCCTCTACACCGATTGCCTAATATACCGAGAGACTCGGTCACGATATACACACTGACACGCACCTCCACAGCCGGCGATAATGAGAGTGACGAGGAGGGAATTTCGTATACCACCTTGCGTTACTCAACCTTGCGTGTAACGATCTCTTTCGTACACGTACTCGACCTTACGCCAAAGCCCACTGAGCACCTCTTGCACAGCAGCGATAGTGAAATCGTTTGGACCAACTGGTCCGATGTTTGTGGGAGTCATTTCCTAATAGATCGGTGGGACGCGCGTCTCGCCAATGATCGGAGAACCAAGTTAGTGATTGAATGGGATGGTGCATTAGAGCAAGCGGGCGAGAGGGCGGGAGAGTTCGTTCGCTCTTAATGTCCGTGCCTGGTGACCCGTGGTGCAAACTAAACCCACCGGAGAAAGTTGCCAGATACTTTCTCGTAGCTCCGCCGGCTCCTTGCACACCGGTCGATGCAATCGCTTAAATGGTCCCCATATCGATCGGAGCGCCAATCGAGCAGTGCCTCGGGCCTTCTAACATTTCCAACTGCCTACCGTTAGAAACGTTTCCGTTTTTTTTTCACTCCTTACGCGAACCTACCACCGACCGTGTAAAATCTACCCGACACGAACTTGCCTTATACTCCAAGAGGCAGAGTGTGCAATTAATATCTCGTTTGGAAGGATTTTTTGGACGACCAGTGAAATGATGAATTGCGCGCGGCTTGAATCGCTCCTCGAATCGGCGCGCGGAGCCGAGTCGAGCGTGCTTTCCAAGTATCTCGCGGCTTTGAGATAGTGACAGTAATATCGGGATGAATAGGACGGACGTGGGGCAAGAATGAGGCGCGCGCCGGTTGGTTGAAAAAAGGGCCGAACCATTCTCGGCTAGAGGTAGATGCACATATAGTAGGAGAAGAGCTCGAGGCATTCAGGCCTGGCTCTTCGCGACTTGATTTACTCGTTCGAGAGAACGAACTCGGGCGCACTTATGCTCTTCGGTAAGGCGTACACACGCTCGAGCCCTCCTCCTCCCACCCCTTTCGCCCCTCTGCCTCCTCCCTCGCTCTTTCTCTCTATGTATAACCGAGAGAGCTATTATACTCAACCAGGTACCTACATCGTGCACACTCGCGCACACTGTCCGAGGAAAATCTTGGTCCTCCTACGCCCGTTCGTTAACTATTCATGCGCGCACCGCATAGCCCGCGGTCGAGCGTGATGAATCGGAGGTTACGCTCGGGGGGAAAAAATGATTTAGCCAACCTCCCGCGCGCGCAGGAGATAAGTCACCCGTTTCGAGTGCGCTCCCCTCGAGAGGAGACGAGAGAGACGAGGGAGACGAGACTGGCCAAGTCGGGTCGAAGCGTTCTCTCGCTAATAAGTGAAAACGAACGACCACCGTCTGACGATGACAACCGAGGACCGCGGCTCCCATACTCCTCAAACTTAAACCCGATTCATAAATTCATATTACAGGAACACATGTCGAGCATTTTTAATCCAGCCGCTCGATGTGTCTCTTTCTTACTGGGAGAGCGCCGCGCGTGTATTGCCTCGCATGGAAGAGAAAAGCGGAGGCGTTTTCGAGGATGCATCTTTGAGGAGCAGCGAACCGTGACGTAGCTTTCATGCAGTAAACCCAGTGTGACGTCACTCATTCGATGACGTGTGGTCAACCGCGGTCAATGCACCGGGCCGGCGTTTCTTGCAGGGCACTATAATGCTCGGTTCACTGGCCACCTAGCTGTGTGCGTTTCTTCACGTGTACATACACGTACGCTCTCTCACTTACTCCTCTGTCTCTCGGGCTCCACGTACGCGCGCACGTTACACCGCAAAATACCGGGTGTGCAGAAAGTAGCCAACCGCACACACTCTGACCAGCAACAGCCGAGTTTCACTAAAATCGGGGAACCGACAGACTAGTTTGGGCATCGCGTCTCAATATCTTTCAGACAAATACAGTTTTTCGAATGTTTACTGCGAAGTGTCAAAGATTAAAAAATTGGTTGAAGCGCAATGTAATAATATTTATAAACGTTCTAATCGAAGGCGATTTTTATAGTATATGAGTGATGGAATAGTCTGTTAGAGTCATTGAAAAAGGGCACCCACATGTGGCACCCACACGATCGGTTATAGTCGAGCGATAGGTGCGGGCCTGCCAGTGGTAGGTGGCTCGAATCACCGGACAAGTAGTGTAGTCGACGGTGTAGTCAGCCGGGAGTCCTGACTATCGATGCCGATGCGCGCATGTCAGCCGGCGCAAAGAACGATATGATTCCCAGTCGAATGGAAACATTACCAACAATCAATTCCATGATGAATCTTTACCTTACACTGTCTACTGTCTTCGCTCATCGATCAAGAAGAATAGAATATTCCCTTTCCCACGAAGCCGATCATTAAAATTTAATGGAGAGTTTGGCGAGTGCGAGGTGTGAAAATTGTATAATTGCCGAGTAGATTTCGCGGTGTAGAATTGGTGTGTTACGTAAGATTGATGCCTTAACTTTCCGTGCGGTTTGCAAACAATGGATAATGGTAGGTAGCTGCTTGGGCGCGGGAGTGCATCTTATCGGGATTCGGGAAATTTCGTCGATGAGAGAAGCGAAGATATCATAGGTGGCGATCGGAGCCGCATCGTCGGCAGAGAGGAGAGAAGAATGCGTGCAATTGCGGCTAGAAAGCATGGCGCTCTTCCACGAGAGGAAGTCTAACGGCGTTGCGCAACAAGGCCGGCGAAAATGCCCGGCGTTATTCCGCGTCAATTTGCAAAGATTATTAGCGGAGCGAGAATATTAATAGCACTCGTTAAATCTAGAATGCGATCTCCGCTCAAGTACCGGCGCGCGCTTGCGATTGCAAGCCCGCATAAGGGATTCTCTCCTGCGCACATCATTATCATTCGTTATGTTTCATGTACCATGGTTGAAAAAACATAAATAAAACATAATCAGTATCTTATCAGATACGAGGAACATTTACACGCCCGTGATTCGACATCGAAAATCATATTCCCCGAAATCGATGGCCTCCGATAGGCGATGATGTCAAGTTCGCCGCACGAGGCTGCTCGTGAATTCGATCGCAAATGAAAATCGTTCGCAAAACTCGTGGGAGCTTGACTTTCGCGTGGCAGATAAGCAGACCTATCAGCTGGCAAACTGTGCGGCAAAAACACGCGCCACTATAAACCTATCGGAGTACCAGCCAATTTCGAGGATGCGGAGTCACGAGTGAAGGCGAAGGTTGCAGCAAACCAGTGGCCAGATAAAGAAATTACGAGGCTCCTTTCCTTGCGATATAGTCACCGAAATAAAGTCCGGAGTGCATGCAGCCGGCGGTAATCCATTCGGCGCAATATCGATGAAGCCCGACATTTCCTCGAGCAGAAAAGAAACCTCTGCCGCGATGCAATCCACTAACTAACATAGTACACAGTAGAAATGCTACTCCCCCAACTCAACCACTAGTAGTACCGTGGAGAGTTAAGGAAGGAGAAGCTCACAAATGAGCGGACTGGACCAGAGACTCTTCTTTGTGACTTGTTTGTGACTCAGAGAGAAAGAAAAAAGAGTACTTTCTGTGAAATTCGCGGCTCTGGCGCAAACCTAGAGAGATCTCAACGTGGAGAAAAGCTGAGGACATGGGCGAAGGGTGGAAAAAGGGAGCAAGGGAGGTAAAGAAAATAGGAGAGAAAGAGATAGAGAGTGAGAGAGAGAGAGAGAGGTGAGTTTAGCCATAAGCCGTAGGTAGGCCGCAGAGCGTGGACAAGCAAGTCGAGTTGAGAGGCGCGGACGGGCGGTCAGAGACCCCGCAGGGCCGGCGCAAACAGTACAGCATTACCCACTCGCTCTCGCTCTATCAGAACCTGGACCCAACAATGCTCAATAATCCTTCCCGAGAGTAATCGCTTTGCCACCTTCCAGCTGGCGAGAACGAGGAACATGCAAAAATCATGAATCCTTCGTCCTCTGTCCAAGCGCAATCGCGTCATTTCCGCGCAGGGTAGAGCGCAGTCCGCTTGAAATCACGCAGCCTTATTAGCTTCGCTCTCCACTGAGCAAAAGAGAGAGAGAGAGAGAAAGAGAGAGAGAAAGAAAGAGGGAAAGAGAGACGGAGAGCAGAGCGTACGTACACAGTAGTCACGGAGTGATATCACTCGGTAAAGTGCGCGGGGCAGTGTGGAAAGAAAATCGAGCGCACTTGCCAGCTCGATATTAATGCCGGGTTTTAAGCCGCCGTAATCCGGCGGCCGGAGCGATAAACGTGCAAGATTGCGCTTTACGCGTTGCATTATTATTATTACACGAGCAGCGACCAAGGCGGCGGCACTCTCCACTCTTTTTTGTCTGCGTCCTCTCGCACGAAATTTATGCCGGCATCGCCGCCGTAAAAAAGTGCAGTATCGGAAGAGTTTTGTGCCACGAACGTAAAAGTGCAGGCAAAGAAAGCACGTACGACTTGGTGGCCCGATTGCACCCGTAGAGTTGCTCTCCGGGATTTTTGAGAGAGGATCAGGATATGCTACACGTATGTGAGAACTCACGCAAGGGACGTAGCGCGCGTTCCGGATATCTATGTGTCGGACTTTCTCCATAATTCCGCGATACCTGACCGCCTCCTTTACCGTTGCCGTCTTTGAGATCATGATCATTCGGTGCTGCAAATATGCGATCCTCCCTCCCAATCCCGGTCGTCTCTGTCCTCCTTGGCCGCGAGGAGGCTGCTGCCGCCCGTTTACGGCCGCTTTCGGTAATCAACGTAAAAGTGTTTTTAATTTCAGCGCACTTTCTCTCGTTCCGCTCCCCCAATTAGCGGAAGGAGCACTCGTCGGCGCCCGATTAAACTTCTTACTAGATAATCGAACGAGGAAGAACTCTGTATTGGAATTCCGGCTTGACACTGGCGAAGCCAGAGGATGTCAGGGACCAAACTTATTGTAACAGTCCGAATGTCAGGACACACGAGCTGTTACGCAACCGGCAACTCTGTCCCTCTCATTCTCCCTCTGGCAAAGTGCACCTTCTGATGTAATGCCGCAATGGAAACACGCGGTATAACTTTGTTGTGATTCGTAATCGCTGCTCCTTACGCCCCTCCCTCCCCCCTCCCGCCCCCCTTCGCCACTTTGCGTATAACGAATGATATCATTGGAATCTCATCGAGCGAAGCGAAACCTTCCGGAATCGGCATTTTGCGAGCGAAAACCGGAGCCGATTCCAAATCGAGATTACATTGTCAGTTAATAGGCGTAGCGGAGGTAAGAAAGTTGCAAAAATTTGGGTCGTACTCTTCGTAAATTCGGCGAGCCAGACAGAACTTTCCTTCAAGACATCCTAGCGCGTCTTTAATCCGCGGGGTCAACGATCTTCCGTTGGCCCGATTTCACCAATTTCGCCCGAAAAACACTCACTAACTTATCTCGCACTGCCTATCCAAAGGTTGCATCGCCGCACTATTTAGATTGGGGAAAGACTGTGAAAGGGCTCGAGGTAAAACCGATGGAAATCTGTCACCCGACTACTTAAGATTCGATTCATAAAGTTCGCAGGATGTTGTCCTGCGAGAGAATTTCGGAGTAATCTTCGAAGGATGAATCACCAAGGGAAAGCTCACCTCCGGTGACATCTGTGCTCAGCGTCAAAGGTGGATGTCCCGGGCCGGGCGCCTGTTGCCGTCGTTCTGCACACCCGATGCTGACCCGAACCGCTAGTTTTCGGTACACTTGTAGTCACCAACTGACTAACCACCCACACACTGACCCTTTCAATGACGCGCTGTCCTTTCGGGGAATGAGTGCCTCCCCTGTCAAGGTGGAGGTTCCGAAGTGAGAGATGCGAAGATCGCTGTATGAAAATCGGCCGGGTTGATAAAACCGTGAGCGGAGGCAGGCGTGCGATAGTTGAGTATCGGGCTCTGAATCTAGTGGCCTAGGAGAGTACGTCGTCGGTAGATGTGTGTATCCCGGATCCCGGCGCGTTTTGCCGGCACGTGGTCGCCTCGCGCGCGCTCGAAACACTTTCGAGCTGACCTGCTCGAGAGATCCCCACGCGTGTCTCTTGTGCTTGTAATCGCGCGTCCAACTGAGAGCGGCGGCTCCGAGTACTCCCGAACGTTCCGAACCGAACTCTCGGCTCGGTGAAGCGGGCGAAGTCGGCGAGCGCGCGCGGCACTTCTCTCACTCGCTCGAGTCGCTCGTGCCGTCGTGCCGTCCTGCCGCGCCGTGCCATGCCATGCCGAGTCGAGTCGCACCACCCTTCCGCCGCGCCCCAGCCGCCAGCCCTCTCCTTCCCTTCCCTTACCATCCAGTCCCTTCCCTTCCGCCTCCCTGCTCTCCTTGCTATCTCTCCACCGATACCACCCGACAACTTGCCCCTTTCCTCCTCGCACACCTACGCCAGCCCACTACACTCTCCTTCTATCCTCTTGCACTCGCTCACTCTTTCCTTCTCGCACACCAGTGCGAGCTCCCGATCCGACTCCCGCGCGCTTTCTTCCTCTTTCTCCGACCGCGCGCACTCCTTCTTTCTCTCACTCTCGTCCTCGCTCGCCAGTCAAGAATCGCCGGGCTCTCCTTTCCGCTCAAGTCCGATACTCTCGCTTCAATGTACACACATATATATGCGTTTACACGCGGCACCTCCATCTCCTCCAGCCGTTATCGCTCTCACGCAACGCGCTTTCTCTCTTTCTCCCTGGACACTTCGCCAACTTGCGATTTCGTGATCTTCCCTCTCTTTGCATTCGCGTCAATAAATAGCGTGTATGTGTGTGTGCGCACGGTTGCATCGGCCCGGCCGATCGAGCGAGGACAACTTTCCGAAATGTATGTACTCTGCGGTATTGTTGTCATTCCCCGAGCCCGTTGGGTAATGCTGGCGAAAGAAGAGGCCTGATTTTTGTACTTCTCGGTAATGTGTACGATCGATCATATGTCACCGGCCGATCGCGGTAAAGGCATTACTTCACTGATAGTGGATTTTAATTACGGAGATTAGTCCGGCGTTCTTGCTGCTCCCTCACTGCAGCGCTTTCACTACTTTCTTTCTTCGTGCGCTTGTTACGCCACGTAGCCAAGCTGCTGCACGATCCCCTCGCGCTCTGCTGTCCTTTCGTTTGTCTTTCATCATCCTCGATGATGCAAAAGATAATATTTTCCCTGGTTTCGCATTGAAATCGACGCAAGTTGCTATATGCTGAAAAGTCTCGGTCGCTCATCAGGAAAGAGTGTGTTCTTGCCGATCTTTTAATTCGCGGAACTACCTTGACGTTCGATGCCAGCTGCTTGGCTCGGAGCGCGCACGCGAGAGAGAGAGAGAGAGAGAGAGAGAGAGAGAGAGAGAGAGAGAGAGAGAGAGAGAGAGAGAGAGAGAGAGAGAGAGCAGGTCGAAAGGCAGGATTTATTATCTCTTAGGTGGTGCGCATCTTTTGAGGCAGGTTAGGGAGCTTAACTCGATATTAGCATTCCCTGTCTGCCCCCCCACGGCGTCATTCTCCGGCATTCTACTCGAGATACGTGACCGATGCACCTCCGACTTTCCTGCATTGCTGATCCATCAGCTGATCTCGAATTGCGGCGACCTTTAGCCCGAGTAATGGACTCGCTTTCGAGAAGCACGAGTGACGAATCGTTACAATCGAATGAAACAGACGTCAGACGTCCCTGGGTGTGAGAGTGGGACTTACAGTCCCCGACACATGTATTCCGTGAAAGACCGGGGGCGAAAATTCGTGCGAGCTAGATGTGGGCTAGTAGGTCAAGTTGACACTGAATAGTGGCGGACTAGATTGCGACTATCGGGTACTGTTTTGGTTGCGTACTCTTGTGCCCGGTACAACAATGTGTGCTCGATAATGGGAGAAAATGCGATAAGGCTTCTGGATTTGGAATACAATCGACGGCCAGCTTAGATAAGGTAGTCGCCGGAGGCGTCCAGATTAAAAGTGGCCTGTCGAAGTTATCAGCGAAATCGGTGCTACAATTTTTCGACTTATCTCGAGGGTATCTCAGTGCACTACTCTTCTACTGGTAATTAGGGGACAAGTGATTCTCCGTTTCCGAGTGGGTGTCAAGTGCACTTGGTTTAGTGCACTCGAAAACTTAAGATTTCCTCGATCTAGCAGGGAAGACGCGCGCACGCGCTCAAGGGCAGAGAAGTCGGGAATTTTTTTGCGGACGATAATGATTGATTGCAGTAATCTACCGCCAATCCGCGGTAGAATTGCGACGCTGCCTGGAATAATCCTCATAGACGATTCCATCTCTCCAAACGCCCAATGATTTATGCCGGCTAATATGACCGGTATTAATTCATAAATCTGCGAGGTAATGCCATCTACGAAAGCGCACGATTTATAAATCTCGAGATTTATGATGCTCACCAGAGCAATGGCAGTCGGCGAAATAGAAGCTGTCCCGGAACCGGGAAAAGTTACCATAGAGAGAACAATTCTATTATTTAAAGTGCATTATATTGCATTGCGTGTGGTTAATTGCACGCGTGCATCTCGAAATACCGGGGCTCCCGGTGCCCCGGACAATCTTGATGCAGCGTAAAGAGTGGGCCGCACAATGCGTTGCTCTCGAATTCGAGGAGCACGCAGTGTTGGGCCGATTTTTGAAATCAAAGTTCCCTTCTGGCCGGGTGGCTCGAAGGGAACATCTTCGAGGCACGGAGTTCGCCCGTGAAAGAAAGAAGAGGAGTTGCCGGTGAAAGAGTAAGAGCAAGAGAAAGAGGTGACCGAGGAGGAGGAGGAGGTGGAGGAGGCGCACGGGTTCGCTTTTGCCTGAGCGTACCCGTTCGTTCACCCTAGCGGGGGCACCAACCTGGCTGTACTTCAGTTACACACCGAGAGAACCGGCGCTGTATATATAGGTATATGATACATTCTCGCGTGTACTTACACCTAGTATAGGTAGAGGTAGGTATACGGACTCTGTGTACAGAGAGTGTCCCGCTCTCGAGCATGATGCGGTTCCACGGCCCTTTGCGATATAGCCGGGCACCGACTTGGCCCGTTCTCCAAAGAGAAAGATGCCCACCGCTCCATGCATGAGAGAAAGGGACAAGCCCTGGCCCTTCTCTACCCGCGCTTCTTCGATCGCTTTCGACGTGCGCCATAGCTACGTCTTCCACTTTCAAGAAAGCTCCCTGTGCCTGCCTGACTTTATCTCCAACACTTTACTCTCTGTGCACCCTAGCTCACTAGACTCTTCACCCAGTTCGATACCAAAGCCACGATAGCTATCTATGTTTGTTATCCCACCGAGAGAAACTCCCAGCACGTGCTCCCGCCGTCGCTTTTCCAGCTGAAGTTTTCAAGACCCCTGCAGAATTTGCTGCGCAGTGCTTACTCGCGGAATCAGACGGGTTCTTGACCCAAGCGCGCCTCCTACCGAAATGCTGACTACTCGCATTAACGATACTCTATTCCGCGACCATCATTTCTATATTCGACTTCAGCTCTTCGCTATAGATCAGTAGATACGCACACTTCACGAAATAAGACACTCCCTTATAGGATCAGTAGAGCAAGGATAAGGTTTGATTCTTTTCTTCAAGACTATTATTTGGTTTTATAAGAATACTGACTTAGTTCATATCACAAGAAGTTCCTAATTAATAATATCTATTTTAAGAATATCGCGCAGTATGAGCAGCGACCATCCTAATAGATACTGGATCGGTGACAGTGTCCGTTGGACTGGATCTCTGCTGATGGTGAGAGTAGCTCACTTCCATATCCATCTCGTCCAGCTCTTCCTCCTCCTCCTCGTGGGTATCTGACTCTTCTTCTTCCTCGCCTTCCTCCTCCTCTTCTTCTTCCTCTTCTTCCTCTGATCCTCTGAACTGTACGCATCATTGCAACCGCCAAAGTCAATGGTAATTTCTTCATAGCGGTAGAACACAGCAATGATCCCAAGCATACGAACCAAACAGGTGCATACTTTTTGTGCAGTGATGAAGTATAGTGCAGTACGAGAGTGTTAATAAAACCAAGCACTAAAGAAAAACCCTATACGCATTTTCTCCCCTAAGCCAGCAGTCGATAAGAATGTAACGCAATGGGTAAGCATGTTATTTAGAAAGGGACTTGACGTTGGTGGAACATAGTTGCAATTAAAATCAGCAGCAAAACATAGTAATAACGCATAGAAATAAATGTTGGTGATATGATAAACAGTGAACAATATAAAACAGCATGCACATGCAAATGGTAGAAGAAAATAATGATCTGGAATGGCAGGTTACTCACGTCACTGACTGTCTTGCCAATGGGAATATGATCGTAGCCCTGCACCCTGACGTGTTCTCTCTGTAAACACACAAAAATACTCTTTGTTAATCTGTGAACATAGTTAGAATTATAATCGCGATGAAAGTGATGTTTACCCAAGCCTGGAGTTCACCTTCCAGAGCCGTTACCTCGCTTTCCTCGTCACACGGCCTGTCTGCATTGAACCACAGGGGATCTGTTCCCCTGGGTTGCAGATTCGGCCAGAGAGGCATAATAGACATCTAAACACGCCAAATTACACCCTAATTTAACAGAAAACAACACTTTTCACACGAAACAGTAAAGTCGCGCGCGAAGGAAACACAAAGACTGAACTGCGTCGCACTGGATTGGCGCTCCACCTATCGGAGCGATTCGCTTCTGTTAACTATTGGTTTTGGCGCCACCTGTCCAAGATTCAAACATGAAGATCAATAACCGTTTATGTTTTATTGATTTCTTTATAATTTTTGGCTCTTTCAAAGGTGAAATATTGAGAAAAACGATAGAACTTGATTGGGAGTAGTCGATTATAGAAATAGTTCCTGCCATATGGGAATATGTGAGTGGAATCATGTACGACGGAAAATTCCCGGCACTCCCAGCGATGGCAGATACTGGCATTGCCATCTTTTGCAATGGAGTTAACATTACTCTACCAGCGCCTGGTGCGTCACGTGTTTGACTGCAGAAAACATCCAAGCCGACTCTTCGTTATTTCATGTCTACGGCGATGCTCGACGGCGAGAAAGTTGCGTGCAGTACAGTTTATTAATGGATCTGCGAGCGGTTGCCTAAGCGTTCACGCAGAGAAATTTGCGAGCACGTACCGTTCGACTCACACCAACCGTACTGATTGCCTGTCTACCGTGGAAGGACTCGGCGTGACATAACCTTCCAATTTCCTAAAGGGTGAGTGTAATCCTGTTAAATGAGTTATTCACCGTCATATGCCCTTTGTCAAATGATGCGAATGTTTCCCTGACTGTGACACGATCGGGCTACTAGCCGCCCAACATTTCGATAACAATTATCTATCTGTTGTCTCGCCACAAAGCATTCCTCCCTGCATACTTCTTTACTGGAAATATTGAATCACGTTCGAACTACTTTTTAATCAGGACTCGTTCAAAGCGATCAGTCAGCCCGATCTATAGTGACAGATTCACTTATACGGCACGTTCCGCACTTGGCGAATCACTTGTTTGAGGCACTTGCATGTGTCCCGGACCTCTTTTGAAATTTCCCAATCTTACCAATAAATAACATTCTATTGTAAGAATTACTTGAGTGAATGAGGGGGGAATTTCTTAAGATAAAGGCAGAAGTAAACGGCATATGTTACAGGGGCACGGCGGAAAGATAGTTCGTGGCGATAAAAAGTGAATGTACCGAGAAACTTCTCGGTCTCGTAGTGTTACTTTTCTTCACTGCGGTTGTGCCCCATGTTTAAATTGAAATCTCTCCACGAATTATTTGATGTGTTCAATAATACTTAGTATTTTCGGCGTCTCTCGAGCGAAGACCACTTTATCCCGATTAAACGATTCAATCGAAATCAATATCGCGTGGGTCTGCTTGAGTCATTTGCATTATCTAACGCCATTAGACGAATAAGTACAATGGGAGATCAGTAATTCCTGCCTGAAGGTTGTTAAGTAATCCTGACTCGTTATGATTGAACAAGTTTCGTTTCAACTTCTGCCCCTACGTATCATCAGGATTCGTTGTCGACGGCGGACGCCCACGATTTGTAAGGATTAATCGATAATCGCAACACATTCTTCCAGGAAGACGATAGCGCGCATTCCCCTCCTGGAATCTTGATATTCCGATATGAAAGATTCCTGCGGCGAGGCAAATTGTCTACAATGCACTGCCGCAGGAGGTCCTTTTTCGTGGCCCATGTAGAACAGGTTTCGTCAGTTTTTTAGGATCGAATTTGCTTGTCTCAAATACATAGAGAATCATAACTTGCTCGTGTAATCATCTGGGAGTAGTTGTTGTTTAACGAGAGATATTGTGGTCGGATTATGACCTATATAGACACCGCATCTGTTTTCCTGTTTTTAGTATCCTGCTGCTCCTATCAAAAATGTTAATCGTGGTTTTTGTGGCGAAATTGGTCGCTTTGGATAAGACGACCAACTCTTATCACTTTAGGGAAAGTCCACAGTTCTAACTAAAGTTTTCATTGCTCAATTAACGCGGTCAGCATTGTATCCATTCATCCTTGCGTACTTGGATTCTTGTGATGCTGCGATTGCGACACTAAGAAAATATTTTCCTTTACTCGCTGCTTGGGAGCCAAGAGTTACTCACTGCCCACTACCACAATGTGTGTTTGCATTTTTATTTCTTCCGGTTAAACTGGCTGAAACAATGATGCCTGTTCGAGTTATTCAAGGACTAAACGGTACGGTCTGCAATTAGTTGATACATGTTAAACGGCGAGTTCAAACGCACCCACTTACACTCGACCGCATAAACCCTGCTCCAACTATTAATCCCGGCGCGAGTAATTGACTGTATGGTATCGGACGATTTCTGCCAATGCATCTTGGGCATTGGTAGAAATCATCGATCTGTTGAACAACTGCGCAATCAATCGATAAATCAAAGGCGCTATCAGATTCCGCGAGTTCGAGGCGTTCACGCTTACGAGGAAATGTTGCTATTGCGTTAATACCACGTTTACGTAAGACTTTCCTCATGCAAACTAGACAGAGGAAGACAACTCGCGTATTCCCTTGTGTATCTTGGACACCTTAAGTACTAGAATCGATACTTTATGTATTTATGTGAAACGAATTCCTCATGCGGTTCGCTGAGCGCGAGCCTTATCTCACATGTGCGTCCAAGCATCCAGAAGGTGGGGAATGGCAAACATTTTGGCGTAATAATTCGAATGCTCAAGAACATGTGTCGATTCCGGTGATGTCCTAATTTCACGGATAGAATATACTATATCACAAGCAAGCACATAGCTAGTCTGCCGAAAGAAGTAATTGCAATGAGGAAAGGTGCTAAACAATTTGCGTAAAAGTAAGATACTTGAACTGAAGATAATGCAATGATAACGGAAACGAATAAGTACTGCGCATTCGTCTTGTTGTCTGATAATTACAGTGTAGCTATTACGAAGGTGTTGTAACAAGGAATAATTTGCACCGGATTGTGCTTTTCCGACAAAAAAACATGTAGCATATCCCTTTGCTATCTCTAAACTGCTGTGTCTATCATACTATCATGTTACTGCGCATAGAATATGCAGCCCTTGCGTTTGTTGTTCAACGGTTTCGCTGATTTAAAAATGCAACTGAGGGTTCGTGAGGTAAAAGTTTCTACAGCTGACTTCGATGTCGGCTGTACAAGCGATTGAAAGGAAAACATGAATTTACCGATTGTTTTCGGCTGTACTCGCCAGACTCGCTTTCTGCCACTTTAGATTTCGACTGTATGCTTGTGCTACTCTCTCGAATGTTGAAATGTTAAACACAGATGTTACCATGCTCTCTTTTGTCAATGCTGAACCGTGCAAAATTTGATATCATGCGACTAGTAAAGCCAGTCGAACGGGCTCGTTTTGTTAATTCTCCGACCGCTTTTTCTCACTGGGGGAAGATAAGTTTTGCGGTCGACCGGCGTAGCAAATCTTGTGACCATTTTACTAGGATATTAGAGTGGAATGCCGTTGCCCTACGTCGGATGTACCGATCTATTCCTCAAGAAGCCTACTTTAGAAAGTACGGCTACTCACTTTTTTCGGATGGTCTCTTTGTTCTGTGGCTCGACCGATTGCCAGTCATGAACTCGTTTCTTCGACTAGTCCCGTTCCAAACTCGTCCACGGTCAGGCTGGCGAACTGCCCAAGAGGAACGAATGATTTTATGAAAAATACGCTTCTAATTAAGACCTCTCTAATGAGCTCGGTTCTTTTTCGAGCACTGAAGTGTTAAATTAAAGTAGGCAACCCCCAGGAAGTCGTGGAATCCGTCAATCGTCTGAATTTCTAATTGGCCTTTTCGAAGGAATGTTTTCTAGGAAAGTATCTAGCTCACGGTCCACAGACCCACCTCCAACATATTCACGAAGTATCCCGGTGAATTCCAACTTTCACTCGGGCATACTTATACTGAAAAGAGCGAGTGTGCGTCATTGCCTAGCCTAGTGCACAGAGAAAAGCGTGGACAGGGTGTCCTATCTATCTAGTATAATCTATAAGTGGTGGCCGTAGAATCAACAGGTGTTCGCTTCAGTTGAGGTCTCGGTTGTGTCACCTCGGTAAACTGGGGCGTCAATAAAAAGTCCGTTGGTCGGTAGAAATTCGACGCGTCGTTTCTTCCGATCGGTAGAATTTAATTGATCTCCTCCCCGCTTCTTCGTGCTGCTGTTCAGTTTGTGCCAATGAAGGTCCGATGACCGTACGCGTATATCTGGGCATATATAAACCAACTGGCCGGTAGAATTTGAGAAGCGCCTGGCTCCTGTCCTCGGTGACAGTTCGCTATTGTTTCGACCTCCACCGCCACCAGTAAGGAGTGTGTCATTTTCGTTCAGCAATATGGCACATGTTATTCGGTTCTTGTGAGTTGAAAGAAAAAGTAGCTAATGTGTAGCGCTCCATGAAGCTGTTTTCTCGCGGGAATATTGTCTAACTAGATCCCCTGAGTTCGTGAGTGAAAGACAGTATAAAAGTGGAAGTCTGTCGAGACAAATTTTTGAATACTTAGCGGATGCAGAAGAGTAGATACTGTTTTTAGATGTCTCACGATCACGCGGGGCACATGATGAACATGTCGGGTGGGCATGCATCTCACGATACTCACATGTCTCATCAGGGCATGGACCATAGTAATTTGCATTCGGGGATGGATCACATGAATCATGCTGGAATGGACCACTCGGCTCACAGTACCATGGAGCAGACCGCTAACTCGGACCCTTGTGCCGGGATAATGCACCATGGCATGTCGGTATGTATCATCGGCTGCTCAATCGATCTGGCATCCTATTAAATGTCGACCATGATATTGACAGATGACCTTCCACGGGGGATTCTGCGAGAGCGTGCTCTTTGAATCGTGGAAAATCACCTCCATTGGTGGACTGATCGGCTCCGTCATCGGAATCATCATTATGGCGGCACTTTACGAGGGTTTGAAGTATTACCGGGAGTACCTCTTTTGGAAGACGTACAACGCCCTTCAGTATAGAAGCGTAACGATGCCCAATGAGAAGAATGTCGTTGCTGAGGATAATCGCGTTGTGCAGTAAGTTTCACATTCGAATTCCTGGCCGTCCGATCACATCACTGCAATATCAAACACATGCGGGAAAGGTCACTTTTAATCATCTAGTCTGATTTTATCTTTTTAGTATGGTCGGAGAAGTAATTCACAAGCAACCGTAAGTAATGGGGTGGCAGTCCTTTTTCATTCGGGTGTTTTCTTCATTTTACTTTTAATTTTGATTATTGATCTTTACAAATTGCATTGGCCTGTCATTTTTTCCAACTCTCGCTGTTTTCCATTGCATGGTTTATTTCCGACGTTCATCTACTCACTATTCGTTAGTCCACTGTACCATTTTTACTGTCTGTATTTTTAAAATATGCTTTGCTATTTTATTTCAGCTTATTTTTTTGCTCCTGCAAGCAGTGAGACATGAATTTTCATGTGGTTTGTTTGTTGTTTCAGGCCCACTATGCTCTCATGGATGCACACCTTCCAAACGTTCCTGCACATAATACAAATCGTTCTCTCGTACTTCCTAATGTTAATCTTCATGACGTACAACGTTTGGTTGTGCTTTGCGGTGGTACTTGGTGCGGCCATTGGCTACTTCTTGTTCGGCTGGAAGAAGTCCGTGATCGTTGACGTTACGGAACACTGCCATTAGCCAAAATTCTTCCGTATTGTTTCTTTATAATGAAACTGTACATACAGTTATATTAAATAGAGTTTTTATCAATTGAAAGACTCTGAAGCGAGTATGGAACCCGCGACCGATAAATTCATGACATTTAGCCAGTGAATACAAGGAAACGGGATAGAACTGAACGATAATTTTATGCATAGTTGATTTATGCAGATATGAAAAGGCAGGCCTGAATTTTGGGTCGACTCTCCTGAAGTAATACGCGTATTCTTTTGTGATGGAATAACTAAGATAAGAGTTAAATAAGGAATACAAAAAAGTACTAGGAGCTTGAATCTTGGACGCGGTTGACCCTACTGTAATTGACCTGTAAATATTTTTAAATATCCATAAAGGAAATGTGCTCAAGATGTGCGCACACTTTTTTCCCGTTCTTATGCTTTTTACCACCCATTTTTTTACCGCTGACTACTTTGTAAACATTCAACAAAGGTTATGAGGTTTTTGGAGCATTTACAAGGAAAGAGGTGTGCAATATCTTTGGCAGTCACGTGCAAGAATGTACCATTGTAACGCGACGTTATATACGAATGTACAATGAAGAATCTATCCATAAATTATTGTTATTTGTAAAGTATAAAATAGAAATACAAGATATGCTTAACAAAACACGCACAGCATTTGTTTTACATTACGTCGGCAGCACCCAAATAATGCATATACTTGGACAATTCTTAACAAGCACAGAGTACATTTATTTTTTCTTGCAAAATCGATTTTCGAGTTTATAAAATTCTTAAGGCATAGACACATATTAATTATACCGAAGATAAACTGCGAGAACTTCCGCTGCTATTCTGATAGTGGATCAGAAATAATATGTGCTGCAAATTGATGCAGTCGACAATGTTGAGATGATTTTGGAGAGAATAATGAAATCTATGGCCAAATCGTAAGTATAATCTGATGTTTGTATTGCAGCGGTCGGCGAAGCAACTATCACCTTGATATGATCCATCATATGCACCCTCCTATGTATCTTATCCAACTTTGTCATTTAATATTTCGCTATAAATTCATATGTTCTACATGTGGCTATACAAAAGCACCAGCATGCAAGTCTTTCAAATACTTATCCCGAATTTTCTCACTTAAAAACAATCTTTAAATCACAACGTTATTACGTACTTGTATGGCCCGTATGTAAAGCATGCCTAGTATAGTATGTAGGCGTCGTAACGTGTTATCCTTCTTTAGCAACGCGATACATACCTACATGGTCATACAAAAAGCTTCCTTCAATTTTTGTAACATTACAAAGTTTGCAGGAATTGCATAATCTTCAAACACTGAGTGCAGAGCATTTTAAGAGCAGTAAAATATATATTACTATGCGCACACGTGAAACTCGTGTGAAAGAGTATTTTCTAATGTGAGTAAATAATAGCACTGCTCTCAGTGTATGCTGGGAGGATAAGGCAAATTTAGACTATAAAGCTAAATTATATATTTATATCTATCTCTTACTTATATCGCAACTGATCGATATCATTGTTTTATCACAAGCCAATGGTGTATGAAACACTTAAAATACTGTTGGTGGGTCATGAGCTGCACAAAGCACGAGAGAGTAGGACGTTCGATTTGACCTTATACTTTACAGTTGCATTCTGGAAATATCAATCACAAAATATTATTTGTCTCAGATGTGCCTAATAACTGTACATAGGTCGACTGGTACGGGAGACCAAAGCAACTAAAATCGTTCTTCTAAGTCTACACATTCACCCGTGATGATGCGCTGTCTTGCAATGATCGCAAGGACCGGCAATTCAGAGAGGATACGTGGTCGATATAGAATCAAAAGTACAATCTACTGTTGAGGGAACAGGGAAAGAGGACACCTAAAATGATTTTTAATTCTGAGAGTAAAATTCACCTCATATTGGAGAGAGTATCTTGAACAGGCAAGAGATTCTCTTCAAATTATTTTGTTAGACCTAGAAGAAGAAGCATTCCACTTGTAAGAAAGTCACTCTGAAGACAGCGCGAATATACAACTACCTTCAAAAAAATGAAAATAGGTCTAGTCACCTACTATGTTAGAACTTTAAAACATTTACTTCTATGATATTTATGATCACGAAACAAGAAGCCATTAGCATTGTCAAGCGTAGAATATTGGTCAAGCAAAGAAAAATAAAAACCTCTTACATTTGCTGTGGTACAATATCCTTATATACCCTAATTCTAGTAAACACCACTTTTAGCAGTTACTTCAATTTGCAATGCAGCATACTCCCTCCGAATGCAAATAAATCCCTAACATCTCTCCCAAGAATGCTGGCTTGCTTGGTATAGATCGTTCATTTATATCTATCTTCTTACCATCCCCTTGAATTAGCTGGTCACAAATGATCTTGAGGGAAATGGTTCATGCATTATCTTATGTAAACATAAAAAAACATTTAAAATCCTATATCTGCCACCTACTCAGCCCCAGATACAGGCATACAGCAGCTGGATCGATGAGGGGATTGTTGTTTGGAGAGATCAACAGTGTCTTCCACCAATGGCCTTTCCAATCCAGCTTCCAGTCTCGCCCAAGCAGCAACTGCTGCCCCAAATGCAGCTTCAACATTGGTCGCATCCTTTGCTGATGTTTCAACTAAAGGAGGATCTCCATTCTCTATACACCAAGCCTGAGCTTCTTCTGTTGACACTTGCTTTTCGGATACAGGTACATCCACCTAAAGTAATCGTTCGGTTCTCATTCATTTCATTCTCTCCAATCTGCTTCACTGGACATACAATTCATACATACCTTATTTCCGACTACAATGAAGGGAAACATAGATCCCTCCTGTACATCTGCATAATACAAGAATTCTGACCTCCACAGTGCTAAGTTCTTAAAGCTTATCATGTCATCCACAGCGTAAGTCAATAAACATATATCCGAGCCTCTATAAAATGGAGTTCTAAGCGTCTTGAACCTTTCTTGGCCTGCTGTATCCCATATTTGTAGGGTATACGCTTCTCCATTAATCTCAATGTCTTTGTTCAAGAATTCCACGCCGATCGTGTGGAAGCTGTGTTCGTCGAAGTGATTCGAGACGAATCGGTTCATTAGGCATGATTTTCCAACACCCCCGTCACCCAAAATAACAACTTTTAGAAGCGTCGATCTCTGCGAATTTCGATTCTGCAAGTTACCGCCTCTTGGCGTGCCAAATGTCGTCGAACTGTTCGTCGACATTCTTCTCCTTCTTGTCTTTCAGAAAGCTCTCTATATTACGAAGGCTAATTCTTTCTTGATCATCAAAGCTTTTGCTGGCGAACAGCTAAAATCCAATTTCTTGCGAGCACAGTCTCTTACTGATTGCCACTCTGACTTTTCCTCCCATCGAACAATCAGCTGATTGGCATGCGAAGTCAGTTGATTCAGCTTTTGCAAATATGTACACGAGTGCTTTACGTCGAGGACATAATTCTGATTACAATAGGGAGACTCATTTAGCGGCGAGATCCGGTGGCCCTTAGATTCGATACTTTCTCAAAATCGTCGCTTTCGTTTTGCAGTGAAATATAACCCTTCCATGTTAGCCTGAGAGATCCTTCTCGATTTTGGGAATGCTTCGAGCAGCATTGGTCAACGGATACTTTTATTTCACGTCCAAGGTGCAGGGGTTATCACGAGTGTTCTTCATCACTTCGAGATGAATTATTCGTCGGAGTAAACTAGTCTACAATAGAGGGATAGTTCGCAGTACCGAGCCACAGCCATTATTGAACGTATTGTATATGTAAGCTACGTCGCGTTCCACGGATACATACGCATCCCCCACTGCCCCGCGTTAGTGTTCGACTGAACTATAATCTTCAATCCGAAATCACAACCGATACCGATAATAGGCAATGGAATATGTTTCCTCGTCATTTATTATGACTGTGTGATTATACGTGTGGAAACAACTAAGTGGATTTTTCTGGCCCCGAGACCAACAACTACTTTGCACACGATACAAAGAAGATCCACCTCAGACCGTAAATAATGTGTCGGAGTTATGAACAAAAGCTTTATATAATTCATAGACTTATGGCCCAACCAGGCCCAACGAGTCACCAGTCGGAAGAATAGCATCCGAGTGCACGCAGGTTTCCGTTCCGAATGCACGACCTCTGATTACATCGTAGTATGATTCTCACAATCACACCTTCGTGTAAGGTTCATTCCATTCTCTTTTATATTATCTATTGAAAGATATTTCTAATTGAGATCGATAACATGGGCATTTATTAACATATTATTAATGAATGAGATCAAAAGTGTAAAGTCAATGAACGCTTTCCGTGAATATGGCATGAGTCGTTCATAAAACGTGGTTATTGTAGATGATACTGTGCTGAAAATATGTCAAATCCGGCCGGGAGCAGTGGGCAATCGTATTTTTGGGGTTCTGGAGTTCCCCAGGCCCAGAATGTGGGTTACTATCCGGTGACAGCACCAAACTACCCTCCTCCTAATTTTCCACCACCTAATTTCAATCAGCCACCGCCGACATACAACATGCCAGTGCCTGCTATATCTGAGGATAAGACGGCAAATGCTATACCTCCATTTCATTCTATGCCACCTTCTTATCAATCTGGTGTTCCAAATTCATACACTGAGATTTCGTATCAGCAACAAGGAGACATGCAATGTACTCAGAACTTTGGGCCATCGAACTTTTGTCAAGGGATGAGTGGATCCTACAGTGCAAATTGGAACTCTGGAAACTCATATCATGAGGAAACAAATTCAGAATGGATGTCCAATAACTATTCATCAAATTGGAACAGTTCTCAGGCTAATTCTAACTCATCCTGGTATGATTCCAACAAGACGTATGAAGATAAAAAACATGTATCACAGAGGTATGTTGATTCTTCAAAAAATAGAAGATCAGAGTGGAGGACTGGTGATAAAGGGTCATCTCATTCTCATACAAATATGAGAAAAAGATCAAGAAGTCCTGAAAACAGATCCAGAACTGACAGATCCCCATATAGATCAAGGCATGAGTCTTCAAAGGAAAGATATAGTAAACATAAAAGAAAAAGATCAAGCTCAAGGGAATACCAACATTCATCCGCAGGATCTGAAAGAAGATCTTCATATAGAAGAAATAGTTCCTATGTGTCATCTCATTCTCAAAGATCACATAGCACCAGCAGAGGTAGAAGGAGATCAAGGTCTCAGGAGTCTCACTCATGCAGAACTACTACTACTAGTCCGAATAGCAATGCCACTAAGTTAAAAGTCCCAACTGAAAGAGAATTGTTGCTAGAAAAATACAGGAAGGATTATTGTGCAACCAGTAAGGACATGGAAAGAAAAATGGATGAACTTTCAGCAATTGGGCCAGAAGGCATTATGGAAAATGAAAGGAAAGTGTGGACAAGAACTGCACCAGCCGACTTGTATTATTCTAGAGATGACATCAATCCAAAGATAATGAGAGCCACTCAGAAATTATACGAATTATGTGAATTGTTCAAGGATCTGTTACTTGATAGAGCAAGTGCTGCGAGGAAATTGCAGGTAAACGCATCATCCTTCTATGGAAATCCAATAGTGTCACTATACTAATATCAAATTCCATTTGTTCTTTACAGCCTCCATATGAACCTCCCCCAAGAAAGGCTAGAGCTCGTTTGTGCAGACACAAATCTGAGGCATGTAGTAGCTCTTCTTCGGACAGTGATAGTTCAATGGATGAAGATGATAGAACTATGGAAGAACTCATGGCAAAAAAACAACATCCTCAACGTTTACACCCTGAAATGTGGTTCAATGATCCTGGAGAAGTAAATAGAATACTTGCTACTTATAGGTGTTTTAAGGATAGGGAAGAATTAATCGACTTTACTGTTTTCTGCTTAGATGAACGATGGACCGCTATGTAGGTGTAGTGCGAAGTCGCGAAGATCTGGAATCAGGCACGGAATCTACGCAGGTGAAGGGGCGATTATTAAATGTGATTTAAATTCTAATAACGCAGATAAACTATATCATTATCGAATAACTATTAGCCCACCCACCAATTTTCTTACGAAGACCCCGACTATTATTAAACACGACGAACATGAATTTATATTTGAGGGATTTTCTATGCTGTCGCATTTTCCTCTCGTAAAACTGCCAACTTGTAAAGTAATAAGATTCAACATCGAATACACTATCCTCTACATAGAAGAGAAATTGCCGGAGAACTTCACGATCCAAGAATTAGACTTCTTTCGTAAGATACCTTCATTTTTTATTTTTCAAGTTGAAATGTACAATCGTTAATCAGCAATTCCATTTTCAGAGAATTACTTATTCAAAGAAGTATTAGAACTTGTCGATTTCGACTTATATGCGGCTCAAGATAAATCGGGTTGTGGGCAGTTTCATTTTATGCCAAGATTCGTACGCGATTTGACTGACAATGGACAGGAAATTCTGTCTATGAATGAAGTTTTACACTACTTGATAAAGTGCAGCAAATTCTTAATAGAGCCAGACGATCTGCCTAGATTGGTGGAGATGCCCCAATATAAGTGGCAGAATTTTGCTGATGAAGTAAAAGGAATGGTTGTAACATATCCTGGTAAAAAGCCATGTAGTGTTCGAGTAGATCAGTTAGACAGAAGTCAAGCAGACCAACCACCAGGTGTGATCGCTTACCCAGAAATTGTACATTTTGGCATCAGACCACCGCAGCTAAGCTATGCTGGGAATGCAGAGTATGTGTCATATATCAATGATATTCAACAAACCAGCCACAACTTTACTAATTGTCACTTTTTGCTTTAGCTATCAAAAAGCATGGAGAGATTATGTGAAATTTCGGCATTTGTTGGCCAACATGCCAAAGCCATCATTTGAGGACAAAAGGAAACTCGAAGCGAAAGAAAATAAACTTCAAGAATTGAGAACACAGAGTAAAATGAAGAGGGATGTCACAGTAGATGTGAGTTCGGAAGGATTTTATCGAACAGGAATTATGTGCGATATCGTTCAACACGCTATGCTTATTCCTGTACTGGTGTGCCATTTGAGATTCCATAAATCCTTAGACAATCTAGAGCGCACTCTTGGTTACGAATTTAAAAATCGATATCTTCTTCAGTTAGCTTTAACTCATCCTAGTTATCGCGAAAACTTCGGTACGAATCCAGATCATGCTCGAAACTCTCTTACGAACTGTGGAATCCGTCAACCTGAATATGGAGATCGTCGCATTCATTATATGAATACAAGAAAACGAGGCATTAATACATTAATTAATATAATGTCTCGATTCGGCGCCAGAACAGAAACTGAATCCTCGATAGCGCACAATGAAAGGCTGGAGTTCCTTGGCGACGCTGTAGTTGAATTTCTGACTTCGATACATCTATTCCACATGTTCCCTGATTTAGAGGAAGGTGGTTTAGCTACGTACAGAGCAGCTATTGTACAGAATCAGCACTTAGCAGTACTGGCAAAGAAATTAAATTTGGAGGAATATATGTTGTATGCCCATGGCAGTGATCTCTGTCATGATTTAGAGTTACGACATGCAATGGCTAATTGCTTTGAGGCTTTAATGGGTTCTTTGTTCCTTGATGGTGGGATCGAAGTAGCAGATCGAGTTTTTGGTGAAACCTTATTTAAGGACGAAGAGGATTTAGCAAAAGTTTGGGTAAATTACCCAAAGCACCCATTACAGGAGCAGGAACCGACAGGAGATAGGCAATGGATACCCAGCTTCGAACTTCTACAAGTACCTATCCACTTTTCAACTCGACGACTTGTCAGGATAATGTACATATATGCAGATGTTTTAGACGTTTTTACTTTTAGAAATTAACAAAGTTCGAGGAATCTATTGGGGTGGAATTCACACACATCCGCCTGCTTGCACGAGCATTCACTGATCGTAGTATAGGATACACGAACTTAACCCTCGGCTCTAATCAACGTTTGGAATTCCTAGGAGATACTGTCCTGCAGCTTATTGTTTCTGAATATTTGTACAAGTATTTCCCCGAACATCATGAAGGCCATTTATCCGTACGATTCTCAATAATAATTGTCACAATTTTATTGTTAGCGGAAGAATACTCACTCCATCAATTTGTCCTACAGCTCTTACGAAGTTCACTTGTAAATAACAAAACACAAGCAGTCGTCTGCGATGACTTGGGTATGACGCAGTACGCACTATATGGAAATCCGAAGGCAGAGTTGAAAACAAAAGATAGAGCTGACTTGCTCGAAGCATTTCTCGGAGCCTTGTATGTCGATAAAGGCCTGGAATTTTGTCATGTCTTTTGTGACGTATGCTTTTTCCCTCGCTTGCAAGATTTTATTATGAATCAAGATTGGAATGATCCGAAGAGCAAATTACAACAATGTTGCCTAACTTTAAGAACAATGGATGGGGGTGAACCCGACATTCCCGTATACAAGTAGGATTCAGACTGGATTAAATTTACTTGTTAAGCCAACAATATAAATAATGTCTTATTGTTTTTCTTTCATAGGGTTATTGAGTGCAAGGGACCAACCAATACACGAGTATACACAGTAGCTGTATATTTCCAGGGCAAACGATTGGCAAAGGCCTCAGGTCACAGTATTCAAGAAGCTGAGATGAATTCCGCGAAAGAAGCATTGGAGAAATCTCAAGGTATAATTTTAGAGTCTAAAGATTTTATTATCTTTGTTACGCTTTCTTTGGTATTTCCAGATCTATTCCCGCAATTGGACCATCAAAAACGAGTGATAGCGAAAAGTATGAAAATGCAACAGTGGCCAAGTAAGCATAAAAGTCATCAAAGAAATCTGAAATTATCCAAGCCGAACGATAGATCGGATGATTCCGATTCAAGCCAAAGTCGAAAACGGAGCCGCAGTAGAGCGTAATCACTACTTCACTTAGACGCATACAATTATTGTTATTAGCATAGGATAAATAAATACATCATTTAATAGTAGATTCCACAGTATCTTATTCCTTATTTACACTTTTACAGCGATCTTATTGATCATGCGCCCAAACCTATTGGCTTTACTAATGTTGGATTTTCTTGCCATAAAACAAAATCATTACTGTCTATAATTTGCCCGCACATGCTCATGTTACTTAAAATATTTGTCAGAGTACATTCTCGTTGAAGTAAAGCAAGACTTAATGGAAATGGTCCTACCTGAATACAATGTACTTGGGTGCAGGTAGCATTCGTTTT
The DNA here is from genome assembly GCA_964023945.1 of Ectemnius cavifrons. NCBI lineage: Eukaryota > Metazoa > Arthropoda > Insecta > Hymenoptera > Crabronidae > Ectemnius > Ectemnius cavifrons. The sequence goes on along the minus strand of OZ030384.1, from coordinate 11,650,895 downwards.
TAGTTGCAGTCCTAAGGAGTGCACAATTTCCTTCAAATACATCTCATCTTCATTTATACATGCAATTTCTACAAAGAAAACATTATAACTAGATATTCTTGTATAATCTTTGCATAAGTAAGAATTGAATCTGTAGATACCCAATGTAAAAGATGGAGGCTGGAAATCCACACATTTTATTGCATATAACATGGGAGTTTTTCTATCCATTGGTCTGACTAAACCTTGAAGCGCAAGTTCATATGCAGCTTGACTCTGTATGTCTATTCCAGAAATTCTACACAGAAAATAATATTTAAAAATGTTTATAATTTAAACCATCTTTCTCTTTGTCTTTGCTCAGGTATAACTTCACCACTCACTCAAACATCTTCCTCTGATGCGCGGACTGCATTGCTGCACATAGTTTGTCTATAATTTCTTGTTTCACATGTCTATATGTTGACTTTTCCATAACTTTCCCAGTTTTAAAATAATTATCTGTACTCTTTCCTAATACTCCTTTCACCTTATACAACTTTGTCGGCTGACCTTCTTTTATTTTATGAATTAACCTGTTACCATCATTTATACCAAGCATCATAATGCCAGAACCATCAAGATATAACTTGTTTATAGGGGATATTCTGATGTCGTCGAATTTGTATCTGTGCCCTACTACAAGTTCATTATCCGCATAGCTTTCTCTAACCACTACTTGCATCTCCTCTCTTGTATCGCCTTTCAGCTCGATATAGGGCAGGGGAGGCCTTACTTTAAGTTTGTTTAAATCTACAGGAGAATAAGAAACTAAATAATTATCCGTTGACAATGTACTCCAAGTATTGTGTACTAACCGTTGCATAATTTTAATCTTAACGTTTGCCTCACTTGCATGAAGTGTACTCCTGAGGGTTTATGAAAAGCAATTACACCATTTAATGCTTTCCACGCATCTCTTGCATCTTTGAAAACTTTTGCCACTGTTAAGGTTGAATTATGCATCTTGGATATGCCAAACTAACGTCCTTTATACAATTAACTTCTTAAATCATTTTAAACGTTATTCGTCGACTTTATTTGACCACACACTTTCATACATGTGATTGTCCCTGACAATTAATCCATAAAACTGATTGTTCCATCACACAAATTGTTTACTTCGGTACACGTGCCCACAAAAGTAGAACATTTCCGTGAATGAATTTCAATGAGTTCCAAAATAGGATGACACAAATTCCTGATCCCTTCTCTCTTTCCAATTCAACGGAGAAGAAGAGGACAGCACGCCATGATCTAAAACGGCGGCGATATCTCGAACGCACTCTAGCGCTGCCAATCATGACTTCAAGTATTTTGCGAGTGTGTAGTGCAGTGCTTTGTGCCGGTCGCAGTGTTTTTAAAGGTAATTCTCTTTAATTACGCCTTAACATTACTCTCACGCCTTCAGTATTGTTCTAAACGATATCTTTCCGGATATACACATATAATTATAATGGGAGTTTATGTAGAAATACTAAAAAATTGTTCGTTTCGGGTAGCGTCTTCTCTTTATGGTTATGGCATCCATTCAAACGAATGAAAACAATCAAATTTCATTTGTCTAGCAGGTTGTCGACCAAGTAATCGGTATTTTGTCGCAATGGCGCGATTGTTGGATCAAGTGGATGATGTCGACATTGACAAAGAAGGTCGGTTCAAGTATATTTTGATCGAGGTAACGGACAAGCAAAGCAAGGAAAACAAATCCATCGTGAGGGGCTATGCTAGCGCGCCGTATCATGGTGAGTGTTATTATTACAATTTGTTATGATATTAGTGTATTTTTACCTTTGAGCTGCGCAGCTTCCTTTTTGTACTGTGTCATATTTACATGCTTGTTTTCCGTTTCGTATATCCCTTGCACTTATTTGTTTTGGAGCGCGAAAGCGTTTGTGAATACGAGTAACAATTGGAGCATGATAGATACATACAATATATTTATTTAACCCATACACCAATTGGGGCGAATTCGAAGTGATACAATGAAATTGCATATCATTTGATATAAAGAATAGCTTCAGAGATTCGCAAAAACAGAACTTTCGTGCACACCTCGTGATTTGCTAAAGTGATTGTGCTGGTTGTGCACACATTCACGGATTCTTACATTCCAATAGAAAATAAAGGCTCATAGACTGTACTTCAGAATCATAGTAGGAACATGCAAATGTCACTTGGTTTTTGAGTGTTTTTTTTCTTCTTTTGAAGTTCAGCATGTGTTCTTTTACAGTTTTCTATGATAATATTTACAGTTATAACAATAAAATCTGTACAATTTTACATATAATTAATTTACATACAATGAGACAGAGAGTTTACACATACATTCTGTGCCTTGTTGAATTGACACTTTATACATATTTGAAGTGCAAAATGTGTCGCCGCTTCCTGTTATAGTTAAGAACCCAATTGTTGAGGGTGCATATATTTGTAGTGAAAAAATAGACCGGGGAATTTTGATTAGTGTATGTACGTATTTCTATCAGTTGAAACGGAAGGATGGATCGCCAACTGATGGAGAAACGAGAGAGAGATGGCAGTATGAATTTAATTGTGTCATACGAATATTAAAATATCGGGATTTAATAGTAGGGCATCTCGTTCGTTACCAGTATAATTCGCCTTAGATTTATTTGCATTGAAAAAAGCAGAGCAGAACTTAACAAGCTGGGTACGAATTTCAGAAAGTAATAATCAGTATTGCAGACCCTATCATCTACCAGGAATCACAAAAGTAGTCTAGTGACTTTATGAAAAATTTATTGAAATACGTGGCTTTTAGAAATCGGCCGGAATCCGAAAAATTTTTCTGCAAGTGAAGCACAATATTCCCACCTACCAAAAATGACTAAACTGCATAGCGGTCATTGCCAATCCCCAGTCCAGAAGGAACTGTGTCTTCGCTCGAATGACTCGCTTGCTAGTTATAGCAAACTTGTGAGCACACGGTCGTTTACCCGGCTTCGAATATACTTTGTTACTACGATGCTCTTCTGAAACAGCACCAAGCCCTTTGCATACTAAATCCCAATTTGCAGTTCTTGTGGCCCGGATTCTTCACGTTACGCGAATCACTATTACTCATGGAAGATTGCGACACTTCGACCGGTTCCACCTGCCCTCAGGTACTTTCGCCTTCCGTGCATTGTTCCATCAGGTCCACGTCGGTTGCCCTCGATTCCCTCCGTTTCTCCTTTATCACCTCCAATTTACCCGCGAGATTTCGGTGACTACGTTCTTCCGGCTTCTCCTGCGAATCCCTGCACTCATCGATCATTCTCTCAAGAGGCTTTGGCGGCGGCTCCCTGATCGGAGATGGAAAGCCCACCAGATCCGGATCTGTATTGCTATGCATTAGAGTGAACGGAAGTTTCAACGATACCTCGCCTCCCATTGCTGAAATTAGCAGCTTCACCTGAAACAATAGGGTTGACGGAGTCCCAATAATTGTTTCGGGTGCACATAGTTCAAGCAATAGTACGCGCGCTTTACCTTCACATAGTAGGAGACGTAGATCGCAAAGACATTTCGGTCTTCTGGCCCGTTTCCAGGGCAGATTACAGTCGAGGCGAGGGTCGCTCCAGCTTTCGTGTAGCTATCTTCCAAGGCAATCCAATTCTTCGTCGATCCTTTTATGGGTCTAAGGGTGAAGCTCTTCTTTAATCTTGAACCAGGACCGACTGGACAACCCTCCTGCGATGACATCAGAGCAACCACATTCTTGAATTTCCCATTGCTGAACATGCATACATCCACGTGTTGCACTATGAATACCTGAAAGCAGATTTTGCCAAATTCCAATTGATTGCATCGTTCGAAGTATCCTAATGAGCAGGAACTGAGGCATCTGTCCCTAATGACTTTGGTAGTGATATACAATTCTGAAGTTTCTTGATGCGAGTTCAGGCATCGATATCGGAAATCGGATTTACCCCGGTAATACTTGTATCGTGTATTAGCATAACCACAAGAATCTTCGTAATCTACATGATAAATCACGTTATACATCTTGGCTCGCACGCAATCCACGAGACTCGTTCTCGCTCGTTAACGATAATAATAGCAATCGAGAAGCCCCGACTTTGTCGCTAGTCCAATTCCCCGGTACCACGGATTATCCGGATTACTCTACCCAGAGTACACCTCACCCGTTCATCCCTATTCCACCTGTCATCCAGTTTCGATCCGACTGGTTCGATACATTTTTGTTCAATTATTTTAATTAAGGCTATCAAGGGCGCTGCGAGAATCTAGGGAATTCGTTAATAGATGCATGCAACCTGTTACGGTCTGTATGTCGGCGAGTGTGTCAGAAGCAAGTTAACGTGATAGGGCTGTTGCAGGACGCGTGTCCGGCATTCCCTGTTCACTCGATCCTATCGGAGTCGCTTTCAATCAAGCGGCTGTGCATGTGCGAGCCTCTTGCTCCGACGAGCAGCGCCAGAGCCGATTGTCGCCGGCACAATCGCTCGACTTCTCCTTTATACGCCTCTTCATTTGCCACTCCCTCCTTCCCTTCCTTTGCTACCAACGAACGTGTATACACCCTTCTCTAGCCGACACCGTTCACGTTTTCTGAACAGTCGAGGGCTTAGTCATTGTACTGTTGGCGCCGCCGGAAAGCTGGGAAACGAAACACTCACTTAACAATCAAAGCCCATGCTCGAGGGTGTGCGAAGCTCTCATTCTTGAGCTTTTCTAAGATATTCGTGGTACATTCTATATAGAGTTGTTTCGTGCCACCTAGTTGGGAAATTAATAACTATGCGCACACATTAAGCTCTACTTTGATTGAACTATGCGTTGATTAACTCAATGAATGGAAGTTATAGACCAACAAGATATACACCTTCTCCTTCTATTCCCTTTACATTACGGCTATTTCAGCTTCAATTTAAACAGCTCATCTCTGCATTACACCAATTATACTAGCAGGCTCACTCCCAAATTTTGCGGATTAATTCCAAAGTTGCAAATGGAACAGGGCAAGCGCATTAGTTAGGCTTCTAGGAGTACCAGTATGATAGTCAACTACATAGTTAGAGTATCATACCGAAACTCTCCTGATTCCCAGATCCACCTCATATAAGCGTGCTTTAACTATTTAAAGGTAGATATCGCGCGCAAGAAACCGAGTAAATCACGTAGATTGCCGGGATTAGGAACGCAACAAGTAGACATTGAATCTGCGGGAGTGTTATATCTTAGTCGTTCGAGATTTACGAGAGTTACCCTGCGGTTACAGAATCCGGTGCGTTCTTGAGATTCATCCGCACGTATCCCGCACGACACGATTCCCCGGTGTAAATGAATTCCGAAATCAGTCAACTATGCCCTTCACGTTTCACTTGGTATACTGCTTTATGTCTGAGTATTTCCGCTCCCTAGGCGTCAGCATTGGGGCCGGGATCTGCGAGTGTGCGAAGTGAGCATTATCGCATGACATTTCAGTCCTCCCGAGGCGATTATTTCCGCTTTTAAAATGGCTCGTACGTGGCGGAGAAATTCACGAGCGAAGACCGCCAGAGGAAAACAAAGGGAAGGGTATCGCTCGAACACGCTAACCGAGCTGCTTTAGCTTCTCTGAAAGAAAGGTGGATGGGTGGGCGGGAAAGGGAGGAACAGTGAGGAAGCCCACCCTAGGGACAGGCTCCGTTTAATATCAGCCATTCCCGGGAATTCTTTGCTCTAGCTAGTTCTCTCAATTTTCTTTCGTGACCAATTCTATTCTTAAACTAAGAAGGGATAACCCTTCTGATTTTTATGATAATCTGAAAAAAATCGAAAAAATGTGAAGGGGTGCAATCCTTCAAAAATTTCCTGAAAAATGAATTTTGAGCTACGACTCTGGTTTTTGCCCCATTGTTTCCTCTGTGAATACAGGCTTTGTGCCTCAAATTTCAGCCCTGGAAAAAGTCGGGAAGCTCGAAAAACGTGGAAAATGCCGATTAAATCAGAAGTTGTTCAGGTGGGAACCCGATAGACCAAGTTTCTAGCCGGTATAATTATACGCGAGTTCTGAAATTATAGTAATTAAACTAGTATCTAGTATCGTAGTACGTGGGAAGTGTTGAAGTATGTGTCAGGCATCCAAGTAAATAAGCTTGGCCGTACCAGGCAGTTGTTTCAATCTTTGCTATTCGGAGAACTGGATATTAGTTGGAGAGCTTCGTCATCCCCACCCACTGGCATTCGAGCGCTTGAGTCTTTACTTTATTCGAGGGGCTTTCTTTCATTGAGCTTTAAATCGCGGGACATTTAACACCCGCGGTCTTATTAACCTCGCTGTACACCCTCGTTTCGAGGAACAACACCGGTATATGAACACGCTTTCGTTGCCGCGTGTTAGAAAGATGGCCGAGATTGTGGTGGAATAAAAGTTGCGCATAAGCGGAGGGACAATAACGCATAGTGAGTTGAATGCCGAGCGACAACGTTCGTGAAATGAGTTTCGCTAAAAAAAGCTCGGTTTTCGTGGATTAGAGCGAGTGAACAGGGCAAGATGTGTGCAGGATAATCAGAGTAAACTACTTCGAAGTTAACGAAGCATTTCATGAATGCAAAAGGCGCCCTAATGATTCCAAAGAAATCTCTGTAACCCTAGCGGCGCGTACGTGAACGGAGTTCCAAAATTCCGCAGTGATTCCTCGGAGTCGAGTGAAAGCATGTGTAGAGTCTGTTTGCTGTTTTTTT